>OY757938.1:34341908-34622210 GCA_963585895.1 Sepioteuthis lessoniana
TTGTCTTAGATTTCGTTACATTGTCGATTAATGTTTTGTTTTTTGTTTTTCTTTGTTTTTGCCAGTTGTTCTAGTTTTGTACGAGTTTTTATGAAGTGGAAATATGATGAACGCGTCCTGGTATTTTATTTAAGACACGTTCGTTTACTCTAATGGGAAGTCATTCCATTGGGAATCGAACCTGTCTGAAGAAAAAATATATTGTATAGATGTAGGTAAGATAAGAATTCGTTCTAACATACATGTATATAAGAATAGAAACACATACAATCACACACATACGCACACAGAATTATATTCAGTAAGTGTTTATGTAATAATAAACGATGGAATCTTTTCAACTTCACTTTCTTTCTGTACTCATAAAGTCACACACACAAAATTATGTATCTGTGTGAGTATATGTATGTGATTGTCATTTAAAGTGAAAAGAAATAACAACGCTGATGTACAAAATATAATTTGCTTCTTTTCTTTTTCTTTTATTATCCGAAATGTACTGATGGGTAGAGTAGGAGAGAGTCAAAGACTGCTCAAATGCACACACCGGAGTGGGATACAAATATTCAGAGAATCGCTTCTTCTGCGTTCAGCGTTCGCAAGACTGATATAAAGACTCTTCAAGGCATCGAATCATTTTAGTTTCTCATCGCTTCTCTTCTTTCGCAAGTCTGGCATAGAGACACGGTAAGGATTCGATTAATATTAGTTTCTCTTCGCTTCTCTTCTGTCGTGAGTCTGGCATTATCTCAAGGCATCAAATCATCTAAGTTTCTCTTGTTTTTTGACTTTTGCGAGTCTCGAACTGCTCAGACTTTTTTCTTGTTCAAAACCCAGGGCATTCTGGCGCAAAGCCAGTGCCCAGAGCAGCGTAACGTCTAATATCTATTCTGCCGGTCTTCTTCGACCGGCAGAATAGATATTAGACGTTACGCTTTGGGTCGAAATCTTTCCTTGTTCATATAATTTTACGAGCTGCCACGCAATCCTTGTGGTCACTGCTTCCACTAACGCGGCACTTCTGCTGTCGAAATACATGTGTTTTGATTACTCTAAGAAACAGGTGCATACCTTATTATGGCACCCATGCAACTTATGCGGCATGTTAAAGGGACATCTTCGGTCAATATCTAACATGACAAGTAAACTTGCTGTGATTCTAACAAATAGCTAAGAAATATATTTAAAAGAGATATACCCTCCATTTGTTCACTTTAAAATGATAATTTGCGGAATCTCATGTAGTGGGTATAGTCGTCCGAAACTGGATCAGTGAACCAAGTTCACATACTGGACAGAGGTGGGACTGAGTTCTATAGCTTTGAAGGTATGCAAAATGGGCAATATGAGGGGAAAATGAATTTTAAAATCACAGAGCCTGTAAGAATAGACTTCATCCCATTAAAATATATTTGCAATTGAAATCGAAGCACCAACATTGATATATTACGATACTTAAAAAGCTCTCTATTCTTTTCCCCTTACGGAAAAGGTGTGACACAATATCAGTTTGAAATGGAGTGCTTGGATTTTAATTTCACTTCTTGTAGACTGCTTGCCTTAACAAGGATAAGGAACCAATGTTCTCCCACGATTTATCCATACTTGGGCAAAAATATAATCGATTCATTCCTTTGCCAATGACACTGACATAAAATGAAATGCAAACAGCTTTATCCAGGTAGCGACCTTGAATGGTCAAAACTATTTCCTTCAACGATAACTGTAAGGCCATGAGTGACTCTACTAACTGTGCAGCTTCAGCATTATAACGCTTAATAATTTTCCAGGGTGAGAATATACGAGTTGCAAGACCATTTACCTCTAATCTAGCAAATCCTCCGAGAAAAGCATGCAAGCTTTTTCTGGACAGAGGTGAAGAGGTACAGATGAACTATATCAATATTCTCCAGTGAATGTACCAGTGTTGGCTGAACAGAAAAAATTGCATTAATCATACTAATACTGGGTGCTGTCTAGAACGGATTGCGTTAAGGAATCAAAGAAATCCGTGCTGTTGGCACACCTTGATAATGATGAAGTTAAACGAAGTCAGAAATACAGAGTTTTAATTGGGAATTGCGAAGTTATTAAGGATTGAACTACTTAGTAATTGATTTGTAAGACTTGCTTGTTAAATATTATTGCACGATGAGATGATCCAGTTGCAACTTCTGATGTCATCATTTACGTCTCATTTGTCTAACGCTTTGTTGGTGGGAATTAGAATACCTTCACTGCAAATCTCACAGAAAGATTTGGCTCCTGGTGTCCGGAGTATAACACAAACTAGATCTAATGATGTGGCTCCAGTTTTTGATTCCTAGGGAGGTTGCTTTCACCTCTTCCTTAATTTTACTTCCAGGTTCATCTTGAAGTGGAGTGATAATAACTGTTAAGGCCTCATATATGGTTCACATAAACGTGTCTTAGAATTATTTTATTAGGTATAGATACTTGAAACTATATAACTGTGAACCAGCAAATTCATGTATATATATATATATATATATATATATATATATATATATTTTTATATATTCAACCCATTCAATACGGAGAAGATAAGACACCAAGTCAACTTTAAGTAGATTAAAGCAGGTTAGAATTAAAATTTTTCCTTCTCCGGGAATGATTGGATAACCAAGGCTAAAGATCTCAGTGTTCCCTACTATTTATGTAGACGGACAAATAACTAACTTTCACAAAGGCATCAGTACTAATAATTGTCCACAAAAAGCTGACTTTAGCATTAAATAACCCGACGCCAGTTAGACACGCTGTAAGTAACCAACCAGAGATTTATTTATTAAACACCACACACCAGTATACTGGAAGAACTATCATGTGCAATAGAAAAGAATTATTAATGAATCCTCTTGCTACACAGTAGATTGGAGAATGAACAAAACTCGTGAGTTGCGTAAATATTTGTGCCAAGGATACAAATCGTCAACAAAAACCTATCATTCCACCAAATTTTGTTTCTCTCGAAATGTTCTTCCAGAATCTTCAGTAGCGTTAACAGGAATATAAATCAGCAAGTAACATTACTACAAAGAATTTTACACAAAGAAATTTGTGCCAACAAGGAAAGAGAATTGAACATGGATACTATCTGTGAAGTGCAACAAAATGTAGAATCACAATATAAAAAGAAAAAAAAAAATTACGACGACACCCTTGTTGACACCAAAATATGTTAAATGATTACTGATATTTGACAGAAATTATTGCTTTTCTGTAATCCTATGATGCGGCTAAATTGGATAAAATACAATTATACGCGTAAAATACGCTGTAATAAGTAGGGATTTGAGAAAACTCGGCGTCCAAGCTATATATATATATATATATATATATATGTGTGTGTGTGTGTGTGTGTGTGTGTGTGTGTGTGTGTGTGCTATGTGCGTGTATGTGTGTGTCAGTGTATGTGTGAAAAAACAAGTGTTCTAAACAAGCCTTCACCAATACAAAATATCACCTCTGGAGGTTGTCTAATCGTTCTCAATTCAAGATCAATAGGAGATTCTAAATCGGTGTAATGAGATAAATTTGTAAGCAGACCATCCCCACTACATATATATATGTGTGTATGCATGTGAATGCGCTCGCACGGGCGCTGGTGTGTGTGTGTGTGTGTGTGTGTGTGCGTGTTTGTTTGATTAATTTCTCTCCTTCGATTAGTTACCCTAGTACGACCAATATAGTGCACCATTTTAAATGTTCTCCAATATAATAAGTTCTTATATAAGCCTGACTACTCCAATTCTACCGAGACATTTAACACTTTACTTTTCCGATACTAGTTTCATCTCTCAACAACTAAAAACACATTCGTGCCCCACCTCTAAAAAAAAAAAATCTAACAGAAAGCACTTCCATAATACACAAAGAAAAAGCAAACAAAAACTCCAAATTCTTCAAATTCTCTATATAAAGATCAACAAACTTTCCATAAACAAAATTTTGAATACAGCAGTCAAATTTCTATAGCCCTTTTTCCCGCGAGTTTTCCCCTCCCCAGGCTTCATACATCAAGCAGAAATTATGATCTTCCGTAAATTCCTATTTCACTCGTTTTTCCCCTTACTTTTATGAAAATATATTCAACGAATCATTGCGTTCGTCACTTAACGATTCACTCTCTCGAGAATGGCTGCAGTAAGGAGCCGAAAGTACTTGGAAAAGGTACGTTGCGTTCTTTAATTTATTCCATTCCAAACTCAAACGCCTCATACGGATACTTGAACGGATCAAACACAGAATAAGCAAACACTTCTTGTCAGTCGTATTTAAGCAAATATAATAAAAAGAGAAAATGCTATATATATATATATATATATATATATATATATATGACGAAACGATGTGGTACGTTAGCGGTTCTTTTTCTGTCGCTTGGTACGTGGTATATATTTCAAACAGTGTTAAAGAAACAACTTTTCTTCTGAAAAACCTATTGTTTTGACCTAAGGTCAACACTGGTTCTGAACAAGTAAAATCAAATAACTACAAAGAAATATTCCTATTTGTCTGACCACATTTTTATCTCTCTCTCATTCTCCCTATCACTCTCTATATATATATATATATATAAATGTATGTGTGTTTGGTGTGGGTTGTTGGAATATGGAAGGTGGATGAGTGTGTGCGTGAGCATGTGTGTGTGCAATAACATGTGAGGTGCGTGTTGATGAAAGAAATCAAATCTACGGAACAAATATTCATAAATCGAAAACTACTCGTCATATCAAATTCCAGCTAATAACTATGTGCCCAGCTACGAATTTGTCGATCTGCTCCTTGCCGTATGAGTGTGTTGTGTGTGTGTGCATGTGTGTGTGTGTGTGTGTGTGTGTGTGCGTTTGTGTCTGTGTGTCTGTGTCCCTGTTTGTTAGAATGGCTACATTTACCTGTTATCTTTTCATGCTGTGGTGATTATACGCGTCATCAGAAGATCACTTACAATTTTCCGTTGGATATAATGAACACTTGTTATGTCTAGACTGGTTGCAAGCAAACGAGCCAGTCGTCGACCGGCCAACCATACTATCACTGTTCTCATTGGTCACCATGTAATTACTTCAAGCACAACAGGGAATAAACAATGGGAAAATATGAGAGAAAAACAGAGGAGTGAAAAAATATAATTGACCATCAGGTTTTTTATTGTATGTGTGAAATAAAGTGGTTCATTTTAAAGGACGAACGAGAGTGTGTAAATAAGTGTGTGCAAGTGATCCATGATAGCCGTTGGGCTATGCAAAATGGGGCAAAAATGTCCTATTGCAGAGAACGTATCAAACTGGAAAATAAAGTAGAGAAGGATAGATAAATAAATAGACCATTTAAAGTGTGTGTGTGTGTGTGTGATTGATAGATAGATAGATAGAGAGAGAGAGAGGGAGAGAGAGAGAGAGAGAGAGAGAGAGAGAGAGAGAGAAAGATTCAATAGTAAGATTAAAATTGAGATTAAATAGTACTATCAAACGTAATTAATGATTGATAAAATGCATGCAAGACACGATGAAATATCTGATTACAGATCTGTTAGATCGAAAACACACTCACTCGAACATATATATATATATATATATATATATAAGGAGAGAGAAAAAGAAAGAAAGAGAGAGATAACATGATAGTCCAGATAGAGACGTCACTTAGCTATCTATTTCTCGGTGATGCGATCATCAGACCAATATGTATGTTTGTGTGTGTATTTGTGTGTGCGGGCGTTCATATGTGTGTGTGTGTGTGTGTTATAACAACCAGGAATAATTCTTAAGACAAATAATTAACAGGGTGTTTAAGTATTCCTCTCAATGGTGTATTGTATTCCTGTACTTCTTTTCATACTACAATATATGGTTTCTAGTATTCCAAAGGATTCCTCCGTACTTTTATAAAAGGTTTCTAGTAATACAACACATGATTTCTTGTACGCCTACGCTCTAAATTTTACTTCTATATATATTTCAAGTATTCCTATGCTTTGTTTCTTGTATTCTTATTCATGGGTTCAATATTACTTCTAGTATTCCAAACCATAATTTTATATATGTATATAGGATTCCTACACAAAGTCTCGACCTCGATATGTGTTTTTTAGCATTACTATTTATGGTTTCAGATTCCAATGTGTTGTTTCTTGTATTCCCACGTATAATTTCAATTAAACCTATATATGGTTTCTAGTTTTCTAATACATGGTTTTGTACTTCTTTATATGGTTTCTAATATTTCTATTCATGGTTTTGTATTCCTATACATGATTTCTACAATTCTTACGCCAAATTTGGGTTATTCCTACTCATGGTTTCGCACTCCTATATTATTACATATGATTTTATCAGCATATATATATTTGATTTCTAATAATTTTTTTAGTATTCCCATTCATGATTCCATACTCTTGCAAATAGTTCCTAATTCTCCGACGCATGATTTCGCACCCCAAAATATCGTTTCTACTATTCTTACGCATAATTTTAGGTCTTCCTACCCATAATTTCGCATTCCTATTTATGGTTTCTAGTGTTACTGCTCATGGTTAAATACTTATATATATATATATATATATATATATATATATATATATATATATATATATATATATAAAATATGCTTTCCAGTAAGTTTTTAGTATTCTTACTCATGGTTCCATAATTCTGCCGATGATTTTTAGCATTACAACGCATGGTTTTGCACTCTAATATGTTTTCTAGTATTACCAAGCATAGTTTCGTACAACTATGTATGTTTTCTGATATTACAGCACATGATTTCTAATATTCTTTACATTGGGTTCTCGTACTCCTTCCAGTGGTTTCATATATTTTTTTTTATTGTTCCTATGTATTGTTTCTAATAATCCTACTCATGTTTTCGCACACCTTTAATTGGTTTCTACTACACTTTCGCTGGCTTCTCACTCCAATGTAAGATTTCTAGTATTCCATTGCTAGCTTTGTACACTTATATGTATTTTTTAGTATTTCAACGGATGGTTTCGCATTTCTATATATATATTTTTTTTACTATTATATCTCATTATTCCATGCTTCAGTACATTTTTTCTGGTATTCTTACTTATAATTTCACACTCTTAAAATGGTTTCTAGTACCCCTACACATTAATTCTTGGATTTCAACTCTTGGTCTTTTACCCCTATATATGGCTTGTAGTGTTTCAAACAGTTTCTGAAATTCAATATATAGTTTGTGTTGTATACTCATAAAGTGTGAATTTAAATCAATAATAATAATAGTATATTATTATTATTAGGCGGTACGAATAAGTTTATTCCTTTCTACCTTCACTCCTTGGTGATACGAGGAGAGAGACACAAATCATAAAAGCCTATGGTAACCATATAATACTGACCCCACTATAACGCGTGTCGCATCTTGAGATGTGTAAGATCTCAGCCGGTAGAGACCCAAACTGATCTATTTTGATCGAAAAACTCAACCACACGCTTAAACAGTAGAAACTCAAGTAAACTGTCTTTTGAAAATCGTCAAATTCTCAGGACATTTCTTCCAGGCATGACGTCATCCACACTCTCAATTCAACGGCCATCCAGCCCCATTTCATGTCTGGTGGTTTAATATGACAGCTGATGATTGTCATGTCCTTTCTGCGCAGGTGTAAGACTGCACTATCTGACTATGTTCCTGAACTAAGAGACACCGAATAGTTCAAAGTTTACCAAACTAAATAATAAAATATAATTAACAAAAACTGATTAATATGAAAGAATCACTCCTTAATTATATAACATTTGTAGTATTCCCATGAATAGTTTCTCACTCCGTGACATTGTTTCTTACTTCTTACTTTTAGTTTTTAGCATTCCGGCAAAAGTTTCCCCCCTGCTATATAGGGTTTCAAGAATTCAAACACAACGTTTCGCACTTATATATATATATATATATATATATATATATATATATATATATATATATATATATATATATATAGTATTCCTACAAAGGTTTTCTATTTTCCTACTCATAATTTAACATTCCTTTGGAAATATTACTACGCATGCTTTTATTCTTCCATGTATGATTTCTTCTATTCCTATACATGGTTTCGCAATCCTCTATATGGACTCTTAGCTTTCATAGGTATGGTGTCCTGCCTCTATATGTGGTTTATAGTGTAACAACATTGTTTCTTGTATTCCTCTGCATCTTACGCACTCTTATATATGATATCTGCTATACCTGCACATGGTTTTATACTCAAATGCATGATTTTAACAATTCTTATAAACCGTTTGGAGTATTCCTACGCATATCTATCACTCTTATACATGATTTCTAGTATTCCTATGTATGGTTTCCAACACCTATATATAGTCTCTAGTATTCTTACGCATTATTTCTTTTATCCTTACGCATGTTTTGGCCCATCTATACATTTATACATAGTTTCTAATATTCCAAGGGGTGGTTTCATCCTCCTCTATAAGCTTTCTAGTATTCTTACACATGCTTTTAGTACTCCCATATGGGATAACTAGTATTCCAATGCATTGTTTCTAGTATTTATCCAAATGTTTTTGTACTACTAGATATAGTTTCTAGTATTTCATCATATGGTTTAGGACTCCCGCGTATAGTTTCTAGTAATTATATGCATGGTTTAGCATTCCTATATATGGTTTCAAATATTTCTTTGAATGGTTTTGCACTGCTATATAACGTTCCTCTTATTCCAACACATGGTTTCTAATATCTATGTAGAGTTTCCAATATTCTTCTCCAATGTTTCTTATTTTTCAATTAATTTTTCTAGAATTTCAAAACACGATATTGTATTGCTATTTATGATTTCTACCTTTCTTACATATGGACTTGTACTCGTATCTATGGTTTCTAGGTTTCGTATGCATGTGTTCTTTTATTCCAACACTTATTTTCTCAGTGCTATGGGTGTATTTTTTAATTGCAACCCTGGTTTTCACATTCCTATAATGTTTTCTTGGATTCCTACACTTGGTTCGCACTCCTGTTTATAATGCATATTATTCTAATGATTAGCTTCTCTCTCCTACATAAGGTTTCGAGCAGTCGTACACATAATTTCGTCATTCTATTTATAGTTTCTAGTGCGAGTATGCATTGTTTTTTGTTTTAATTCTGATATTTTCTTATTCCTCTCTATGGATTTTAGTATCACAACACATGGTTACGAACTCCTCTACATGGTTTGTAGTATTCCGACGCATGGTTTTGCTCTTCTATGTAGGTTTTCTATTATTCCTAGTCAATTATTTTCTACCTACTATATATGGTTTCTTATTTTCCAACCCTTCATTTTTAGTATTTCCCAGCATGGCTCTGTGCTTCAATATATGATTTCTAGTATCACTATAAATTGCTTCTTGAATTCCTACACATGGTTTTGCACTCGTATATATGGTTTCTTGTATTTCTACATGTTTTATACTCCTATATATGGTTCTAACATTCATAAGTATTGTTTCTACTATTCCTACTCTCCTCTATATGCTTTCTCGTATTCCTCCGCAAGGTTTCGCATTCCCCTGTTAATTTTTAGTATTTATGTTTTACTACAATCCTTGTATATATCTTTCATGACTGTGATAAGGCGATAACTTTAAGATTTCGAACTTAAGTCTTTACTTTTAATCGCTTTGATAGTAAATCTCAAACCTTCAGTACTCAAATTAGAGAACTGTTATATGATGATGATGTCAAACTTGGGACTCACTCTATGGAAGGTATAGACGATATCATGGATGGATTTTCCACTGCTTGTGGAAATTTTCGCTTGACGACAAGTTTGAAGAAAATCAATGCAATGAATACTCTTGACAAACCATATATTGAGCGATATAAACATGTCCATTAATGGAACTTGGTTTGAAGTTATAGACAGATTTGTCGATTTGGAAAGTGTCATATCAACGGATGGGAACGTAAACTGAAATTCTTTGGATAATCTAGAAAGCTAGTGCAGCATCTTCTGTAGAGAATTTGTTAATGGAAAATGCACTCAAAATAGGCCTAAAAAAAGTATAAGGATAATATTTTAAAAAGTCCAGGTATTTAGAAATAGATGTAAACGAATGAGACAGAAAAAAAACATTACAAATAATTGACAACGAATCATGAAGACTGCTCGTATTGAGATAAAAAAATGGAAGATGAATAACTGATGCTTTTCGTGTCGCTGACTCTTCGAGGGGATTCGGAGAATTGTGAATGCGTATTCTTTCAAACTCATGGTAGTGCATATGATGTGTGCAGTAGTGTACAAATACAAATCGATTTTTGAAAAAAAATGATAGAAAATATATTCCTCAGGTAAACCCTGCCAACACTGTAAAGTACTTAAGCCATTAATTTTTAATTGTGGTTTTGGTGGTAAAGACGGCCATCATCTATGAAGGTGTGCTATCTATCAATCTATTTCAATCAATTTATTCTTTTGTGTGTATGTATGTATGTATGTCACTGTCTATTTAATCCAGTCTATTCTTTGCTATGTACGTGTGTATTTACCCAGCTCCTCCAACATAAGGGCAGTATTCTTAAGGGGTGAACAGCAAGTTTGAATTCATAATTTTCCTTCTCCAATACTGATTACCGTAACAGAGATAAAGACTACAGTGTCTCCTACTATTTTTCCACTGCTAACGTGAGAATAGATGGATTCTCACCTTTCCAAATGGAATTAGCAGGAATGAGAAACGTAAACATGTTCATGAAGGATTAGAACTAGGGTCACTATATCTCTCTCCTCTGTATATATATATATATATATATATGGTACCTTCAATAATTTTCAATAAGTACAGGCATTTAGAATTGTCAAAGACTCTTGAGAATTCAGTATGTTATAGTTATACATCTTATGAGATGACTAATTTTTATGATTTCAGGTTCAAAAGAACAGCTACAGCAGGAATTGGAATACACCCTATTAAGCCTGATTTTCACAGCTGGTGTATTTCAAAAATACAATCTGGATGTGAGGACACTTTAGAAGAACGATATGCAATAAAATTCTGTTTTAAACTTAGAAAAAAATGCCACAGAAACGTATGGAGTGCTTCAGACTGGTTTTCAACCATTTTGCACGAATCGAGCATCATTTTTTCAGTGGCATAAAGATTCAAGGAAGGCAGGGAGTTTGTGAGGGATAATGAGAGGTGTTGGAGGAGTAAGAAAGTCAATAAACCAGAGTTGATTGGCCAAAGGGTTAGGGTTAGGGTTACTATGTTGAGGTTTTAAGGGAGTCCAGGAAGAGATTCCGTCGGAAGAGGCCAACACTCATCAAATCGGGTTAATGACCTTTCCACCAGGACAATACACCAGTCCACAACTCCATCCTTGTCACAGACTATCTGACCAAGATGGGCAACAACCCAGTTCCTCAGCCTCCCTATAGTGCAGACCTTGTTCCCTGTGACTTTTGGTTATTTCCTAAGCTCAGAGCCTGTTGTTATGAGACAATTGAGGAGATGAAAGAGGCTGTGACGAAGGTCATTGACACGCTCACACAAGAGGAATTCTATGGGGCCTCCCAGAAGTTGTTGGAACAGTACAAGTGCATTGCAGGTGGAGGAGATTACTTCGAAGAGTACGAGAATTTCATGTGTGTACGATCAATAAAAGTGCTCATACAAAAAACATCTGGAAACTTATTTAATAATCCACGTATATATATATATGTGTGTGTGCGTGTGCATATATGTATATATATTCTGGGGGGTACATGTGTATGTTTACGAAATATTGATATTAACAGTTAGCTATCCCGCTACATACATAGATAGATCTATTGATGTGAACAGAACGAAATAAACGGGTAGATATAGATAAATAGATGGAGATAGATTGATACATTGATTGATAGTATCCAGCATTTTCAACTCTTTCTCTTCTCTAATTTCCGTGTTGTGGAACGTTGTACATCTCTGCATAAGTCACAATTTCTACTGAAATAACGATATTACTTCCAACCTAATGAAAACATTTCACCCAATTTTCAGACGTAAGTCTCTCTCTGTGCGCTTCACTGATTGCTGCGTGATTGAATTTAATTAGAAGCAGAGCTTGATTTCAAATGCATCACAAGGGAATATAATATTGCCCACAGCGACTCTGATTATTGGAGGCCCTCCCAACGGGTGTTCATACTGTGCTTCTTCTTCTTCAGGTTTGATTGTATACGTATCCGTCTTTCTATTCTCTTTTTTACTTTTATAAATTTCCCTGAATTAGTTTTTAATGCGTGCTTCATATATATATATATATATATATATATATATATATTATCTTAACCAATTGATAAAAAATCTTACAACCGTTTTGCGTGTATTTTTTCTTTCTTTCCACCATGATTTAGTTTCTTATTTACGCTCATGCGTAATACTTCGCGGCCTCTGAAAGAAGATATCAGTTGGGTTATAAATATATGAGTGTGGAATCAGATAGAGATATGAAATAAAAAAGTTTTAATCTCATAAAACGTAAGTCTAGGTAATTCATATGGCCAGCTATACGCAGGATGTTCAGGAGTGAGTAATGAAAAAATGAGAAAAAAAATACGTATTTCGAAAAGATAGCAGAAGAAAAAATATTGTGTATAAAATGAATCTCAGAAATCAAATTAGAGTTTGGTTTTGACTCTTTTGTTTGTGTATTTCTGTCAAATTCATATTTCTGTATTTGTAGAATCTTGCTGAAATACATATCCGGATTATATCACCGAAATATTGAACTTTTATCTTTTTACCTATGTAATAGTATGTATCGTTAACAACAATAACAACGACAACAATAATGTTGAATCTTAAAACTACCACCGCTGGAACCCTGGGTATGATCAAGAAGGAAAAATATAAACACATGCACAATACCTAGCTGCCTATATGAAATACAAAAACTATTCTTTACGGAACTACTCATCTGCTTAGGAGAGTACTATCAATGTGATTGGAAAAGTAATACCCGACAGTATTGATGGAAAATATAATGTATATTGTCACAAACTTCTCTCACCAGACTCTTGGATAAAGACTCAATGAAAATGGTAAGCATTTAAAATAAAGTCAGAATTAGAATTGGGAAAATATCCAATTTTATAAAATTGAGAATACGAAAAATTACTACTTGGAGACTTAAATAATGAAAGACTTGTTTACGAATTGATATAATATGGTAACCATATACGGCCAAAATGAGCTAAATTGACACTGACGGAAGACAATAATATATGATCCATTGTGAACTGTGCAAACGACTCAAAAATGGACAGAAAACAACTATTTGGATACTTCAAGCGACAAACTCAAGAAATTGCATACGAGATGACTCAAACAGCTACACCAGGAAAACTTAAAAACAGAAACTGAATTTCTACAAAATAATAAATATGGTAATAAGATCTAATTGTATAAATGCAATAATCATTAAACCACATAGGATTAGTAAGTTTCAGTTATGCAGGGAGCCATTTAAAGAAAATTAAAGAATGCATTGAACTAGCATAAAATTAATTCAAGAAAAATTATGACTGGTTAGAGACAAATTTAATCTACTGGAAATTATTCAAAAGACTGAAATTTCCTCGTAATTACAAATGGTATTTGCTCTAACCAGAATCTTTCCTGCATACTTGTGTATGCAAAAAACATAAAGAATATTCGAGAATAAAACAATTGAGGAAAAGAACAAGGCTAACAGTTCAGCCAAAGAAAACAAACAGTACGGGAATTTTAGTAGAGGGTAACAAATATAGAACTTTGTGCCGTGAGTATTTTCCAGATCATCGGTAGGCACGTTATGAATCTTTAGATACTAACGATAGATCCTTTTTCGAGGTATTTTTTGGATCAAGTCAGTCTTTCCTTTGGTCCTCCATTTTGATATGTCTATTTCTTGTAAGAATCTATTCAAATCAATAGACAGTCAGTCGGGGATGGAAGTTATTTTTTTAAACTAGTATCTATGTATATCATCATGGCCTGGCGTTTTCCAATTTGGTATTTTTTGAATGTTGCTCTGAGAGAATTTGGGTGTATTTTAGCCTTAGGTTCTTGTTCGAGTCCTTCTAACTCTTTTCTTATGTTGCTCATCTATTCGGCTTTTCTGTCATATTCTCTGCGGTCCCATATTTTATCCAAAAATTGTTTTGTTTCTTTGTCATTCGGTTATTTTTATGTATTTCTCCATTCACCCCCTACTTGCTCGAGGAATTTTCTTTCGTTATTTTGAAATGTCCCCTTTTTTTAGTATTGTTTTATCATGTCTTAATATCTTTTTAATCTTCTTTCTTTTGCCAGTATCTCCTGGTTTATTTCTTCGAGTTTTATTGTTTGTTTAACTTGTAGTGTTTTTTTTTCTTTAAGTTTCAATATGTTCCAGCGTTTTTTCTCTGTCTTTTCATTTTTTCTTGTTGTCGTAGTTTTCTTATCTGCGTTTCCAGTCGAATTTCCCATCCAAGTTTTGAGTTTCTTTTCGTGTTCTTCACGGAACACAGACTTTATCACAGACTAATTTCGTTTCGGTATAGATTAGTTTCTTTAATTCCGTGATGTTGTTCGTTGGGATATATAATAAAAATACGTTTTTTTTTTCAGTTTCTGTCTTGACTCTTTTCCAGTTTTTGTTTCTTAGCGATGGTCATCTAGACTTCTTTTCAGTCATAATTCTCTTTACAATCTCTTTATTCATCATATCTTCTTGTGTTAGTTTTTCGTCACTGTGGTTTGAGTGTGTGGTCTTTCGATTTTTAATAGATGGCAGTCTTGTTACCTTTATTCCCTATTCATATGTTGGTGTATTGCTAATATTTCAGGATCAAAAAAGCAACCTTTCTTTATCGTCGTCCTACCTTGGTCAGGAAGTGTTTGGCTTGTCTGAAATTTAGCGCATTCTTTTAAGATGTCTCTCCTTCTTTTATTATACTCTCTTCGTTATTGCTATTTATTCTGAAATTTGTTCTCCTGCCAATGAACTTTTTTTTTTACTTTCTTTCTTTCTTCTCTTTCTATAATAGATATATAGCTTACTAACGTTTGCCTCACTCCTATTAGTTAATTCTCCGTATACTATTTTTATGCTAAATTAACTGAATTCACATCTATTATTGCATACAGCAAAAGCATAACCCTCAGGATATACTATTATTATTTTAATCGTTGCAATTTTTTTCACGCCAGCTCGCATGGTAAAAATTCAATTTCTTGCACAAATACCAGTAAATCATTTTACCAAGCCAGGGATGTCTAATTTTGGACATTTCTTGTGCTAATTTGTTGCATTCGATTATTATATGATTAATAGGTTCGTCTTCATCTCCACATAACCAATAGTTGCTATTCTGTTGAGTTTATCTGTATTCGTTTTAACATGTTTACGTGGTTGTTTTGTGTTGTTATTAGAACAGATTTAGTTTCTCCCGAAAAGTTTCCTCTTATTAGCCATGTCAAGGTCCAGGAGATTTTGTCAGTTTATCACTTGAAATATCCATACTGTTGCTGTTCTTCTCATTTCGGTTTCTTGGTTGTTCTGTTGATCATTATGTCGTTTGTGCTGTTTCTGGTCTTTTTTTTTTTTGCTCTTTTGATGTAGTCTACTTGTGACCGTATTGATATTTCCACACTATCTTCAATGCTGGCGAGACCAGTTCCTCCTCTTTTTCTTGACACATATAGTCTGCCTGTGTCATTTCTCGGATGTAAGGTTTCATGCATCTTCATATATTATTATTATTATTATTATTTATTGGTGTTGTTCAAAAGTTAGACATACTTGAAACAACATTCATATTTAAATATTTTAGTATTAAATAGGAACACATATATAACTCGGTCTAAATTATCTCTTATCAAGAATGTCTAAGCAATCATTTTTTACCATTGATCATTATTTGAGAGGAATAGTTTCTTGAACCTATATAATTGCCCACAGATAGTAACTGACCGATGTCGTCATTAAATAATAATGGTAAACACGCTTTAAAAGCAACCAAGCAAGTAACCAGAGCAAACAAAGAAGGTAATTTATAAATAAGAAAACTTGATGGCAACTGCTAATCGTAATTTATTAGAAAAACAGAACATGTCATCAAGTGAGTTTTCCTGTTCTAGAGACCACAACGAAAACAAAAAAGGGACAGATACTTGTATCTTGTCAGACAGCTGAAAAGGCAGTGAAACATAAGGCTAATAGTTATACCAACTGGAACTGATACGCTTAAAAGAGTCATCAAAGGCCTGGAAAAGGAATGAGGAACACTGAAACCAGAGGAAGTATTGACACTTTCCAAAGCACAGAATTGTTCAGATCATCTAGAAAAGGTAGCAGAGTCCTGGGGACCCGAGGACCCTTCAGTGAAGACCACTAGTGTGTAACACTCGACAGAAGGAAAAGCAACACGGTACATAATTCTGTAAAAATGTTTAGTAGTTTACAAAAAATAGAAAATCCAAGTTAGAATAATTAAGACAGAAGGAAAAAAGAGACAGAGAAAGAGAAATAGCAAACAAAGGAAAAGAAACCGAGTAAAAAGCAAAAAGGGAAAAAACATAAAACATATGCAGGCACCAAAAAAAAATCAAAAGATAAAATGACTCAATGAAACTCCAAAAAGAGAAGAAAAAAACTTCAAGAAACAAATAAGTTAAAGCTCAACACAAAAATATAGAATAAAAAATGAATGGAAGCCCTTAATGATGCGAATAAGGAAGAGACACGTTATGAATAATTACTGCTAATTAGTCTAATCCGGTTTCCATTATTCTCTGATCCCTTGTGAGGAATTATCTGGTGCAGACTACATTTTTGGATTCATCTTTCCGTGATAGTTTCCCCAACGGAAGATTCCCGTTTTGTCTAGAAATTTCTTAAATTTGATTTCTCAGGCTTAGCTTTCAGAATGTATTTTTAAATATATTTGAGTCATTCTTCTTTTCTAGGGAATTCGAGATCAATTGCATTTTTAAATTTGCGTCGGTGAGAAACCATTTTCAAAACCAGAATCGTTATAAAATTAGTGTGGTGAATTAATCTGCAGCATGCAAAAAGGTACTAACGATCTGAGTTCGAATTACAACAGCGGCTGCTTATATTTGTATCACACTAATTTTACTTGGAAATAAAAAAAAAATAGAGGGAGAATTGTTGGATTCACAACTTTCCCAAGGGTATTAGCGCTATGTGAAATGTAAGCAGACTCATTCGGGACACCGAGAACATTTTTTACGACGGTAACCGTTATACCCCGGGTACCTCTCTCAGATTGGCTATCGTATTATCTATTCCTAAAACGTTGAACTGAAGATGCTTGTTGCAGTATTATAATCGGATATATTTGTGTATTTTTACTCATTTTGGTTCATGTTTGTAACCGTATGCTTAATACTTAGCGAAATTCAAACTGGCAAAGAAAATGTAAAAGTATATTTTCTCTCATTTATAGACACATCGATGTCATATTCGACTCATACAAGTTGTAAAGTGTAAAGAAAAACAAAGAAGCACAAATTTTTAAGCCAAACTGACGACAAAATACAGCAATAAGCAATCATGCGTGGAACTACAGCGGCAAAATATCATACAAAGCGACCTATGACTTAGTCACAATGTCTGTATGTCTTAGTAGATATGTAGCCGAAACCTTACAGAGCTCTAGAATTGTAGCCACATCTCCATATGCAATTTAGTGTTAGGGTTTTATTAATTAGTCGCAATATCTGTATGACTTTCCAGCTATGTAGCCGAAAACTTACAAGCCTCTACAATTGTAGCCACGCCACTAAATGCTGTTTAGTGTTACTCCCAGGAGGATGCACTTAGCGTATTATAAGCCTCATCAACAGGTTTAGAATTACGAGATATCATTCCATTAAACTACATAAGAATACTTGCACATATATAAAGATACTATTGGGTAGAGACATGTATTCATTTGGGGAATTTTTCAACATGTCATGTTGTGGGAATAAGATTCAAGATCGGTTTAATGTGACACTCTGCAGGAGACGATACTAATGAGGTTGCCTACAATATTTCATAATTTCAACGACAGTCTCCTTATAAGGTTCCTCTTGTATGGGACATTGAACCCAACTCCCTTACCTTTAAAGAGTAGAGGCAACTTAGAATAGCGTACTCCAGGAACATAGCTATTTCTTTTATTAAAATCCAGCACACACACACACACACACACACACACACACACACACACACACATATATATATATATATATATATAAATTGTCAAAAAATCTTAATGGAGGAAGTGATTTCTTGAGTAAGCGACAATATCAAAGACGAGAAGCAACGTCTTCTTACATCAAACGTCGATATCTATTAATCATCTATTTCTTCACTATACATCTATCAGGCTGGTTGGTTGTCTAAGCACACATATATAAATACATTATCTTTATATTTGGGGTGACGACAATTTTCTAGCTTATTTCAATTTTCTCGTTTTCTTAGGCTACCAAAGGATTACACAAAAAGTAAAAGATTTTTAGTTGTGCATATAGAATATAGATATAATTAGTATAATATGTAAACCCTTTGTTATTTTAAAGTATACAACATTCTATATTTAGTAATAAAGACAAACATTATATATATATATATATATATATATATACGTTTGCGATTTTATATGTAAATTTGTTTATCACGGTTAGTCAGTCAGGAAATATACAAATATCAAAATACTGCCACTGACCATCAATACGAGCATTAATAAACTGACACACGAGTATATATATATATATATATATATCTGTGTGTGTGTGTGTGTGCGTGTGTGGGTGTAAGTAAATAATGGATTGTAATCCGACAATATGTTGAGAAAAATCGTTAACAAGGTAATCCAAGTGGAAAGACAGATTTATATATATATATTTATATATACAAAAGTGGTCAGGTAAATAGGAATTTTACGTATATGTACTTATATTTTGATGGTTCTAGTTTCCCAGGTCATCGTCAGAACAAAAAGTTTTCTGGAAAAAATCATATTTTTTTAAATTGAAAATATTTTCTAAAATAATCTTAAAATGGAGGTTATATACTATATGAAATGTGATTTAAAATGTACTGTTGGTAAAGGATACCTAAAGATTGTTGCGCACACATACATACATACATACATACATACATACATATCTCCAGAAAGAGGAATACGTATATATATATATATATATATATATATATATACACACACTCTCCTACTCCCGTAGGGCTGAGTTCTCTGGCGAAGAAGTAATCGTGTTGCCATTAGCGTTCATTGCAAGCCTCTTCGTATATGAATTGAGGTCTCGGCAGCTGTTGAACGGATGTATGTAAACAATAGTAATTGTGATTCATAACCGTTTGAAATTTACTTCGCAGCTAATGGCTCCTCGTGGCTGAATGGTTAGAAGCTTTGGCTTGGCGTTTGAGTCAACCAGGGTTTCGATCCCAGCTACGGGAAGCTACTGTCTAGCCACACTGATGAGTTCTGATAGAACGAAACAGATCTGTCTGAGGATGACTATATATATATATATATATATATATATATATACCGATTAATAGATATATCTATATGTACATATCAATTTATAATCATGATTAAAATTGATTGCTTAATGAGTATATTATAGGGCACTATGCATATGCACGCTGCGCAAAATTACGATGTTTCAACAACAGAAAATTAAAACATGGTAAAGACTCAAGACTCTGGGTTTCACACGCCCTGTCTTCATGGAAGCTTTTAACTACACATCTGAATCTATGTGGATAAAAGCTCTCCTGGAGTTACTAGCGTGAAAGTTATAAGTTTGTACTTTTTTAAAATTTTTAGGTGAAATATACATATATATATATATATATATATATGAAAGGGAGAGAGGGACAGTCAGACTTACCGATAGACAGATTGAAGCGTGTAGGTGTAATTGTCACAATATAAAACAATTATAAGAACTGTTTAGATAAATTTATGTCTTTATTCACATTTGTATATCCATAGTATGTTATTGTCAAAAAATAAGTCAATCTTTTTATTTGTGTTTGAGTGTATGTTTGTACATGTGCAGGTGTGTATGTGAGTGCGTGTGTGTATGAGTGCGTGTGTGTATGTGTGTGCCTGTGTGTGTGTTCGTGTGTATCAGTGTATGGAAGAGTCTGCGATGAATGGAAGTTGTAGGCAACGGGTGAAGTTGGGTTAACTGATAGATTAATTGCAGTGCAGCAAAAGACTCCTGCCCCCGCGTATACTAAACGTCGCCTTGGGAGAATCTTTCGAAAAATCAAGATACAGATTTGTTAATACTCTGGAGGCTGATTACTCATTTATTCTATTTTATCTTATTTCATTTTAATTCTTTTTCTGTAAGTGTAATAGCTGATCGGAATGTAGGCAGCCGAATATTGAATTGTGGGTAATTGATTAGATGACTGAGCGAGGGAAAAATGATGAAACATTAAATTAGATTCTAGATGACGGCAAAGGATGGTAAAGAACGGAAAAGTAGAGCAGAGGAAAATGTCTGGAAAAGCACAAGGAAGATAAAACGGACAGAAGAAGAAGAAGAAGAAGAAGAAGAAGAAGAAGAAGAAGAAGAAGAAGAAGAAGAAGAAGAAGAAGAAGTGATAACGATATTTTAAGGAAATTATGTAAAATTACGATTGAAATAAAATGTGAAACAATAATAATGATAAAAATAAGTTGAAAAAAGAAATAACGGAAGGGATAGAACTACTAATTCAAGAAGGAATGCTCGTAGAAAAAAAAAATTACCAGTACTTGGGAATATTGGAAGCAGATACCATCAAACAAGCATAGATGAAAGAAAATAAATACCAAAAGAACTCAGACGAACGAGAAAACTTTTTGAAACCAAACTCTGCAGCAGAAATTTCATCAAAGGAATAAATACATAGGTAGTACCCCTAGTAATATTTGAATGGAAAAAAAACTCGGAAGGAGTTTAATAATAATAATGATACAGCATTGTTGATACCAGAATACTTAGAAAAATCCTGGGAAACCTGAAGAGACTTCCTGTCACAGAAACTCCATGAAAACCTACCAGTTAATACTGATATAAAAATCACATAAAGAATAAAACAATAATAATAATAGCTGAAAGGGTGCCACAAAGGATGTAGAGGTATAGCAGTGTTACTTTACATGGATCAACACATCCTAAATGAGAGCAAGACCAGACGGAAAAATTTAGCTATGGCCTGGATTGACTACAAAAAGGCATATGATATGGTTCCACAGAGCAGGACAATAAACTGCCTTAAAATGTACAAAATATCACATGAAGTCAAACTTTATCGAGAAAACCATGAAAACCTGGAGAGTGGAATTGACAGCCGAAGCTTAGCTGAAGCAAAGATCCAAAGAGGTATATTTCAAGGAGACGCACTATCACTGTTACTATTCATAATTGCCATGATGCCACTTAACCACATATTCAGAAAATGCACCGCTGGGTGCACCCTTAGTAGATCGCAAGAAAAGATCAATCACTAAATGTACATAGATGATAATCAAACTATTTGCAAAAAATGAAAAAGAACTGGAAACTCTAATACACTCAGTAAGAATATTACAGTCAGGACATAGTAATGGAATTTGGTATAGAAAAAAGGTGCCGTGCTAGTAATGAAAAGTGGCAAACGATATCTGACTGACGGAATGGAACTGCCAAATCAAGACAAGATTAAAACGCTCGGAGAAAAGGAAACCTACACATACCTGGGTATCTTGGAGGCTGACACCATCAAACAAGTAGAGATGAAAGACAAAATTAAGAAAGAATATCTCAGAAGAACTAGAAAGCAACTCGAGATTAAACTATCTAGCAGAAACTTTATCAACGGAATAAATACCTGGGCTGTACCCCTCGTTAGATATTCAGGACCCTTTGTGAAGTGGACCAGAGAAGAACTTAAGCAAAGCGACCAAAGAACAAGGAAACTAAACCATGCATAAGGCACTACATCCCAGAAACGAAGTTGACAGACAATATGCATCAAGAAAGGAGGGAGGAAGAAGACTTGCCAGCATTGAAGACAAATTTTGACGAATCAATACAACGTCTTCAAGACAACATAGAAAAACACAAAGAAGGACTTATTAGAGCTATTAAAAATGATACTGACATCACAATGACCAACAGAATGACAATAACTAGGAAACAAAAATGGGAAGAAAAACAACTCTATGGGCGTTTTAAACGACTAATAAATAACATCTCGCATGAGAAAACCTGGATGTGGTTCAGAAAAGTTAACATTAAAAGAGAAACAGAATATCTCCTTATAGCAGCTCAAAACAACGCCATGAGAACCAATCATATCCAAGCGAGAATAGATAAGACGCAACAAATAGGAAATGTAGGTTATGTGGTGATAGAGATGAAACTATTAATCACATAATAAGCGAATGCAGCAAATTTGCACAGAATGAGTATAAGACTAAACATGACTGGGTGATCCACTCGGAGATGGGCAAAAAATTTAAATTAGACCATACGAACGAATGGTATATGCACAACTCGGCATCTGTCCGAATGACACACACAAACTCTTATGGGACTTTGACATACAAACCTATCACCTAATCTCGGCCAGAAGACTAGACCTTATAGTAATCAACAAAAAAAGAGAAATTCCAAAATTGTGGACTTTGCTGCACCGGTTGACCACAGAATAAAATTGAAAGAATGTGAAAAGAAGGATAAGTACATAGACTTTGCTAGGGAATTGAAAAAAAAACTATGGAACAAGAAGATGACGATTATACCAATCGTGATTGATGCATTCGGTTCAGTAATTAAAAGGACTGGAGGAATTAGAAGTTGGAGGACAAGTGGAGACCATCCAAACTACAACATTGTTGAGAACAGCCAAAATACTGAGAAGTGTCCTGGAGACTCGAGGAGACTTGATGTCACTCAAACTCCAGTGAAATACCATCAGCTAAAACTGATGTGAAAAATTCTCAAGAAGTAACCAATAATGATAATAAAAATTATAACCCAAAATAAACAAAAATAACTCTTTCACTCGTCACTTAATGTTGTTGGATTACATGGAAAATTAATAGCCGAAGAACATGAATGAATCAAAACTAAAGAAACGCATAAATGTAAAACTTTCAGCTGTGACGATAACTTTCAAGCCTAAAGGAAAGCGAATATTCAAGTTCCTATGGTAAACTTCATTATTTTCATTCATATTTTTGCAATTCATGAATTAAGTGCGACTATTTTTTCGAAGTCTTTATTTGCGATTTTTAAATCGTCTTAATAGTTGAATTTGGAAGCATTTTTTCTAAAGAACAAAAACAGAAAAGATACCTACTCCATTAAATTTTTAATTCTTCTACACTAAGCAATTATAAAGAAAGGATGATGAAAATTTGGGCATAATCCACTAGATTTAAAACAAAATGAAAGAAATTTGCTCACAAAGTTATTTCAAAGAAAGTTTGATTTTCTTACCTTGAGAACAGGAAATATTTGTAGAATATGTTCAAGAATCCGTTAAATGAGCTGAAACACATATTATGGAAACCCAGAATATTACGGTACGTATTCAATGTAACATAAGAAGAAATAAACAATGTAAAATTAATAAAATGAATGATTAGTGAAAAGGAGGCTACATTACTATCGTTAAGGAATCAGGACTAGAAAAATGTCAAGGAAGAAACCGAAAACTAATCGATAATAAAATGGCCCTCCCTTCTGGAATACAAACAGGTAAACAATATCTGAATGGAAAAAGAAGCCTTAAATACGGGAAAACAATGAAAGAACTAATGAAGGAAATATACACAATGACAAAACGGAATAAAAAGACCGAAAAAACAGCAGAAAAAACTGACAATGCAACTGGAAAAAAGAATCAAAAGAAGGAAGACAAAAGAGATGCAAGGACAGAATTAAGCAATAAAAATAAACCGAGATGTAACAAAACAATGAACAAAAATCTATCACAAGTTGATGGCGAATGCTCAAGAAAAAATCAGGTGCAAAGGAAAGAAAACTATTTTGGAGCAAGATATGAAATCAGAAAGAACATGAGAGAAAGGTCAAATATATAAATGACATTTAAACGTGATTACAAGGATTAAAGTAGGGATCACTAAATACACGATTCAAAAAAGTAATAGATGGAATAACTCCAGTCAATGATCGCATAGAAGTATTCTGGTTAAAAGAATTTATGTCCTTTCTCGGCAGACTGACTCAGCAACAGAGTAAATGCCAAAAAAGAAGCCAGCATACCAAGATGAGGAAGGTAAAACTAACGGGATCCTGAGAGACTCCCAAAACGCAACTATCTCCCAAAATTATAGACCAATTACGTTTCTTTATATGTTGTAAAAAAATTCTAAGCGATCAGATAAGAGAAGTAATATATTACTCAATTGTATGTCGATGACTATTTCCGGACGTACCGAAGGGATACCGTAAGAGAATGAAAGAAATAGATGACATACTAAATAGAGATAAGTACTTCGTCAAGGTTAAAACAAGGCAGAAAACTGTAGGCATAACATTGATTGGCTACAAAAACGTCAATTATATATCCTATAAACATGGGCAATAGAATATCTGAAACGGTACGGAATATCCGACAAAATTATGATTTTATCTCGAAAAGTGGAAAATAGAATTAGAAGCTGAAGGACAAACTTTAGTAGCGGTGAAAGTCCTAAGAGTTATTTTCCTAGGAGACTCTCTCTGTCTCTATGTCTCTTTCTCCCCACTGACCTCTGTTATAGCGATGATGCCACTCAATAATATATCTATGAAATGTACAGTGGCTACAAAGTTACAAAATCACTGGTAAAGATCAATCCTTTTATGAATATTGATATTTTCAAGATAAATGCCAAAAAGGAAAGCATTGATAACTGGCAAAATCATAGTTAGTTGAAGTCATGCGGTTAATCACATGAGCGAATACAGCAAACTAGCACAAATGCACTATAGAAGTAGGCATTACTGGATGATCTACTGAGAAGTGTGAAAGAGATTCAAATTTAACATAGTACTAAATGTAAATGCATAAACCAGAATCCATCCTTGTAAATGGGATGAATAAAATTCTTTGAGGTTTTAAGATACAAAGACATTACCTATTCCTAACCAGGAGACAAGATAGATTTCTAATTAGCCAAAAACTAACTATTTAGAGGAGTTTGCTCTTCCCGATGAGCACAAATCGTAAATTAATGAGAGAATATTAGCATTAGGGGAAATGCAAATAGCATCCTCAAGAACTTGAACTTTACTCACCGTGTCGATTTCTTTCGAAGAGAACCGTTTCATCACAAGCGCTTCGAAGATTTTCTTGTTTAACCATGACACCGTCCGTCCCAAATTTGGGAATTGCCAAGTATTCTGGGTGACAGCTAAAGACTGCTACGAACACTGGAGTTGAGAGAGGTCTCATAAAAAGTTGGTAGAAATGTTTTCATGAGGATAAGGGTATTACATTTGTTTTTGAAATTAGGAATAGTAGTATTATTTACTTTTATTTAGTCAGTCTAACCGCCAAAGAATTGTTAAAACTAAAGAACACATCCTAATTACTGAATTTGAAGGTAGCATGCATTTTTAAGATCAGTATGTAAGAAATTTTCACTTGACTGGCAAAGTTTATTTCCAGCAAACATCAACAAAATTGATCATGTAAGATTAAATAAAAATGTATTATTATTAATAACCAACTGGGGAAAAACAATAAAAAACCCGACTTTGTCAATTGGATCTATTCGGATAATAAATATTTTATCAAATAAGTAAAAATATCTAAACCATCATTTTCTTAAAGATTAATGTGCTATTCTAAATGCTTTACCTATTAATTGAAAAATAATTATGTTCTATTGTTTAAATTTCAACTCACCATTTTAGGATAGGGAAGATTTTAAAAAATTGGATAAAAAGTTTGCCTCACTAAAGATGGCTGTAGAGTACACCAAGAATGGCAGATTAGAAGCATTTATAAATTTATTAATCTGTTTTATTATATACTTTTGAAGACTTTAGGCTGCTTCTCCTCGAAACTTTCCCCACAATGAAATGAAAAAGTAAAATTAAGACTTTCATTCAATTTGAGATAGATAAGTAGATAAAAACAGTGTTTTATGCGCTGGCTGACGAATGAATAAAGAGTTCAAAAACATTTTGAACTGTTTGCTGTTGTATTATTCCATTTTCAGCTTCAACTTTTTGTATAGAAAGGACATAAAAACCTTAAAATGGGTTGAAAATTACTATCCATGGAGTATATTTATCAGTTACGCCCATAGAAAGCATAAAATAAATAGAATTGAAATAAATAGATAAATAAAAAGAACTTACAATTGTTTTGGAAAAGTCCGCATCCAATGCTCTAAAATAAAAAAAAGACTATGCGAGGAATTAAAGAAGAAACAGATCCTACATTTCCCTGATTAAAATAAATTAGGATAGCTGGACTTAGCAAAAAAGAAAACCATCAGGGAAAAAGAGAAAGAGCTCTGTTTCGTACTTATCCTGTGAAGGAAAACCACATTATCAAAATCCAAAATACGTACAATTCTGACTATAAAACCTCGGTAAAACAGGAGAAGTAAAACTTAACAATATTGAAACAATGACTCAAATATCCAATTTCGGCTTATCACTAGATAACAGAATCTGAGAGAGGAGAGCATTTTACGAGCCATACAAGCGTATAGGATCCAAAAATAGGTCAACGGTGTGCTTTACCAGATGCTGGGCAGAGGAACCTCATAGGTCAACGGCCAGGATTAATTAATTTAGAAAACTACTGTTACACATCTATAAGGCTGGCGTCTATTCACCAGAAGAAAACAACCACCGAAATATTATCGTGATTTTGATTCAAACCTTATGTCCAAAAAACATCTTCCTTCATGTGGGAAAACCAAAGATCTCAGTGGTCGAAAAATCAGCTACAGAGCCCGAAGCAAACATACTTAGATGCAAAAACATTATCAACTGAGCGACTTTTAACATTTAAACACTAAATAAATGAACTATGTGAGCTTACAGCGTCTGCAGCAGAGTAGAATATTGATATCGTATGCATTAGTTAAGACCTTAAGTAAAGTTGGTGACCTTAGTCGAGGGTGACCCAAAGGCGTCCTTTCCAATAGCTACTAAACTGAAGTGTAGGGGAGGGTGCAATTCCTTTCCTTGGATTGCTTCACTTTAGCCTTGATCCTTACCTTATAATACTGTGTGTTAAGTAAGGCATCATCAAATACCATTTTTTGAGTCTTTCGTATGACTCAACTTGGGATTGAACTCCGGTCTCCCGGGACGTTGGCAAACACTCTACTCATTAGCCCAAGAGCATAAATTTTACCATAGTGAAGTAGAACAAAAATACCATGATTACAGTAATTGATGGATAATAATGTCGGTGTTTAGCTGGAAAAAACTTTGTCAATGCCACCATTGAAAGTGTAAGAGTGTTTCTCATATTAACCAAACCTTCCCACTCCAAACAAGACGTATTTCTAATCGACGGACTGCTCACTTCGAAGTCCATGTGCAATTATGATCTCTACACAGTTTCCGGTATGGTGGGGCGTTTACAATTTAAAACTGACCTTAAGGTACAGTTTCATTCGTCTAAAGTCTAACTTGATATTCAAAAAGACTTGTGATATTTATAGGCCAAGGAAATGGGTTTTTCTTAAACCGATAAACCGTGGTAATCTTCTCTTGTGACAAACGGTCTGAACAGAATGTCAGTTCTTTCTCTTGAAGAATAATAATACCAGTAGATTATATACAAACAGTTTGAAAACAGTCTATCAAGCTAAACACAATCAACTATCGTATGGCATCTATAGTCATACAAAACTGAACAGGGCATATGTGTATAGGTCACAAGTTAACTTTAGCCCTCTAGTGAAATGATAGAGTTTTTCACCGATGTGGGCCAGGTTAGGTGAGTTAATGTTTTCTCTCAGCTTACTGCTATCGAAATTGGGCGTGTGCTCTGCCACTCAAAACGAGTCGATCCGTTCTCTCCGCTGTCACCAGCTAATTAGAGACGCAAAATAACCGTATATTATATGCACATATCTTCATAATCCAAACCAATTCTAACATTGAAAATAGATTCCAAATCAGCAATTGTTAGTATAAAATTCAAGGTCAATTTCCGCAACACTTAGTCAAAACAATACTCCAGTATTGTTAACCCATCTGGCTGTTATCTCAAGTCAGCATCGAAATTTCAATGCAGTTTGACCTCTCACCATCCGTGATCACACATGGTATTCTCAAAAATCAACCTGTTCTCTAAGAAAACTAAAAAGGGAATTGATTTTTCACATTTATCCAATCCAGAAAGCTGAAAATAAAATCATAACTTCAATATTTTTAAAAGTAAGTTAAACCTGTTACATTACATTCAGTGAACTGCGCCACACTCAGACCTAGTGACCTAAAATCATTAAATAGCATAAAAAGAATCTAAGAAAGATTCAAGAGTGCTTCATTTCAAGGAAAAATCTTCACAAGAATCGTTTCTTGCTAAAGTTTAACAGTGAGGAAGAAAACATCATCACCATAACCAGCTATCTTCACTTACCCGACACGTTAACAAATGCAACGTTTTGATCATCGATGAATTCTCAAATCGGCAAAGACGGAAATAATTAATTTTGCTTACAAAACTTGCCAAATAGACATAGTGAATGTTAGCAGAGTTTTCACCTAAGAACAGGCTTGTATAACTAAACACTCAATTTTACAAAAACGGAAGGAGAGCTATGAACGTACATCTATCCGAATAATTCTAAAGCCGAGCTAGATAATATATTTATAAGTAAATTTGTACAAATCTCGCTTTCAACTGTGAAGCATAGTCCTCTTTTGAGAGAGTATCTTCTGATCGCTGAATCGTATCAGCCATGATTCGCCTTAGTATACCCAGGAGTAAGAAACAAACATATTGAGCTTCCCAGTATTACTATCCTAAGTTGATATAAGTATCAATATACGGTAACTGTAAAAAAACAAGTTTGATACACTTTAGCAGACATCTGAAAGTCATATTATGAATAATAGAAATAAGAATGTTGTAACTGCCTATATAGCAGTAGCAATAGCAACAGCAGCAGAGTGCATACTAACCATACCATGATCCAAAGATAAAAACAAGATAACATGGAAAAAAACACTCTTACTTAATTAAAGAAACCCTAAAATACTAATGACCAGAAACTTAAAAGAGTCTAAAGAAAACCAACTCATACCAAAAAGAACACTAGAACATATTCAAGGCTAAATCAATAAAATCAGAAGCTTGGCAGAAGAGGTAGTCACGATTAGCATGAAGTAAGCAGAGGAAAAACACCCTATGAGCAAAACTAAAAACAGCCAGTCAAAAACAAAGACTTTAAAGTTAGCGAGATGATTTAGAGAATATTCTCGGAAAACCTCCTGAAATCAATCATAAACTTTTCAAAATATCAATAACCAATGAGACATCAAACTATATCAGCTTATGCAGGAAAAAACTTGCCGTTGAACTGGAAAAAAATAAAATCAGAAAAACTGCTGGTGTCATCGAAATGCCTCCTGAAGTATGGAAGAGACGAAATTTTGATGACACTCTTCTCTGATTATGTAAGGCTGTGTATAAACAATATACAAAAATAAATGACCCAAATCCTGCATACTTCCGTTCCTCAAGAAATTTTACTTTTACATTGAGAACCACTGAAGCATGTCTTACTACTTTCTGAACTTTATATTGCCCTGGTTCTCATTCGCATCTGATCTGAAGTTGAAAAATCCTCAATAAAAATCAATAGAGCTTTCAGAGAAATCAATCCACAACATTACAGCTTCTGAATCATCGAAAGAGTACGTGCTAAAAATATCGAGACAATACTACTGTTTTTAAAGTTCGTTATAGCATTTCATATGAAAACATGGAAAAACTGCAACAAGTATATTATCTCCGAAAAGAAACTGTTACTGCAATAATGATACTTTACAAAAAACACGAAAGGAATGTTTTGCTCACGTGACAGTGACTCAGACTCCTTCAACATTGTTGCTGGTATCTTATGGGGAACTGCATTTGCAGTATATTTCAATAATCTGTCTAGAATATATACTACCAATATCAACAGACTAATAAAAAAAAGGGTTTAAAAAAAGTAACATGAAACAGACGGTATCCTGCAAAAACAATGACAGACGCAGACAACGCAGATTATCTAGTAGTTCCTGCAAATATATTTTACCAAGACAAATCCCTCGTGTATAGCCTGGAAGAAACAGCAAAAGTATTGGCCTCTACGTGAATAGAAAAAATAAAGTTAATCTGCATTAAACAGAAAGGAGCCATCTTCATTGAAATAGCATGATTCAGAAATTAGTAGGCCAGTTCACATAGCTTGGCTGCAATATCTCATCTGAAAGTGATGTCAACTTAGCATAGGAAAACCATAAACTACAACTGATAGGTTATTCATTTAATGGAAATCAGATATCTGATTAGAAAAGGAATTTGTTCCAAGCTATTGTTGGAATAGTACTTGTGTATGGATGAACTATCTGGACGCAAATGAAATTCATGAAGAAAAAATGAGATGGTAACGAGACAAATACGCTACGTGGTCTTTTGAACAAAAATTCTGGGAGCAAAACTCCAGCAGCTGTACAGCCACTTACCTCTTATCTCACAAACTATGCAAATCAGATGAAAAAAAAACATGTTGAGCTCTGCTAAAGAAGTGAGGGCAAACTTATAAGTGACGTTCTCTTATGGCCATCTACACATGGACTCATCATTGTTGGCCGACTAGAAAGGACTAACATCACTTCTGTGCAAAAACTGATTGCAGTTTGGAGGATCTTCTAGGAGTGATAAAAAATCAGAAGAGAGAGAGAGAGAGAGAGAGAGAGAGAGAGAGAGAGAGAGAGAGAGAGAGAGAGAGTCTGGAAACTCTGTGTAATCAGCACGACTTGATGATAGATATTCATAACTCCACAAAAAATTCAAGATTTCGAAGTAAATCATCTTTTGGCAAGCAAAAGGTGATTTTATAAAATTAATATCCCTTATCAGTGTGCCTTTATGAAATACTTTCAAACAATTTCCCCATGTTTAACATAACTCTTAATACATTCTTGGAATCTCTCATAGTAAATTATAAAGTATTAATATTTCTATGGGAGTATATTTATCAAAAAATAAGAACTGATATTATGGAAACCACCTGGGGAAGATTAATAGCGATGGTGGAGAAGTGGAGTCTTAAAAATCATAATATCATAACGGAACTCACTCAAAAATAATAACATTTTTAAAGCAACCTTAATATTTATGTTATTAAAATTTAAAAATAATAATTAGATTATAAGTTGGTTAGTTCGATACACACACCGATCGGCTTTCAGGTTCTCGCGAAGATTAATATCGCTTTCATTTTCGCTCAAAGTTTAGGTTGATACAAATCATAGAAGGTATCAATAGAACAATCACTTATTTAAACAAATAATTGAAAAAGAATTATAACACATAAATATTTGTGACAATTTCACTTCTTAGCGAAAATGTGTAAATGCACTGACACAAGGTACACATCACTACTAGACGTAGATATATAGCAGTCCACTCAAGAAATATTTAATACTTGAAGATACGGTAATTATTACCACACAAATTTACGTCGAAACCGAGTGCAGACAAATAGACAGATACATTAACTTTATACATATTTTATACATTATATATAAATAAATATATGACCTCACAAATACTAACCATCCGCAGAATCCTTGAAGGTGTACGGGCAAAGAACCTACAAGCGACATTAATATTTGTCGACTTTACCAAGGCTTTCGACTCCATTCACAGAGGAAAGATGGAACAAATCCTACTAGCGTACGGCATACCTAAAGAAACCGTAGCGGCAATAACGATTCTCTATAGAAACACTAAAGTAAAAGTACGATCACCAGATGGAGACACAGAATACTTCGACATTGTAGCAGGAGTACTACAAGGGGACACGCTGGCTCCGTATCTCTTTATCATTTGTCTAGACTACGTACTTAGAACATCGATTGACAAAATCAAAGAGAATGGCTTCGAACTGACGAAGAAAAGAAGCAGAAGATATCCCGCAACAACAATTACCGACGCCGACTACGCCGATGACATAGCGATACTGGCAAATACACCTGACCAAGCCGAAACACTTCTGCATAGCCTGGAACGAGCAGCAGCAAGCATAGGCCTCCATGTTAATGCACACAAAACGGAATATATGTGCTATAACCAAACGGGGGACATCTCCACTCTAGAAGGAACCCCTCTTAAACTAGTAGACAAATTCACGTACCTAGGAAGCAGCGTCGAATCAACCGAAAAGGACATCGAAACGAGGTTAACGAAAGCATGGACAGCTATCAATAGGCTATCGACTATATGGAAATCAGACCTAACCGATAAAATGAAACGCAGTTTCTTCCAGGCAGCGGTCACATCGATACTGCTACATGGATGCACTACATGGACGCTAACAAAACGGCTCGAGAAGAAACTAGATGGCAATTACACAAGAATGCTGCGTGCAATCCTCAACAAGTCCTGGCAGCGGCACCCCACAAGACACCAACTGTACGGCCACCTGCCCCCTATCACGAAATCTATTCAAGTTAGGCGAACCAGACATGCAGGACATTGCTGGAGAAGCAGAGATGAACTCATAAGAGATGTACTCTTATGGATCCCCACACACGGCCGCGCAAAAGCAGGACGACCAGCACGAACGTACATTCAGCAGCTGTGTGAGGATACAGGATGTTGTCCTGAAGACCTGCCTAGGGCGATGAACGATAGGGAGGAGTGGCGAGAGAGGGTCAGGGATATCCGTGCTGCCAGCACGATATGATGATGATGATGATATATATATATATGTGTGTGTGTGTGTGTGTGTGTGTGTGTGTGTGTGTGTGCGTACGTACGTGTGAATGCGTGCGTGCGTACGTACGTGCGTAAATTAATGGTGTTGCGATGCGATGATATTATGATTTCAGACAGTCTACTACTATTCCCGATCCTTGTCAACACATTCTTATCAGGTGTTATTCAAAATATAAGTTCTGTTTTTCTAAACGTAACAAGCACAAAGAAAAAGTTACATAAACAAAGAATTGCTCAGTGCACAGAAAATGGGATATTTGCGAAGACAGCGATAAAGAATAAATATCCTACAGAAGCAACGTTTTAATATTATCTGTGAGGACGGTTTGGAATCATTAATAGTTTTATCTATAGGAATTGGAACGTTTTTAACAACCTTATATGTGTGTATGTGTGTGTGTGCATACATGCTTTAGGAAAAACATGACGGCGTCTTTTCTTCAATCAGGTATGGGGAAATAGAAGGACAAACTGTGTTCTTTAGTCATGGCGAGATCAACCGGTATATAAAAAAGAAAACTTTGAGTTTGAAAAGTTGACATTGCTTTGGTTTATATAAATATAAAAGGGAAGATGATACGGAAAAAGTGAATAGTTCGATTTCCTTATAAGCATGACCTCATCATAGTTTAATTCTGGTAAATATGTCCTAATATATATATATATATATATATATATATATATATGATGTGTGTGGGTGCGTGTGTGCATGTTTGTGTGAGCGTATGTGAAACTAGGAGTGTGAGCTATGGGCTCAAGAGGGGCACGCATACTCTGTCATCATGTAACATGATATCTTGGGAGTATATAATTGTAATCTAACAGTTCTACAATCTTAATATTTTATCACATGTTTTCCAGGTCGTTCAGCAAGGAGCATTAAGGGCGGTCGAAGAATACCTAATTAGGAGTAAACTTGAAATCTTTTGTTCGGTTGGGGAAGACTTCTTCACAAACACTTGAAATGTGTCAAAAGTCCGTGGGGATAGAACCATGTTACGGACATCTGTTTTTGAGTTGCACAAAAGGTTCACAGAGGATGGCGAGGAGAAAAAAGACAACTCTAAAACAGGGAGGACTTCAACAAACAGGTTCAACGTCGAGCAGGTAAGGCATGTGGTGCGTAGTGATCATCGATTGAGTGAATAATTGCAAGTCATCTGGATATGAAAAATAGCAGTGTTTGAAAGATTGTCATCGAATATTTGGATATGCGGAAGGTTTGCGCAAAAATGTGACCCAGATTGCTGAAGTGACGCCGGCAGGTTTGCCAGAATATCATAGAGCGTCTTCAAACAAAACAAAACTAGCCACTTAGATTCCCCACTAGCAACCAGACATAAATTTTTGAGTACGATCCGGAAGCTAAGTGCCAGAGCAGTAAGTGGAAATTTACTACGTGCCGAGGCTAAATAAAGCAAGGCAAAGTCAAAAGTCGAAGTCAAGTTTATCACATTGTTCGATGTGAGGGGCATTGTCCTCAGCAATTTATTGTCATAGGGTCAGACAATGATTTGGCAACTCTACAAGGAGATTCCACGGCGTACGCTTTGCTCAGTGAGCAAGAAGTGATGAGAATTCTGGTGGGATTGATCGTGGCTGCTTCAATGCTCCTGCGCTTAACACCCTGAGAATCCAGCATTTCCTGACCAGCAAATACACCAGTCAACTGGAATAATCAGCCTATTCACCCCATCTTGCTCCCGGCGACTCTTTTCTTCAACTTAAGCTCATGGCGATCATCAAGGAGGCTTGTTTTGAAGATGTGAAAGCCTTGAATTGGGTCGTAATGACGACACTGAGGAGCATCCAGAATAATCCTTCCAACAATAAATAGAAGAATATATCAAAATACAAGAAGATTGCTTTAAAGAGGACATGATTAAGTTTGTTGTTTGGAGTTGAAATCAATTGTTTGTGACCCGAGACTCTTCACTTTTCAAACACAACTCGTATGTAAGTCAATATGTATAAATGTATAAAGATTAGTATAGGTACAACGATAGAAACAAAAATAATAAATAAAAATATATAGTTCAACAAATGATTTTAAATTTGGTATTTAATTTTTTCCTTTATTATTATTCTCGCTACTTTTGCAACACGTGTTTCAAACATTCTAGTCTTCGTCTGGAATTTGTTTTTGTTTAGTTGTGTCTTGGGTTTCTTCACTGTAAAGATTATTTTGATCGGTTGTATTGATTTCGTTTAATTCCAGTTGTGTGTTTCTGGTTGGCCTATTCGAGTAAATTGTTCACAAGATTCTTGGCTTTTTTTCTTACTTTGTCTTTCTCCTCTTTTTAACTCTAGTCTATATAAATGCGTGTTTTTCTAATCAATGAGTATAATGAGGTATTCTTTGTGTATGTGTGCTCACATGTATATATGTATGTACACTTATGTATACATTCCCTCGTACATTCTTATATTTTCAAGGACATTCGGTGGATTCAATGTGAGTGAGAATGTATTTATCCGCACAAATACGTGGTTTAAGCGAGTTGGTGTCTGTATATGTTTGTATGCACATGTATAAGTGTGTATAATATATATATATATATATATATATATATATATATATATATATATATATATATGCATATATTATATATATATACACACATGTACACGTAAATATTTTATAAATATACATTATGTACTCATGCACACACACACACACACATATACATATATATATATATATATATATATATATAGAGAGAGAGAGAGAGAGAGAGAGAAAGAGATAAAAGATGTAGAAAATTAGACGCAAATATCTTGAACTGCAAAACCCGAAAAAGAAAGCCCCAAGACCTCATTGGATTTACTGATACTATTCTAAGTAATGCAACCGGCAGTCTGGCTCAGTAACTTCAAACTCTCCTCACCTATTACTGTTGTAACATTCGGCAAAGTTTCCAAGAAAAAAACATTTTTAGCAACTTGAAAAGAATTTGTTAACATGAACATAATAAATAATAGCTTATAATCAATTATAACAATTTGATTTTAAAACAAAAATTTGTAAAATAAATCAACACATTCAGTGAAATGGCTACATTTGTTCAATGATATAGCAATTCTTCTGCACGACAATCGACATTAAGAATAGGTTAATGTTTATATCAGTGACCAAAGAGCCAAGAATCTTCACTGAAAAATAAAAAAAATCAAATTGGAATATAAAATTAATAACTATTGATGAATAACATCACGAAATCATTGTAGTTTTCTTTGTCGTGTCAGTTTCTAAATATTTAAACTTAAAGAAATTTGAAGGGACCGCGCAGAAATTTACTTTGTTTGTCAGGTTGAAAATAAATTTGGCAACAAGATGTAAGTTTTTACTGTGACGACAAATTTTCATAAATCATCATAAACGTAGAGCTGTGTTTAAAAAACCCAACTAAGTGAAAGATCACTCAAGTAGACATGATGAAATTTCTATACTCTTGATAAGAACGTGCAACCGTCACGGATTCAATTTGAATATACTGGAAAACGTTTCAATGAAATTAGTGCATCATCCCTTTCGGTATCTTCCCCAAACCACGATTTATATGCCACTTAGGGGACATTTATGTCGTTAGATGCCAACTTTTGTGAAAAGCATAGATCGCTCTATAAACAAATTGTAAAGTAGACTTCGTTGTTCAGCGTTGGTACGGAAACCAATCTAGTTGAAGGTGACGTCTGAATTCAAACCAGCTGTAGTTCGCTTACCGAATGTCTAATCGTATCCTTATCAGCTTAACACGACTTTCAACAAACTAACAAATATCCACAGTACTTGTGGTGTAACTGTTATCATCATAGGAATGAGAAACTGCAAACAAAATTCAATTTCGAATTTGTCCTTATACCTTTAAGAAAAGCATAAATCTCTCCCTTTTTTTCACCTATATGGAAATACCAGGGCCAATTGAGATCTTTAGTCTTAGTGCAGCAACCTGTGTAGGAGAAGAAAGCAAACCAGCTGTGCTCTGCTTTAAAAATGACCCTGTGCCACACCCTGAACGCAATTTGGAAAAATACATACAAATGTATATACATGGTGTGTAAATATCTTATAGATACACAAAGAATTAAAAAAAAAATCGTTCGATTATAAAACACTCTATGTGTAACAGTATGCATGCGTATGAGTGTTCAAATTCCGACATAAAACGGTTTCCAACAAAACTGCAGACATACCTATGTGAAAGATCACACCTGCTGTTATGACAGAGAAACTGGGAGACACATTCACACATAAGCGCAGACTCAGAGACATATGTAAATATGCCGGCAAATACACAGAGACATGTATACCCTCGGCACCATCATTATGCGCATGCACTGTCACTTCAGAAGTTATTGGGCATGCGCAGTGAGAAGAAAGATTTTCAATTTAACGTCGTCTCAAAGTAAAAATCATCATCTATTTTTCGCTCCAGTAATTTAATAAACGATCTCATTAAAATCAAGACTTGATTATTACGAAAGTAGTAATTTTTTTATATTTTTATTAATAATTACTTAAAGCTTCATATTGGAATATTCAGTATTATTTTTTCTTTATTTTCTTTTGCTTAAATCTATATTCCAAGTTTTCAAATGTCGTTTCTTTATGTTTAATTAAATTAATTAGATACTTTTTCCGGAAAATGAAATAAAGTAATTCAGATCTATTTCTTTGGATTCAATTCAACGTCTGCCGGCAGTACAGATACTTTATGGAAGAAAGACATCAGAGGTTGAAAACGTTACGAGCAGGACAAATTAAATATTTTAATAGAATGGACAAGATAGGTGCCTATAGGCGACAAACATTTTCTTTTTTTAAAAAGCTTATTATATATTTATAGGAGACGCTTGCTACGGAACAAATAATTGCAAATTAAAAGAGGTCGCTTATCAGTACAAATGTAGACCAGAAAAACATTTTCTTTTTTTTTTTTCTTTGCTTTTAGTTAGTGAAAAAATAATTCACTTCAAGAAACGTTTCATGTGTAGACAAAATTAAAAGTCATGTTTTTTATGGGTCCAAAGTCCAATGCGGAAGTAACATAATAGTAAAGTCAATTAAATTTGACATACCACTGTTACTTTTTTATAAACTAGCTGAACCTATGGAAATTTCGCGATAAATTATTATATGCAAATGTTGTTTGTCCTGTAGAAGACAGCAAATTCAATCTCATGATTTTACAGTTCTGGAATTCTGGTGTGTGTCAAGTTCCTTATTCGTTGACATTTCTCCCACATAATTTGCAACTCTAATCAATAGTACTTATTAGGGTTCCATCTATGGTTTAAATCGATATGTTTGAACAGTGTTACTACATTAGCCCTTTGAACATTTATATTGCAACCAAGTATGAATAGTTTATTTGCTTTAAATGATTATGAAGATTCTTGATACGTTGGCTCTTGAAAAATAGATATCATAAAAGATACGATAAATAAACGAAACCAAATCAAAACATTGATATTGCAATAAAGAATGAAACGTTTACCGGTTTAAAATGATTGTGAAGATGCGTTTTTGTAATCAAATATCGTATTGGTGAAACCAATTTATACATAAGATAAAGTACAATTCTTGACATCCCGTAAAACAAAACATCCAACCAATCAACAGTTGGATTTATTTTTCATTGTTGAGTTTTTATATAAAAAGACTGAACGTAACTTTGTAACAACATGAATGCCGATTCTAAAATAGATACAATATACACATGTTAGGTCAACAGAGGAGGCGTAGTAAATATTCTATTAAATCTTCGGCTAAACTATGACGTGGTAAGACATATGCAAGGGTACCTTCTGTATATGTATTCACCCAACGCCGCCAAAACATGAAGGGTGTGACACAAGATCAGTTTTAAGTAGTGTAAAACTGGATTAAATTCAAGGTTTTCTTCTCCTGGACTTGTTGCCTAATCAAGGCTAATGAACACTTTATGTTCTGTTTATTCCTACTTGGGGAAGAACAAATAGATTCATGTCTTTTTATGGAGATTTGCATGAAGTTAAACGCAAACAGACTAATCTGGGATTTTAACTTGAGTTACCGATTCCATTTCCTCGGACACGTGACTTCTCTGAATGCTTACAAGAGTAGAGGTCTGAGTTAATAAATGATGAGGATTGTTAAAATAGCGTCAGAGTTCTGTTGTTATGTAAACTGCTCGGTTATTGCTCTGAATATGTGAACATCTCTAATCAAGTTTTAATGCCTGTACGTTTAATTTGGCTCGTTAGTTTAACGATATATAAACGCTGTATGAATCATTTAATGCTGAATTTGGATGTAAATAATTAATACGCGACTATATATATATGTGACTATACTTTTTAAATAATAATCATCATTTGTTTGGATACCTTAATATGATATTTAGAGTTCGATGTAATGCAAATATTTTCCACAAAATTATATTTTTCAAATATTCTTATGTAATACTTAAAGAATTTAAAGATCTGTTTCACGCATAGATAAGACACTAACTTAACTCCTGGTCAAAGTGTAATAGGGAGGAATAACAACAAGGAGTACTTCTCACAGAATACAGGGATTGCCGCCTCAACACAGAATGCAATTTATTGTCACACTCATGACTTTTTGTTTGTCGATGGTTATCTCTCTGATGATCGTCTAGCAGCTTTATCTTAAGCACCTCTGACAGAGTTCTTATTCACTGATGAATTGTCACTTGAAATAAAGCCAGCGATGTCGAGGAGCACCAGTTGAAAAGTGTGATGGGTTGAAATCGAAGTACCAACACTTGAAAATATTCTGACAGGCATGAAAAGATAAATTATGTAAATGACAAGATACATTATGTAAATGCTGATATCAGGCAGCACTCGTGGCGAATCTGTTAACGTTTTTGGAAATGGCCTTAACGACTCGAATCCAAATTTTTGACCAAAGTATCTTTTTTATTCACTTCGTGCAATTGCTAATATTAGTGGTACAAATCCTCCCGATCATTTCTTTTTTATATATATCATTTTAAAAAATGTTATTTTGAGAAACCGATCGTCGATTTTGCTCAAAATTGGAGAAGATCCTTAACCACCACAAAAACAAAGACAAAAAAAAAACAGAAACAGAAATAAAACGAATCTGACAATACACACTTATTACTGTCTTTAAAAAATCCAGGAAAACTCCTTGGAAAAATCCTACGATGGTTGCAGCGTGTGACACTTAAATTTCCAGAAAAAAGTTGAACAGGCCGATGAATGACAGAGAAAGACTCAAGAGCTGGTCAGTTCTGTATCTTATTCTGTGTCTAACTATTACTATTGACAATCCACAACTTGAATTGCCCCATTGAATATATGATGTTTTGACTTTCGGAAAAAAGAACCACTTGTCCCGCTTAGACCACCCATAACGAAAAAGAATTAAACAAATGAGATTATTGTCTACTGACCACTGACCGTACTCGCACCAAAAAAGTTTATCATGGACATTAAAAAAATAAACCTTTTATCCCCATCGAGAAAACTTTCTTGTTTACTTTCTATTAAAATCTCCTAGCTTTCATCAATTGTTTAGCTATTGTTACGCCACCATGTGCCCAGCGGGCTTGCAGGGTGCTCTCCGTTCCCACAAGTCAACCATTTAATGCCGGGCACATGTGTTGGCTGTGGTTTGCCGAACGCTATTTAATGTCACAGATATCACCAACTCCTTAGCAGAACCAAATTTTAAGGCAACTAGGCGAGTTCCAGGGGAATTATTAAAAGTCAACACAGCTAAATAGATAGCTTTCCCCCTCAAATACAAAGTCTTCGACAAACACAATTCTTCCACAAGAAAATAAGGACCCTGAACTGCCGTGTTTGAGTTAACAGGATTAATTACAATATTCTTTTATTGCATAAAAGAAAGAAACAAAGAAAAAAAAACAATTCAAGTAAAAGTTAGGAGCGAGAAAGTCTTTCTTTATCCCGGCGGAGCCTCCACAAAAATATCCATATCCTGGACTATGCCCACATAAAATATATTTATCCCTGGACGGGTCCTCCATAAAATATCTGTTAATGGCGGAAGGTAAGAAGGTAGTTCAATAACAATAGATACGGTCAGCTTTCCTGCAGATTATGGGATTCAATGGTAGAGCTCATGCTTCAAATTTCAAGTTTATCATTTCAGTATGAATGCAATAGGATAAAGCTGAATATACTTAAATTGTAAGTTCACTTAGTTGAGATTCTGTTGAATTTATTCTCTTCTCTTTTTCCTCTCGTTATTGGGTTTCCATAACATGTTGATAGAAGGATATACGTCTTATTTCAGATAAGACCAAGATTAATAATTGTTTCTTTCCTCGTGGACAAGTCTTTTCTTTGGGTATTCGTTTAACGAGGCTTACCATACCTCGGAGTTTGAATTCATTGAAAAGATAAGTTCTTTCTTATTTCTTAGGGTTCTCTGCGCGCCATTATTTTGGAATTTGGGTTTCTTCCGAATCACAAATTACGTCTTCACCCGGTGATGAATAAACGGCAACTAACTAATCTTCAATAGTTTGAAAATTCTCAACGTATTGATTTTTTGGGCGGGCTCTTCCTCAGTACCAAATATGGTCGAGGGGTCTTCCTCTCAGCTAACACATACATAGCTAATAGAGAGTGAGGCCCTCACATGCCTATCTCACCTTGTAATGATAGAGAGGGGGGTGAGTGAGAGACAGCCTCGCCCACTGCCACTATCCTGTAATTCTTGCTTACTACTATCGTCTGCTGACGGTCAAATATATTTGGGTGCCATATTTCCTCGTCCCACTATCCTTTCGATATTTCTATACATACGTATCTGTGTACATATACGAATATATACAACGTCCATACCCCCACATGTCCATACGTATACGCTCGCATCTACTTACCCAGAGGTGGAGTAAGAATAGGTTGATCCATAACTTTCTTAAAGAGATTAGAGTGAGTAGAAATGCAATCAACCTCGTCGAGGATTGGAAGTCGAGTCGCTGACCTCATTTACTATAACGAAAACTGTTAAGTGTCCAGGAACAGTTAATCCCCAGGTTTGACGCATTTTTGGATTTTTGGGTCGTTCATAATTGAAATGTACCATAAAAGAGGTCTTTTCTCATATTTTCATACTTGTTTATTTGGAAAATATGTTAACCAGTTTTTTTAGAAATTATATTAATATTTACATATCCAGCAGTCTATAAATTTTTGAAATTATACTAGTTTATATTAAGTTTGAAATAATGTTAAATGAACATGTTCTAAGAATGTTCTGTTATTACAATAATGATAATAATTTTACGTTTGAAGATTAGTGAAGCTTTCAAAGTAGTGTTTGGATGATTAAAAAATGACATTTTCTCATGATGTGCTGTTTTAACTAGTTTATGGTAATAAATTTACACACACACACACGCACATTTATATATATATATATATATATATATATATACTGGTCCATACACACAGATTTGCATATACACATATTTGCACATATATATACACACACAAATAAGAAGAGCTTAAAATACATAAGGAGTAAGATCTCCTTCCTCACAAAAATGAGTTTACTAGTTATGACACTAATCTGTATCTGAAGGTGAAGCTCTAATTCTTAAGTATTGAAAAGTGTGGAGCATCACAGCATCATTATATCCAGGTCCACCCACATCCTATGTAATTGTTAGAGTCCTATTCATGGGTCAAATAGATCTGTTTTCAAATCATTTCTATTAGATAGGAATATCTGATACCATATAACCGTCTGAACAAGCAAACAAGCAAAAAAAAAAAGAAACAAAATGAAAACAAATTACACAAATAAATGTAGACGTACCATTCCTTAATATGGGGTAAAATAAACCCAGATATTTAAACATGCCATTAAAATGTATCAATTAACACATATGCGTACACATATACCCATGAACACACGTATTCGTTTATACATATATACAAATATGCATATATCGATACCAAGTTAACTACGTTTACATGCTTTTTAAACCTCCTACATGTGTGTCTATTCGTGTTTCTCTTTATATACGATAATAAGCAAAACCAGTGTTTTGGATGCAAATTTACAACTTCGAAATTTTCATTTATGGTAATTCATTCTCACACATATAAGATTTAGGATAATTGCAAGGTATATATATATATATATATATATACTCGAGGCATAATAATACTATCGATAAAAGGATTTTTTCTGTGAGACTGAAGTAATTTATGACTGTACCATTCACTCCAATTTGTGTATTGGTGTTTACTTCTGAGGAATATAGAGATGAATAAATAATAATAATTGGTAAAATGAAGGATTTAACAATAAGTTGTGTTTATGGAGAGGATTATAGACGGTTAAAAGAGAAAGTAACTCCACCGAAGATTTATAGACACTGTCGATAAGGAAAAAAAGCGAAAGATTTGACATTTGCTCCGACTTACAGAAGTAGGTTCTTCCTTTGTATAACATACATATATAGTTGTTGGTGACCGTAGTCGATGGTGACCCGAAGGTTCCTTTTCGATAGCTACTACACTAAGGCGTAAGGGAAGGCGCTACTACTTTCCCTGGATTGCTCCACTTTACCCTTGATCCTTACCTTATAATGCTGAGTGTTAAGCAAGGTAGCATCAAATACAATTTTTTGAGTATTTGGTATGACTCGACCTGGGATTGAACCCAGGTCTCCCAGGCCATTGGCGAACACTCTTACCATTCTGCAAATGTCCGGACATACATATATATTCCTTATTAAATATAAAAGTATCTGTTATGCGCATACACATCATCGTAATTATATTCTTAACGTATGCTTATATTAGATGTATTTCTTTTAGTGAATTTCAATATACATATATATATATATATATATATATATATTGAGTCCCCCCGGCGTTGTAACTACTTCGCACTCCAGTCGCAAAATTATGTTCACTTTCGGATTAATGCCCTTCTGAAAGGTTAGACATGCCTCATTACCCCAGTTGTGTTAAATCGTACCACTAGTGCCCTTCTTCAAACCTCGGCTTTAGATAACTCACGAATATTGATATACCATTAAAACAAAGTAACAATCTAAGTAGCATATATATATATATATATATATATATATTGTCTTATTTTAAATTTTGCAGAAGAAAGGATAAACATAATTGTTATTTGATAAAGAAAATTCTTTGATAAAGAAAATTGCTTTGAATTTTTTCAAACTATGCCTGAGATAATTAAGGCTGTGGTAAAAGCTCGAAGAGAGACAACTCAGTATTCATTCTTACATTTTTGTAAATGAATTTCTTGCGTTGGCTTATTCCATAATATTTTCCAGTGTAATGTCTTGAATAAAATTATAACATTATTTAATCTGGTTTGCTCATGGGACATTTTATGAAGCCAGTAAATATATGTTTTGTATTTTATCTGAAATTAGCTTATTTACTGTAAAATAAAAAAAAACACAAAATAAATATCTTAGTTTGTTAATTATCTATCTATCTATCTATCTATCTATCTGTATTAAGTCACGTGGCTAGGACAGAATTCCCGAAATCTGTCTAGCTATTAGTCCCTACCACCCATCGCTCCCGGCAGATTTTCTGCTCTATATCGTGTGTCCGTCTGTTGTAGTTGATCAGCCAGAACTGGAACGTCCATGTAAAGGGCCCATAAAAGGACGTCACACATGTCTGTCTTTGCTCCTTCAGTAGTGTCTCGCATGTTTTGTTCGTCTTATTTGGATGATTTTAGAGATAGGAGGTAGGTGAGCTTACAACTGCTGTTTCGTTGTAAGTTGCTTGCAGAATTTGGTCAATGTACCCCGTAGCATTCTTGTGCAGTTCCAGTGTAGTTTTTCCCCTTTTAAGCTTTATCAGGGTCCTTGTGGTGCACCAAAAGAGTTGAATAGTTACAACCTATGCTTGGAAGAAATTGAGTCTTATTTTATCGGATAGGCTAGATTTCAATATGATTTCAGAGAACTACCATTTAGAGTGGAGATATCTCCTTCTTCATTAAAACTTACAATTATCCTGACTGATATATATATATATATATATATATATATATATATATATATATATATATATATATATATATCCTTTGCCTCCATGTCAATGCACACAAAACGGAATATATGTGCTTTAATCTAATAGGTGACGGATCCTCACTAAACAGTAGCCCTCTGGAACTGGTAGACAAATTCACCTACCTAAGAAACAGTGTCTCATCAATCGAGACAGATATTAATGCGTGACTAGCAAAGGCATTGGCAGCTAGCGATAGGCTATCGGTCATATGGAAGTCAGACCTGACTGAGAAAATGAAACACAGTTTCTTCCAAGCAGCGGTCTGTCGATACTGCTATATGAATGCTCTACATGGACGCTAACTAAACGGATGGAGAAAAAGCTTGACGGCAACTACACAAGAATGCTGCGAGCAATATTGAACAAATCCTGTAGGCAACACTCCACAAAGCAGCAGCTGTACGGCCACCTACTACCCATCACAAAAACTATCAAAATTAGACCAACCAGACATGCAGGACACTGCTGGAGAAGTTGGGACGAGTTCATGAGTGATGCACTCTTGTGGACCCCTTCAAAAGGCCGAGAAAAGGCAGGTCGACCAGCTCGAACCTACATAAAGCAGCTTTGTGTAGATACGGGATGTAGCCCCAAGGACTAGCCGGAAGCGATGAACGATAGGGAAAGGTGAAAAGAGAGGGTCAGGGATATTCGTGCTGATGGTGCGACATGATGATGATATATATATTTATACTAGAAAGAGTAGTCCACTTATTCACTGTAAATAAAAGTTTACATGTGACTACACAATTAAAATATTTTCTTTAATTCATGTCTTTTAAAACAGTAATAATCAAGCGGCAGAGTACAAGTGTTTAAGAACCAATGTCTTATACAAAAGAAAATGAGATTTTGAAAGAATATTGCTTCTTTTGTTTTGATATTGAACTCGAATTACCGGTAATATCAGCTTCACATAAACTCATATGTCATAATCTTTTCAATTTCGTTGTTTTATGTCCAAAATTAGACAAGCAGGCCTTGTCATTTTAGTGTGAATGTGTTACAAATACTCAAACGGATAGCTCTCTTATAGGTTTTTATAACTTAAAAAATCATAAGGAGTGATATACAATAATGTACCTTGATTTTAATGACAAAAGCTTTCATAAGTCCAACTGAAAAGGCGAAAAGAGTGGCCAGTAAATATGTTTTGCAATAGATATATGACAAAAGAAATGTAGAAAGGGAATCGTAAGAAAAGGAAACGGGCAAATTTGAAAGAAAATGGAAGGTCGAGTGGATTTATGATGTTGGAGGAAAGGAGATAAGAAAAAGGAAAAGAAGAACAAAAGGAAGCTATAAAGATATAGAAAGCAAATGGGAACATTTGTCAAAATATCATTCTGGTACCAAATGTGACCAGAAATACTTTTATCAATCCTTACAATTCAATATCTGATTGCTACTTTGATATCACTTACATTTCTTTCTTTATCAGCTTCATAGGACCGATTTCTGTTTCATAACACTTTCTTGTCTGATATTATTCCTGAGTTAATTGTCAGTTACAAGTTTGTTTACGTATACCCCTTATTTTAAGATATTTCGGAGATAGGTTCATTTCTAAATTTCCTTATTTCATATAAAAGCGGATTTTAAAAAAGTAATGGTCATTTTTCATACTTCTACAACATTAATTAAGAAATATTACATTCTGTAGAGGAACACAATTTCTTGGAAAGTGTTATTTTGAAGTTTATTTTTAAGTCAGAATATCTAACTTAAATCATATAATTGTGTGTCAATTGCTCATATCAAAAATGTTAACATAGAGTCGTACGTTTTTATTAAAAACTATTATAGTTAGTTTCATACAGCCATAGAAATGCTTGGATAAATATAAATAACTCAAAATAGGTTAAAACAGCCAACCAACAAAAAAAAACAAGCCAGTCTTCATCGGTGTAAGAGAATATATATTGGCAGTCCTCGAGGCGTAGTGGTTAAAGTACTGAACTGTCACATCGTAGTAAGCGAGGTCGAATTCCAATCGCGCTAATGTGATCACTTGGTAACCAGCATTGCAAGTAATGTGTTCGCCAATTGTCCGGGAGACCGTGGTTCAATCATCGGTCGATTTATACCAAAGTCTTAAAAATGGTACTTGATACCTCCTTGTTAATACGGCATTATAAGGTAAGGATCAAGGGTAAGTGAAGCAATCCAGGGAAAGGAGTAGCACCCTCCCCTACACCACGGTGTAGGAGCTATTGAAAAAGGAGCCAGGACTGTGGTCGTCAAATTTGCTTTATATACATATATATATATATATATATAACCCTGTCATTAGGAGTCGTCTGGATTTGACATTTATCTATATCCAGTGATGAATTGAGGCTCTACCGTTCTAAACAGGTGTCATTTTTTCTTTGCCATCACTCCGTTAAGTCTTGATCTATTACATTAGTTTGAAAAACTGATTTGTATCACATGAACCTGATAGAATTTAACTTCATCTGCACAAATGAATATTAAATAGGAATAGTTACCTGAAACCGTATTGTGTATAAATTACTAGTATCAGATATGAAAACTTGAACCCATAAATCAGTTGAAAGATTATAAGGAATAGAGAATTGAAATCTCATTGTGTCAAGTAAAATGACTGATACCGTATTAAAGAACTTGGAAACGTTTGACTTGACTTAAATCTTATATATATATATATATATATATATATATATATATATATATATATATATATATATATATATATATATTGAATGCTAGAATTTGAATAATTGCCGAAATTTTGTTACTGTTTAACCTCTTCAGTTAAGTGTAGGGAATAAGAAGGTTTTTATTAACTATGTGTGATTGCACAAATGATTCTTTTTAAAAATTAGCATTAATAAATAAAATGAAATGGAAGATAAATAAAAGATCTCAAAGAAATGAAGGAACAAAAATATACATAGTTTACATTGAAAACATTTCTTAGGACAATTGAAGAGAAACTTAAGAAAATATATTATTCAATAAGGGCGTTATTATCAGCTAGAAGATTTGAAATAATATCTCCAAATAACCGAATTATTTTTGTATAATCGGCTTCGGTTAATGTTTTACCATGTTATCGTAAAATTGAGTTAACTGCTAACACACGATTCTCTTAATTCCCAGCTTTAAATGAAGATGAAAATTTCCGGTTAGGATTAATGAACATGCGTCAATCAACCTTGAAAAAAAGGATACCAAATGTAGACACCTTTTTAATGGAGTCACCAGACCCTCTCTCCGAAGAGCCTTCATCTGCAATAAGTCCTCAAGGGTTGGATTCTGTTCCAATGAATTCTCCTCAAGATTCTAATTAAAGAACGAATAATTGAAGTTCATCCCCCTCAAGCTTAATCTACGTAATTATTTCAATGACCTTGAAATGGTGAAAGGCCAAGTAGCTTTTAATAAAGATCGAACCAAGAAACCGTATCTTCAAGGCCTAAAGCAACCATCTGGCAATAATTGGAAAAGCTGTTCTTCGTCTAAGTGAACATGCATTTAGATAAAATAGAATTTGCGGCAATATCCACTTCATCGTCTTATGTTCCATAAGAAATAAAAAAATAGCGTCTTTGGATGAGGAAAAAATTAACTTTTTCAAGAAGAAAATGACATGGTTCTATTTATTTATTTATGGTTGATTGGGTTTAATGGCATATCAACCTCTATAGGTTATTTAATGTCAAAGCCTGTTTACACATATGTACGGTTTGTAAACACATAATTTACTGATACCATACTATTGCACAGGCCTCATCTGTGAAAATAGAACTTTCCATTGGAAGAGCTTTTTTAAAATTATTTTGTTTAAGACTGCTGCACATGCTGTTTGATTGTTGTCTTTGGATCTATCTGTATAGATACATGGGTAGTCGGGATGCTTTTGGAGGATATTTCGATGTTTTTCTTGGTAGGTGTCTTTTTTTGTGTCTTTGTTTTATAGATTTGATTCAGCTGGAGGTTATCTTTTGGATTCTTAATGATCCAAGGTGTTATTCGTGGCAAGATGCTTTTATGGATATTATTTAGAGGAATGGTAGATTCTTTGAGAATGGGCTCCATACGGAGGCCAAATGGTTTAATTGATTTTTCTTTTTGGTCGAAATATTGTCTGTATTTTAGATCAAAAGTGCAGTTATATGCTGGGTTAGATGGAGAAGATTTAAGTTTGGTATAATACTGAAGGGCTAATTTTTCACTTCTGATCTGTTGAGGTAATTCGTGAGCTTCGGCGTGTCAATTGGAGAAGTTCTAAATTCTCCTAATACCAGTCTTAAGCTTTCATGGTGAATAAGGTCAATTTCTTTCAGATAAAATTTCCTGGCAGATCTATCTACGAAAATGCCACAGTTAAGTTGAGAGCGGAGAAGAGTTCTAAATAACTTAATTAGAGTTTGACGGTCAGCTCCCCAATCAACCTCTGCCCAACAACTTTTGCGAGTCGTTACTCGCAAAAGTTGTTGGGCAGAGGTTGATTTGTTTTTTAGGTATTCTATGTGTTGGATGAATGACAGTTTTTTTTATCGAATATTACGCCGAGGAATTTGTATTCGTTAACGTCTGGTATTTCCGATTCATCCATTTTTAGGACAGGGTCATTGCGCATTTTCCTTAGAGAGCTAAAACGCACACATTTAGTTTTAGACTTGGAGAATTTAAATCAATTTTCTCTTGCCCATTTATTTGCTTTGTTTAAGTTTAGTTGGAGTTGTCGCTCTACTATGATCATATGAGTGGCCCGATAACATATGACGAAGTCGTCGACGTAGAGAGCACAGTCGATTGAGGGAGTTAGACATTTTACAATGTTATTGATTTTTATGGAGAAGAGAGTAACGGAGAGGATGCTGCCTTGTAGAACACCCTCCTCTTGATGTTGTGAGTTTGAAAAGGTGGATCACACGCGTACCCTAAATGTTCTTTTAAAGAGAAAGTTTTTTATGAACATCAGCAGTCTTCCCCTTAAGCCTAAATTTATTTTCATGACATTTATATTTATATAATTGGGGGTGTTTTCTATTTCCATTTTTTCAAAAATTTTAATTTTGTTACTCGAGTCAACATTTTCACTTTCAACGCTTTTTTGTTGTGGAGTAATTTTTGTCTTGTCTTTTTGTAGTTTCTTGTTTGGGGAGGTATCTGTAGAAGTGAGCGGTCTTATTGGGAATCTCCTATCTTTTGGTCTTGTTTTTGGAAGGAGATTCCTCCGTTACACATTTAATTGGTTGTGTAGTTGGTGATGGCTCCATGCTCTTTTCTTGATCGGTCTTAACCGTGGAGATGTGATTTTGCGCAGGTGTCCTCACTTTGCTACAAGATCTGCCTTTGTAGTTGGTGACTTTGAAATTTTGTTTGTATCAAGGGAGGCTCTTATTTCATTGATATAGCCTTCCCAGTCGCCTGACTCTAGCAGAATCAATTTTTTTTTTACTATCCACTCGTAGTTATATTGCCTTTTATTGCGCTGGACGGCTTGAGAGTAGGTTGTGGTCTTAGATCCTACTATCATTTTCCGCGCTTCGTTGTATGGGATGTTATTCCTGTGTTTAATTCCCAATATTTACATTTCCAGTTTCCAACTCTCACAAAATCTTGCATAGACGGGATGATCGCCCCCGCAATTTGTTCACTTGTACGGGTTGTTACAATTGTCAATGTGGTGGTTAGGATCTGGTTGAGCATTTTGCCACATACTTGTCGACCTCTACAATTATCCTCGTGATGGCCGTATTTTTGACAATTGTAGCAACGCAATGGATTGGGTATGAATTGCTCAACTCTCTCCATTGTGCAGCCTACTTTTATCTTCTCCGGTATTTTGGGTTGGTCAAATGTCATTATGTAGGTGTTAGTTTCACTGAGTTTATCTTCTTTTTTGATAGTAACTCTCTTTACTTCTGTTACACCTTGTTTCTTCATTTCTTTTTTTTATTTCTTCAATTGTGCATGACAATTCCTTATTTCTTACAACCCCTTTACTTATATTCAAGGATTTGTGAGGATAAGTTTTTACAATTATAGTATGGAATTTAGTCATTTTCAGTAGGAAATCGGCATTTTTCCTTTTATCTACTTCAACGAGTAAAGATTTTTTTTCGTGGATGGGGGTCATATTACTAGATATTACTTTTTCAATTAAAAATGACGATAGGTGTGTTATTGGCGTTTCGATGAATTCAATTATGAATCTGGGGAAACTTGTCACACCTTCGTAGTCCGATTCAGTTTCCGTTTGGGTACGTTTCAGTTTATTTGATGAAGAAAAAGCCATGATTAGTAATTGTTATTCGCTGGTCCTATGCTCCACCATCCACCATGGAGTCCAACTTGAGAAGGAAATGAACCAAGGGGGCAACCCATTCGCCTTGGCTAAGACGGAGATACAATACTAGTATACTCATGCAAAGTGTATGATTCTGAGCCTCTGCCAAATTATTCTTTTAAAAAAACAACAATCTCACAGCGGTCATAAGTCCTACCTCAGCGCAATTGACCCTCAGCTCCCGCCTTATGGAATAAAGGATTGGGAATAGCCCCGCAAAAGTTGATCGAATAGTTCCACAAGAGCAAATTGTATGATACGATCGAGTAAATAAAAAAAACAACAAACATATGTGCTAGGGCATGTCGGGACCAGCCGATTGATCGGATCGGGCCCAATCCGACCGCCCGTCAGAACAAGTAAGGGCCAAAGTGATATGTTGCAAGTCATTGACCACTCTGTCGCCGGATCAATGACTGCTTAACTACCAGGGTTCCGTTCTAGCGCCTTACGGGTCGTCACCCTCGGCCAACAGGTGGCCTCATTGGGGGGGTCTTACCCTTCAGCAGAGGTGCAGTCGGCGTATTCTACAGACCCAGTCGACAGGGCGATTTATTCATGGATAAATCTGTAAAATTCATCAATCTATCTGGACAGCATTTTCTCTTTTAAACATGTTTGATTAAATAAGATAGATACTTATTTTATCGCGGATCCATTCAAATTTTTGTATAAGTCAATTGAAATCTGGATGGAATTGATTAAAAAGGACACCACACTTTCCATAAGTACTTTTGGTTCCAGCTGGAAAGAACATTTGAAATTATGCATACAATGAGGAGTGGTAAGCATTTATTCAAAGAGTTGGAGGATGAATTATTGGGAGGGAAATTTATGAAAGAGAAATTTACTGGACGTAAGAAGATTTGGTGGGAAAATGTTAAAGATAACTACTGCATTGGAAACAAATAATGTTAAAAGGACATTTATTCATCATAATGATAGGGAATATCAAGAGATTTGTGTTTTCTTTGTTTCTTTCTTTGTGTAATATAGAGGAGTTTTCACTTGGATTCTTTTAGTATTTGGAGGAGCATTTTAAGGTTTAAGAATATGGAACTAGAATCGGATAAGTAGAGCATTGTGAACAAGTCAATGTAGGTACTTATTTTTTGGGAGGAGCGTTCTCTAAGTCGATACTTAATTTTGTATATTATATTGGTTGTACTAGGTGACTTGAAGAATTGGAAGAATCGAAACCATGCAGACTAGAACATCATTGAGACTCAGAAGAGTCTACGAGATCTGAAGAGACTTACAATTCCTAAGACTCCAGTTTAATAAAAAAAAAATTAACAAAAAAATTAGCATGTATTGTTTAGAACAGTATCAACTACAACTCCGGGAGAAATAGCAATAAGGGGGTGCACCAAATATTTCAGAGCCCCAAAACTGTATCTTCCCCACTGATCACAGTTTGATGTCATACGCTGGACACTTCTTTTTTGAGGCGTCTGCAGGGGATGAAATTGTATTGTAAGCATTGATAACAGGATGAACAGTGGAAATGGATATTCAAGAAAGGATGGGACAATCCATACATCATCGCATTTGATATCGACTAGAACACTGCAGAGAGGCTCAGACAGTTGAAGGTATTTGCTGCCAACCAGGCCTAAGTTTAAGCACCCAGTTATTACTTACTTGAAATATTACAGAGTCCAAATATAACAATAAAAATGAAGATCAAAGTACAGGTTGTATTATGGTGAAAATTATCTAATAGATGATATTCGAAGACTTCGGTTTGGTCTCTCTGTTCAAGACTCACATCCTTGATCACCTATTATAAGAAAACTGTCTACAATACTTCAATTCCGAGTATAGACGATCGATAACAAGGTCACTTACATTGGCACCGAATAGCCACCTTAAATCCACAATCCTGCCAACACCACTTCGTCGCCCATGCATTAGCACTGATATCACCTCTCCCGGACAACAGAGTCGCATTAAACAAGAACTATCGGCAGATATTTTTCACAGCTCATTCTTTCGGCAGAGTCTACTCTTATCGGGATTGAAATCTTGAATACATTCCATCATGAGATAAGGCAAAATGACAATATCCAAAGCTGAAACCCTACGTCTGAAATGATCGACTATTTTTTTTATTATCGATCTATAAACGGTAAAAAGTGAGAGGAAAACTTGGTTCTGCTCGGGGCTGCCAAAAGTCATTGATGATTTGTTAAAGAAAATTTTGCTGCTCAGAAAACCATATGGAAAAGAAGCACTTATCTGATACTGTTTATTTATTTCAGGGATTTTGAAGATGGCAATATATATATATATATATATATATATATATATATATATATATATATATATACAAGATGATTTAGGGAACTTATCTACATATTTTCATATATCTTTTGCGAAATAAAAACTCACTAATCTAATGAAACTTTATTTATAAGATTTTATCAGACAAGAGTATTTTCTATTTTATAGAATACATGGTACTATTATACAAATTTATTTTTGTTTTTAAAGGAAAAAAATCTTAATACCTTTTATTCTTATATGATTTATATTGTTCTGTTGACCATCATTCATGCACCTTTGATTCATTAAAAGCTTTTTACATGATAGCTTAACCTCATATGTTTAACATAAATATATACATTTTGTGTGTGTGTGTGTGTGTGTGTGAGAGAGAGAGAGAGAGAGAGAGAGAGAGAGAGAGGGAGAGTATGCCCAACGTATAAACCTAAGGCATTAAAATGTAGTAAAAAGAAACCTTAAAATATCAGAATTGACCTGAAAGGAATAAAACAAGGGCTAAATCGAATAACGTCAATGTTGGAGCGTCTTCGAACTTTTCGTGCAGACTCCAATGACAGATGATTGTAAAAACATGTCCGCAAGACAAGCCTTTTTCATTTCTCTATTTTGATTAACAAATGGTAATTCCGTTCTAACTGCTTCTGTTTAGCATAAGTGGGCATTTAACGGAGATTATCGGTCATTGCTTTTCCCTCGTTGCATTCATAATGAAAGTCAACGAATTGCTTCCTCAAATCTTCGCTTATTATATTCATGGGTTTACGACGCTTTAGTAGTCTCCACAAATAATTTTATTCATAGGATGGTTAGATCCCCACACAAACCCCGGATTCTAACAAGCCCGAACATGCCGCTTTACAATCCTGGGGATATGTGGATATTTCCTAAATCGATAAATTTCAAAGTGTGCTGTCAGAGTAGAAAGTTGCTAAGTACATAAAAGAAAAATGAAGACATCAGCAATTTTCAAGAATAAACGAAAGAACTTGCCCCGATAAATGTTCTTGTTTGGTTGGTTGGATGGTCGGTTGGTTGTGTTTTATGGCACATCGACCGTTGTAGATTATTTAAAGGCAAATCCTGTTATATATATATATATATATATAATTATATATATATAATCTGTTGAAATTTGTCTTTACCAAAGCTTTAATCTATCCATCATCTGGCATGTATTCGAGTCATAAATTCAAAAATGTATATTTAACATAATTCTAGGCTCTATGATAATCTCTATTGTTTTACAAATCATATATATATATATATATATATATATATATATATAAATGATTTGTAAACGAATAGTTTGTTGGTGACATTTTTAAAGAAGTAAGAGCTCATTTGTTATCATACATCAGTATTTTGTTTTCGCACTATTAAATAGTTTTACAATTCTTTTGGATCCATAGATAGGACTCTAAGAGGTACAACTACCCCGGGACAATGTGAATATAATAGGAATAGTTGTGAAGGAATACCCCACATTCCCCATATAATCTGGCCTGGAGTCTTACCATCAGCTAGTTTAGTGTTATATCCATGACATGGGTCGGAGGTTATCTCTTTGCAGAGATACAGTCGATGTGTTATACAGCCCCTTCTCTGCCAACTGGGCCAGATAAATCTTCCAAAGGTGATATTTGAAATCTTCTAAGAAAAAAATAAGTAAATTATGAGTGCTATTAATCTAATTCAGAATTCAATGTTTATAATGGAAATATAAATCAGTTAACTTACTAAATTATCTATTTTTGCTTTCTATCTATCTATCCATCCTTGATTCTTTTTTACGTTCTTTGTACTTATCTATCGATCTGAACTATATATATATATATATATATATATATATATATATATATATATATATATATATATATATATACTTTAAGAAAAACAACGAAACCGGTCACATAGGATTACAAATTTATTTCCATCCTGTTACGCATTTTTGAAATTTCCAAAAACACGAAAAAAAATTAACAGGACTCTTGTTTTTCTTAAAGAATTTATTGCTCTGTATTATTGTTACATTGAGAGTTTTTCCAGGAAAATTTAAGTATTCACTCATGAATAATTTCTTGTCCTGATGGAATTACTCCCAACTCCGGTTTAACTGGACCAAAGAATACTATATATATATATATATATATATATATATATATATATATATATATATATATATATATATACGTATATATGAACGAAGTGATCTCTCTCTCTGTCCTGTTCTGTCTGTCTCTCTTCTACCGTGTTGGAGAGTGACGTGATAATAAGTGAGTTTAAACTTCAGAGAAAGAAGTAAAACTCTTCAACTCCTGCCTCAAGCTCTGCGTTAATTTGTACCCTTTTCTACTGTAAGGATGGCTTTAGCATTAAATTACCCACGTAATTTGCTATGCCTTTGAATAAATAAATCATGCAAAATCCATCTATCTATCCATATGTCTATCGAACAACTACATTCAGTTTGTTGGTTATTTTATAATTTCTATACAATTACAAATTAAATTCTTCTTGAAATTCCTATGGTTCTATAAATTCCGAAGCGTATTTTGCTCTCATATATTTCCACGGACAACTAAAATATATATAGGGAGCACAATAATAAGGATAATATGAACATTAATTCATCTTTATCAAAAATGCATTGCCTCTTTACCATGACGATTCTATCAATCCATTAATATCCTTTAGTATATCTCTCTACCTCCATCCCTACCTCCCTCCCAATCTATCTATCTATCTATCTATCCTTCATAAACATGACTATTTGGAAGATGATCTTGTATAAGTAAAACTTGCAACGTTCAACAAAGTTATTGTACTCACTTTAATTTTGTAATTTCTTGTAATTAGCAAACACCTCCGTCACTGACAGAAGGAGTTAATGGAGGTCAACATTCAAACTGAATGCAGCGTGTGTGAATTAAGTTTTCCTTTTCCTATACTGTCTATCACATAACATTCATTCATAACGGGAGGAGGAAGAAAAGATGGATACATGTCTTTCCTGAGTGAAGTGCAAACAACCCCATCCAAAATCTGAAATCCTTTCACCGATTCCATTTCCTCTGAAGATAACCGTTACATCAGTGTTTCCAAAGTACATAAGACATTTAACCAAATATTAAGACAAACCACTTGAAATGAGAACTCTTCTATCTATCATGCACTAGCTCTGTGAACACTTAATCAACAAAGTGAAAGGGATTGTGCTTGCAAGATATAAATAGAAAGTGATACAACTTTTCAAGATAACCACATGATGCGTATAATGGCTGAGAATAACTTCTGAAAGTGATTATAAGTGTTTACAACCAAACAAAAACTTGATTTAGTTTTAATCGAAAATTTAAACAGGATTTTATGGCTTTAACATTCACACACATACAAATATATATACCCTGAAGTAAAAAAAAAATGATATTTGGGCCATCCAGCATTTCTTTAAAAAATACATTAAATGATGTTTTTGTATATTTTTATGGAAAAGATAAAATTACAATAACGACAGTGCATTGTTTTCATTTTTGGTTAGGAAGTGATTTTATTCCCATTATGCATAAACCAGATGGGATAGCATCTTTGAAAAATCGAATAATATCGTTGTTTGTTTTTTCATGATCCCTTTGGCCTGAATCGAGTCTCTTGGCCTCTCTTTTTACCAGAATACTTTCACTCAATAACAGACCAATCGCCATGTTTAACTGTTGGAAGCACAGATTAATCACCCGGTCTTTCGCAAAGATTTCTACTCAAATAAACACTCCTCTTACTATTAAAAGGTTAAACTTTGGATTCATCTGTCCATAATATACTTTGCTACTATTTCGACGTCTACTTCTGATGCTTTTGGCTCATAACTATCTTTTCTGATTATTCCGCGTCCATAACAGGGGTTTCTTGATCTTAGTCGATTTTTCGCAGTGGAAAGTGACACTAGTCGCTGTCTAGAGGAATTAAGTTCAGCTGTCAATTCTGAAGCTGTTGGAAAAATACCTTTTAACAAAACATCGATCAAAAGCACTTTTCAAATTATAACAAAATTAACCCGATTAAAAAAAAGAACGTTTTGGAAATTATGAATTTGCTGCCTTAACAACCTGACTTTCCTCTCTCAATAAATTAGTATGGGATGAATTGGATTGGATATTCTGATGAGAATATTCATAGAGTGATAATGAGCTTAAAAGCTCATTATGCTTGACGATTGCTTCGAAAAACCTATACTTACTCGACAACAATTGCAAAGAATACCGAGAATTTATAAAGAAGTACTTTAGGCAGGTGGCGGTTTTATTGGCGGAAACAAAATATGATATACTATATATGTACATATGATATCAAATTCTGATACAAAGAAACCAAACCAAATCAAATTTCAATTAAGTCAATGAATTTTCCTTAACAGTTTGAAACGTAAAATGACATTGATCGGTTCCTCATTTCTGCAGTTTTATTAGGGCGTCACTTGATGATAGATATATTTTCTCTGATAAGCAACTAAAATATATTTCAAAAGTTGCATTGAATAATTTGACGTAAGACATCTTTCCAGTGTTACATCGATGTAATTAATGAATGAAGCACCACGTGAACATATGTTTACGTTTGGTTATTTTATAGATTTTTATCTTTACAGAAATGCAAACGAAGGATCTACTTCCACATAAACCCCAGAAATAAAATTGCTTGATTAAAAATTAAAAATTACTTAATGAAAAATTCATTTTACACAGATAAGCTTTTGGTTTGGTTTAGTTTCTTTATTTAATCGCATATCAATCTTTCTGGCTTATTTAATGCCAAATACACCTTTGAAGAAAAAACATGAATGATAACATTTTGCTTGGAAATAAGGGTTTTATATTTTGTCAATTGTATTAATCCAAACATGAACGTAATAGCGTGAATGGGGTTCGAAATCACTACAATTAGATAAGCTTTTATTTGGAACACACACACACACACACACACACACACACACACACACACACACACACACACACACACACACACACACACACACAGAGGCACCCCATACACTCACACGAGTCTTTCGTATGCCATTTAAATACTATCCAGTTCTAAACTTCCTGTATACCCCACTCGTTGTTGTAATTCTTGTTAGGGTCTCATTTATGCGTTAAATATTTCTGTTTGATAAATTATTTTAATTTATTTTTAATTACATTAACGCTTTGTCTCTTAAAACATTATTGTTGCAACTAATGATAAAAAATATTTGCCTATACAAAATCCTTGCTCTCTCTCTCTCTCATTCTCTCTCGCTATATAAATATATGTGTGTGTTTGTGCGTGTGTTTCAAGTATTTTAAATTTCATCTTCTTAATTTTGTTCCATAGATAATCGTTTTTTTAAGTTTTCTATAGAAATAAAAGCTCCATCTGACGATAGTGTTTTCTACTTTATTGAAAGCATTTGAAACGACTAGTTACTATAAAAATCTTAGATAGAAATGATTATTTTTTTTTAGGTTTTATTCAATTATCTGGGTCAAGATTTGAACACTTTTCCTTTATCCGTTATATATATAATTATGTACGCACAAAACTGAATAATGGGTGAATAAAAGCGAAAAATTATCATTAGTGCTCAGATACTGGCAAGCAGAACAGCATAAAAACTGAAATAATTATTGCCTAATCTTATTTAGCTCATCTGTTACTGTAAGACCCCTGTAATAGTATTTCACCCAAACTAGCTTTTACGCGGAACTCATCTCAAACAAAACTTCCATTTTTTCCCATAAATTTGAATACTAAACACGTTTACAAACAAAATAACGAACGACAGTTTTTGTTCATTAAGTTCCAGAGTTAATTTCTTTGTCAATATTTAGAATCAACTACCATTTCTGTATGTCTGGAATCAGATGTATTTAAATATTATCATTCATTAGGACACTTCTTAATGATAAATGGTTTCTCTCTGGTTTGGGAAATTTCGTGCAAAGATCTATTTTTAGACCTGAGGCTATACGTCATTTTGTCCAGCATCATTGATTTCATTAGAATAAAGTCAAATAAAAACAAACGCAGAAACACATTTACCAGACACAGACACACAAATACACAAATATTTGACTCACTTATTGTGTAAAAAATGATTGATTAGTACGTACTGGGACTTAAACGGCTGATATATAAACGGGCACGCACACACACACACACACACACACATATATATATATATATAATAAATTTAATGTACCTGAGGATAAAGAAATTGTGATGTTTAAACTTGGAAGATTAAGCTTATTTTCCTTTTAACAATGATTTTGTTACAGTGGATTTAATTACAACTGTTCCTAGAGCTGTTTTTGTTTTTAAACGGCCTGGAGCGAAGGATGATAGTGATGAATGGAGAGATAGAGTCAGGGAAATCCGTGTTGTCAATGCGACTTGATGATGATGATGATGTACTTGTTTCAAAATAAAATACAAACACTCAACGAACTCATAAAGAAGTATCTCGGGAATGACATTAAATTTCATCATGTTGTGAGGTTCCAGTTATGAAGCTCAGAGAATAAGACACTACTCCTTTTTTCCCTTACTTCCAATTCCGCTCTGATCCGGAGATGCACCTTTATTAGACCAATAGATCTCTTTGGCAATACATGATACCATATAGCTGTGTGTATACAAATTATTATTATAGATAAAAATACCTGATTTCAAAAACGATTGTAGAGGAACGTTGAGCATTTGGATATGATTATAATCATACATTTACAATGAATCAAATTTTGGTTGATATACCGTTAAATAAACTAAATCAAATCAAAGAAAACTCACACACGTACACGCACTCTCTCTCTCTCTCTCTCTCTCTCTCTCTCACACACACACACACACACACACACACAGACAAACTTGCATAAATCTGCACATAAACGCAAACACCAATTTCTTCAGTTTTTTATTTCTATCTAAAAGCACTTTGAAATGGAAACAGTCAATATAAAATTAATTCGACCAGCGATTCCGTGACCAAAAATGTTGAAGTATCTTTAATAATTTGGTAGAAAAGCGGTATTGCGTTCGAGTTTCTCAACGCATACACACGCGCGCGCGCAAGTCCTGGATATGACAATAAAATACATCCGATTTCGAAGCTCTTTTGCATTTCTAGAGGAATATGAAATCATCCTTACCTTGTCACTACTGCCAAAGTTTCTGTGACCTGAAGCGGTAGTACTTGTGAGGGACCAATCAACAGACACTAAAAAAACTGTCTGATATATTGTTTAAATTCATTTTGAACGACATTAATATATTTCTCTTAAAGCTTTCATGGTGTAACTACCGTAAATTGCAGCGTACAAGCTATCTTTTTAAGCCTGAAAAATCGCTACCCAACTAATTTTCATTTTTAGTTAAATGTTACATCAATCTTCGAGGGTTATTTAATGTCAAAGAAGTCCCCGTAGATGAACAGTTGTGGTAACCTATAGATGGGACAAAACTACCAGACGATTTATACGGCAGGGGTAAAATGTAAACTTTTACAACAGAGTGGTCATCCTGTGGAACACTACTCCAAACAATCGGTATACACGACTTATCAGCAAACGGCCACAAATATTTACAACTTAAACTCATATTTGTGAAACGTTTTTAGCAAATTAACACAGACATTAATACAAAATAATAAACCTGAAATTCAAATTAATTATTACATTAACGCTATATCACACATCGTTTCAAACCTCCGATTCTTTTACTCTAAATGTTAAACTGCACCCTGGCAGCGAGTTCAGACAACTGCAGTGTATTATTTATTTTAGTAATTTCATGATATGGCAATATATAATGAATTCAAATGAATATAATATTTAATGTATAAGATTTGCATATTTTATTTACGGCTTTAGTAATTATGATAACAGAGAAAAATTGCGTGCATCATACACTACTGGAATAATGACAGTTTTATGAGTCATAATGGTAGTTAAATGAATGTATATTATTATTATAATTATGTTATTATTATTGTACTTAGATGGCACATTATTTTTAATAAAAAGTATTTCATTAACGAAGAAAACATTATATAAAAATTAAGCATCGCCATTTTAAAAGAATTTACTCATACGCATCTATAAAGTAAAAACTCCGATATTAATAAGCTTAAAATTAACATTTGATTATAAATGGAGGAATGATCACACTTCAGAATCTTTGCAAATCTTTCTTTAAATTCTTACGTTTGAGGATCGAGCAATAAAACATGTTCAGGTCTAACCCAGAATTTTGAGTTTAAAATCTTGAGGTCGACTTATATACCAGATTGACTTGTACGCCGATATTAACAGTAAGAATGCCTGCTTAGAATGATTGGAATATATACATATATTGTGATGTCATGATGTCAGCCCCAAATGTTGTTGCAGTCTATAGATACATATCCACAATGCACACTGCCCTGGAGATAGCCGCATCAGAAGAACAAAAGAAAATAAGTTTTCAAACGATTGGACCTGCTCCTGAATGGGATACATGTTGTACTTTATACCATTTAGATACTCTGCTCTATACCCTTTGGTGTACAGCGCAAAGTATAGCTTGCCACTAATGCTATCAGGAACCGCAAGCACTGGCCATCTTCAATATCTCTCTGGTCAGCAATAAATATTTCTTGGGTTGAAATCCAAATCTATCACCTACATTTTAGGGCATTGGTCCGTTTGTTTCTTTCATTGTCCTGGCTGGATCAGCCATAACCAACTGATTGCACCCGTACATATACAGGGGTGAATATTTTCTACTTCTGGGCAAAGCCCACCCATGCACTGGACATAAAAAATATTGCCAGACTGTGAGTCTTCAGGAAAAGACGAAATGTTTTCAATAAAACTTAACTCTTTTAAGTCAAGGCTTGAGTAGGCTTCTCAACCTTATCTGACCATCCCTGCTTGGACTGAAAGAATTGAATGAGTAGTCCAGGTACAAAACACGTACAGCAACTCGGGCATACATCCACAACACATGTATTCAACTTTTGCTTACACACGATCACAAATATATGTTTAAGTTCCTATATGGATATGCATATATATATATATATATATATATATATGTATGTATGTATATACATATGAATATATATCTATGGTCAATTTCTTAAAATAAACACATGTAAACACACATATATACAAACATATACATGTACTTTAAACTACTCAGATTTCTACTGTGATATACACGTACACACGAAAATACCCACACAGCCTCTCATAAAAAAAAAGATATTATATATATATATATATATATATATATATATATATATATATATATATATATATATATATATATATATACTTTAAAATGAATAATTTCACAAGAGAATTTCTTTTAGGATATTTCTTTTTCTTCAACACGTTTTCCCAAAAGTCGTCTTCCGGAATTAATGTTTTTTAGCCTTTTTTTATGACTGTTTTCATGGGATTTAAGTTTTTTTTTTAATTCAAGGATTTGTGTCTGTGAATATCCAGGTTGACCCTATGTATAATTTTTCCCTTGAACATTCGATGATGTAGACTACTTTTTTGGAATTGCAGCTTAAATTTTTATTTGTCATGAATGTCACTTTTGGGGTTTTGAATATATAGGATATCCATTCTATGATTATATTACATACTCCACAGCAAATTAAATTTGGTCTAGAAGTTTGCTCCACACCAAAAAACAATACCGAAGAAATATAAAAACACTCAAAGAATTTGAAAGAAATTTAATCAAAAAGAAAAAGTTAACAATAAAAAATACAGATGGCCCCCGAGTAAAAGATAAATCCAAATTGTTCCCTGAGAAAGATAACATTAGTAAACTGAACACATTATTCGAGAAACTATGAAATAATAACCTAAAACAAAGACTACACAAAACAACCTCTTACAGAAAGACAAGCCTTAAAAATATACAGGAAAACGAAAATATAATTATAAGAAAGCAGACTAAGGAAGCACCGTAGACATATTATATAAAGCATATGACTAAATAAAAATCCAAGAAATTTTAAGAGATAAATAAGTAATTTAATAGCTACAAACAAAAACAAAAATATCATATAAAAAATGACAAAGTTTTACAAAACACCCAATGAAACACTAACTAAAAAAGAAAAAGTTTCTTAGATAACTGCATCTCTAAAACTAGCAATTTTTGTGGACTACATAAAATTCGCAAATTCGAGGAAATTAAAAAAATACCGTAAAAACACAAAAAATTCCAATATATTGAAATTCCAGATCCTAGTGACGTCAAGTTTAGAACCATAGTAACATACTCTAACATGCTCCACAAACAGAGTTAGCAAACCAATTGACATTTTACTACCACCATTTTTAAACAAGACAAAACGTTACATTAGAGGTGACATCAACTTTTTAAACTCCATACCACAAAAAGTCGATCCAGACACACACATGGTTACATTTGAAATTACACACTTGTACAGTAATATCCCCCATTAATAAGGAAAACGAGCCAGTTAATTTTGGATAGAAATACTACCTCATGTTTTTACAAAATATTATCACAGATGGTATAATCCTAAAAAACATTTCTTTCCAGTTTAACGACTGAAATTACATTTCGACCCTAGGAACAGAAATGGGATCTAAACTGGCGCCAGCATATGCTTCCCTAACCTTAGCATATTCAAAAGAAAATCTAAATGAAAGCATTGATAAAAAATACAACAAAATCAAAACAGAATTTAGTAAATTATGAAAATTATTCTTAGATGATTATTTTATATTTTGGAAATGCCCATGGGGCAACATTAATGATTTACACAACTTACTTCAAAACATACACCCTAAAGTAAATTCACCATCTAACACAGCTTTAAAGAAATAACATTTATATACATATTCATTAAAAACTAAAATAGTCAAATTATCAGTGACATTTACTTCAAACCCACAGACACCCAACAAAGACCTCATACGAAAAACTGCATAAAACCCATCCCTTATACTCTAGCACGTAAAATATGCACCGTAGTCACTAATGAAACCCTCATGAAAACTCCCCTAAAAGAATTACTCCTAACCAGAGGGCATAACTAACCACACTAAGAAATATGGGATTCGAAAAATAACCATTAAAAGAACTATGAAACTCCAAAGACATACCAACGAAGAACCGTTAACATTGTCTCAATATACAATAAAAACAAACCAGAACTATTCTCCGAAAAAATAAAAAAAAATCTCGAGTAACTTAAAAACAATGATGGAATAAAAATACTTGACACAACAAAAATCAGGAAAAAATCAGAGACAATACAGAAATTTAAAAAATTCTCCCCACTCTTCTCTATTCGGGAAAACACAGCGCATGGAGAACACAAAATGCAGAAATAAAAAAATGTGTTGTATGTAATACAATCATTGAAGGAAAATCCTATATATCACAAAACCTAAAAACGACATCCATGATAAATAAAAATTTAAGCCACAATTAAAAAACACTAAATATCAGAACAATTTTACACAGAGGTTAGATTAGGTTACCAGAACTTTGGAAAATCTAGGTTTCAAAACACTTCTACGAATGCAGAAATGGAATGTTTAAAATATGACAATATACCAAATTGACAACAACATATTACTTCAGATAAAAGAAAAAACATTATAGATAAATCAAAACTCCATTCAATAGAACCTAACTATACATACACAGACACACACAATCAGTCAAATTGGAAAATAAGTTGCCAGTTAAAGTTCGTGGCATATCAACTATCATATATTAATTAGGGGGAGAAGAATAATAAAGAAGAAACACAAAAATATATACACATACATCGACACGAAAACCCACTCTGACGCACAAACACGCAGAATACCCTCTTGTAAAAAGAGGAAGAGAGAAACAAAAAATTGTCATGGACAATTAACTCGAATTGGACAGTCACAGACACAAATCTTGGAATTAAAAAGAACTCCAATCCTATGAAAACAATCGTCACTATGAAAACCCAGCGGAACTCTAAAACAAACCTTTTACTTCCTGAAGATGACTGTACCAGAGTTTTTTTTCCACAAATCATTTTCCACGCAGGTGTAAGAGGTTTAAATATTTCACCAGGAAACCATTTCCAAACGTGAAAATGAAAGGAAAATCGTCGTTTTATTTTTAAACTTAGAGAGTGTTCCTCTTCAAAACGGATTGACATCACTATTGTCGACGAAAAAAACTGTCAAATTTGGTAACAGGTTTTAAAAAGATTTAAGGATTTGTGATTTATTAGAACATTCTAAAAAGTGGGGGGCTTTGTTGTAGTTTAGAAAATTACTTTCTGGTTTGTTTAAAAAATTATGATAAAGAAAAATAAATTTTTGATTGTGACTGGCAATTTGAAATTTAGATTAGAATATATTTTCTTTCCAATTCGTAACACAAAAGATTGAATGTAAGTATAATGTAGTATTAATAACAACTTATTTAAATAAGAGATATCGTAACTATTTAGAACTAATTTAACTGAAGGAGATCAGTCGAAAACTGGGTCAATGATAATATCACTAGAAAGAATGCTAATTCAAACAACCATTTTATGTTGTTTATAATGTATATCAACTAGCATTTTTGAATCTTTATATTAAAACAATTGGGTCAGATTTGTGTTTACACAGACGCATTCCTCTCATCCACTAATTTGACATCTCGAAAGGGTTCATAAATACTTTTTTGATGATGTGGAAATTTCTTTAAAGTAAATTTTGTTATACCTATTACATGGAAAGGCGTCAGCTTCCGATCTAATTTTGTTCCTCTTCTTATTGTTAATTTGGTTCCTAATTATTTTCAAAGAGTTTCAAACAGTTTTGATATCGAATTTGTTTCAATATTCTTTATTGATATGAGTGGTTAAATTCGAAAAACATTGTATTGCTGTATTAGAATTGTTTGTGAAACGTTTTCCATTGAGAATTTTTAGAGCTTTTATTTTAGCATGATATATAAAGGAATTGGGATATTAAAATTGTGCAAAGGAGTTTTCCACATAATATAGTTGTGTGTAAAGATTTGGGGCTCTAAATTCTAAGTTCTCTAAGGTAAAGATACATGTTTATTTATTAATGATTTCAGTAAAAATGGCCAGTTTTCTTTGCGTACTTATGATAAACTTTAAATGATAAGATATGTTATTAGTTATGGAAAATATGTCTAAAATAGTTAAGGTGACGTTAGTTTTTAGCATATAAAATATCTTGTAGGGTCTGTTTTATTCAATATATCTATATTTTTTATTAATCTATATTTTATGGATATATGCAACGTTATTGCATTCTTATTTTCGGGCCAACCTCTTTTCATCTCATTTACGTGGGGCCTTCCATAAGTTTCCAGACTTTTTTGTGCAGGCATTTAAATTTATCCTAGACTCTTAAAAATTCACTATATTATTGCTATATATCGTATGAGATGACCGACCAATTTTTATGATTTCAGATACAAATGAACAGCTACAGCAAGAATTGGAACACACCCTACTAAGGCCTGATTGTCACTGCTGGTGAATTTCAAAAATGCAAGCTTGACATGAGGACACTTTAGAAGAACGATATGCAATAAAATTCTGTTTTAAACTTAGAAAAAAAAGGCCACAGAAAGGTATGGAATGCTTCAGACTGCTTTTGAACAATCTTGCATGAATCGAGCATCAGTTTTTGAGTTGCATAAGAGATTCAAGGAAGGCAAGGAGTCTGTGAGGGGTGATGAGATGTGTGGGAGGAGTAAGGAAGTCAATACACCAGAGTTGATTGGCCAAACGGTTAGGGTTAGGATTACTACGTTGAGGTTTTAAGGGAGTTCAGCAAGAGATTCCGTCGGAAGAGGCAACCTCTCTTCAAATCGGGTCTGTGGCATTTCCACCAGGACAACAATGCACCAGTCCGCAACTCCATCCTTGTCACAGAATTTTGACTAAGATGGGCACCAAGACATTTCCTCAGCCTCCCAATAGTCCAGAGCTTGCTCCCAGTGACTTTTGCTTATTCCCTAAGCTCAGAGGCTGTTGTTATGAGACAATTGAGGAGATGAAAGAGGCTGTGACGAGGTCATTGACACGCTCACTCAAGAGGACTTCCATGGAACCTTCCCTGAGTTGTTGGAACGGTACAACAAGTGTATTGCAGACGGAGGAGATTACTTCGAAGGGGACTACAGTTTCATGTGTGTAATATCAATAAAAGTGCCCGTACAGAAAAATGTCTGGAAACTTATTTAATGACCCTCGTACATCTTGATAAAATGTAATGGTTGTTAATAACATTTGTAGTCGCAGTGATTAATTCCTGATAAATCCCCACATGAAATTTGAATAATTGTGTTGGCAGTTCTTGTTTTTAAGGTTCACTAAGTTGTGATTTATTAATCCAGTGTCAAATTTAAGTCAAAATTGAAAGGCCTCTACATAAACTATACAGAGTTTTGAACTAGATATATTGAGAAGAACGTTGCTGATACCAATATTTTCCAGCTGTTGTCTATACATGAAAATTTCAAATGATGTTTCCGGGGAAAATGTGAACATTTTAAATTCAGATATTTCTATTCTTAATTTATTAGACATTTACATCAATAACCAAAGACATTAGCATAAAAAATTGAACAATAGATTTAACGTCAGTCTAGTTTGAAATGGAATGCGAATAACATTAAAGAATGCTTAGAATTTCTTATTTTTACATTTCCTTTTTTTATTTGGAAATTTTTTTTTCGGATGAAACATTTAACATCTGTTTCATTTACTATGAAGATTGTTTTGTAAAAAAAATAAATAGGAAATAAAATAAAAACAGGACGTAAGCACAATATCATATATAAAAATACGTCATCGGAATATATATATATATATATATATATATATATATATATATATATATATATATATATGATAGAAATATGTTGAAAGTTGGATAAATCAAACACTTAACTCAAATTTAGATGTGTGATATTTCGTTCGGCTTTATTTCATCTTCACGAGGTTCTTCAAAACAGAAACAGTTTTCTGATTTTTTTAAAAAGCATGTAAGGGGAGTGGTGGGGGTATATTGGAGCAGGAAAGTTGGGAGGGATTTAAAATCAAATGTATCAGGTTTCATTAAAGATTTTTTTATGTTTTGAAAGTGGAGATACATTTTAGGTAGCTGATAAGAAAGTAGGGACGGCTTCGTGTGAAAGGAGTTTTAGCATGAATTTTTCATGGAAAAGATAATGATTATAATGTGATGTAGCAGAAAATTGTCTATATTGTGATGTCTAGTTTGTAAAAGGGATGAGGAAGGGCTAAGACTCTCGCATTATATTTTTCCACGCCACATACTAGAATACTTAGAAGCATCTAAAGCCTTCTTAACCACGAAACCACTACACTATTTCACGAAGCCAACCAACATTTGATAAAAATGAACATTCAAGTGTTTCTTTCTAAAACAAATAATGTTGAAACATATATACTTAGTTGTGGAATCATTCCTTTATAGCATATCAATCTTCGTGAGTTTACTTATCCAAAATCTATCCGTGTAGACTAACTGTAGTAGCACTATCTATGCTTATAAGTTGGCAGACAAAGAAGCTTTGTATCTTTTCTTAGTGTATTAGTCCAAAAGTGAATATATGTCCAGTGTTTTAGCAACTATGCCATGAGCACTCTTGCCAAATCTAGATGACCCATACTGTCCGAAGATAAACAAAAGAAGACATAAAAATATGGATGATCAATGCCAGCTTCGACACTCGGTCATCAACAAAGACTGTTTATTTCGAGACTATTTATATTTCAAAACTGATAAACGTATAGAAACCAGCATATTAACTTTCGCGTGTGTATAATGCTTAAATTTAACCAACCGATTCGCAGTTGTTTAAACATATATCAAAATTAGGATTTGGTTCCGAAGATTTTGTTGAGTAAGAAAAAAAAATGATAAAAATATTTAATTTTTTGAAGAAAATTTAAAGAATACTTTACATTAAAGAATTTAAAGAAGAATCTACATTAATATAGGAGTGGGTGTTGGTTATTTTAAGGAATGGCCTAGAAGAGTTGTCTGAGGGGTTAAGAGTAACACCTGGAAAATTTGCTATTTTAGTATTGGAAGAAATTTCAATCTTAAATCCTTAGAATTTCAAAGCCCTTATCATCATTTCCTGTATACTTGAACATTTAGGAGCACCACTATTGGGGATGTATAAAATACCGTCATTACGCTGTGATCCACTTTGTACAAGGTCAACGATTCTAATAAGGGTATTTGATAAATATAAACCCACAGGATCAACTATTTGCGCAGAATCATATCTACCCACAAGAACCCAATATCCCTCCTATATAAATGTTAATTCTAATCGCCTATGTTCTATAATTAAACAAGTTCCTAAAGTTGTTAATATAACAATAAGGAGGTTATCATCAAATAAGAAAAATTTCCATGAAAAAAGTAAATTGTATATGAAGCCCTAAAGAATATTGGTTTTAAAGAGCCAAAATGATGAAACCTAAAAATAATAATAATAATAATAATAATGTAGGCTATGCGGTGACAGAGACGAAACGATCAATCACATAATAAGAGAATGCAGCAAATTAGCAAAGAAGGAGTACAAGGCGAGACATGACTGGGACGGCAAGGTGATCCACTGCGAAATGTGCCAGAAATTTCAGTTCAACCATACAAACAAATGGGATATGCACCACCCGGCACCTGTCCTAGAAAATGACTCGCATAAACTCCTATGGGACTTTAACATACAAACGGATCACCTAATCCAGGCCAGAAGAACACACCTCATAATAATCAACAACAATAAAGAGAATCTGCAAAATTGTAGACTTTGCTGTCCCGGCGGACCACAGAATAAATCTGAAGAAAAGTGAAAAGAAGGATAAGTACCTCGACCTTGCTAGAGAATTGAAAAAGTTGTGGAACATGAAAGTAACGATTGTGCCAATTGTGACTGGTGCGTTAGGCACAATAACTAAAGGACTATTAAAAGGCCTGGAGAACTTGGAAGTTGGCAGAAACTATCCAAACGACTACATTGCTAAGAACGGCCAGAATCCTGAGACGAGTCCTGGATATTTGAAGAGACTTGCTGTCACTCAAACTCACGTGAAAAACCATCAGCTAACACTGATGTGAAAAACTCTAAAGGAGTAAATGATAATAATAATATGGTATATGCAAAACCTAGCACCTGTCCTAGAAAATGACGCACATAAACTCTTATGGGACTTTGACGTACAGACGGATCACTTAATCTCGGCCAGAAGACCAGACTTTATAATAATCAACAAAAAAAAAAGGAGAATTAGCAAAATTATCGACTTTGCTATTCCTGCTAACGTCAGAATAAAACTGAAAGAATGTGAAAAGAAGGATAAATACCTCAAACTTGCTAGAGAATTTTAAAAAATGTGGAACAATTATACCAATTGTGATTGGTGCTTTTGGTACAGTAACTAAAGGATTATTAAAGGAACTGGGTGACTTGGAAGTTGGCGGTCAAGTGAAGACCATCCAAACAACTGCATTATTGAGAACGGCCAGAATACTGAGAAGAGTCCTGGAGACTTGGGGAGACTTGCTGTCACTCAAACTTCAGTGAAAGACCATCAGCTAACGCTGATGTGAAATACTCTAAAACAATAATAATAAAGGAACCACACCAACCAGAGACCTAAACGGAAAACATGAACCAGGGAAGACAACCAACTTGTATTACAGCAATTTTAGGAGTAACCCTACACAAAGAGGATACAGGAAAAGAATGATGGAGACCTGGATAGAACTTTGTAATTTTCAGACAACTAGTCAGAGAATTGCTGATCAAGTTAGAACAATAATGAAGAAAGGTTGGTTTTCAGAACTTGAAATAATTGAAATGCACCAAAAAATAAATGATCCAGAAAGGAGAAATACATTACCTGGGACATCAAATATTAACAAACAAAAACAGCCCATCCAAAATGAACCAACTTCGGAAAATGGAAACCCCGCCCAACCAAACACTACACAACAAAACAACCTAGAATTAACTCTAACACAAGAACAAAAGTGAATTCTAAGAAATTTAAAGAGAATTTTAAACAGTGAAAAGACCACTTTACCATCATTAAGTAACATTGAATGGAAAATAGTTAAGACAGAGAAAATAAAATGAATCAATTACTGACATGTATATCAACTAATAATATCACCGAATTAAATGAACTAATTTATGCAGGAGCGAAATTAGTTTGCGAGAAAATTAGGATCCCCTCAAAAATCACGAAAAAAAAGTCAAAACTATGATGGAAATTTCGACTAGAAAATCAGATAAAAAAAAACTACGAAAACAGCTAAAAGTGATAAAACAAAAGGAAAACATTGGAATAAACAAGAACAGGAAATAAAAGACAACACAGGAAAAATTACAATGTAACTTAAGTAAATATACCAGAAAGTCCTGGCAAAAGAGGGAAGATTAAAGAGATATCGACAAAGAGTCAAACGACACAGACAAAATTGGACATTTCAAAACAATGAATGAAAATTCTATCAACAATTGGAAGGAGATGACAATAAAACATACCAACAACCGGATGCAAAAGAAACCCAAAGATTCTGGACTAAAATATGGCAATCAAAAAAACATAATGAAAAGGCTGAATGGTTTAACCATATCACAAGGGAACTAGAAGAACTCGAAGAAGGCCCGAAAGCTGAAATACACACTGATTTACTCAAAATGACACTTAAAAAGGTATCAAACTAGAAAACGCCAGGCCATGATGGAATACATGGCTTCTGGTTCAAGACGTTCACCTCCATTCACGACAGACTAGCACTAGAAATGAATAAATGCACACAAAAAGCACACATACCTGAGTGGATGACCAAAGGAAGGACCACATTAATACAAAAGGACTCAGGAAAAGGAACTGCTCCAAACAATTACAAACAATGATGTGGAAAATATTAACAGCACAAATAAGCACAAATACTCTCTAACAAGCCACGGACTATTCTCTGATGAACAGAAAGTATGCTGCAAAGGTTCCAGAGGCACTGCAGGATTACTTTACATAGATCAACACATTCTAAATAGAGCAAGACAAGACGGAAAAATCTAGCTACGGCCTGGATTGACTACAAAAAGGCATATGATATGGCTCCGCATAGCTGGATAATAAACATCCTCAAAATGTACAAAATATCAGATGAAGTCATAAACTTCATCAAGAAAACCATGAAAACCTGGAGAGTGGAATTGACACAAGGAGGGAGAAGATTAGCTGAAGCAAAGATCCAAAGAGGTATTTTCCAAGGAGATGCTCTATCACCGTTACTATTTATAATTGCCATGATGCCGCTTAATCACAACACTCAGAAAATACACAGCCGGATACAAACTTAGTAGATCGAAGGAAAAAGTCAACCATTTAATGTACATAGATGACATCAAACTATTTGCAAAAAATGAAAGAAACTGGAAACCCTAATACACAGTTAGAATATACAGCCGGGACATAATAATGGAATTTGGCATAGAAAAGTATGCAATGCTTGTTATGAAAAACGGCATCAAACTGACCAAAACCAAGATAAGATTAAAGCACTCGGAGAAAAGGAAACCTACTACTACTTGGGCATCTTGGAGGCTGACACAATCAAACAAGCAGAAATGAAAGAAAAAAATCAAAAAAGAATATCTCAGGAGAACCAAAAAACTACTTGAGGCAAAACTCAATAGTAGAAACCATATCAAAGGAATAGATACCTGGGCTGTATCTCTCGTTAGATATTCCGGACCCTTTCTCAAGTGGACCAGAGACGAACTTAAACAAATGGACCAAAGAATAAGAAAACTAATGACAATGCATGAGGCTTTACATCCCAGAGACAACGTTGACAGATTATATGTTTCAAGAAAAGGGGAAAGAAGAGGACTTGCTAGCATTGAAGACAGCGTTGATGCATCGATACAACGACTCGAAGACTATATACAAAAACATGAAGGAGGACTCATTACAGCCACCAGAAAGGATACTGATAATACGATAGATAACAGAATTACAATCACTAGGAAACAAAAATGGGAAGGAAAACAAATCTATGAGCGTTTTAAACGACTAATAAACAATATCTCACACGACAAAACCTCGACATGGCTAAGAAAAGGAAACTTTAAGAGAGAAACAGAATCTCTTCTAATAGCAGCACAATACAATGCCGTAAGACAAGACATATTGGGTCGGCAAAGTGATCCACTGGGAGATGTGCAAGAAATTTAAATTTGACCATACAAACAAATGGTATATGCACAACCCAGCACCTGTCCTAGAAAATGACGCACATAAACTCCTATGGGACTTAGACAAACAAAGATTACATAAAATCGACCAGAAGATCAGACCTTATAATAATTAACAAAAAAAAAGAGAATCTGCAAAATTGTAGACTTTTCTGTCCCGGCTGACGACAGAATAAAACTGAAAGAAAGTGAAAAGAAGGATAAGTACCTCGACCTTGCTAGAGAATTGAAAAAAACATGAAGGTGACGATTATACCAATTGTGATTGGTGCTCTTGGCACAGTAACTTAAGGATTATCAAAGGGCCTAGGTGACTTGGAAGTTAGCAGTCGAGTGGAGACCATCCATGCTACAGCATTATTGAGAACGGCCAGAATATTGCGGAGAGTCCTGGAGACTTGATGATACTTGCTGTCACTGAAACTCCAGTAAAATTCCTCAGCTAATGTGGAAAACTCTAAAGAAGATAATAATAATAATAATAATAATAATAATAATAATAATAATAATAATAATAATAATAAGAAGAAGAAGAAGAAGAAGAAGAAGAAGAAGAAGAAACAATAATAGATCTAACTGTTAAGGCAAATGAACAAATCATTGCTCGAAAAATCTTCAGGTGAAATTTTGTATTTTAAATAGAGATATTTTGATCCCCAAAATTATTTCCAGCTAAACAATTTGGAAATCAAGAAAAAATATTTGTTTAAATTTACCACGTTAGACTCTATGACATAGGTGTTACTGCTATGAAGAGTATGATAGAAGATTTAGTAGGAATGGGAAAAATAAATAAATGACTTTACAATGGAACATTTTAGATTTTCACGTGACCTTTAATCTTAGAATATATAGAAAAAATCCTGTCCTCCAATAGTTTTATGGAAGGAATAGAACTGGGAAGACCAATGAACAAATCTTTGCCGTGTGGTGTTTGAAGAAAATCGGGTTAGTAGAATTTATCTCTAATTTAAAAACATTAATTTTCCGTTTCTCGTAAAATCTTCTGGTGTATCAATATGTTTCAAATGGAGACTTTTTAATTCCCCAAATTATTGTTCCTAAACTATTTCTAAATCACGAAATAGATTTGTTTAAATTTACCGCGCTAAACTCTATATGGCTAGTCTATGACTTCTCTCAATCGATGAAAAAATACGTACCTAATATAGTCTGAAAGCGCTAAGTAAGAACAGTTACCGTCCTCAGTACAACCTAATCTTTATAAAAATATGACGAGTCTTAGCGGAAATAAAGTAAATTTAAACCATAAAGGTGAATCAGGAAAATATGAAACTATTTCAGGTAGTTAGTTAGAAAAATAAGGCATAAAATAGCAGGACTTTAAGTTAAAAACGTTGGTGTTTTTTTTTTTAACCATCTGTTCATAAGCAGTCACCGTGACTGTTCTCGGTCACATCTGTGCCAGGCGCGCAGATAATAAACAGCCCTTGTGTCTGTTAAATCCACACTATTCCACCCATGAATGAAATATTGAATCAAAATATCATACAAAGTGGGACCCAGGCAATAGGATTCGGTGTCACGATCGGCAGATTCTCTCCTGAAAGCCAACATGAGAGACACGTAGGTTACCCTGCGAATGATGGCTGTTCTTTTTTCCGGTAGACGAATAACGATCTAAGTAACCGGAGACGTAAACACAAAACATGTCCTCGAGAATTCCACACATAAACTCCTTTATGATAAATCTCAAATCTGGGTGAGACTTATAATTTTTTGATCAAACCTCGTGTATATATATATATATATATATATATATATATATATATATATACACTCGAAAAGTTCACATACATCAAATCTGAAATGTCGATGATAATTTTTTGATCAAATTTCGTATATATATATATATATATATATACTCGAAAGTTCACATACATCAAATCTGAAATGTCGATGAATGGAACATAAAGTGGCACACAATCTTTCATGTATTTTCCATAGTTAAAAGTAATCCTAGATTCTTCTATTCGTATGTTTTAAATGACCTCCACGGAAATGAAATAGTTTTTCAATTTAGAAAAGAAGAGATTTTCCATTTCAGATCTACCTATTGAGTATGTCAAATGTCACAGAATGACCATATATATGTATCTCGTATGTAGGAAGAGAACATACACCTCAAGAGAAGCGAATAGCTTTCAAGTGGTCAGGTACTATTGCAGGCAATGAAATACTTTATCAGCTCCGATAAAATTCAGAATCCATAGCGGGTATGTTCATAGACTTTTATTTGGTTTTACATTTTTAGGAATCAATGAAATTGTTTTAGTTCTTGAAGTAAGATGTTTCTCATTTGAAATTGATAGTTCAAATAGATCACCTCATTTTCGGCCCCTAGAAACACCTGGAGTATCCCTGCCCAGACAATTCCTTAGATTTGGCTTTATTTAATCCAACGGTTAGGCTAATTTTACCCCCATTCCTATTAGCAAAGTTACAATTAAGCAATGTTATGCACAAAATTTGCCTTCCTGCCATGTTTAATAATTAAATGTATATTAATTAGGTTTATCAATTTCTCAGTTTCAGTGTAATGTACACTAGCGTCCAATATTAGATAAGAATCTGTGAAATTTTATGTCCTCAGGATTTGAGACAGACATTGAAGTAAATATCCTTGAGATTAAACAAAAAAGAAAATAAATAAACTCGTTCAGCATCAAGGTATAATTAAATAAATCAAGCCAATTACAGAGCAAAAAAACTATTTACAAATGCATGTATTTACACAACATTTCGTTACAGGTTTGATTCTAGAGTTTTTCTTCTAGATTGGTTGCCTAAAAATTGATAAAGAATTCAGTTTAACCAACTATTTACCAATAACCATGGCCAAGGAGAACATTGGATATTTTTTTGCTGTCAATCATTTTGTCTATTATTGGTGGCGATTTTTTTCACCAAGTTTTATTCAAATTATTTTGAGCGAAAATGTTGTTCTATGGGGAGTCGTTTATTGTAATGCTGTTTGAGGGGAGTTGTTTATTATACTTTGAACAATTGAAAAAATCAGTGATCCCTACTGTTTACCTATGGGTGGTGGGAGAAGAGATGTATTCATGCTTTTTCCGAGTTCATAAACGAAAACAGCCTCATCAAGAATTAAAATCGGACCATCGATTCGATTTCATTCGACGATACCCGTTATCTTGAGAGTGACTCTAAACAGAAACCTTCCGCCACGAGCGTGATGAGACAAAAGGTAAAGATGGAGTACAGCTATTTAGAATTCAGACTATTCCTTTTACTGGATTATCAAGACTAAAAAATCCTGTCTTCATTACCATTTACCCTTAGCTGTGAGGAAAACAAATAGATCCATGCCTTTTCCCAAGAAGATTAGCAAAATGTAAATCGCAAATCAGCACATCTATTATTCTAATATGCTCTATTTTTATTTTTTCGTATCAAAATCTTCATTTCTTTTCTTTTTTTTCTTTTTTTTTTTTTTTTGGAAATAGCTTGATGTTGTCCATGTACATTCAGTGATTAATCTTTCCTTCTGATTTTTTTGAATGTGTATCCCCCAGATAATTTCCTACGTATATAACTGAGTGGTATGATTGCTGTTACAATTAGTTGTAGTGAGAGCGAGTTTCCCAGGAAGATGCCTCTCTGGAATATCACATCTGCTAACGTTTTTTCTCTGTCTGTTAATTTAATTATCCAGTTTTTCATGTCTTCCGTGATGAAGTTTATGATTTAGTCGGATATCGTGTACATTTTCAAACATTCAATTATCCAAGTTGGTAGTGTTCATATCATTGACCATAACTACATTTTTCTGCCTTTTTTTTGTTTTCCTTGAGGGTGTGCTGATTTATGAAATTTTTTGACATTTTCCTCTTATTACCAAGTGACATGCTTTCCATTATTATTATTTACTCCTTTCGAGTTTTTCACATCAATGTTAGTTGATGGTTTTTCTCTGGAATTTGTGTGACAGCAAGTCTCCTCAAACACTATTATTATTATTATTATTATTATTATTTTCTCTATTCGAGTATTTCCCACCTGTCTAGACTTGTGGTCTTTCATTGGAGTCCGAGTTACAGCAAGTATCTTCAGGTGTGCAGGACTTTTCGGAGTATTCTGGCGGAACTCACAAATGCTGTAGTCTTTATGACCAATATGGTCTCGATTCTCCCCTGACTTCCATACCCTTCAGCATTTTCCTTAACCTTATGAACAAAAAACAATTTGTATCTCAGCTAGCTTCATGTTGCACACCTTTTTCAGGTCTCTGGTAAAATCCAAGAATCTATTGACCTTTTCGCTTTCTTTTATTTTCACATTGTCCTTTTTCTTGTTAACACTAGATCTGCTCTTACAGTCGAGATGAGGTAACATCTTTTAATATCAAAGTTCAAAGAATCTAAAGCATTTAATTTTCTAGGCCAGATTCTGGTTTGTGCATGTATCATTTGGTAGTATGGTCAAATCTCAATCTCTTGTACAATTCCCAGTGGATCAATTTTACCTCAGAGTTGTGTCCAGTCTTTTATTGATTTACATCAGTTTGCTGCATTTGCGTATTAAGTGATTAACCCTTTCATTTCTGTGTCCACATAATCTACACTTGCTATTCTGTTGCGTATTATTAATTTGATATGGTATGATTTTATCCTGTTATTAAAAGATATCAAGTTTCTTTTTTGATATTTCCTTTTCCCATCCTCGTCTTTTCGAATGCAATCTCATTAGTTTGTCTCTTGAACTTTATAGTTGTTTATCTTCCTATTTAAGATTTTCGATTCTGTTTCTCATCTTTTTGTCCTCATATTGTCATTACTGTTATAACGTTCTATATCTAATCTTTCTTACCAATTTTCTAGTGCATTCCTTGAGTTTTTGTATTGATAAATTCACGGATTTCTCCAAACTGACGAGACCCCATTCTCCCTTTTTACACTTACAGTCTGTCAGTCATCTCTCGAGTATAGGGCTGGTGCACGGTCATCCAGTTCCTTTTCATTTATTTGTCTGAGTTCCTCCGCTGTAAAGAATGACCATAAGCATCCTACATGAGAGACTGGCTTCGTGTTTGTTCTATCATGAATTTTCTACTACGAAGTTTGGTTTCAAAAAAGTGTCTTGTTCTACCGAGGTTCTCCTTTTTAAATTTTTCTTTCATCTCTGACGCTCTCAGTTTTCCAAGATTTAACAGTTATGTTCCTTTCGTTGTTTCCTTTTTTTCCAGTTTTCTATTATCATCATGGCACATTTTTCAATGTCTAATTTTATTTCTATATCCTTGCAGAAGATTTTTATAATTTGTATGTTGTTTTCTTGTCTTTTTTAAATTTTCGGGAAGTATTTTGATATCTTCCATATACATGAGGTGGTTTATCTTTTCCTGTAAGTTTGTAAATTTATTACTTATTTTGTATTTCTTAAGTATATAATTGAGTGGGATCATTGTTATAACAAATAGTTGAGTAAACCTTCCTGGATGATGTCTTTTTAGGTTTTCACCTCTTCCAGGTTTAATCCTTTTTAATTCTTTTTTCCGGTTTCCACGATTTCATGATAAAAATTATCAATTTGTTGGATATATTGTATATTTTCAGACAGATAATTATCCATGTGTGTGGATTTATATAATAGTCAATCCACGACTTCATTTTTTTGTATGGTTTTGACCTCCGTGACGATGTACTGATCTTGTAAGGCTTCTCTTTCTTTTGTTCCTCTACGGCATACTTACCATTCTTCTGGATATAATCTGTGGCATTCAAGCGAGTGATTTCTTCTTTTCTTTGTGCGATTAGAATTTTCCACATATGTAACCATGTTATCGGTCTCAAATTCTGGATTTAGTTCCATTGTGTGGATCTTTCTGGATCAGGTTAGTTTTCTTATCCATTCTGGTGTTTTTGGTTCTTCTTGGCATTTAATCAGTTGTTGAGGCAATCTGTCGTGGATTAAGCTGAATTTTCAAAAGCAGAATCTGTGTATGTCACAAAGTATTGGTTCTCGACTTTGTACTTTCTTGAATGCTGCTCTTAAGAAGTAAATGTGAATATCCGAGCCTTCTTCAAATCGTTAAAATTCTATTTTCAAATTACTCATCCTATTGCTCTTTATTGTGTTCTTTCTATTCCCATATCTTTCTCCAAATTCTTTGGTTTTCTTTACATCAACTTAGTCATTTGTCTTCAGGCTTTCTCTTCCATCTTACTGATGTTATATTTTGACTTTCGACCCGGCCCAAAAATGCTATTCCAAGGTGACAGCAACTGTCCCCTAGTCATCTTTTGTTTTTCCCTTCTTTTTTCCTCCCTCACTTCGATACAATATTACACATAGCAGTAATTTCAATTTTTATCTCGGAAAGAAGTGACGCATTCCAATGGCCAGTAATCGAAAGAGATCGCGTGGGTGGATTAAGGCTTATGATATGGGACAAGGTGAAGGTCCCATTGTGCCACTACAGTGATGCACCGGAAGAGAGTAACCTCTGAACTGCATGACAGTTATTTCCGCTTGATGACGATTAAACATTCGATTTCAAAGATCCAGTGGGCGATCGTGTGAGCGTTGAATTATTATTTAACTCAGTTGAGTTCGGGGTGCCAAGCAGTTGCCAGCAGACTCCCAGAGAGTTAGAGACGAGATATGGTAGGGAAAGCCACGCCCGACCGAGGGGGGCCTCGGAACCCCCCGATGGAGTAGACCCCAACATCAGGAGAACAAGAAAGACACAACGTGACGGTCATAACAGTGGGGTAAAAATATGAAGTTTATGTTCGGTCTCCAACACCCTCTCACATGCAACCCTAAACAACCTATCGAACCCTTGCAATAAAGTGAGAGGTGAATATTTTTCTAAAGAAGTCTTTCTGTGTCTTCCTTCATGCGTCCTTCATTCCTGCGTCGTTTATTCATGCGTCTGTCTTTGTCGTTGTGTCGTTGTGAATTATTCTACATATATATGTGCACGTATGTAGATGTGAATCTGCATATGAGACTATATAACATATCGCGATTTGGTGCATGTGCCAGCAGAGTTCTTTAAGGATTGAAAACGAACCTGGTTACCGTAAACGACAATTTTAAGCATCACAACACGACATCAACGAAGAGGGACAAAGAAAAGTGCTGGAATTGAAAGAAGTAAAAAGAAATAAAAACAAGAACAAACCATCAACAATAAGAGGAACGGACCGGCGCGGAAAGAACAGAAAGAAAAGAAGAAAACAATGCAACGTGCTGGAAGAAAAGAAGAAGAAGAAAAAAAATAAAACAAGAAACATGAACAAACCAGCAACAGAAAAGAGAAAAGAAAGAAAAAAACAGGAAATGTAAGTGGATTGCTCATTCATGTAACTTCTATCTCTCTGTTATTTAAATTGATTATAATTGTGAAAGATTAGTTGTAATGACAAGGGTCTTTCTAGAAGCATAAAATTGGAAATAATTAAAAAAAAATGTGTGGTCCCGAGATAAAAATTGAAATTACTGCTATGTGTAATATTGTATCGAAGTGAGGGAGGAAAAAAGAAGGGAAAAACAAAAGATGACTAGGGGACAGTTGCTGTCCGTTTTTTGATAGACAGCAATAGTAAATAAATTTTATCAATGGGAATTTTATCGTAAATAGGTCTTTGTAAGAAAAAAAAATCGTTGTAGCTTTTCATTGGTCCAGACAAGTGGTGATTGAAAATTAGAATTTCAGTCCAAGATCTGGAATTCCGCATATCTGTAGTTAAGACCTTTTGGTTCAGGTTTTTATGTTTGGAACTTGTGGATTGGAAATGAGAATTTTAATCCGAGAGATGGAATCTTGGGAGCATTAATGGTATTGTCCATGAAATTCGCACATTGGTGGTTTCTCTGAATAATGCGCATATACTTTTTCGATATTTATGAAGTTGGGAGAATCGATGTTTTCGGCGCTGGTGGAGTCAGGCCGGTTGTTTTGCTGTGGAAATTGTTGATATCAATTATTGGAGACATGGGTATTGTCTCAGATTTGTCGTGGTCCATATGGATTGGAGATAGTCTTGCCGTGGAGGCAGAGTAGGTAAGAGACAGATGTTTTTGTGTCTGACGAGGCAGACAGGTATTTTGTGAGTTCCCCCTGGAGGGAAGCTTTGAGATTGTTATTGGGGAAGATATTTTGAAACAGGGTTTTCGACGTAATTAAGAGATGCGCAGAATTTTGACGGAACCAAGTATGGCGAAGATTCACAGATTCGGAAATATTTTGAATTAGGAAATGTTGGTAGAATTTATAAAAGTTTGGGTCGTTTAGAAAAAAAAAACAAACCCCGGGATATTTTGTGAAAAGAAAAAAAAAGAAGAAGAAGAATACTCGTAAGCTATTGAAAAAGTCTTATTATAAATCAGGCTTAATTTATGGTACTATAGACTGAAATTGAATAAACTGGGAAGCGAACCTATAGTTATCGTTTTAAGGTAAAGACAGAGAGGTAGATATAAGGTTGAAAAAAAAAGGGACATTGAATGAGCAATTTATTATGAAAAAAAAAATGGAAAAGAAAAATGAAAAAAAATGAAAACAAAAACAAAAACGTACAGGACAATAGAAAAAAAAAGACAGAGAAAAAAAAAAAGAGAAGAAACTTGGACATTGTTGAACACAGCATATAGGAAAAAAAGAAAGAAAGAACAGACGTTTTTAGGAAAATAGACAGTACATCAGTACATAGATTGAAAAAAGAAGAAAAGAAAACTGAACATTTTTGAACTGTGATTGTAACATTGTTTTGACTTGTAAAGTGAAAATTTTTGAGTTTGTTTGAGTTTAAAGGCGACATTAGAAAAAAATTTTTTTCCTGTTCATATTATGAAATTTGACGAAAACCATTAACAGAGTATTTTATTCTAGATTAACTAATATTTGTAATTATATTGATTTTAAATTATTTTTTTTTAGAATTTGGGGTTTTCGTGGAATAGAAAATATTTCTTTTGGGGTTTCTATTTTGATGAATCGGTGGCTGACGCGAGAATAGGACAGACATTCATCCAATTGGTTTCAGATTGTTGATGGGTAGACGGCAAAGAAAGCAATTCTATCGAAGAATTCGCCGGCCCATGAAGCTGTTCTATTTTTTAGTTTGGAGTTCCGAGAATGGAATAAAAGAAAAAGGCGTGGCCTACTCCAAAATTTTGTGGATGATGTCTGAGTCTTTCAGTCACGATGGTGTTTTGGATTCGTGTGTGATTTGGCAAAGTGAAACGGATCTGGAAAGACGAGGTGCCTATATATTGGTAGCCAAGAGGGTTCCTGATTAAATTGAAAAGAAACCCGGCGCGGGTTTGATCAGGTAAGGCATGTTCCTCAAGGGCTTGAAAACCAATGGCATGGAAACAGAAACCTAACGGGGAAAAAAAATGGGTAACACATTGCTAATTAGTATTTTGCGTGGACTATTTTAGGTGGTTTACAGCATGCGTTCCAGATTGTGATACATTCGGATGTATTGTGAAAAGTTGTTTGGGGCCATGATTTTTGTAGTTTTTGTGGAATGCTTTGGGCCTTGAAGATATTGTGTTTTAGTTTATGGAATTCTCCGGTTACTCCAGCTAGGAACCTGTTGAGCAAAGAACTGGAGTGTGTTCATGAGGAATCCAGGCGAAATGTATTGCTGGAATGACCAGGTCACCAAGTTTGTGACCAGGATATGGGACCAGAGTATGGTCCTTTTAGGGTTTTGAAATTTCTTCAAGGAATTATGGAGGGCCCGTTGTGTTGGGAGAATAAAAGATGCATCCATATTGTACCTGGATGCACACATGTCAAGATAACTAACCACGCAAAGATAGTAAGAGAAATTTAGATAATAATTAGCCGGGCAAGTGTTACTTAGAGAGAAGGTCGCCTTCTAAGTAAGATTTTATTTGCTGTGTTTCAAGTTATTCTTTTGTATTTTCAGCCATTATTGTCCTTGTAAATTATTCTGTAAAATATATGTGAGGGTGATGGAGACGAACGTGAAGAAAATTCCACATGAGGAATTTTGAAAAATAATTAACGGATGAATGTTATATTTTGACCTTCGACCCGGCCCAAAAATGCTATTCCAAGGTGATACACCGGAAAGAAGTGACGCATTCCAATGGCCAGTAATCGAAAGAGATCGTGTGGGCCGATTAAGGCTTATGATATGGGACAAGGTGAAGGTCCCATTGTGCCACTACAGTGATGCACCGGAAGAGAGTAACCTCTGAACTGCATGACAGTTATTTCCGCTTGATGACGATTAAACATTCGATTTCAAAGATCCAGTGGGCGATCGTGTGGGCGTTCAATTATTATTTAACTCAGTTGAGTTCGGGGTGCCAAGCAGTTGCCAGCTGATTCCCAGAGAGTTAGAGACGCGATGTGGTAGGGAAAGCCACACCCGACCGAGGGGGGCCTTGGAACCCCCCGATGGAGTAGACCCCAACATCAGGAAAACAAGAAAGACACAACGTGACGGTCATAACAGTGGGGTCAAAATATGAAGTTTATGTTCGGTCTCCAGCACCCTCTCACATGCAAACTTTGAGTAACCCTTTTCAAACATTGCAATAAAGAGAGGTAAAATATAATTGTTACTGCGTGTGTCGTTTATTCATGCGTCTGTCTTTGATGTTGTGTCGTTGTGATGCTGAATGATGATGTAGATGACTATACAACAACTGATAGTATTTACCTTATAATAATAATAATAATAATAATAATAATTGATTTTCTATGACTTGTAAAATCTGCTGGTGAATTTTTGTTATATTTTAATCTAAGAATCTTGATTTATTTCTAATCGACTAAATTGTTTAACCAGGTGCAACTATTACGAGTCAACTTAAAAATTGTTTGAATTTACCGCGCCAAACTTAGAAATTTAGCATAAATTACTAAAGAATCTTGTGCCGACAAATCCAAACACTCCCAGTATTCTCAAATTAATCGCCCCCAGCATGCCCCCCCCCCCGCAAAAAACGGCCAAACCAAACGCGAAAGAAATACTTGGAATGGAACAATCTAGAATCAGGTGGCATTATAAATGTTAGGAAAGAAATAAAAGCTTGATAAATATCTGGATATATAGAAAAACTAAACAATTGTGAGGAAAGGCTCGTTGGGTAGAGGTTAGTGCAATTTTCTTTTTTTTTAAAATAACACTGGAGTTTCTATGACTTGTAAAATCTGCTGGTGAATTTTTGTTATATTTTAATCTAAGAATCATGATTTATTTCTAATCGACTAAATTGTTTTACCAGGTGCAACTATCATGAGTCAACTTAACAATTGTTTGAATTCACTTTGTTCCCCTCCATATTGACGACCTTTCCAATCGATAGGTTTTGTATTCCCGTATTTTCCGTAAAAACTTCAGGAATATCAATCGAAAATTATCACCACAGCATTTAAATGTATAAGTATTAGATATTCCCATTAACCTTGAAATAGTCGTTCAGCCCGTCCAGTCTAGTTGGTAGACAAAAACAAAAAGTAGATCAACGGACTTTAACGAAGTTAAAACTTATATCCAGATTTTCTTCTAGAATTTCCCTCTTTTCTTTATTTACTTTATTATATATATTTTTATTTTTATTTTTTAATATTTTATTTATTTATTTTTTATTTTTTCATTGTGACCCGCTGCTTATGAACAGTCTCTGATTGTTCATGGTCACATAGATGTCAGATGCGCAGATTATAAACAACCCCTGTGCCAGGAATAGCAACATTATACCACCCATGATAAAAATGTCAAATCATAATATTACACAATGCGAGACCCGGGCAACAGGCCTGGGTGTCATGATCGGCAGGTGCTCTCCTGATAGCCAACATGGGAGACTCGATCGTCATCCTACAAATGTTGGCTGTTCTTTTTTCAGATACATAAACGATGACGTAACAAACCACAACGAACAGAGACCTAAACGCAGAACATGGACTAGGGAAGAGAATAAACTTGTGCTAGAAGGCTATTTCAGGTGCAACCCCTCACAAAGAGGCTACAGAAAAAGGATGTTTGAGATCTGGCAAGAATGTTCGACATTTCAGACAACTAGCCAAAGATTAGCGGAACAAGTTAGGACAATAAGGAAGAAGGGTTGGTTTTCTGACCAAAAATTACTAGAAATCCATCAAAAAACACTGAAACAAAATTATAACGCAGTGCCAGACACACCAAGTGGTGTCAAACAAAAACAATCCAACGAAAAAGAACCGCAAACCTCGGCAAATGAAAACACCACACTCCCAAACGATACACTATCAAACAACCAGGAAGAAACACTATCGCAAGAACAAAAGGTAAATCTAGAAAATGTAAAGAGAATCCTGAACAGTGAAAAGACTATTCTACCTTCATTAAGAAACATAGAATGGAAAACACTTTAAATAGAAACGAATAAAATAAATCACAAACTACCTAACATACCAACGGATAATATAATTGAGTTAAATGAATTAATATATGCAGGAGCGAAATTAGTTTGTGAAAATATTGGGATTCCCTCAAAAAACACAAAGAAAATGCAAAAACCGGGATGGGAAATTAGACTTGAATCGCAAATTAAAAAAAATACGAAAACAAGCCCGAATGATGAAGAGAGGAGCTGAAATAAGCGGGGGGAGGAAGGAACATGCCTCATGGGGAAAAATAACAGTACAACTTGAGGAAATAAACCAGAAAATACTGGCCAAAGAAGGAAGATTAAAAAGATATCGACAAAGGGTAAAACAGTACAGACAAAATAGGACATTCCAAAACAACGAAAGGAAATTCTATCAACAATTGGGAGGGAGTGACACGAAAACATACCAACAACCGGATGCAAAAGAAACCGAGCGATTTTGGGCTAAAATATGGGAACCAAAGAAACATAACGAAAATGCTGAATGGATAAACAACATTACAAGAGAGTCAGACGGACTTGAAGAAGGTCTAAAAATCGAAATACACGTCGACTTACTCAAAACAATACTAAAAAGAATATCAAACTGGAAAGCGCCAGGCCATGATGGAATACATGGCTTCTGGTTCAAGAAATTCACCTCCATTCAGTTGAAAAAAGAAAAAAGAAAGAAAAAAGAAGGAAAACTTATTGGAAGGACATAGTCAAACACTAATGGGAGCGTCTTGTCCTCCACATTTCTGTATTTTTTTTTGTTGTATTTGTTTTGCTTTTTGTTTTTGTGTTGTTACAATTGTACTTTTTTTAAAATAAAATATGTAAGAAAGATACATATATAAAGAAAAGAAAAAAAAAACAACCACGCGTCATATTGTTTGTCCGGTCCGGAATTCCTCACGTGTTCATTTATATCACGTCGACCTCTTTACCCTTGACACATCCTCATTCGTCCGTATCTCGAAAAATTAAACCTATACGCAAGCTTTATACTTAGCTAGTTATATGGACTTTCAAAGCTATCAATAAAATATAACTAGTTACGGAGAATATTTAGAGCTTGGGTGGTACGGTACTGTCGTTGGACATTCTCCCCGACATTCCAGGATAATGTAACCTCGGAACAAAGATACAGTAACCGTCACATGGGACTTCGTCCGGGAAATTTTTGGATTAAAAAAAAAAAATTAAAAAGAATTAAAAATACGTGGTAAAAATCTCCGGGCTTCTAGACAAAGAACATATCACACAGAGGGGGCTCGTTAGCCACAAAAAATCCATAAAATTAAACGAGAATGGACGGAATAGAGGACTTCCTGAGAGAACCGGCGTTGGAGAAATTGGAAGCGATGAGGAAGAGTTCACTGCTAGAAATAGGTGAAAAACTTGAACTGGAAACCAGAAAAGCGATTAGGAAAGAAAAATTAGAATCATCTCAGAGCACATGCTGGACGAACAAATATTTGAAGCGGAGATACTGGACAGGTTACCGATCGAATCGATTAACCTCACAGCAGAACAGATTGAACTAGAAAAATATAAGCTACAAACCAGACTAGAACTGGAAAAAGCGAAAATGGAGCAAGAAATTAGGTTATGGGAAATTAGACTATCAGAAGTAAAATAAGAACCAGACCGCAACGGATTTGACTTAGCGAAACAAGTCAGGCTAGTGCCAAAATTTGTTGAAGCTAATATAGATGAATATTTTCCTCACTTCGAGTTAACCGCAACTAATATGAAATGGCCACGAGAAAGTTTGGCTATGCTCTTACAGACCGCCCTCACATGAAAGGCACAAAAAGCATATACCACATTGTCAGCAGAAGACTGTACAAGCTACGATACAGTCAAAAAGACAATATTACAAAGCTTAGAATTGGTGCCGGAGGCATATAGACAGAAGTTCCGAAACCAAAGAAAAATCGGGAACCAGTCGTTCATGGAATTTGTCAAAGAAAAAGAGCGACTAATGAACTAAGTGGTATGCTGCGAAAATGATCGGAGATGATGTGGAAAAGTTGAAGCAACTCATCTTAATAGAGGAAATATCGAATTGGGTGCCTGGGGAAATGAGAATCTACCTAAATGAAAGGAAGATAAACGCAGGCAGTGAACTACCGATACTACCGGACGAATACGTGATAACATGTAAAAGAAACAGAAATAAGCCTAGCACGGAAGGTCGGGTGAGTAAACCACCAGAACCTATCATAAGGAAAGATAGCATGGTAAATACTCGGGTGACACCCCCCAAAAAGGGGAGCCAGATCACATGTTTCAGATGTGGCCAGGCGGGTCACATAGCAATAAAATGCAAACTGGGACGCGGACCCGAAACAAATAAAGCTGGAGAGTCTAAGCCACAGGGAATGGTTTCAACGACACTAGCTAATAAGATATATCGACCCTTCACAAGAAAGGGAAATATTAAAGACGGGGAAGGAAATAATATCCCTGTAACCATATTGAGAGACACTGGTTCGACCCAATCCTTAATACTAGAGAGAAAATTACCGCAAGGTCAACCGCTAGGATTTACAACGATTAAAGGGATAGGAGGAAGGGCTCTGAAAGTACCCCTTAGGAAAGTGAAATTGATGACAGGGAAAATTAGCAGAGAAATAATAGTCGGAGTAGTGAAGACTCTACCTATGAAAAAAATAGACCTCCTACTCGGAAATGAAGCGAAAATCGAATTTGCACGAGAAGGCAAAAATTGTAAAAGCGAGGAGAAAGGCCAGAAGGCAAATCCATATAACCTACGCAGTAAAAAACAGGACAAAACGGGAGAAAATATTCCGATGGTAAATAAGACGTGTGAAGAACTGAAGCGAGCTCAATAAATGATGAAAGCTTAAGAAAGTTATATAAGCAAGTGGATAAACCCATGGATAGCAAGAATGAACATCGATTTTATATAGAGAATGGAATATTAAAACGAAGCTGCCAGTCCACGAAGCAGAAAGGAGAAGGGAGAGAGAGGTACAATCAAATAGTCATGCCGACAGATTATTGAAAGGATCTTCTGCAATTAGCACATGAAGACCCATTAGCAGGTCATTTGGTAATTAATAAAACGTATGACAAATTAATACGGCATTTCTACTGGCCAGGCATCAAAACCAGCACGAAGAAATTTTGTAATTCGTGTGACTCCTGTTAGAAGGCAGGAAAACCCAAACTAGGCATACCTATGGCCCCATTCAAACCCATAACCATCAAAGAGAGACCGTTCGAGCGAGTAATAATGGACTGTGTAGGCCCTTTACCGAGAACCAAGTTGGGAAATCGATACTTATAGACAATAATGTGAGCAAGTTCTAGATTCCCAGAGGCCATCCCTCAGCGAGCCATATCAACGAAAAAAGTGGTCGAATCAATGATAAATTTTTTCGTAAAAGTAGGACTCCCTAAGGTTATCCAAACTGACAGAGGAACAAACTTAATGTCTAACTTATTTAAGAGAGTAATTGGACAGCTAGGAGCGAAGCATGTTATATCAAGCCCCTATCACCCGCAGTCACAGGGTGCCTTAGAACGATTTCATGCTACTTTAAAAAGCATGCTAAGAGCTCACTGTACTGAGAGACAGAATGACTGGGATAAAGAATTACCGTTTATACTCTTCGCTATCAGGGACTCTGTCCAAGAATCGTTGGGTTACAGCCCATTCGAGTTAGTCTACGGGTATGAGTTGAGAAATCCCCTGAAAATAGCAAAGGAACAGTGGGAAGACCCTAGAACAGAAACAGTGGCAAATTATGTCGGAAATCTACAGAAGAGATTGGAATCTGCTAGAAAGACAGCAGAAAACCATATGAGTAAATCTCAAGAGAAAATGCGAAGGAATTATGACCAGAGGTCTAAGAGCAGACAATTCTGCAAGGGCGAGGAAGTTGTGACCCTTTTACCACCATCTCCCTTCGACACGAAACAAGAATAGGAGGTTGAAAAACTGGTATCTTACTTTACAGGAGTACGACTTAAAATTAAACAATGTGAAAGGGAAAAAAATGTATAGCCGACACTCTATCAAGATGCCAAGAAGTTGACTAACCAAGCGAGGCTCAGGCCTATATTTGTAAAGCTCAACAAGAGCTGGTTTACTCAGAGAAGTAAACATTGATCCGTTTTGAAATCTGGAGGCTAAATTTAAAAGAAAAATAGACCCATTTTTCTTTTCTTTGATGTATAGGAGTGTTACGGCCATCGGCCACGGTAGGGTTAAAATGCAGGAAACCAAGGACTACTATGAGGACCGGAAGTAAGGCAGGTGATTGGCGGGTCTTCGAGCCCTAGCAACAGTGAAGGACCAGCCGAGAAGGGGCAAAGGTCTTGACCCAGATAGGGAAAAGACATGCGATTGGTCGAGGCAGGGAGGACGCCAAAAAGAACTAAAGCCAAAAAGTCAGTTCCAAGCTTCGCCAAGGAAGAGAAAGGTCGCCTTTTCACGTGGTCCGATGAAAGGTTAAATTCTAGTCACAGAATGGCCTAATAGAAGCCGTCAACTCCATTCGTTAAAAAAACTGAGGCTCAACGTAAAAGAAAAAAAAACTGGTGCCTTGCGACTTGTTAATAAGAAATTAACGAATATAAGAAAAAAATATAACAAAAGAAAGGAAAGAAAAAAAGGTTAGTCAAAAATTTTATTACAAATAACATACGTAACCCAAATAAACGACCGTATCAAGAATATCCAAAGAAACATTTTTTAGGTTTTCATTAGCAGCTAGTTTCGGCGGAAAACATATTTGTTTAAAATTGTATACCCACTTTAAAGACGAGTAGGAGAGACTTTTGGTCTTCGCCAAAAGAAGGGAAAGAATTAGAAAACAAATATGGAGAACGAGATTTCCTCCCTTTAATTGTAAAGGGACAAGAAGATACGGGTGTAATTTTAGGACGAGTTGAAAAAAGAAAAAAGAAAGAAAAAAAAAGGAAAACTTTGTCTTATTGGAAGGACATAGTCAAACACTATTGGGAGCGTCTTGTCCACCACATTTCTGTATTTTTTTTTGTTGTATTTGTTTTGCTTTTTGTTTTTCTGTTGTTACAATTGTGCTTTCTTTAAAATAAAATATGTAAGAAAGATATATATATAAAGAAAAGAAAAAAAAAACAACAACCACGCGTCATATTGTTTGTCCGGTTCGGAATTCCTCACGTGTTCATTTATATCACGTCGACCTCTTTACCCTTGACACATCCTCATTCGTCCGTATCTCGAAAAATTAAACCTATACGCAAGCTTTATACTTAACTATTTATAGGGGCTTTCAAAGCTATCAATAAAATATAACTAGTTACGGAGAATATTTAGAGCTTGGGTGGTACGGTACGTTCGTTGGACATACTCCCCGACATTCCAGGATAATGTAACCTCGGAACAAAGATACAGTAACCGCCACACTTTGTTCAAAAAATGCAATATTTCCGATTGATCCTTTGTATTCGAAATTTCTCCACAGACTTGTATGGATTTTCTGGGTTTTTTTTTTTGTTTTTTGTACGATCCTGTTTCGATTGCATTGCTTACTGCTATTCTGGTATCTATTGAGTCTGGCTTCTTTTTCCTATATTTTTGGTTTGTTTCTCCCACCCAGTCTTTTTGTTGTCTTTTTCTGGTATTTTCATAACATTGTGTGATTGTGTATTTTTCCTTCCTTAGTGTTTTTGCTTGTTTTATTAGTTTATTTGTCATTCTAGACACATTTTCCATCTCCTTTTTGAATTTCCATTTGTGTTTCTCAAGGCAATACCAATTTTGTCACTGAATAGTTTTTTTCCTGCTTAAATTTGATCATTTAGTTCAGTTATATTGTCTGTTGATTTATGTTTAAATGATTTGTTTACCTTTTTTAGTTGTACCTTGTTTTTTTTACTGACTTTCATTCTTAGAAAGAGTAAAGTACCAATCCTTTTGGCCATGATTTTAAAATTTACTTCTACATTCTCTCTTTTCTATAATGACAGCATTGGTGTAGTAGGGGTTTTGTTTTTTAACATTTGATTTTCCATCCTTTGTATTTTATCTTTTTTTCTTGGCTTTTGTTTATCACATCATTCATGACTTGCTTTTTCTTATATGTCCAATATATCGAAGTCAGAATACAGGCATTTCTTTAAAATCATCCTTACTTGATCGATAAGTGTTTGTATTAAAATGAGTAGCTTCTTCCCAAATTTCTGTGATTATTTTCTAACAAGAACTTTGTGTTTGGCTGCTATTAACATAGCTGTGTATTACATTTTTGTTGTCTTTTCTACACGATTAATTCTGTCTTCATTGTGATGAATTGTTGCCTTGGGAATTATTTATTACTACCAACATTCGCAGGATGCCAACAAGTCCTCTATCTTGGCTATTAACGATCACCTTACGATCATGACTTTCATATTTGAGTCCTACATCTAATTGTATTTATCTTTGCTATTTTTCATGGGTAATTCATTGTGACTATACCAGACTCAGGTGGTGATTGATAGCCGTGTTTTTGTCTGTGATATGACATGATATTCTTCCATGGAGGAAAAAAGTCAGTGGGTCACAAGAATTCTCTGCTGACTCAATTAAATAAATGAAAGCTTTAACTTAGTTTTTTCCCGTCTATCATATTTTATTTTAATCACTTTTGGTGGCTGGGCCCCTGTCTTAGGTTTTTGCTTGGAATTCTATATAAGTGTAACAAAGTATTAAAAGTTTAATGTTTACATTTCTAGATTTGACGCCGGTAGGTCGTTAGTGTAAATAATTGATATTAAGTTTCTCGATGGTTGCTCATCTCTTTTAATTTTGTTATATTTTCCATACTTGCTCAAAAGATATATTGAAAATATTCTGTCTTTCAAAGTCTTAAAAAAACTCATTCATAGCGTTTCACAATCATATAAATATATTTAAGCGATTCTACTCGTCACGTAACGCTTTTTTCCTTGCCTTTCTTTCCTTCCTCTTTTCTCCAAAATATCTTGTACGTTAGGTTCGCACGTGGTTTTAAAAGCAAAATAGATAAATGAATAATTAAAAATAAAAGAATAAAAATGAAATATTTAAAAAAATACGTCTACTTAATTTTACTTCATATCTGAACGATTCAACATTCAACATTCAATTTTTAGAAAGTCTTACCACTTTGTGATTCAACAAATTGTTTAAATAAAAGTTTAGCGTTTGAAAAGGGTTTCAGAATTAAAACCAAAACAACTCATTAATATCGTTTCTCTATCATTATTAGTCTTTTGAGAGTTTTTCGCACCAGCGTAAGCCGATGGTTTCTCACTGGATTTTGAGTGACAGCAATTCTCCTCAAGTTTCCCACACTCTTCTAAGTATTCTGGCCGATCTAAAAAAATGTTGTTGTTTGGATGGTCTTTGCTTGTCATCGGTTTTCCTAAACCCCCTGTCCCTGTATCAATCCTTTGGTGACTGTACCAAGGACACCAGTTACTATTGGTATCACCGTCATTTTCATGTTCCACAGTTTTTCAATTCTCTAACGAGTTTCAGGTACTTACCTACTTTTCGCTTTTTCTTAATTTTATTCTGTCGTCTGTTGGGACAGCAAAGTCCACAATTCTGCAAGTTCTCTTTTATTTGTTGACTCTAATTTGATCTGGCTGTTTGGCCCATGTTAGGTGATCCGTTTGTATTTCAAAATCCTATAGGAGTTTGTGCGTCCTATTTTCCAGGACGAATTCTGAGTAATGCGTATGCCATTTTTTCGTATGGTCAAATTTAAATTTTTGCAAAATTCTCAGTGGATCAACTCACTCACACAGTCGTGTCTCGTCTTATACTCTTTCTGTGGTAGTTTGCTGCATTCGCATATTATGTGATTAATCATTTCCTTTCTATTACCATATAACTTACATTTGCTATTTTATTGCATCTTATCTATTCTTTTTTGTTGTTGTATGCTGCTATTAGAAAAGATTCAGCTTCTCTTTAAGTTTCCTTTTCTTAATCACGTCCAAGTTTTCTCGTGCGATATGTCGCTTGGTCATCGCTTGAAATGTTCATATCGTTGGGTTTTTTTAAAAATATTTCTGTTTATTAGTTGTTTCTGTTCTGTTCATACTCCTGTTGTCAGTATTGTTTCTGGTGGTTGTAATCAGTCTTCTTCCGCACTTTTCTATGTATTCTTCGAATCGTTCTATTGATGCGTTAACACTGTCTTCCATACTGACGAGTGTTCTTCCTCCATCTTTTCTTGACACATATAGTCTACGTCATCTCTAGAATGTTAGACCATACGCATGGTTATTAGTTTTCTTGTTATCCGGTTTATTAGTCTAACCTCTTCTCTCGTCCACTTCAAGAATGGTCCCGAGTATCTTACGAGGGAAACAGCCTCGGTATTTATCACTTTTACGAGGTTCCTGCTATTTATTTTGGTTTCGAATAATTTTCTCGCTATCCTGACATGCTCTTTGTTATTTTTTCTTTCATCTCCACTTGTTTGATGGGGCCTACTTCTAATATCCCCAAGTATTTGTATGTTTCCTTTTCTCCGAGCGTTCCGATTTTTTCTTTATTTGGTAGTTCCATTTCTTTCTATCATGTGTCATTTCCCACTTTTCATTGTTTGCATGGCGAATATTTCTATACCAAATTTCATCCCTATATATTCACAGTACATTCTCATTGCCTGAAGTAGGATTTCTATTTTTGTTTTTTGCAAGCAGTTTGGTGTCGTTCGTGTACATTAAGTGATTGGTCTTGCAGCATCCTTTCTGTTCCTCGGGGGAATAGTCTACAGCTTATTAACGAGTTATAAATTTCCTCCCTTATTCGTGCCATTAGTTTTTCTACATCATAGGTAGGCACGTTATTGGTCGGTAATTGTTGGCGGCTGTTCCTTTGAGTGGAGACTTTCTGGATTAATATGGTCTTTCCTTTAATCATATATTCGAGTACGTCTCTTTCTTGTAAGCATCTATTCATTTCGATAGCTAGTCTGCTAAGGATGGACGTGAATTTTTTGAACCAGAAACCATGTATTCCATCATTACCTTGTGTTTTCCAATTTTTTTTCCTTTTTTTTGTGGAAATTGATGGGCATTTTTACCTCGGGCCCATTGTCGAGTTTTAACTCTTTTCCCATGTTGCTTTTTAATTCTTCTTTTCTGTTATGTTCTCTTCGTTCTCATATTTTGCTTCAAAATTGTTTAGTTTCCTTGTTATTTGGTTGTTGGTAATCCTTTCGTGCAATCTCTCCCTAATTGCTGGTAGAATGTTTTTTTATTGTTTTGGAATTTCCAATTTCCTCTGTATTGTTTATCCTGTTGCAATACCTTTTTAATCTTTCTTCTCTCGCCAGTATCTTCTGATTTAATTCTACGGGTTGTATTGTCTGTTTTACTTTTGCTATTTTTCTTTTGTGTCAACATGTTCCACCGTTTTTGCTATGTCTCATCATTTTGCTTGGTGTCTTTGACTTCGTATCTGCGTTTCCAGTCGAAATCCCCTACCAGGCTTTATGTTTCTGTGAGTGTTTTACGGGAAACCTCTATTATTTCACAGACTAATTTCAATCCGGCATAGATTAGTTCATTTAATTCCGTGATGTTTTTCGTTGTGATAGGTGTCAATACATCGTTTTTATTTTTCATTTTCAGCCCGGACTGTTCTCCAATATTGGTTTCTTTGCATTGGTAATCTTGTCATCTTTTTATACATTATTCTCTTTAAATAGTCTAAATTAATTTCCTCCTTTTGCGTTTGTGTTTGCACTGTGTGCTTTAGGTGTGTGGTGTTTCGATTGCTATTAACTTGTGGTTCATTTCGGTTAGAGTGTCCTTGTTTTTCGGTATTTAGTGTGTCAATTGCTGTATTGGTGTCTTGTCTTGGTACCCTTTTTATTTTCTGGCGTATTTCTAGTATTTCTAATTCACAGAACTATTTTTTTTTATTATCGTCCTAACTTGGTCATCGAGTCTTTGGCTTGTTATCTGAAACCTAGTACATTCTTCCAAGATTTCTATCATACTTTTCCTATACAATCTTTGAGTAGGCTTGCTGCTGAATAACAGTGAAGTGCAGGTTTGTTATCAGCCATATATTTGTGTTGTCGTTTCTGGTTTGTGTGGTTAATTCGGTTTTCGTTTGTGCACCTGAAAAAAGAACAACCAACATTTAGGTGATATCTACCGGGTCCCCTATGTTGGCTTATCAGGGGAACACCTGCCGATCATAACACTTAAATCTGTTGTCTGGGTTCATCGTTGCTTTATGTGTATATTTGACATTTTTATCATATGTAGGAAATAGTGACTATACCGGACCCAGGGCTTGTTTATTATCTGCGCTCCTATCTCAGATGTGACCAAGTACTCTTAATAAGAGAACGCATGACGGGCCAAAAAAAGAACACAAATTAAATTGGCTATTTTCCTCCATCTATAGACGCCACTCTAACTGGAATGTAGCAATAGATTTATGACTGAAGTATTTTCCCTTGTCGTTGAGCAATGAAGTTCTTCTGTCAAGCATCTGTTGAAGTTCACTGTTAACCCAGCTTTGATTTCATCCGTCTTATTTCTCATCTACAATGCTGGACACTGCCGACACTGGACACTTGGCTTCTGTTTTAGTCCAACTTACCGTCACATGGAGAAATTTATTCCGATTTCTTATTTTACTCCCCGCCCCTCACTTACTTCCAAGCTTCACAGCATTTTCTGAAATCGGCCAGAATACCGAGATGAGTGCTGGAGACGTGCTGTCACTCAAACTCCAGTGAAAAGCATCCGCTAACACAGATGGGGAAAACTCTCTAGTAGTACAATAATAGAGAAGTGACAAAACTTAGAGTATAATATTTAAAATATGGCATCCAGCTTTTTACTTGCTTTTGGTTGTAGAGTGTAACGTTTGCTTTTTAAAACAAGGTGAGGGTGAGCAACTGTCTTGATGCCCATCCTGGGCAAATAGTCTGTGACAAGAATGGAGTTACTATTTACCAACCCCTCCGCTCGGGCAGGATATGACACAAGGTCAATTTTTAAGCGGAGTTTAACAGGTTTTGAATTCAGAGTTTTCCTTCTCCTAGACTAGTTGACTCACCAAGGCTGAAGAACGGAGTTGTTGACTGGTGCATTTTCCTGGTGGGAATGCCGCTGATCGGATTTGAAGAGTACTAACCTCTTCCGACGGAATCTCTTCATGAACTCTCTTATAGAGACTGTCTGTCCAGTGGGAACCCAGTGCATGTGGATCATGCCAGTGCTGTCAAAAGAAGGGATCATCAATAGTTTGTGGGTGGATTTGCTCTGTCTGGCCTTCTTGGGTCTGGGAGAGCCATCACTGGGAACTCTCTTGGTATTTGGGTCATAGCCGTAGATTTACCTTTCATCGCTGGTCACCAGAGCATCAAGAACTGCGGGATCTGAATTGATCAGCTCGACTATCTCCCTGCTGTCATGATGTCTTTCTTTCTGATCTTCTCTGAGCACCCTTAGGACAAACTTCACGCAAATCTTCAGCATCTTCAGTTCCTCGCGAATAATCATGTGCACAGTTCCCACACTGATATCAAACTATGCACCTACTGTCTCTATAGACACACGACGGTCCTTACCCATGAAATTCTTTATTTGGCCAATCAACTCTGGTGTTCTGACGTCCTTACTCCTGCCACACCTCTCATCACCCCTCTCAGACACCCTGCCTGCCTTCAATCTCTTATGCCACTCAAAAACTGATGCTCGATTCATGCAAGATAGTCCAAAAGCAGTCTGAAGCATTCCATACGTTTAAAACATAATTCTATTGCATATCGTTCTTCTAAAGTATCCTCACGTGCAGATTGCATTTTTTAAAATTCACCAGCTATGACAATCAGGCTTTTGTAGGGTGTATTCCAATTGCTGTTGTAGCTGTTCATTTGAACCTGAAATCATAAAAATTAGTCAGACATCTCATAAGATGTATAGCAATAACATACTGAACTTTCAAGTGTCTACGACAATTTTAAATGCCTGTACAAAAAAGTAAGTAAACTTATTGAAGGCACCTCGTATTTGTTAGTGGAATTCCAGTATTTCATGGTGAAAAAAACAAACATTCTTTGTTATTGCCTTAACCTGTTCAGTTTGTTGCCTTTAATCTACCGATTTCTATCCAGATTTCTATCATTCTTTGCCCTCATTTTGCAAGTTTACTTCTAAAATAACAGAATAATGCTAGTTTGTTATCTTCCCCAGTCCATTTTCTATGATATGTTCTCTGGTGTGAGTGGTCGATTTGTTCATCGTTTGTGTACCTGAAAAAGAATAATTTGTGTACCTAGAAGAACAGCCAACATTCTTAGGATACCGAACAGCTCCCCCAAGTTGGCTACAACAGAGCACCTGCCGATCATGACACCCAAATCTGTCCTCTTGAACCCATGTTGATTTATGTTTCGATTTGTCATTTTTCATGGGTAGTATATTGAGGCTATACCAGACTCAGGTATTATTTATTATCTGTACGGCTGACAAAGATGTGACCGACAACCCTTACGCTAAATGTTCATTAACGGCCGGTCATAAAGAATAATACCTAATTTATTTTTTAAATAAAGTAAAATAAAAAGAATTTAAAAAACAAAAATCGATAAAATAAAAAATAAAATAAAATAAAATAAAAAAGTAAATATTTATGTGTTAAGTTAGTTAAAATCCACTAATCTGCTAGTTTATATTTTACTTCACACAATAAATACCTAAGCTAGTTTCAGGTGTTCCTCTATCATCTCTTTTGCTTTTATGTTTACTTTCTATATTTACTGAGGGGAGACTTCGTTTCCCCTAAGATTAGTCCTTTCATATTAAACAATAGGCTCCTTCGATATCTTTCTGGTTTCATTGAGTACGGTATTTGTTCTTAATTAGCGCTTTCAGACTATATCAGATACATTATTTCCTTCTCCATACCGTATGAAAGCACGCAATATTTAAACAAATCTAATTCGTACTTTCGAAATAGTTTAACTGAAAAAATCCTAGAAAAAATCCTCTCATTTAATTCACAAAACTTTACCAAAATATCTAACGAGCAACGGAATCTCTTATGTATTTTATTATTATTAATTCACTACTTGCGATTTTTCTACCCATTTTAGCCGATGGGCTGCCATTGGAGATACAGCAAGTCTCCTCAGGTCTCTTGGGCTCTTCTCAGTATTCTAACTGATCTCAGCTACATTGTAGATTGGATGGTTTCGATTCTCTCACTAATTGCTCCAGTTTCTTCGTCAGGAACTGTTCCGAGTGCCTCAACTAAGAATGGTATAGGCAATACCCTTGCGTTCTTCGGCATTTTCAGTTTTCTAGCAAGGTCTTAGAAATTGTCTTTCTTTTCACTTTCTTTGATTTTCATTCTGTTGTCCGATGAGACGGCAAAATCTACTAAACAGCAATATCTGATCCTCTAGCAAGGATTAGGCAATCCTTTTGTGTCTCAGAATCCCCGCCAAGTTAATTGGTCTCATTCTCTAGGATTATTATTATTTGTGCATATATCGTTTGTTAGTATGGTGAAGATTTACTCTTTTTTGCTATTCCGAGTGGGTCAACTTTTATAGACAGTTATCCTTGGTTTTCTACTTTTTTGTGCTAGTTTGCTACATTTGCTTATTTGATTAACCGTTTTATCTTTTTCTTGACATAATCAACATTTGCTATTCTGTTGGGTTTTATCGATTGTCCTTTTAATATAATTGCCCGTTATGACGTTTTCTGCTTCTACTTGAAGCGATTTAGATTTTACTTCAGAGGTTTCCTTTTCTTAGGCATGTCCAAGTTTTAACATCTCCATGTATTTGTTTTTCTTTCAATTTCTGTTGCATAGTTTCCTTTGTTTATCTGTCTGCTCTTATTTTGCGAATGCTTTAACTGGCTGCATTGATGATACTGCTATCCTGAAGTCATTTCATTAATGCGTCTACTCTTTCTTCAAGCTGCCGTGTACACTTCCTCCTCTTTTTCTTGGTACTTATAGTCTGTCATATCTCGGATGTAAGGCATTGTGGATAATCATAAATTTTCTTTGTCCTTTGGACTATTTGTTTGAGTTCCTCTTTCGTCCAGTTTAAAAATGGTCTCGAGTACTTTAGAAGGCGAATTGCCCACGGGTTTATCTCTTTGACGGGATTTCCGCTGCAGAGCCTGGCTTTCTACTTCTGGGATACACTTTTATCATTTTTCAACTTGTTTGATGATGTCCTCTTTTCCTTCTCACTAATTGTTTTAATTTTTTCCTAGTTTTGCAGTTCATGCATTTCAATGTTTGTCTTTTCAAAATTTTCTTTATGTGCATGGCAATTTTTCCATGGCAAAGTCCATTCGAATATTCTGGCTGTATATTCTGGATATTTGCATCAAAGTCTCCAGTTCTTTTTATTTTTTGCTTGACATCATCTACGAACATAATTAATCTTTTTTTTTTGATTTTGTAAATTTGAAGGCCACTGTAGATTTTCAAAGCATGTCACTTATTATTACTATTATTAGTATTAGTATTAGTAGTAGTAGTAGTATTTCTATTTAATTTTCAGTTTCATTTTATGTTTCTTATAATCACTCTCCGAGTCTGTATACAATATCAAGGGTAAGCGAAGATTGATTATACGCATTCTAAGTATTTGATTTCTCCTGCTTCTTTTGGATGATATTGTTATTTATTCCTTTAGAGTTTTTCGCATCAGTGTTAGCTGATGGTTTTTAACTGGAGTTTGAGAGACAGCATGTCTCCTCAAATCTCCTGGACTCGTCTCAGAACTCTGGCCGTTCTCGCCAGTGCTGTCATTTGGATAGTCTCTACCCGTCTGCCAACTTCCAAGTCTTCCAGGCCTTTTAATAATAATTGGTACAGTTGTCACATTCATATTCCTCAGCTTTTTAAATTTTCTAGCTAGGTCGAGGTATTTATCCTTCTTTGCACATTCCTTCAGATTTATTCTGTGGTCTGCCGAGACAGCAAAGTCAACGATTTTGCAAATTCTCTTTTTGTTGATTATCATAAAGGTCTGGTCTTTTAGCCGGGATTAGGTGATCCGTTTGTATGCTAAAGTCCCATAGGAGTTTGTGTGTGTCATTTTCTGGAACAGGTAAGGGGTTGTGCATATAATGTTTGTCAGTATGGTCAAATTTAAATTTATGGCACATTTCCCAGCGGATCACCTTCAACCCAGTCATGTCTCGCCTTATACTCCTTCCGTGCTAGTTTGCTCCATTCGCTTATTATGTGATTGATCGTTTCGTCTCTGTCACCGCAGAGCCTACATTTGCTACTTCGTTGCGTCTTATCTATTCTCTCTTTGATATGATTGGTTCTTATGGCGTTGTCCTGTGCTGCTAAGTGGACAGATTACGTTTCTCTCCTAAAGTTTCCTTTTTTTTTTAGCCCGGTCAAGGTTTTCTGTTGTGAAATGTGGTTTATTTGTCGTTTAAAGCGGCCATAGAGTTGATTTTTTCCCACTTTCGTTTTCTAGTTGTTGTCATTCTATCGTCTATCGTATTATCGTTTCTGATGGCTGTAATAAGTCCTCCTCCGTGTTTTTCTATATAGTCTTCGAGCCGTTGTATCGATGCGTCTACGCTGTCTTCGATGCTGGCAAGTTCTCGTCCTCCCTCTTTTCTAGATACATATTGTCTGTCAACGTCGTCTCTGGAGTGTAATGCCGTATACATGGTCATTAGTTTTCTTGTTCTTTATCCATTTGTTTAAGTTCATCTCTGGTCCACTTGGAAAAGGGTCCCGAATATCTAACGAGGGCCACAGCCCAAGTATTTATTCCTTTGATGCAAGAGAGTTTTGTCTCATGTAGTTTTTCGTTCTCCTGAGATATTCTTTTCGAATCTTGTCTTTCATTTCCACTTGGTTGGTGGTGTCAGCACTCCAAGATAACCAAATAATTGTAGGTTTCGTTTTCTCCAAGCGTCCTAATTCTGTCCTGATTTGGTTGTTCCATTCCGTCAGTCATATGTCGTTTGCCACTTTTCATGACAAGCGTGGCACATTTTTTTTATGTCAAATTCCATTCCTATATCCTGACTGCATATTCTAACGTCGTGCGTGAGAGTTTCCAGTTCTTTTTCCTTTTTTGCAAATAATTTAATGTCATCCATGTACATTAGATGATTGATCTTCTCTTGCGATCCGCTAAGTTTGTATCCGGCTGTGCATTTTCTGAGTATGTGGTTAAGTGGTATCATGGCTATTATGAATAATAAGGGTGATAGTGCATCTCCTTGGAAAATCCTTCTTTGGATCTTTGTTTCAGCTAAGCTTCTTCCTCCAGCTGTCAGCTCTACTCTCCAGGTTTGCATGGTCTTTTTGATGAAGGTTATGACTTCATGTGATATTTTGTACATTTTGAGACAGTGTATTATCCAGCTGTGTGGGACCATATCATATGCCTTTTTGTAGTCAATCCTGGCCATAGGTAGATTTTCAGTCTTGTCTTGCTTGCGAGTGTTTTCTAAACATGAGATGAAGTTGAAATAATTGATAGAACTGAACATTGGAGGATTAGAAGCCTCAAGGAATCAGCACATACATTGAGCTACAGTGACCTGCTCAGTTGACCAAATATAGAGATTAATACAATATGGGAACCGATAATTAAAAAGGTTAGATAAAAAAATTCTGAATGTAAGCACAGCTAAAAAATTGTAGAATTCCTTTCCTGTCGTTTGATGTAGTCAGCTTCCAATATGCCTAAGAATTGATATGTTTCCTTTTCTCTGAGCATTCTGATTACTGCTTGATTTGGTAGTTTGACTCCTTCCGTTATGCGTCATATGCCACTTTTCAGTTCTAGCTTCTAGCATCAAGTGGTGGATCTTTTCTTGCGATTTACAGAGATTGTATCCGGCTGTGCATTTCCTATGGATGTGGTTGAGTGGTATCATTGCTATTAAAAATAGTTATATTGATAATGCATTCCCATGGAATATGCCTTTTCCGTCAATTTTGATTATTGTTATTTCCCTTATATCTAAGAAACAAGTCGTGTCGTGCCGTCAGTTTCCAGTCTCTTTTCCAGGTCTTTTAAGATCATTTTAAGAGCAACAACTACAATTTTATATAATATTAGATATTTGGAAACTTAAAAAAGACTGATGTGCCGTAAAACCAGCTTACCAAGCTCTTCTTTCATTCATTCGTTTCATCATGATTTTTCTTTTCAACTTGACTTTTCCAGTATTCTTGAGTAACTTTTTTCTCACTCTCAACTCAACAACTGCACCAATAGATCAATAAATACATAATTATTTCTACTCTTATCAAGTTATGCGTTGCTTAAAATTCATCCCAAGTAATAAATAGTGTAATCCGCAAACAAACAAAACAAAACATAAGAACATAATTCAATCAGTAAGTACAAATTAATTTTTCCTACATACCCCACTAGGCATGACTTGTTTTTAAAACATATTATTTCCAACTCAAATCACAAAAACACTATGAAGCCTAACTTTTTTTCAAATCTCTAGAAACTTTAATTAACCTTTCTACTGTTCTTTTAATTAAAACATCTAGTTGATTACATACTATCCGTAATAAGCTTGATCAAAATGATAATAGACAAATAAATGATTCTAAAAGAACGCAAATGAAGTAGCTTAGCAGTTTTAAGTATTGGAAAGCTAAGTTCTAACTGTTATTGTCTTTAATTACCGAGCCTAATCTGCCATGTCCCGAATGCGACGCAAGGTCAAATTTTAATCAGAGTGCAATTGGTTTCAATTCAGAAAGACATGAACACAGATTCTTATTATATGAATGTATTTCATTTTTAACTTCCTTTACTTATACATTACCTAATATGAAAATTCAGAAAAAAATATTTTGAAACTTCCACTGAATAGCAGTTTGCTCTATTAGCCAAATCAAATCTCTTTATAGCACCACAATCATAACGCCTAAAAAATAAAAAGACTAACTTTAACAGTAAATAACCTAGCTAAGTTTGACATGCCGTAAAACCAGCTTAGCAGCCTTATACTTCATTTCGCATTCAGCTAATCCCTCATGGTTTCTCTTTTCAACGTGCTTGTCTCAGACTTCTTCAGTTTCCAAGTTAACTTACCGCACCCAGCCATAAATAAATTAATAAATAATGCATTCTTCCATTGAATTCAACGACAAAAAGGCGAAATTAATCTTTCTTTTTTACTGGGTACTTATTCAATTTGAACTACAATTAGACCATCTTTCCCTTCCTTTTTTATTCACACACGCTAACGGCAAAACCTCTTTTACTCTTTCAACAATAAGAGATAATCGCAGTGATGACAAAGCCACATCGAGTCTCAGTTTCCCCGAAAATTGCATCTCAAAGAAATATCCAATGACGTGCAAATTCTTCGCATTCTCGCCTTTAACTGAGAAAACGGAATGCGGATGACGAAAACAAACAGTGCAATGGCTAAGGCATTTGAGCCATCCATCTTTGGCGCCGTTACGCAAGGCAGATTGTCCAATGGAAAAAATAGATGGAAGAAAGGAAAAGATACGTCGTAAATTGTTCTTGGTGTCCGTTTTAGCACGATTCTTTTCTAACGGTGATTCTTTTCTTGAGTGTTCACATCGTTAAACTCTTCTCTTTAGTATAGTTCTCTTTTTCTGATTTTCTCTGCTTCATCTCGCAGAATTTACCGCTTGAATTGTTTGGAAAAGGAAAGACGTCGTCTTAATTCAAATGTTTGAAAGAAATAAGCTGCCGGCCAATCGACATCGGACTGTCGAAACTTTACTGCCTTTAGCTTAACTACTTCACTTTAAATGTGACTTAGCAAGGCTAATTGAGCGCACCTGCTCGTAAGTGTGATAACGATTGATTTCGATGTTCTTTTGAAACCTTACAGATCTGAGTTTGTTCATGCCCGCGCCTACTCTCCATCTACGGCTCACAGTTGAAAAATAACGGATTAAAACACTTTATGGATAATTTAGAATATATAAAAAGGAATATTATTACATTTAATATATAAAATCATGACATACCTTTTATAAGTAAAATCAAAGCAGAAATAGAGACATACTCCCCGTTTTTAGTTTCAGCCGACGGAGAATATATAGTTCTAAGTAACAGAAGAAGAGGCCGTTTGGGTCTCAAGATTTTAGAAAATTATTGTCAAAGTTTAATACGCAAATCACAGGTTGCTGTTACACGGAAGTAAATGAAAGAAAAACTGACTGCACTTCCCCTGATTTAGGTGTCTTGGGTTAGATGAAACGATAAAACATAACCAAACTAAACTAAAACAGGATATTACACTTTGTTGGTTATTTAATGATATATATAAATTGTTGGGGCAAGCAAATTTAAAAAGACAAATACTTAGAGACATGCAATGATTGGAGATTCACAATATAAATAAACTTCATTGAAATCGCAAGCGTCCATTCATCTGAGATTTGTCAGGTGACAGCCAATCAGAAGTCGTTTAAAAACAATGTTAATAAGATTAAGTAAAAGTTGGGGTGAAAATAACAATGATAGCAAGACAAAGGTGGAGAGAAAAAACTCAAAATCACCTTACATCAAGCAAGAGATATCTCCTAATAAATGTGTTTTGGGTTTTGCTTACAAAAAGAAGGTATATTAAGTAAAATATAAATGACCCCCAGGACAATTAGATGTTGTTTCATCCTAACTCTATGCAAAACCACAATACACTAATTCACTGTAATTAACTACACAACGATTATAGGCATTCAAATGATCACAGATGGCAGAATCGAACAATTTTGAATGCTCAGATGTTGTGTGGTTACGAATATCACTTGGAACATGCTGTTTAACTCTAAATTTAAGGCATTTGGAAGTGTGCCCTATATATGTGGCATTACAGCAACATTGGAATTTATAAATTAAATTGCTTTGTTGTAAGTTAGGGAGCACATCCTTATGACTAGAGCGAAATGCAGCTCGAGTAGCAAAGATGGTTCGAAACGTAGCCGCATTATAACAGCGTGTAACCGAGGAAGAAACCTTATTGGCAATCAACTGGCCAAAACATACAATCCAAGGAAGTTTAACATAAACTGGGCATTTATAAGGGCCATGTGGTTTGATGTTTTTCATAAACTTATCAACTTATTGTTAATGATGTCAATAATGACTTCGTCAATATTCTTATTACCCAAAATTACATTTTAATCTGTTCAAATTCGCTTTTAATTTTGTTAGTAGTATTTTATTTTTAGTAGTATCGTCCAAAATGTTTGCCATTTTTGTAATATAATCAGTACGATTCAGGATCACAACGCCAGGACATTTATCAGGTTTATTGAATAGAATAAAATAATTCCGTTTTAAAGACTTAACAACTTCAAAATAATTCTTCTGCTACAAGAACCCACTAAAGATGAGCATAGTATTATGTCCATTAGCTTTGTCGGCTAAGCGAGTCTTCTGATAAGACAAATTTTGTTGTGATACCGGAGAGAGCATAAGTAATTGTACAGCGTGGAACGATAAAATTTTAGTCCTAAAGAAAACAACACTAAAGCTTTATTTTAAAACTTTTATTGAAAAAATCAATTCAGATAACTTGATTATGTAGTAGAGCTGACATCTATTCAATTTGGCCGCCTTCAGCTTCAATCATCGCCTCGATACGGATCCGGAACTGGGGGCATGCCTTTTCCACAAGCGCCGGCAGGAGCTCGGCGAATACTCGACGGATGGCGGCGATCAGGCAGGCTTTGGTGTTGTGGAAGGTTATGTTGGTGATGTTCTCGACGTATGACCAAACGAAGTAGTCCAGCGAGTTCAGGTCAGCAGCCTAACGGACTTGATTAGCCTGAGGTTCTTTGTCTTCTCAGTCAAGATCTGGCTTGTCTGGCGCCTCTAGGACCTACTCTTCAAGTCCTCTTTCACACATCCATTCGTAGTTGTGTGTGAGATGCCTAAATCTCTGTCAATCTGCCGAATATGTCGCTGTGGAGTTTCATCAATGATCGCCTGGACCTTTTCGATGAACTCCTGGGTCCGAGTTTTCCTAGCGGTGTTCTCAGCCTTGGGCTTCCGCCCCACCACCTCCAAAGGGTCGTCCGATGCGTTGAGCTGTTCCCTCAAGCGTTGAACCGTCCGGAGTCGTTGTTACAAATGTGGTGGCGGAGCAAAAATTCAATCCTGTAAATAAAACCAATTCATAAGAAGAGAAATTAAATATATGTTTGTCAGATGTTAGCAAACAACCAAACTTGTGAATTTTATTACTATGAACAGAAAATCCGGCGAACACCTACGCACGACATACACTGGAAAAGGAAAAGCTGTTCCAACTCTAATAGGTCTCATCAGTGTTTTTACTGTGATCTCCACAACTGGAGATTGAAAGAGAGACCACAGATTGCAGAACCGAAACTCTGTCACTGAGCTAACAGTCCATATCGCTCACAAGCGACGCCAAATTAACTAGTCATGGTAATTGCGCTGCCAATTAATCTGAATGCGTCTTGCAAGTTACATCCGTACTCTTTACAGAGGACACAATCACCTCCAGGGCAACGTCTTCCCGAGAGGATTTAAAATACGCATCCGCGAAATCATAATTACCTCAAGGACAAGGATATAGATTTACAATTTCTTTTTTAAGTAGTGTAATTATATTGTGAAGTGAATTACCAAGACCAGAAAACCAAGCGAACTCCTACGCATGATATACGGAAACACTGGACAGCAGTTATACACAGCTGATGAGACCAAATAAGGTCGAAAAAGCTGTTCAGTGTTTTCGTATGTCATGCGTTGGTGTTCACCGGATTTTCTGTTCATGGTAATTCAATTCATAATATAATTCCTCTACTTAAAAATGTCCACAACCAAACTTCCTCTTAATATGGGAGTGTAAGAAACTTGATTTTATGAAGAGTCTTAACCTTATTGTCGTTGCCAGTATTGGGCAGGTATTTAGAGAATCAAAATATATCAAAGAAGCTAAGAGATGTCCAAACTTTTTTCTAAAATGTATGTAAACGTATATATATATATACATATATATATAATTTGTTAGCAAATAGTTTATTGGTAACTATTTTTAAACGACCAAGAACTCATTTGCTTGCATCCAGTGAAATGGTTTTAAGTATTATCATCTAATTCTATTTAAGGTTAGGTAAGGTTATTTGGTGTAGTTGTATATCAACTCTTTTTTCTATTATTCCTCTCTGACACTAATAATTTTACTCAACAATATTCATTCAGAAATAAAACTAATAATTCTATTTAGTATTAATCGTTTGTTTGCATACAATTTAGATTATTTTAAGTGTTGCTAACAAATACTAATAATTCATTTTAACATAAATCATTTACGGAGCCTCTCTGAAACTAGTCGACAAATTCACCTACCTAGGAAGTAGCGTCTCATCAACCGAAAAAGACATCGACACACGACTGACGAAGGCATAGACAGCTATCGATAGGCTCTCGATCATATGGAAGTCAGACCTAACTGATAAAATGAAACGCAGTTTCTTCCAGGCAGCGGTTGTGTCGATACTGCTATATGGATGCACCACATGGACGCTTACGAAGCGGCTGGAGAGGAGGCTGGATGGAAATTACACAAGAATGTTGAGAGCAGTATTAAACAAGTCCTGGCGACAACACCCCACGAGACTCCAACTATACGGACACTTGCCCCCCATCACGAAAACTATACAAGTTCGACGAACCAGACACGCAGGACACTGTTGGAGAAGCAAGGACGAGCTCATAAGCGATGTACTCCTGTGGACGCCCACATATGGATGTGCAAGAGTGGGACGACCAGCACGAACCTACATACAGCAACTATGTGAGGACACAGGATGTAACCCTGAAGACATGCCGGAGGCGATGAATGATAGGGAGAAATGGCGAGAGAGGGTCAGGGATATCCGCGCTGGCGGCGCGACATGATGATGATGATGAAATATACTATTAAGGTCAAAATGCACCTTGGAAGTAATGTCAATAAATGGTTAATCCACATTCCCCTAAGCTCCAACTCAGTAGCCTCACCATTAGATGGTTTAGTATCATACCCAGGACATTTGATTGATGAGGTGCAGTCAGCGTATTCAACAGCCTCAGCCGAGAGAACGAAGAAAAGCCAGGATAACGGTAGATACCAATTTTCAGGGTATTGTGTTATATTTCAAATGTTTTAAGAGCTATCGAAAGATACCCTATGTAGTGCATTACATAAGATTTGAAAATAAATTCCGAGGAGGCACATTCATAAAAGGTCACCTGTGTATAGGTTTTGAGCATTCAGAATCATCTAAGAAAAAGCCTTAGCAACATTCAGTAGAGCTAGAACCATTGAAAAATACAATTTCTCGAGTAGGAGATAAGTTTGAAAAACTTTTGTAATCCTAGTATTATCGAAAGCACTTCATAAGTATCATAAGACTTTAAAAAATGCTCGGATTGTCGAAATATATATGTATCTCATTACATTAATTACTGTTTGATGCTACAGATTTTCATGAATTTAAAAAAAATTCTGTCAATGAAGAAAGCTTTTCTTTTTCTTTGTCATCCTTTTTTTCCAGTTGGGAAAGAATCAAACAACTGTTAGAGTGGTGGTAATTTTCAGAGGAAGAAAGACAAATCAATGATACATTAACTATTCCTCTGAACATACAGGTTGCAAGTAATTCAATGCATTTAGCATCTTTTCGTTGAGAAGTTTTTTGACGGGTAATGTCGAATGTTAAGTTAGTTGTTGTTTAAGGATATTTATTTCGCTCACCGGGCTTGACTGTTCTAGTTCCACGAGTCATGTTTAATGGATGTCAGTTATCAGTTATCTCCTGTTAATTTCCCCTCTGAAAGTTCTCCGCTGCCTTCGCCAGGTATCGATCATTCACTCTTTGTGTATGTCACTGGATCTAACCAACGCCTTTAACCACTGTACCATGTGTTCCTCAAGGTCTTAAAATGATATTTCACCACGTCTGAAATACGAATAACTCTTGCATATACGTGATTTGCGGTTTGTTCCACTGAAAGCCGTGGTAGCCGTCAGATAACGGAAGTTAAGAAACGAGAAGTCTGTTCAGTTCTGAAATGGGTGTCTACTTACAAGAAATAGGTCCTGAACAATCAGAAGCATATACCCAAGACTAAGGAAAGTTTATAAAGTAAAAAGTAAAACGTTTGTACATCGTGTTGTGATGAAATATTTTGCAAGCTTGTCCCACCAGCCCATTGTTGGTGAATTTGATCCTCATTGGGTGCCTCATACTTGCGGAATGTATAATATCTAAAGCATGTATATGTTCATTTTTTTATAATTAGAGTCGATCAGCTGTGAGTTCGAGAAGTTCTGAAGTGAGCAATCACTGGGGAATTCAGTTATTGTAACCAGAAGCCCCTGTACCAGACAAAAGAAATTAAAGTAGATGCAAATTGCTCAGTTATATGGTTTCAATATTTTTCTTTTATATCGATAATTTGAGTGGTTTATTTTACGGCATGTAAACACTTGCAGTATTATCAGATGCCAAAGTCAGTTTAAGAACAATATTTTTCAATTTAAAAAAAAAACAACTTTCATACTTACTTACAATATCAAAACTTTAACAGACGATGTTTCAATGTAGTTCAAAATCATTTGACTTTATTTATTTCTTTGTTTAATGGCATATCAACTTTCATTCATTATTAAATGCCAAAATCATCCTTGTAGTGTAACAGCAACGATAAAATTTAACCTTAAGCCTGGTGGGTAAAGTAGTTCTCAAAGTTATTAATCCGAAATAGCAAGATTGAAGTACAGAAACGCCTACTTCTAAGCCACAGTTCTGCAATTTAGCCATTATTCCACCGAGATCCCCTCCAAAAAGTCATTTAAAGATCACCTCAAACAGATTTATTTCATCCATGGAGAGGATCAAAGCAAGCTCAATCATTTTCAGCAAAATCCTAGGAGTAATGACAAAGAAGGGATCGCTCCAGACCTCCATTAGAGCTCCAGGCCATTTTCAAGTATGGTATAATTTCTTTTTACTAGAATTTAGACCAGGATAATCTTCATAATCTCAAACCGTACAAAAAATCTTGTTAACTGGATTTGTTTATATATTTTTCAAAACAAAGTTGCTGTTGACCATTAAAGTCTTAATAAACTCTCTGTACTCTCAACCATATATAATTACACACCTGCTTTCTACTATTATAAAAAAGTAAAGTTTCTTCTATAAAAATATATCATTTCTCATGGAACATAATATTATCAAAATGAGTGCAGTTTTACTTTTGGTTACACGGATCAAATACTGTATAGTTTGTTAATGAATATTAAATGTAGAGCTTACTGATGAATTTGATTTAATAATATTCCAATTGTAAAATTTTAGTGTCTTTTTATTTAATGGAAAAAATTAACATCTATTTAAAAATAGTTTAGGTGAGTATTTATTTATGAAATTGTTTGCACAAGGATTTTAAGAGTATGCAATTACATTGAAACTTGGATATACGCAAATGCTCAGCCATGAGTAAACTAAACTGAATATCAAAATCTTTGAAAATTTTCCCATACAAACCAGTAAGATACTAATGATTGAGTGACTGCCAAAATAAATGCTGCAAATGAAATCAGATGATATTTCCGTGATTTTACGTTTTATTGCGTTCTTTTTTTTCTTAGTTATCCGTTTTAAAAGTTTTCAAAGAATCTTCTGAACACATTTTCTTCTCCATTGTGAACTGTTTTCTTAAGTAGCAACCTATAACTATCTGAACATTTATATATATGTTGAGATAGAATATGAATTTAAATTGTCTGCTAATATCCTGGCTCAACTGTATATGGGGTGTGTGGTTCAGTTCTTGAGGTTTAGAGAAGGTGGGCTCATCGGCATTGCTATTACTCACAGGTCTTCTTTTGTTATCTATCAATGATAGTAGATAGAAAATAATCAATTTAAGATAGATAATCTATTCATAAGATAATCTATTCATCATATATTCTTAATATTATATCTATCTATGTCCTGGTGATGGCGTAAAACTGCATCTGAGGAGGTATCAGTTGTAAAGATTGGGTGATTGTGAAGCCACCCCTTTCTTATTACACACATTTCATTAACAAAAAGAGCTAAGACGTCCTTTTCTTTATCCATCTATCAAGCAAAATATATAATTTTGAATTTGTGTTTATAAAGGTAAATAAATATGTCTGATGTCTGAGGAAGCTACTGCCCTAACGCACAGGAGAAAATAATTAACAATACTTACTGGCTCGGCGTCGTTGCTGGCGTCAGCTAACAACCTTTATTTCTTTGTAAATTACAAAGAAGGCAGGAGGTCTTAAAGTTCTGGGGCGAGAGGGGAAGGGAGCGGTCTTGCATTGACTATATATTCTAAAGGGGACCTAGCTAGCCACATTCGCTGACCCATTCAACAGTACAATATATAACCATTAATCCATCGCCAAGCGCGCTGCAGCCACCAAAATACCACATTTGCTCTATGAAAAAGACCTACTTAAAACCCCGAATGAAATGTGTAATTTTATTTACAATTGATGATTTATATGATGGGAATGGGAGAAAAACCCCGAAATATACAAAGATATGAAAGCGAAAACAAAGGAAAAAATTTCCCGTTTGGTTGACCTAACACCCACCCCATGTCTGCAAAAATAGAGGCCAACTGTTTCCGGTGTCGGAAAACACCGAAAACAAGCCGGACCCTCCCTAGGTGGGACGGGGATCCTTGTCTAGTGGGGCAAAGAAATAGAGGTTTGGGCGCGGAATGGGCAGATAAAAGCAGATTATGTGATTTTTATACATATGAACTTTCAATATCTTCAACAAAGGCGGGCTAGGGTACGGGTTAAAGTACAAAAATAATGGGGATGGGGAAGATCTTGAGAACTAATGACTAGATGACGGGGACGATGACTCACAACATACTGCTAACTGGGTTTCAAGGGGGAAAAACAATGCCTACTTACCCAGTAGGGGTTCCCGGAGGAACCGTACCGTAGACGCCATGGGCCGGCAAAGGAGGGAAGGATGACTCTAACATTGCTCCCTTTCTTACAACCAGGCTCGCTCCATTCACCCATCTTCTGTTGAATGTTTCTATCGCATTTGATTTTGACCCTAAGCTGATGCCTAAAATACAAAACCAGATCACGATGAGAAAAGTTTGCATCGTCATACAATCCCTTCTTTCGCATCGTCCAAATCACCATTCGGGCTACCATTCCGAACAAGTCGCCAGGTGAGTGAGAACTTGTGAGTGAGAGTTGTTCAGGAAGCTCGATCCTGGCGCCCAATTCCAGTGAGAGCCGATCTCCTCCGCCGTGTTGCATATTGACCTCAGACCCGGCCAAGCTGTCAAAAGAAGAAATGCACCTGTGTAAATAACAGGTGCATCCGATCGAAGATATTAGGAGATCAGGGGCGACCTTGACTGTCGAGGAGTTGAACAGAGTGCGAATTGTGACGCTCGAAGGAAGTAGATAGACGTCAAATTGTTATATGACCTCGGCGACAGGAAGATCAGATCAGTTGGAGAGAAGATGCTGGAATGAGAGCAATGTCCCAGCAGAGGCTGGGCCCCAGGCCCCTGGTTGAGCAGCCCAGGACAACAGGAAAGAAAGGCTGTGATAGCTGGAGGAATTGGGGGTTCAATATGTTGCAGTCTTTGTTCGGACTCCAACTCCCTTTCGCACACAACACTTTCAATAAAGTGAGAGGTATATTTTTCTAAAGAACTGTGTCCGCTGGTCTTTATTGTGTTGAATATGTTTCTGCATGTATATGTGTATGTATGGTTGTTTATGGTTGTGACTTTACGACATGCCGTCCAGCCACGCCGTTAGCTAAGAGGGTCCGAATCGGAACCCACCACTAACTTCCGATATAGCTCTTTCCGAGGCCGTGAAAGGTCACTGGACTCAAGAAGGTTAGGAAGGGCCGTTCGGCACTCGCGGACAAACAATGCTTCGCCCAAAGGCTTACGTCGACCTTCAGCCTATGGGTCTGAATGGAGGCGAAGAAAAGTCAGACTCGCCTTTCGTCTCCACGCTGCGTCCTCCGTCAAGGGTCGGTCCAAGTATGCAAGTCTTTCAGCGGAGCCAGTGGCTCTCCAGATCAGGCATACCTAGACCCCCGTTGCGCGTACGTTGTATACAGACCCCTCTACGAACCATCGGCCTTGCACCTTCCCACAGCAATCTGGAGAGGGATCGTTGAAGCGCCAGCCGACGTGCCTTAGGCAGAGGAAGTACAGCCAATCGGTAAAGGATAAAAGGGAAGATGTACACGGCGCACGCCTCCCGCCCTGCCCTTTAAGGACAACCTCCTTGAAAGCCAGATTCCCACTTGAGCCTTTACCTTAGCTTGTACACCCGACCAATTTCGCTCCATTTGGAGGTCGGACCCGAACCACACCCTGAGGATGCGGACGGGTCCGTCACTCCAGCTTAAGGGCCCTGTAAGGGTATCACTACCCTTCCAAGAACCAAGCCGCAAACCTTCGCTTTTGTCAAAATTGACCTTGGCTTCTGCTATCCACTCGCACTCGCCAACTGCCTTCTTAACTGCCTTTATATCCAGGCGGCGGGGTACAAACACTGTGATATCATCAGCGAACGTGGAAACCCTTGCCGTAAGAAGGCCAGCAAAAGGGACACATCCCAGGGCCGGATTCTCCCCCCATCCCTAAGCCTATGGAGCAGGGGCTCCAAAGATAGGACATAGAGAAGAGGAAACAGGGGGCAGTCCTGCCGGACCGAACGCTTGATCACAAACGCCGTTGAACGCCTTCCGTTAACCTGCACCATTGCTTGAGGGTTGTGGTACATCATGTTAATCCATCTGCGGAACTCCAGTTCGATTCTGGCAGTCTCCAAAACAGTCGCCAAAACCAGATGGTCAACCCTATCGATCTAAACTGATCACCGCAGCTTCTGTGCCGTCTTTTATCCCCTTTAGGACCTCGCGAATCAAGTGCTGATTGTCCCGGATCGATCTTCCCTTCACAGGGTAGGTCTGCTCGGCTACAATTATTTCGAGCCTGAGTAGCCCGGGGCGTTATAGCTGTCATCGGGTACTTCACACTCCTCAAATTTCGAGAAATAGAAACTGACCATCAGATATAGATTTGTGTCATAACCAGGATATCTGTTTTTGGCCAATGTATTCTTATCCAAACGACAGGGGAAATTATCTATCTATCTATCTATCTATTTTAGTGTGTAGAATTATGCTCAATAATGTAAGATGAGATTAAATCTTTATATCGCAGGTCATTATTTAATAATAATCTGTTTTCTCGACCAATCTTTTTTTATTTTATCTGCACATTTTATTCAATTATATTTGATGAATATGATTTGATAACTCGTCGGTGTTTCAATCGAATACTCTTACTTGTTCCTCTTTTCGAGACATCATTTTCCATTTAAGTAATACAGTTGTGCACACATCTTCATTTAAATTTTAAATTTTGAATTTTAAATTAAGAATTGTTATAGCTTCTGTTTCGATACTTTTGACCAGACTTCGTATACAAAGCTAAGAAAAACTTTAGTCACATATAGATGGAAATGAAATACATTCTTAATGATTTTACTATGGTAATGTATTGTAAAAGAGAAAAAAGAAATTTCAGTGGTCAGAAATTAATTCAATCATATCTGATAGGATGCATAATAAAAATGGCAAAAGAAACATTGAACAATCTAGCGCATTCTTCACTCTTGACAAGATTCGATTTGAAATTAATTACACTGTAATTCATAGAGGACATATTGTTGTTGTTATTCTATGAATTATATTAGATTCACTTACTTCTATGGCTTCAGTAAATAATCATATATACTTAATATAAATATAAAGAATATTTGGCCTTCAACAACCTACAAGTGTTGATATGACACAAAACAACCAACTATATTTATATCAGTAAAATTCTCATGTTTGTATATGTGGATGCATATAACCATAAAGTGACAATAACATCACATATACGGAGATTTCGGTACTGCAATATATTTTCCATTTGTTGCTGGAATCTATAGATTTATCACTGAAATCTATTAATTCTTATAATTGAAGCCATGAATATCAGATCAGAAAAGTAAGTCGTTGGTTGTTTTGTTGTCACCAATTAAGTTATTCTGTTTCAAGAATGCAGTTAAATGTATTTTCTCATTTTCTCTATTTCTCTTAGTTGCATAACTTTCTCTTAATCCCATTCCTTCATATACAAATTACCTGAAGCTATTGTTCAGTATAACTAAGAAATGAAGAGTTATTATGTCCCTTCTTGATAGTGAGCTTGTGTTTGTTGTTTCAGTTTCTATCTTTTTAAACTCCTTCTCTCACCACCTTTTCACACCTCTTTCTAGATCTCTCTTGTGTATAATAAAAAAAATTGCTGTTATTCATGGTTCATATTTGATACCTTGAAATTCTCTTGATCTTCTAGAGCTTCTCTGTCACTTATTCTCTCAGATTGGTTAATAGGGTCCAAGGGCTGGGGTTTCTAACTCTCTCATCTTCTTTCACTCCTGCTTCATATTTCTGTCTTGATCTTATTTAGTTACTACCATTATTTATATTAATGCTGTTTGTAGTCAATTTGCCTTATACAATTCAGTCTTTAGGAGGAAGATTCTCTGTTTTCCATTATTGCTTCACCACCGTCTGTAGCCAAAAATAAATCAGTATTTTCATTTTCACCATCACATTTTTTGTCTTGAATTTCTCTGTTCTAGCATAGACTGCAAAGCATCTTATCCAAGTTTCTACGAAGTCTGGTTCATCAATGAGCATCACAGTTCCAAGGGATAATTATAACATTGCGACAATATAACATCGTCAGTCTTATTGACGACACTATATTGTTATGATATTATCAATTAAGAATTCACCTTGTAGCATGATTACATATCTATCTTATTCGTTCATATTCAAATTACATAAAACCACTAATATCACTATATACGTGATTATTTCCTTGTTACGTTTTCCAAATAACACCTTTAGAATCATAGCAGCATTTTGGGTTGAAAAAGAAGCACTTTGAGACTTAATTATATTTTCTTTATTCTCGTCTTATCAAAACCAGCGGGCGAGTAGCATTTAGAATTATGATTTTAAAGCCTTTTTATAATTACTGAAAACGGATAAGTTTGTTATCTTTCAATATATTTCTAAAGATATTTTGAAATATTTCTTTTAATATAACATTTTTAAAAAAGATTCAACAAAAGGAAAAAAAATAAAACGAAAATAACTATTTAGCTTGCATTAAATTGGTTCTATCGAACATACAAAAAGCATATCTTTTCATAAATGCATTAATACTACCGGATCCAATAAAAATATTTGTGCAGACATATATCTTTCTCTTTAAAAGAGAAATATAAAAGGAAATGAATCCTAAACATTTTTTAGAAACCTCGATACATTTTTCTGATATCAATAATGGATTACCTGGAATCGTTATTGTAAGTAGTTTTCAAATTTTTCTCTTATCAAAATGTAGTGCTGTAACCATAGGCAGAATAGAAAATAATGGAAGAATTGTTGAGTGTAATAAGAACATTTCCTAAGATAATGTTTCTTTTGTGCTTTCTGATTTCTTTTGTTTTAAGCTTTTTGTAAGTTCTTGAAATGTGTATCAATGCATTTAAAGTTGGAATCAACAGTAAAAAGGGTCAGCTCGTATGAATATATATGACGTAAAGAATATATAGAAGATAGCCGTGAAAAGGCTAGAATAGAAGGCAACACAGGGCGGAACGATAAAATTATCGCCCTAGAAAAGACGGCATGATTCCATTTCCGTTTAATGAAAACCGGTTTTCTTTTTTTGTTGCAGACCATCTACTAGTTAGCAAGTTGTGTACAAATCACAAGAGCCATAGGAACCTTCTATCATATCTGAAAGTGACACAATGTTCAACGCGCGATATCGGAGATGCGCCGCTGTACAACTCATGCTCTCTACCGATCCAAGTTATGACAACGGGACCTTTTCCAGCACCCTCAAAATGCAAATCTGGATTGTCACGAATAACAGGGACGTGCCTAGGGTGATGAAACAAAGTTTCGGGTTATGGTTATGGTCTTTGGGGTGGTTTCAAGTGAGGGCTTCATCATGCCACCTCACATCTTTTAAGTCTGCTTGAAAGTCAACACCAAAGTGTACCTGGATGTGCAGAAGAGTGTGGTGATCCCCTGGTGCAATCAGGTGGCTGGTGGCAGACCCTGGGTGTGGCAGCAGGACTCTGCGCCGGCCCACAAGTCCAAAGAGACCCAGGCTTGACTTCAGAAGGAGTGCTACGACTTTGTACCCTTCTCTCACTGGGCCCCCTCCTCCTCCGACCTGAACCCGGTGGACTACTTCGCTGGGTCATACGTCGAGAACATCACCAACATGACCTCCCACAACACCAAAGCCTGCCTGATTGCCGCCATCCGCAGAGTATTCGCCGAGCTCTCGCCGGCGCTTGTGGAAAAGGCATGCTCCCAGTTCCGGATCCGTATCGAGGCGATGATTGAGGCTGAAGGCGGCTACATTGAATAGATGTCAGCTCTACTACTTAATCAAGTTACCTGAATTGATTTTTTCAATAAAAGTTTTAAAATAAAGCTGTAGTGTTGTTTTCTTTAGGAAGACAATTTTATCGTTCCACCCTGTACAAAAGACTCTCGGGTTAAAAAATGGTTCTTTTAAAATTGTAGTTGTTGGTCGGAAAGTTGAACGACAGTTATATAAGTTGAGCATGAGCAGAAATTTTAGGAGCCATGATAATGAAGAGCATCATAGGTATGATAGTAAACAGCATCAGGGGATGGGGGGGGCTCCAATTCCAGACTTCTAAGGAATGTAGAAAAATTCATTTGTTGTCATTATTCCTAGTACTCTGAAAAGTGTACTGAGTGCAAAGGTATAAAATTTGAAATAAATAATTAGTTTTATTCTATACCGATCCACTTTAAATTGTAATACATTGGTATGTTTCATGTGTTTGTTTTTGTTTTGTTCTTTTTCGAATTTTTTTCATTAAGAAATTATTGAGAATATTTAAAAGAATTTTTTCTGTATGTATTTTGATTTTATGTACTTCTGAAAGAAAAAAAAAAGATTTTCATTCTAGTCTCAATTAATATTCTATTTTCATTGATAGAGTTTGGTTTTAAATTCATCCGATGTCATTAGCATCTCAGATTAATCAAATTATGGGCTTACGTGATCTTTGAAAAGTTAAAAATTTTCTAAAAACTAAAAAAAAACCCATCATTCTTTACACTTGCTAACAAACCCTGATAATGGCCTATGAAGGGTGCCAAAGTGCTCGGGACATTTTCGGTAAATTTATCTACCAACTCCAAACTAAGACCCAAAAAATTGTCCGAATAAAATTATATAGACAAATCACATACACACGCACACACACATATCATATCTAATAATTTTTTTCTGATCTGGTTTTGATGTGTCTTGAGGATATACAATAATATCACAATACATTTATCAATTACACCAGCTTTCCGGATTTCTTTCCAGTGTCCGTACTCTTTAAAGAAAACTTTTTTCCTGGTATATATGAGTTTGTTTCTGTTTCTTTCTTTGTTTTTTATTTTCTTTGGTAACAGTTTGTCGAACACATATCTTATTTTTCTCGTGAACATTAACTCCGCTGTTGACAATCTAAAATTTGTCCTTTGGTTCGGTGCAACACGATATTCTCTTAAAAATTGCAGGATATCGTCAACAAGTTCCTTTTCGTCCGACTTTTTAATGCTTGCTTTAATGTGTCAACAAATCTTTCTGTCTCTCCATTAGATCACGGTTGTTATGGTAAGTTAGTTAGGTGAACAATTGAAAAAGATTTTTTTAAATCTTTGAACTATTTTACCGTGAATTGTGTTCCATTATCCGACATGTTTTGATAAGGAATACCAAATCTAGCAAAAAGTTTATTTAAAAAAACTTATTGTACTGCTGCGCGAGGGGGTTTTACATTTCCTCACTTCTGCATATTTCTGGAAACTGTCAATTCCAATTAATGTTGATCCGGAAAAATTCATACTGCGCCTTGACTAAGGTCACAGCGTCATTGGCCAAAGAGGTAAATTTCTCTAGTGGTGCCTTTGCATCTATCACACAATCTCTGAAGGATTTTAAATTTTCTCCTCTTTTTTTAATCTATATTCAGCCAAAGAACATCGTTTCTTAATAAAGTTTTCATCCTCACTATTCGGGATGACAAAAATAAAAGTCTTTTAATAGTTTTTTCAACGATCCTTGTGTCACCACTTGTTCACCGTACATCAAAATTCCATCACTGATAGAAAAAGTCTTTTCGCCATCAATCGTTTTGTACTGATGGTCGTTAGTTTATTTCTTTTTCTCTGTGATATATCTGTCTATTTTTTACTTACTCTTTATTTCTTTGACATTCATCAGTAATTTTCGCGTTTTATATCACGTTATAATCATAGGGCAGCAGTTACAGTTTCCTCTAACGGTTCAAATAGTTTGGGGATTAATCTGGATAGCCCATTCGCATGCCCTAACCTTTTTGACAGTAAGAGCTCCATCTTCAAATTGTAATTTAGGAATATTGTTCCCCATCTCTGCTGTCTATTTGCAGTATGTGTAAGAATTCATTTTTTGGACCCCAAAATAAACAATAACGGTCATAGTTTTTGGGGGCGTAAAACTTCTTCTATATAAGATATACGGAAATTTTTACTGAAAAAATTATCCCAAAAGGCTCTTTTTCCTTTAGGCTCTATCCTTTTTCAGCGAGCAATAAGGCTCTCGAAGCATGTGCAATCGCTTTTACTTGGTTGTTGTTTTCTTTGTGGAATATTACTGCTCTGAAATCACTTGCAACAATAGTATCCTGCTTTGGATTGTAATGCATCAAGTCTGACGTTAATATTTTTTATATCATCAAAAGCACGATAATATTCGTCACTCCACTTCTATTTTGCGTCTTTTTCAATAATTTATTCAGAAGCGCTTTTAAAATGAGCATATTCGAGATAAAATCACCTTGTAGTTTACTAATCCCGGGAATTCATGTAGAGGTAATACATCTGTTGGGGTAGGCTTGTTCTTTATAGCATTTGACCACGATGGGTCAGTATTTCTGCCGTTTGCATCTATCATCTCTTCCAAATGCTTATTTTTAGATTAAAAGATTCACATTTATCCATACTAAGTTTCAAGTCGTAATGCTATATTTTTTCAAAGATTATTTGACGTGTTTTCATGTTGTTCTTAGCTTTCACTCTGAATTAAAATGTCCAAGTATTCTATTGCGCGGTCTACATTCAATAGCGTATCCATGATTTGCTGAAGAAATGCCTGGTTCCACATTTACACCAAAAGGCAATTTGGTAAAAAAAATTGCGCAGGTCCTAATTTTATTTTTTTTTTACTTTTCCCATAAACAATATGGATAGTTCATCCCCTGTAATCCGTTTTAGTCAACACACCTATTTGTTCTAAGCGGTCTAATTCTTTGCTAATGGAGGCACTAAAAGGTACTTTTCTTTTCGACCTGAAAACAAGTGTCACATTCTCTTTCCTTCTGAATATCACTTTAGCTTTTGTGAAACTCCCAAGATCCTCAGAAAAAAATTCAGGAAATGTTATCGTTAATTCTTTTGAAAATGTTTCTGCCGTGTTAGACTTTTCACTGACATTGTAGCAGAATAAATTCATTGGTTAGTTTACCAGGTCGAATGAATCAATTCAATCGATATCGAACAATTTCTGGGTTCGATTCATATGGAATCCTTTTGAAGTTTTTCCCATAAATGTTACATTTGCATAACATTCATCTACAATTTTCAATTTATTTCCTGTAATGCCATGTGCAATTTGTTTTATAGCGTTGGTCTGCCAATTCTCTTCGAAGTATGTTCTTTTATCAAAGTTACATGTGAACGGGTATCCAATTGAATCTTAACCCCTGTATTGTAAATCTGTACTTTTCATTTTTATTTCTGTGCTTTTTATTTTAGTTGAATTAACTGTATTTGTTTTCATTTTTGCCCCACCTCTTACTTTTTTGCTTTCTTTAATGCGTATGCTTGTTGCTTTTGGGCCACAATTAAACTATTCTTTCTTTCTGAATAGACATTCCTTTTAATAATGAATCTGCCCAAAGCCAAAACAAACGATTTATTTTACGGGGAAAACATTCTTTATGTTATTTTTGTTTTATTGCATTTATTTTTGACATGTTGCATTCTTCAATCCTTTCCATGTTGTGTCGAAGATTTTCTAATCGTTCACATTCCTCTGAGACAATTTGCAGACTGGTTTTAGGGTTTAGTTCTAATTTCGACAAAATATTTGTTCTAATCTCGCCATCTTCTGTAGCGTGGTATGGTTGATCAAAATCATAAAGAAAATTCCTGGGGAAAGAGAGAGAGAGAGAAGAAAAAATCATAAGAACAAAAAGCAGGCAGAGAGTCTGCGGAGCAACCAACAGACCTAAGTGACTCAGGCCAAAGCAATCGTTGAAGTCACGGGTGAAAGACTACGGTTATCAAAATGTATAGAAAACAACGGAGGTCCAAAATTTTCTGCGCAGGCGTGGAATCATCAGAAACGGATATGTTCCTCCCTCTGTCACCAGGTGTAAGAGATGGGACGACTCTGATTTGAAAGTTAGTTGGCTGCATGACGTGATGAGGTAAAGATGACATTAAATACTAGGCACAGAGATGTAAAGTGAGACGAAAATTACGGCCCTCAATTTTAGCTGAGCACCTTAAAGGGGTCTCACACCAGACACGCAGCTATGACAACGAAAGCAGCTAAATATTGTTTCTTTTTGTCCAGCTAATGTGGATGACTCAGTTTTTCATACTCTGTCTCTTTCTTCCAGCGACTACCTAAAAAGTGTGTTTTTGAACCAAGATAGAGTTTCATGTATTCGTCACATTTTTCACGGTGAAATTACAACTGGATCTGACTTCCACGCTTAAATCTATTCGCCACCTGGTAGTACAAACGTCTATTTGGTACCATTATGGTACACTTCCGGTGTCATCTGTCCTTGTACAAATTCAAGCATTTCGGCATATTGGATGTAAGTTATCTTAATTTGAACATTTCATATTTTCTATTGACAATCCAAGCAAAAGTAGATAAATTCTTCCCACTTTTTCTAGTCAGGTTTAAACTCCGCCATCTTGTGTTGAGAAGAGAAGAAGATAGAACCCCGTCGCAGAAAACTATTCACTTGTCTCGCCTAATCGAAATATTAAGCAATGATCCATTTGTTTTTATGCATTTTTCTGAAGTTATACGCGCCTATATATACTTAGAATCACCGGATTAAGCAACAATATGCCTGTTCTGTACTTATATTAGGTTTGGTTTGGTTTCTTTGTTTAATGGCATATAAACCTTTGTAGGTTATTTAATACCAAAGCCATTCTTCTAGAAGAACAGTAGTGCAACTATTTATCCCATAGCTGGGAGGATTAGGGGGTTCATACCTTTCCCAAGGGTATTTGCCCGAAAGTGAACGTAATAGCGCGTGTACTTATAGTAGTGACAACTTTGTAAAAACATCATGCCGCCGTGATGCAAGGATTAGTAAAGTGATCTCCCATTGCTACTAAGGATGAACCCCACCGGGTGCCACATAAACGTATTCTGTGAATGAAACTTGATGAGACTCGACTTCTAAAATTCTGGAATTTCATTTACACTAATCACTGGTTCTTGTGTCCAGGGTACGACGTTAAACTACCTCCAGTGGTGTGACTCGAGTTCAGGAGATCTCAGAATTTTAAAGTTCGTTTTCATTGCCATTACGCCCAGGTCAACTCAATGCTGTAGCAGTAGTGAAAACTACCTCTAAAAGCTACAGGAAGAACCCAACAAACGCAAATGCCCTAAAACTAAAAAAAGGCACAAAATGAATTAGCAAGCATATATCTAAAAGAACAGACAGAATACGTACAAAATCAGACAGATAAGATTAGAGACTAAGAAGAAGATAAAGAATCTAGGATAGCCTGACAAACAATAAATGAAGTGAGTAGAAGGAAGATCACAGCTAAAGCTAAATTGAAAGCTACAAACCAACAAGAAATAATAAAGCTGTGGAAACAGCATTTCAAAAATCTACAAGGAAACCCACCGAAAGTTACACAAGAAACAATCACCAGAATTATTAGTAATCAATTGGACATTAAACTAGGACCGTTCATTCAAGAAGAACTCAACTCGGTTCTTAGAAAAATTAAAAATAGGAAAGCCGCTGGGCTTGACGAGATTCCCCTAGAAGTATGGATGTCCAGACAATTCGACGACATATTTCTCCGACAATGCAACGCAATCTATAATCAAAATCCGATATACAGTTGGATGAAGGGATGCATCCTCCCCTTCCCTAAAAAGGGCGACCTCGGATTAGCCAAGAACTACCGAGGTATAGCACTTACATCCTAACAAGCCAAAATTTACAATGCCCTACAACGAAACCGCATAAAACCCAAAATTGATAACATTCTTAGGAAAAACAAAAATGGCTTCCGAAGAAATAGATCCACGACCTCACAAATATTAAGCATCCGCAGAATCCTTGAAGGCGTACGGAAAAAAAACCTACAGGCGACATTACTATTTGTCGATTTTACCAAGGCCTCTGATTCCATTCACTGAGGGAAGATGGAACAAATCCTACAAGCATACGGCCTACCAAAAGAGACCGTCGCAGCAATAACGATTCTCTATAGAAACACCAAAGTGAAAGTACGTTCACCGGATGGAGACACAGAATACTCTGACACTGTAGCAAGAGTATTACGAGGGGACACGCTTGCTCTATACCTCTTTATCATCTGTCTAGACTATGTGCTTAGAACATAGATTGATAAAATCAAAGAAAACGGCTTCGTGCTGACAAAGAAAAGAAGCAGAAGGTACCCCGCAAAACAATTACAGACGCCGACTACGCCGATGATATAGCGATTCTGGCAAATACACCCAACAAAGCCGAAATACTACTGCATAATTTGGAATGAGCTGCCGCAGGCATTGGCCTCCATGTCAATGCACACAAAATGGAATACATGTGCTTTAATCAAACAGGCTACATTTCCACACTAGACGGTACCTCTCTGAAACTGGTAGACAAGTTCAACTACCTAGGAAGCAGTGTCCCATCAACCGAAAAAGACATCGACACGCGGCTAACGAGGACCTGGCCAGCTATCGATAAGCTATCGATTATAGGGAAGTCAGGCCTGACCGATAAAATGAAACACAGTTTCTTCCAAGCTGTGGTCGTATCGATATTGCTGTATGGATGCACTACTTGGACGCTAACTAAACGAATGGAGAAGAAGCTAGACAGCAATTACACAAGAATGCTGCGAGCAATATTGAACAACACCCCACCCCAAAACACCAACTATACGGCCACCTGCCTCCCATCACGAAAACTAATCCAAGTTAGTCGAACTTAACACGCAGGACACTGCTGGAGAAGCAAGGACGAGATCATAAGTTATGTACTCCTATGGACCCCTACATATGGCCGAGCAAAAGTAGGACGACCAGCTCGAACATACATACAGCAGATATGTGAGGATACGGGAGCCCTGAAGACCTGCCAGAGGCGATGAACGATTAGGAGAAGTGGCAAGAGAGGTTCAGGGAGATATGTGTTGGCGGCATGACATGATGATGATGATGATGAAGCTAATTCATTTTGTGCCTTTTTATGTTTCAGGGCATTAACATTGAGGTCTTCGAAGCAGTTTTCCCGTCTGTCCCCTTTTTTTAACCGCTAATGTCTCCCATGGTACTCTAGGTTTAGCTCTTTGTTTAGTTGGTATGCATTCCGCTGCCACTTCTTAGTGGGCTTTGACGAAATTATCATATTCATCATTTGGCGTAGGTTTTTCCGTCTTCTTCTTCAGTGCATCGAATTTGTTTCTCTGTTTTAACATATATTTATCTCTAATATCCCTGTTACTAAGCTGGGATCAGTCATAGTGTACAGTGGTTGTTGTTTGGGCCGTATTCCTTCGTAGGCTCAGCTGTATTTTTTCCGTGACAATTCGGTGATTGGAAGACACACCCTCGTATGAGAAATATGCCACGCAATTCAATTATTATTCCATTTCTTATTTATAAAGACGTAGTCTATATGTGCTTTAGTATGATTTGCGTCGGTGTAGGTTCATAGTTTTATCTCTCATTTCAGCAATTTTGTGTTGAGGCATGTTAATCTACTTTCTAGTGTGAAATCTCTTAGATGTTCCCCATTTCTGTTTGACGTATTGTGTAAGCTGAATTTGTCGTTTACATTTTTACCAATTTGGGCATTCATGTCTCCACCAATGACGAGAACATTGTGTTTTGAGAACAAGGGAGGGTAACTCATTATTGAGGGCGATGAAGTCAGTTTCTTCACTAACATTGGTAGGGCTATAGCAGGAGATGATTGTTGCGCTTAAAAGTAGCTACCATCATCCTAGGTTGTATTTTCTCAATGCTATTTAGACATTTTTGGGTTCGTGGTCCTATAAGCATACCAACACCAACTATCGTTGCATTGACAGAATTTTTCCATGCAAATGCAGTGGCTAGCGTCCTTCCATTGCCAGTATCATGATATTTAATATCCTCACTTTGAGAGTGCCTGTGTTCTTGTATGCATGTTATGATCAATCGCCGATGCAGTCTGCTCCGGTAGTTATCCTATTCTATTTAAGGTTCTGACGTTGAATGTAGCTATTTGTATTGTGCGTGTGACTTTTAGTAATTTTTTTAACACTGAGGCCAGGGACCCATCCTCAGCGCTACGTGCCCTTTTTTTTTACCCGCGCGAAGAGCGACGCTGTTTGGACAGTTGTTTCGAATGTCGGTCATGGTAATCTTTCTGTGGCTGTTTTTATTATCATCTAGAGAAGCCACCCTTATAAATAAGGAGCAGTAGTTCCCCAATCGAACTATTTGATCCTGAACAGTTAAACCGTAGGATTCATACGTTCAAGACTGGGTTAGTCATTGCGTTGAGCCGTATGAGGGTTTATCCACACGCCTTTACGTCCACTATACTGCATTCCGTGGCTTTCGAGAAAATATTTTTTCCTTTTTCCTTTCCCCCCCTCTTACTTCCCTCTTCTGTCAATATTAAGTTTTAACTTAGTTAAAGTCTACAATTCCGTTTTTTTTAATTTCATCGAAGTCCTCTTTTATGCATCTTTGCATCCTTATAGGCATTCTATTCTACCCTAAATTAGGTTTTCAGTTTCTACTAAAGTCCGATAATATTAGCTTTTCTTGACCAGGTTCAAATGTTATTTGGAATTACAGTAAATTGACTTTGCATTTAACACACATATAGTATACAGCAGTGATTTTACAAATGAAAAATAAAATCATTCATGCATTTTTAAATGGCAATGTCGTAAAAGACAATAAATGACTAACCATTGTTTGAACTCAACCCAACTTGGAGTGGATTTGCTTAGTATTTTAGAAGTATGTTTAACACGGTTCGTGTCATTAAGGCTTCTGAAGATTTTAAAAGTATTCCTTATAGAAAAGAAGAAAATACCTTTAAAGGATTTAGATCTAAGGATTATGGTGGGGGCTTCACCTTCCCAATCCATTCACCCAAAACTGTTAATCGCACTGTATAAAAACTTCTAAACCAAACTATGCCCTAGACCGCAGACTTAAAGACTGCACATTATAAGTTTGTTATGTAAGTTGCTGAACGGCACAAAGTTAAGATTTAAACTTGAAAAATGACAGATTTTCGTTCGATACTTTTAGTTCACATCTCATCATCCTTGTTGAATATGTTCAAGTAAATGCAAATAATTATTTTAATCAGACAAACAAATATTTTTCTTCTTTGATGTTTGGAACATTAAATTCTATACAGCTTAGTTTTGTACAAGTTGCACTTTTCGTGATTAATTGTTAACTCCAAGAATCTCTCTCTCGATGAGAGTATATCTTTCTACTGAAAAACATTTTTTAGAGAATCGTTGATTTATTACGTATATGTGCGAAATTTAGCATGTGCTTACCCAAAACCAAGCCCCGATCAAAAGGCGACAAAAGGTAAATTTTTAAGCAGAGTATACCAAATTTGTAATTTCTTCATCTTTGTGTTTGGTTATATATGTAATGATATCAGTCAGTCTCGGGGAATCATAGATTACCATAACATATATATAATATAACATTAACACAGCATAAACAGCTAATAATAAACAACATAAAATAGTAAAATTGCATAATACCCCATGATACATCTTACTTTTCAGACCTACCATACATTTTTGCCTATTATGCTTACAAATAAAGAATTTATCTTCGTAATGCGATGATGATAATTCGTTCTGTAGTTATCACACACACACACACACACACACACACACACACACACATGCATACATAAAAATTATTCGGTGATATCCTGTCTACTAAGAACCTTTGCTATACTTTGCTACAACAATATCAAGGAGACAATGTCAATCCTGCCACGAGACACAAGTATCATATCACCCCCACACACATATATATACTCTCTCCAATACAAATTTTCACTCACATACACCAAAAAGTTATGCAAATCACAACGTAAATATTCGCGTGACTGAATTTCTTTCGATTCTTTCGATTCTTTAAATATCTTTCTTCGCTGTCTGATGATTGTCATAATAAGGCAGCAAGAAACCCTGGGCCATAGACATACATCCAGGGTATTAAAAATATATATATATAAACTAATATATATATATATATATATATATATTTATTTATTTATTTGTTTATTTATATATATATATATATATATATACCGTTTCCTATTATTTTAAAATGTTGATGAACCACCTAGCAGAGATATAATTGCGACATGTCGTCTAGAGTTTGCTTTCTCAATAGTAAATCTCAAAAAATAAAGCAAGAAAACATTTTTTAACATTTAACAACTTTTTCTCTTGGGAATGACATGATTTAGGAGTAATTTTTAGAAGGGCTGCGCTTTTGTGAGACCAAATCAAAGAAAAATGCAGCACTTCTATTTATCTTGTTGATCAGACGCCAGGAAGCTGTCGTCCAAGCAAGTTTAATTCACTGTATTCAAACCGGTACTTTCTTTTTGCTTGCGTTTTTCTTTCTTATTCTTTTAGCGAGCGGCGCCATTTTGTTTGACTTCATAACTGTCATTGCAGTAAAAGTGTTTTGAAATATTTTGCTGGATTAACTCACTTTGATATAAACCATTATTATTTCCCTATATTTTTTCACATAGTATTCGTCTTTCTTGATCTCAACCAGTTAATAGTTCATATGTGATTCCTTAGTCAAGTCTGCACTTTGTATTATTATGATTGCAAAAATAAAAAAAATAAAAAAATGAACAACGAAAAAATTAATTGATGGATGATTGATAAGCAATAATAGAAACGATATTATCGAAAATCAATAGCTGATAATTTTCATCTTGGAAGATACAACGAATAACTTGCAAAATAATAATTCTTCTATTCTTTCACATGTAAAAATCTATGTATGGTAATGTAGAATTGTATTTCACCCATTTTATAAAAGATGAATTCTGAAATGATTTAACCACTTAATATCAACGTAATAGTAATGTAACTGGTGTCTAGAAACAGTGCTTCCCACATTGTCGAGACGACTTATTCTTGAACTGTATCCAAATTTTCAGTCGATAAAATCATCTTTTGGGATCCCCATCAGCTGCATCCACATACTGTACTTAATGTTGCCCATAATAAGTTTTATCTAAATGGAAATTTTGTTTTGGAAGATAAATTATTCATTGCAGAACGTCAAATTTGTTATTGATGACAGGCTGATTTTAGGATGTGATGTCTTGTCAAAATGATTGTGAGGGAGATGTGAAAAAATAATAAATGATGGACGGAGACTTGTCGGACATTCTACAGATTTTGAAAACTTGATAAATTCTTTTGATTGCAGCCCGTACACGTTGAAGATGAAGAGTATCAATGAATTAGTTTAAAATATCACTAGGATACGCGAGAGAAAGTATGGCGTATTTTATTTATGAACCGAGGTATATTTAGCTTTTTGGTACGATTATTATCGGGCCATTGGCCCAATAAGTAGTGTCACGGGGTCTACCACTGAGAGGCGAGAAACAAGAAATTTCCTCTACCCCTCCAAGTTTGAATTGACAGGCCCCAAAGGTTGACCGTTAAAAGAGGAAATTAGAATGTAGGTCACGCTACCTGTACTCCATAACCTCAACCGGTGGATAGAGAAGGGACATAGAGGTCCGTATCGTAGTCCGAATTAATCGCCTGACAGGGTGAGAAAGAAGAAAGAGTCCAGATGATTGGCCAGAACCGTAAAGCTGGAAGCAGTATCCCTTTCGTCAAAGGAAATAGGGATAAAGAATTCATTTTTAGAACGGAGGCTGCCGTGAGAGGACGGGTGATCTGATGCCACAACTCCTGGCGAAGAAGCAGAGCGGAGTTTCAGGACAGCAGCTGGCGTGACCAGATGTATTGAAACTGTCACCAAAACTCCGGGGAAAAGCGGAAAGAATTTTGGACAAGAAGGTAACTGGTGCCTTCAAGCCAAGCTCTACAGAATTCCGCTAGCCCGTGAAAGAAAAGAAATCTCAGAAGAAGCCCGTCGAAGAAGCTAAGTAAACCTTAAAACTGTTTTCTCCCTCCACCCTTCCTAAGTATTGCAATTGTATGCTCTCCATCTCAATTTAAAGAAAGAAGCATATAGAGAATTATATGCACGAAGAAAAGGATAGAAATAGAATGAAAAGATTCATTTCATGAACTCTAAACATCTAAATGGACGTTGCTACCTTCTCAAGGTTCAAGAGAAAAGACAGAAAAGAGAGAAAAGAAAAGGAAAGAAATACATTGTGTTTAAATCTGTCTGCTATGAATATAGCCGGCGCTTTAGTTATTTGCTTGTGTCCGCACGTATTTGTGGATTTGATATTATCTTCTTCGCCTTTAAAAATATTACTCGGGAAATTGGAATTGTCGACTACAATAAATAATAATATTATATCTAAACCTAGAGGCCCATATCTTCCATTATCCTAGGGGTAGGAAGAAGTGGTCTGGTGAGTGGGTGTAACGTGAAATTTGGAAACCCCTTGCCAGCGGCGGTCAGTCTAGCCCCAAATTAAACCCCACATTATCTGCGAGTTCCCCATGTGCCCGAAGAAGGAATCTTAACAGGAACATATTTTGCAAGGGATCAAGTGCCAGACTGCCCCGACTTCACACGTGCGAAAAATAAACTCCCGTCTTGGGATGAATATTTTATGCCACGTCACAGTAGTGTGTTCGCCAATGATTTGGGAGACCGGGGTTCAATCCCAGGTCGAGTTATACCAAAGACTCAGAAAATCGTACTTGATGCCACCTTGCTTTGCACTCAACACTATAAGGCAAGGATAAAGTTGAGCAATCTAGAGAATGGAGTAGCGCACTTCTTACACCTCGGTGTGGTAGCTATTGAAAAGGTCACCAACTTTACTTTTTTTCATGATTATTAAAATTCCTTTTTTTCTGTTGAATGGTACATTCAAAAATAAACTCAAACTGTCTGCGACAAAATAGACGGGGAAAAGGAATTTATTGAATTAATACGGGTTTATCAAAGGTAAAAAATTACGAATGATTCAATTACATATTTCGAGAAATGTGTATTCTAGGCATGAGTTCGAAATCACATTGTAATTGTTAAGTCTAAAAATTAATTCGAAAATATTGAATTATTTCCAGAATTGTCGTAATTGCCGTCTTGCTATTATGACCCCGTAGGTCCTAGAGAGGGTGACTGATTTATCGATAGAATATATTGAGGAAAATCATTAAAGCAGAAAAAGTTGAAATACACATTCTTTTGACAGACCAGTATATTTCCAAAAATGAGTGGCAAAAATATATGAACAGTTTTTAATGAGAAATGTTAAAACTCATATAATCAACTATTTTGAAATGTTTTCTTTTGACAGGGAGAAAAACTGGTGACGAGTCATTTCTGCAGAATGGTTGGAAGGTCAGGGACAACATATGCGTCAACCTAAAAAAGAAATTCACCAAAATAATTTGAAAATTTCTAAAAGTTGAAAAATTCCTTGATGTAATATCAAGAGGAAGTAACTGCAATCTCAGAGGAATGTGGTTAGGTGAGATATAGGAGTAGGAGGTACTGATGGTAGTACCAGTTCATTCGGTGTAAGTGAGTGAACCTAATCAATATAGGTTGGAATCTGAGAAAAGGGGTGGAACTAAATTATCTGTTTTCTTATCCTAAGTTGGTCAAAAGCCTTGAATTTAATTTAACCAACTTTCACTAAGAACTGAATTGTATATAAGCTGTGGCTTTTGGTAGCTCGTTTGATAGACAGGGAGAAGCCATCAGAGAAACCACCTGATTGAGAACACCTCCTGAGCCTAAACTTTGTGCCACCGTACAAATCAGACTGCTGATAGCTGAAAACTTAGCTTATAAATAAGCGAAGAAATAAGAGAAAAGGCTGACGGGAGCCACCAGATAAGACCCCCCGAGTTCAAACCTTGTACGAGACTACTGCTTGCTGAGAACTTGGCTTGTTTCTGTATTATTGTGCGTATCAGTGTTATGTCATTGAAGCAGATGAGGGTAGGGTTACGAAACGATATAACATACAAGAAATATAATTGATATAATATACCAGAATATATAACTACGAAATTCTTCACATGAGACCGTGTTCCTTTCTTTTGTTGAAGTCTTGTTATTTAACGTAGCTTACGTTGGCGATTGACGAGATGGAGCGACTTGTATCAACGGTGGCCTCACCTTCCCAATGAAGAAAATAACGTGGGTGAAGGATATGAGTTAGACAACAAAGTCCAACTGCTCGGCTAGCAAACAGAAACCACCAGGAATAAATCTATTATAGAAACCCTAAATTGAAGTTTTTCCGTCAAATTTATTATACATATATATATATATAGAGAGAGATAGATGAATAGATTTACGTGTAGATATAACGCCTCAACTGATATTACCTTTTCTTATTAAGAAAAGAGTCAGTAATATCCGTGTTTTTCAACACACACAGACACACACACACACACACACACACACACACATATATATATATATATATAAAGACGAAAATAAAATTTTAAAAAGCATTTATGAATCAAAAACGTTCAGCCTGGCCGTTTGATCTTGGGTGATATTGCGGTGTGGTTATGTGCTTTATTTGGAAGATTTCGCAAAACTCCTTGAATTCGACTGATGTGAATTGGCTTCCGTTGTCGCTGACCACACAATCTCCTACACCGAACAACGCAATCAGTTCATGTAGGAACCCAATAGTTGTCCCCGTAGTAGGTCTTCTGAATCTGAGAACCTCAGGCCATTTAGAGCAAATATTCACTGCAATATCATCCAGATAAGCAAAAGGGGAGTCAAAGTCGCCCAGCATGGTGTCCATCACCTGTTGGAAGATAGCCGGTGCGACTTTTATTCCAAAAACTAGTCCGTCAAATTTGTACAGCCCTCTGTGTGTGTTAATACAGAGTAGTTTAGAACTATTTTCTTCTACTGGAATCAGTAGGAACGCCTCGCTTAAGTCAATTTTTAAAAAGATTTTTCCTCCATTTAATTTATTAAAAACCTCTTCTGGGCTGGAGAGTGGATAGTGGTAATCCTTTAGTGCAGCCTTCAATCCTATAGAAAAATCTGCGCATACCCAGATTTCTTTAGATTTTTTTCTTACATATACCGTTAGAGCAGCCCATTCGCTGAATTCCACTTTTGATAATATGCCTATATTCACTAATCGGTCTAGCTCGTTATTTATTTCTCCGGTCGCGGCGAACGGTACGTGTCACGTGGTCTCCTACAGAGAGGAGAGAAATAAGAAATTTCCCCTACCCTTCTGTGTTTGAATTAACAGGCCTCAAAGACTGACCGTTAAAAGGAGGTGTAAGGTATGTAGGTCAACTCGTCGGCCTGCCTGTTGAAGGAAGTAAAGAAAGTAGGTCAAGCTATCTGTACTCCGTAACCTCACCCGGGTGGATAGAGTAGGGGGCCAGAGGTCCGTATAGTAGCCCGAATGAATTGCCTGACAGGGTGAGAAAGGAGAAAGAGGCCGAATGATTAGCCAGAACCCTAAAAACGGGAGTAGCACCCTTTTCGTCAGCGGAAATAGGAGTAAAGAATTCAGTTTTTAGGACAGCAGTTGGCGTGACCAGATGTGTTGAAACTGTCGCCAAAACTCCGGGCGAAGAAGCTAAATAGGAGATAGCAGATGCCTTCAAGCCGAGCTCCATAGAATCCCGCTAGCCTGTTAAAGAAAATACTCTGCGAAGAAACCCGTCGAAAAAGCTACGTAAACCTTAAAACCGTTTTCTCCCTCCTCCCTTCCTAAGTATTGCAATTGTATGCTCTCCCTCTCAATTTAAAGAAAGAAGCTTATAGACAACTATATGCATTAAGGAAAGAAGAGAAATGGAATGAAAAGATCCATTTCATAAACTCTAAGCATCAAAATGGACTTTGCTACCTTTTCAAGGTTCAAGAGAAAAGACAGAAAAGAGAGAGATGGAAAACGAAAGAGAGACATTTGTGGATTTGATATTATCTTCTTCGCCTTAATTATTTGCTTGTGTCCGCATGTATTAAAACCTTGTTATATTTTAAATGTCCCCTCGTGTCGAAATTTATTCATTGTGTTGTTTGCCTATCGAGTCGCCTTCTTTTGCATGTTCCTATTCAGCTTCATTTTCGCCTCAATTTATTCAAGCAAAATGTCCGATTCGCCTTTAAAAATATTACACGGGAAATTGTAATTGTCGACTACAATAAATATCTATACCTAGAGGCCCATATCTTCCATTATCCTAGGAGTATGAAGAGGAAGTGGTCTGGTGGGTGTGTGTAACGTGAAATTAGGAAACCCCTCGCCAGTGGCGGTCAATCTAGCCCCAAATTAAACCTCACATTATCTGCGAGTTCCCCATGTGCCCGAAGAAGGAATCTTAACTGGAACATATTTTGCGAGGGATCAGGTGCCAGACTGCTCCGACTTCTCACGTGCGAAAAATAAACTCCCGTCTTGGAATAAATATTTTTAGCACGTCACAGTATGTTTCGCTTCTTTCTAAAAATGGGGCGTGTATTTTCCTTCAGTTCAAATTTTGCCTTAATCTTAGTACATTTGCCAAGACTAGCTGAAAATACTTCAGGGAAACTACGTTTTAGTTCCATCTTGATTTTTTCAGCTTCGGCTGAAAAGCATTCTACTTTTTGGCAAAACGTATTAATTGGTTGATCCCAGAGTTTAAATTTCATAAACCAGTCTGACACAAACAAATTTTCTGTGTTCTTCAGTACGAAGACTTTTAATTTTTTGATTATACCATTTAGTTATACTGGGATAATTATTTCGCCTTCAAACTTTATTTTGTCTCCTGTTACCGTTCCCGCCGTCTTGCTTGTCATCTTTATTATGGGCCAATTTAATTTTCTCCAAGTTTGTAAGTTTATTATTGATAGATCAGAGCCAGGGTCTAACTGAAATCTTACCGACTTATTTAGTACTTTGACTGTTATGTATTTACGAACGACTTTGTCTGACTCGTTCTCGCTTTTTGTAAGTCTGATTCTGTTTTAAATTATTTTTCTGTTTCTACACTGTGAGCCCTTTATAGCAGTTTTGTACGATAGGGACAGTCCTCGGCCCAATGTACTTTTCCACAGCGGTAGCAAGCGCAGGGTGTTTTTTCTTTTGGTTGTCACTAGTCTGCCTGTATTGAAATTTTTGGTAATGATATTTTTTCTCTCTTTTACCGGAGAATATGATTGGGATCTATGCTTAACTTTCCTTACATCAGACTCCGATATTTTTTGAGTCTTTTCTGACACTCACTATCCTCTGACAGTCTTCAGTCAGTTTTTGAAGTGTGAAATCGGGTTGCTTCTCTAATCTCGACAAAACTCTGCCTCTGATTTCCGCGTCTTTAGCCGACACTCGGCCTTGTGCGAATATCAGACATTTGAAGTTATCCACTGATAATTTGCCTGATTTAAAATCGTCGCACTTCTTATTGACGACCGAGACAAACCGTTAATAATCATCACTGTCCCTTTTCGTTAAGTTGAGACATTTCCACTTTTGTGGAGTAGAGACGTTTTGGAGCTGAATAATTCTGACAGTAATTTAACTGTTTCTAAAAAGCCAAGTTCACAAGTTTATTTATTTATTTTTTTGGTAAGACATAATCTACAAATTTGTTGTGTTCCACAGACTTTTTTTTACATCAGTCCAATCGGCACAGTCGGTAATATAGATATGTTCATATCTTCTGTAATATGCCTCAAAGGTATTATCCTCATCTGTGGGGTAGGAAAATGTTTCGAGTGCGTTTCACACTGCATTTTGAGTGAAATTAGTAGTACTATCTGTAGACTGGTTATTACTTAGACATTTAAAAAGTGCTTCTTGCTGTTTTTGTTATTCAAGGAAGAACCGTTGTTGTTTTTCCTCGTTTTTTAAGATTCTTTCTTCCTTTTCTTTCTGAAGTTGAGGGAGTTTTTCCTCATATTTTTGTTGAGACTCCATTTAGAACGTCATCATTTGTGCAAACATTTTTTTAAGGTCTTCCATTTCTTTTTAGACTTTAAATAAAATTCCTATTAAAAAAATATTTTTTCCTCTGGGGTGGGGGAAGGTTTTTTCTTCAGTAAATATCCCCAGAAATCAAGAATAATTACTCTGTGTGTGTGTGTGTGTGTGTGTGTGTGTGTGTGTGTGTGTGTGTGTGTGTGTGTGTGTTTTGTACAACACAAAACTGTAAGCGCCGAATTAAATCTTTCTCTCTGAAGTGGGGGGAAGAAAGAAAAATATGAAAATCACTTTTTGATTCCATGAAAATCTTACTTACGGATTTTTGTATTTAAATATCCGCTATCCAACACACTCCATCGTTTGTACAATTTGATACCTTGCATTTGTTTAACAAAAATCTTGTTCGGTTCGTTGTATGCTGGAACGTTGTTGTAGATTATTTAACAACTTGTAGTTGGGTATTTCTTTGTTGTTGCGCTGTATCTTCACCAGTATGTTGTGCGATTAACCCCTTTTGCTTGTTGGAGAGTCCCTTTTTTTCGTTCGAGTTCCTCGTCACCAGTATGTTGTGGCCCCGGAAAGGGTCACTTATGAAAACACAAACACGGCTAATAGATAACAGATTATATTACATAGAAAAGGTAAGAAGTCTCGTACTGTTCAGATAACACCGATATTGATCAGTGGTATTTGATGTCCACCCCACCCAACCGGCATGTGTGGCACAAGGCTTTTTTTGGTGGGTCAAGGAACAGGGACGGAGCCCACACGCGCCTGGCATTTCCAAAAATACATACGGCCCCATCGGCATTCCCCTTATTAGTGGCGCTTCAGGCGTCGGGTAATAAACCAAACCCTCCGAAGGGGGTAAAAGCCCGGGGGAAGGCCCCCGGTGACCGAAGGAAACTTCCAGCTACCGAGACACACTCAGCAAGATCCGTGCCGCAGATAATACGGCCAGCCGAAGTGCTACCCGGCAACTGGAGAGGTACAGACCGATATTGATCTGCCCGTCTGGTAGCGAAATCTCTCAGTACAAATAACGGTGAGAAGAATCCATTGTGGTGAGATGGGTAAGGCTCCCACAACATTTCTACATCAATCAAACATCTTGTAAAACCTGGAAGGATACAGATTGAAAAAACCATCCGGCATCCACCTTGTAGAAAGGAATTAATTGGTTTTGATACCGATTAAATCAGTTCAGTAAAAATCTTTTTGATAACTATAATATATCCTATCCAAATCCCAATTGAAAATTACATCAAATTCTATCGAATCATCCCTGATCAATCGGGCAATTTATATAAAATACGTCCGAATAATATACGAAAACGATACACAATGAAGAAACTGCATTTTTAAGGCCTCACAAAAATTTGAAGTTGAAATAATTCAAAAAGCTCAATTACTTGCTCCTAAATATAATATGGCGAACCAAGTGGAAAAACTTCACAAAAAGCAATATTTTATTTCGTTGAAAGACAATTACTATGATTCTTTCAATAACCGATCCTGTAGACTACTGAACCGAACAAAAATGCAAATGGGCGAAATAAGCAACTTAATTTTCCAAAATATATGTAATAAATTATTAACTGCTTTGTACATAAACAAATGGCTCAGTACTACAGACAGTATCAAATGATTTTGATATGTTTAAAATTATGAGAGGTGTTCTATGATTAAATATGATGTCAAGGACGTTTACCTTTTTATTACTGAACATACTGTTTATGGGACATTAGTATTGCAAAGGAATATATGGATATACCAGAAGAGAACATTCCTATCATCCAGCGTTACAGTGGAACGTTGTTATACCAGAAGAAAATATATGGATTAAGAAGCGAGCAAAAAATTACTAAAACGTACCATGGATTCATTTGACAGGGCTGAAGAGTGCTGGTTTTTACGTTCCCAAATACTGTATATTTACAGATACTGCAATGATTGATTATTCTGGAAAATAGAACCTCTAGAAGAGGTATATACTACGCAACAACTCATTTCATTAGGTCAGTTTTCCATTGGAAATCCAAACTAATTCAACAATTTCATGGAGACCTTCAGTGTTTCTTTGAATCGCTTTTTCTGAACTCCTTGGGAGGCGGTGATCTTTCATACGTTTATCATCGCGTGCATGTCCGCTGCAGAAAAAAGGACAGCTCGAGCTCTTTTCTCCCTTGCCTGTCAGCCTGATCTCACTAAGGGAGGCAATGTCGATTTTCTACCTGGCAAGTTCAGAAGCGATTAGATCGGTACGTCTCTGAGGTTCATCTGTATCGTCCCGGTTAATAAGTGCGTGGACGTTCCACGGGGCGATGTTCAGTGGTATTTTTTTTTTTTGCTTTCTTGTTTCGACTGCGTTGAGAGAGGTCCCCGCCAATGGCGGTAAACAAGCCAGGATGAAGTAGAGCAGGCAATGTTTGGTTACATTTTCTTGCTTGTTCTCCATGCTTCAGGGTGAGAAGTGCTGTCCTTGAGAGGGTCGCTCAGACATTACTTCAGTCCAGTCTGTAAGGAGCGACCATAAACACATGCACCTTACTACTTAAGGGTAATGGAGAGGTGAGTGGTCAACAGTTTAGCATTTAATTTAACTTTGTTTATCTTAGCAAGTGTCATTCACTGATACAGTGGTACTTTACAATTAATACATTTTTACGATCACCTTCCATCCACACTTGCACTTAAATACCTCATGTTCTCTATAGACAGCCTTACTTGAAATCCCCAATGTTGATGGACAACGAATTATATTCAAAATACCGATGATATTTACTTTATGATTGATTGCAGGAGTGGATTTGTTTGTTTTGTTTTTATGGCATATTAATCATTGTTGACTATGTAATGCCAAATCATGTTTTTACATATATATTAGATATATGATTTGTAAACACTCACAGTTAAATAATAAAACAGTTCTATTCCTAACAATTCAATTTACCATAAGTAAACATAGTTAAATGGTTGTATGTAATGCTACATATCATTAACCATTTAGTTAAACATCAATTATTTGTTTACACATAGTTAAATGATGGAAAAATTTTATTTTAAAAAATTCAGTTTAGCCTAAGTCATTTGTTTGCATTCAGTTTAAATGTCAAACAGTTCTACTTAGATACGACTCTCACAGGTGCTACCAATCCAAGCCAGAGTAGACTCGGAAGCTGTTGTAACGAAGGGGTACTCCGCATTCCCTACAGCTCCAGCATTACTGGAACCTCATCATCAGATTGTTTAGTGTCATATCCAAGACCTTTGTTAGAGAGGATCTTACCTCTCTGTACAGATACATTCGGCGTAATCTACTGCCCCAGCCGAATGGGCTTGGTGAGAGTCGAGTTGGAAAAATCAATCCAACCCATAAAAGAAGAGGAACCTAAATAGATTTATAAGTAGTTTAGTTAACTCCATCCACATTTATAAAGATGATAACCGACTGTTTTGTGTAGATAATCGATCAGCCTCTGCGATTTGGTTCCAAAGATTGGTAGCAAAAATAAAAGGGGTGGTGGACCAGGCTGGGATTAATTAATATAATATATGATATATTGATTAATATAATAATGCTGATTCTTACTAAGATGAAAAAAGAACAAGGATCACAGGGTATTAAAAATGACCAGGAGCTGGAAGCTAGAGTAAGATCCAGCAACAATAAAAACAAAGTCGGTGATAGGACGTAATCGTACTCTCGGACCTTGTGTGCTATGAGCAGGACGGAGGAATGTAACCTCTAACCCTTCCCTCATTCTCACGTATAATCTCACAGCATATATCTACGTTTTGTTGAATGTTATGAGATTCAGCCTTTTCTTATAAAATCTGAATTTCTCTTTAAGCTATTGCTTAGAGTATCCAATCTGATCATAATGAAAAAAAACTTATCCTCATTCAATCCCTTCAACCGTGTTACCCAAATACAAATTCTAGCCACAACGAGGATCACTTGAAACACAATCCATTATACACCTGACCATAGAGGAACAGCATCGTCAAAAATATGTGCCACGTCAAGCTGCATGAACTGCTTGGGTACAATGTTGGCTTCAAGTTATTAGCAATAGTTACAGTCGTCTTCCCTCAATAAGAAAGACAAAAAAAAAGGCGCCTTCCTAGGAAGTTTTCTTTATTTGAAGCAGAGGAAATTTGCATGGCAGACCCTGTGATAATGGGTGGAGAATTGACTCATCTAATGAGGAGATTATTAAAGCCTTTGTTCGAATTTATGTTTTTTGACGGTAAAGTGATAGAAGTGCGAGGCGACTCTAAATATGATCCGCAGATGGATCAGCATTCTGTACTCATCCCCAACGGTAGCAGTAGAGGTGAATGAGAAGAGTTCGGGATCCTTCACGACTGAAGAATCGGTGCCACAGGGTTGCCCATAATATACTCAATATCCTCATCTTGCTGCCCTGCTACGAATTCATCGAGAAAAGAAATCAAGTCTGTTCCTTTGCATAGTTGAACTCTTGGGCTGCATGCGAGCTAGAGTCCCCGCAAAGACCGATGCTGTTACCGTGTTTGTGTCCCACCACTCAAATATTATCACGGTTCAGCAGGTGCTGGTAAGGTACAAGCAGGTTTCAGAATTAAAAAAAACAAACTTTGAAAAGTGTGAAGTTCTGTGGAAGTATATGCCGATAAAGATGCTTGCTGTGCGGTTCTGTCCAAAATTTTATTTGAAGAAAAATGATCGAAAGGTAAAAGTTAAAATGTTGGTTGAATCTCGACTCCAAGACGGCTGTTCTCAAAAGGCAAAGTGTTGGCATACGCTACTTACATCTTCCCTCACACCCTTTAAGATTGTCTTTACTTCTTTGTTGGCGGTGCGGCAGTTGGTGCTGGATTTCTTCTTGTTCGCACTGTTGTTGTAGAGTCGCAATCGAATTATTTTCAAGCAGGTTTGTACTCTGCATCACAACGAGGGTTTAGGGATGCTAAATATAGCAAGTTGGTAGCTGGCTGAGAGGCTAACATTTCTAAATCAAACGTTGGCAGAGGATTCACCGTGGATACCCTTCATAAGCTGAGATTCAGTTCTAAGGCCAATAACTGTTGTGAACCAAAAGAAGATTTTGCTGTTCTTTACTGAGTGTATAGGGGCACTTCGCAAGCTTCCTCGGTCTAGTGACCTTTCATGGCTTCGAAAGGCATATACCAGGAAATACTGGAAGGTACTGTTTCGAACCTGTTCGAGAAAAGACTGGGCTTGTCGTTGAGGCAGATCTTTTCCCAGCAGAGGTGAGCGCCAGGTCGGGATTGTGACAATAGCTCTGAGGTCTCTTGATATTTTGCTTAGAATGAGGTACCCCTTGCTGACTTCGCCTTCAAAACTAGCCAGGCATACTTACACGATTTTGTATACTGTGGCAGTGGTTTGGGGGAAACAGTCGAGAACGCCTCTTTTCGCATGCTCCTTCAGAAATCTAAACGTACCATGGACTTACCTATATCTTGGTCATCTGAATCAGTACTTTCTCACATGCACGCTCCCTATATATATATATATATATATATATATATATATATATATATATATATGATAATTAAGTAAAGTGTTGAATAAAACACCGATCTATAAATTGGTAGATTTTGTTTCTGTAAATTAAGTGAAAAGTTTGCTGTAAAACAGAAGTTACTAAGTTTTTTCTTGTAAGATAGGGTAATATTAATCAGAGCGTAAAGGATTTACAAATATTTACTTTACAAGAAGTAGGGTTTTAGGCATAAAATGAAGCAGTATACTTCACTTAACTTGTATATTTTGCATGTGGAAATATTATTGTATGAGTATGTCTCTATGTAAGAGAGAAAGTTTATTCATGCGTTAATATGTATGTTGATGCACGTGGATGTTTAATTCGTACGTTTACCCTCGGAGAAGGCAGGGATCCATCAATCCTCCCCAGCTATGAGTGAATAGGAAAGAAAACTCGATTCTTTTAGCTTGGCAGAGATTAGAAAAAGATTAGAAGAAAAGATTAGAAGAAGAAAAAATCAGAATTCAAACCAGCTGTACTCCTCTTGAAACTGATATTATGTCGTATCCTGTCCAGGACAAGGGTGTTGGAAAAATATTCATTTAAAAGTGAGAATTAATTTTTATTTATTGCGGACTTTTTTCCTCATCTTGGTAGTTTTTGTGTTGTTTCTTCTTTCACTACGTTTCGGCCAAATTTCACCTCTTGCCTTCTTCAGGTGATTTACTGCGACCTCGGATAGCAATGCTTAGTCTTGTAACCGTATTATTGTCTATTGCATCACGTTTTTGACCAAGTAAACCTCTGGTCGGCTTGGGTAGGATTTGAAACCGCTATCTTCTGACAATGCTCACCTGTAACCGTAAAGACTCAACGCCTCTTTCCGCTGCGCCACGGGCCCCAAAGGGCGATCAAGGATTGATTTTTTGGTCTTATAAATCCAATTATTTGTTCTCCTTATCTGGTCTTCCATAGTCGGGTCCGTACCGAATTTTGTAATTGGAACCATTTTGAGATGAGGCTTCTTAATATGAGAATTAATTTTCATTTATCGCAGACTTTTTGTCCTCATCTTAGTAGTTTTTGTGTTGTTTCTTCTTTCACAACGTTTCGGCCAAATTTCACCTCTGGCCTTCTTCAGGTGATTTACCGCGACCTCGGATAGGAATAGTGAGTCTTGTAACCGTATCCCCAGTGATTAAGAAGCCTAATCTCAAAATGTTGAGACGATTCAAGACAATCGTTTAAAAGTGTACACTCATTTGTGTAGTGTAACACGCTAAGATGCTCCTAAAAGAAGATGAACATTCTGAAACCACTATCTTTGAAATCATCTTTTGAGCTGAACCTAAATTGGAGCGTATCATTTTTATCAAACCACATAGAGGTGACTCAGAAGACTTAACAAGAGATACAACACCTTTATGCTTGTTCAACAACATGTACAGAACATTTCGTTAACTTGTAAACGAATCGTCAAAAGAAATCGTGACAGTAAACTGGGGGCAAGAGATGGAGTCTGGTACACACGTGACAAAAGGGTTTATTTACATTAAAGATAAGGTTCACCCTTAGATTTTGCAGAAAACTGTGGGCTTTACTTTCGATTGACAATCTTATGAGCACGTCTTATTTATCGCTGGTAGTAATACTCAGTCAATTTTTTACTACTAGCAATTCTTGCCCAACTGCACTGCGGGTCTTTAAAATGTACATTATTAGAAATAACGAAGCTACATTCGATTTTATTAAAGTTTACGATGATTATTCATATTAAAATGATTTATATCTATTTGCATCGTTTATTTACTATGGTTTACTGTCTTGTTTATACCGATCGTGGAAGACAGAAGACGGTTTTAAGTTTGTTCAGGTATGTCAGATACCTTCGAACAACCCTAGAAATAAAACAGCCGTATTTCCAACAAGCATTTGATTTTAGTATTTTCCTCACATCAAGGAGTAGTATTCAACGAAACTAAAGAAAATAGGTTCCTAAGCCTTTTCTAAGTCGGGGAACGTTGAAATGAATGGTATTCACACTGTCCGCGATAGTAACGACTTAAAAGGGAGTGACATGATTACTATTGAATAGGAATAATTACTTTAAATCATATAAATGGATATAAATATTTGAGAGAAATGTTCAATATCATACATGGGATTACCACACGGGGCCCATATTCATAATGGCGCCTCTTTTTTGGTGTGTGTGTGTGTGGGGGAGCAGTGGCGACTCTAGCCTATTTTTGCTACTCGTACCCCCCCTATCAACTTCAGTTCACAACCCGTGGTCCGTGGACCCAAAGTAAGTCATCATAGTTGCTGTTGATTCTCCATTGTATAGCACAGATTGACTAACGTACCTTGCATGGTGTTTTTTTTGTAAACAATCAAGATACTATATAATTTGTAGTCTTGTTAATACAGTAGATAAGATAATTTTTTTCCTTTCAAAAGTATAGAAGAAAAGAGAAGATGTTCATTACAATGACGAGAAAAATATGTTTATTAGAAGAAAGAAATTGATGATAATGACAACGAACCAGGTTAGCAATTAAGTCCACAAATCTCCAGGTCATTTGTCTCATGGAATTATAAAATAATTAAATGATTGATTTTTTATTAGCCCTTCACAATGGTTTTTTTTTTGGTTTTTTTATTAAGGAATGGTTTATTCATGAATTTTGAATCATAGAAATCTACGAAAAATATGGGTTCTATCTCATTTTATATTAATAGTAAGAAAAACCCTCAAACCTCGGAACCTTCGTAAAATTCCTTAGTAGTACGTAAATACTTTTGTAATTTTTTTTTCATAAAGATTCTGTATGTAACTTTTTTTGCTGCATCATTTCACAGCTAGTGTTCGTCTATAAATGCCTTTGAATGGGCGTGTCTGCAGGTCAAGCGCGTTTTTGGAAAGGTCATCTCATTTGAGCATAAACTCCAGGCGTCTTGGTTTGGCCGCAAATTTTTCTATTACCTTATTGTGCAATTTATTTCTTTGCTCTAAGTCTTTAAGCATTTGCTTCTCAATTGAAATTCAGGCTAAAGACGAAAGTCGATCCTCAGCCATAGTGCATCTCAAAAAATGATCGTATTCTGTCCAAAGTTGAGAAACTTCTTTCATTTGAAACTGAAGTAGCGGGAATGGTAAGGAAAAGTTGTATCAGTCTCACAGTTTCAGTCATTGCAGACAAAAAACCGAGTTCATGAAGCATCTCCAAAATAGCTTTACTTGAGGTAAGGGGCGGAGATGGGACTAGTCCTACTCGTGGCCGGCACGACCAATAACTCGGTCAATGTTATTCAAAATGGATTAAAAATCATCCATTAATTTCAAGCAAACATATTTAGTCTGATCTCAGTTAAATTACGTATCTATTCAAGTTTCGATAACTAAGTAGCCAAAAGATCATAAATATATCTGGGAATAATACAACGATGCTGCTTTGAACGAATGGTTTTTGTCCGGCCACCGTCAGATCTATTGAACATCCCATAAAATCGGCTATAATATTGAACACGCGTAATCCGTGCCAAGCAGAAGACACTTATAATAATAGTAATGTGAGAGAAATCCGCTTTTGGCTGTAGCCAATAGCAAAAGCAACTCAAAATAGCGTGTTCAAAAAAATTAGCACAATGTGACTGCTGACAGCTGTCTTGGGAAGAGGAAGAGGAACAGAGAGAGAGAGAGAGAGGGGGGGAAGAGAGAGAGAGAGAGGGGGGATAGCAGATTATAGCCGTCGCCGACGTCATCATCATCGCTATGGTAAATGTTGGTTAAACGGCGTGTTTTAATTCGTTTTATCACTAACAGATCTCTATTTCTTTAATGAATGTTGCATATATTACATTCTGTAACTAAAATTTGTTTATTTGAATACATTTTCAACAAATAATCTTTGTCATCAAATCCTTTATTCTAATAAGCATATTTTTCTCGTCATAGTAATGAACATCTTCTCTTTTCTTCTATACTTTTGAAAGGAAAAAAAATTATCTTATCTACTGTATTAACAAGACTACAAATTATATAGTATCTTGATTGTTTACAAAAAACCACCATGCAAGTTACGTTAGTCAATCTGTGCTATACAATGGAGAATCACGCAATAGCAACTATGATGACTTACTTTGGGTCCACGGACCACGGGTTGGCAACTGAAGTTGACAGAGGGGGGGGCACGAGTCACAAAAATAGGCTAGAGTCGCCACTGCTTGAGGTACATTTTTTGAAATCATTGTCAGAATACAAATACCTGAGCTCACTCAAGGATTTTAGGTAAAAAATACCAGGGTATTTTTCTGCAATGCATCTATATGTTGCTAAGGGAATGTTCTGGGGGTGTCCTCGTGGTGTAATGGTTAAAGCGATGGACTGCGAAATCGTAGTACGCGAGTTCGTTCTCCAGTCGTGCTATTATGTTCACTTTCGGGCAAATACCCTTGGGTAAGGTATGAACCCCCTTATCCTCCCAGCTATGGGTTAAATAGTACTGTTCTTCTAGGAGAATGGCTTTGGCATTAAATAACCTAAAAAGAGTTGATATGCCATTAAACAAAGAAACCGGAAACCGGAATGCACAGGAAAAAACTTCAAACTTCTTCACATCGAGCAATTCAAAATATGAAAAGTCTCCTATGTTGGCGAATCGTTCCTTTAGTGACGAAATGATGTTTTGAATTATTTCAAAATATTCACTTTTGTAGTTGATTCGATTTCCCCTAGTTCTTTTTGTGGGTGGAGCGTGTGATTCGTCAGATATCTCCATGTGTGTCATCGTTTGTTGGATCATATTTTTATAATGTTCATTGTCGCAATTATTTGATATTGATTGAATGAAATAATGTATTTTATCTTGAGCATATTTCACATCGAGTTTTCTGCACAGTAAAATGTCAAATAGTTTTTCTGCTTGAGAAAGAATGACATAAAAACAGTTAATAAAAAACATGAAAGTGAAATCATTCAATTTTGACAATAGATTGTCGGTTTCACTTAGTGTTGCTTCATCCCATATTTCGCCATGATCAAGAATATCTTCGAGTGCGTTCATTATTTTTTGACGATCGTCTTTTATAGCGGATACAGTTCTTGATTTATAAAACCATCTGGTAGCACACAAAGATGGGATGCTGATTTCAAATTTTCGGAACACACTCTTCCGTTTCGTACTAGATGATGTGAATTTACTGAAACTGTGTAAATGTGAAAAAATATTTTAACGCCATCAACTTTTTCCGTACTTTTACTCAAAACTAAATTAAGTTTATGGGCATAACAATGGATGAAATCGGCGTATTTAAATCCCCTCTTTCTCAATTTAATTTGCACTCCGTTCAGTTCATCTGGCATCACGGCTGCTCCATCATAAGTTTGGCAAACCAATTTTGATTTTGCATCATCGAAGGAATTTAAAGAATTCTCGATTACATCAGCTAATCTTGTAACACTTTTGTCATCGCTCACGTCATGAAATCCAAGGAATCGTTCAATAATTTTGCATCCATTCACATACCTAACAATGATCGAAAGCTGTGCATGCATTGCACAGTCAGTTGTTTCATCAGCCTGCACTGAAATAAATGGGGCACTTTGAATTTCAGCGTAAATAACATCAGCAATCACGTTATTAATTGCAGATATAATTTCATTCTGTATTATTCTGGAAACACCTGAAAATTGCCTAGAGCCTTCTTTGGCGGAAAGTTTTGATGCAAACACACTGTCAATTTTAGAGAGACACTGCAATAATTCTCGATAATTACCTTTGTTAAGACTATCTTCCACTTCATCGTGTTCGCGCAATGGTAGTTCTTGTTTGCAAAAATATAATATTGCGTTTATCAGGTGTTTCAGATATTGTTTATTTTCTTCGACCAATTTATTGTTCCTTTCTCTTTCAAGTTTGGCCGATTCACTAATAGCAGTGACTATGTCATACATGCCAATTGTTTTTAAACGCTTATAATTGTTTCAAATGAGTCATTGATTTCGAATGAATTTTGCAGTCAGCCAAAATATGCCTATAATCAGTATAGCCAGTATCAGTCCATGATTGCCCTGATTTAGGCGTGAAAAGCAAGCAAGGCCAACAATAGAGTTTTTCCTCAGAATTACTCGCACATAACCAGTCAAAATCATTAAACCATTTGGATTGGAACGAACGAGTTCTAACCTTATTCACCAATAAAGGAGTTGGGCGCCCAACTTTGATAATTTCTCGCTTCTCGGCTACATTTCTCTGGCCAAACGATTTATTTTTCAGGTCTAACACAATATCTATTTCCATTATATCTAATTTTAAATCCAGATCATTAACAGCAAATGCAGTACAACTTTTTTTTTAATGTTTTAGAGAATAATCTATTTTGCCCGTGAAACTTAGCGCAAGTGACGTTATACGTAAAATACAGGGAACTTCCAAAATGTAAATTCCATCTGATGAATCTTGAAACATATGATATCTTGACCAGTTGAAGTTATCCGTGGAAACACTGAGAACATTGAAAATCTTAATTTTATCCAAAAATTCTAAGATACAAAGAATTCGTAAATAAAGTCCGTAATAAAATTGAATGCAGTGAAGCGACTGAAATATTTTCGGCAACTGAAGTAATGTTCTCCAAAATTAAATTTTCCCATAGAATAAAAGGTAATATTGATGAATAAAGTTGGGTTTAAATAGATGTGAAATGACGGATGCAGCAAAAAAAGTTACATACAGGACCTTTATGAAAAAAAATTACAAAAGTATTTACGTACCACTACGGAATTCTACGAAGGTTCATTGGTTTGAGGGGTTTTCTTAGTATTAATATAACATGCCTTAAAACCCGTATTTTTCGTAGATTTCTATGATTCAAAATTCACGAAAAAAACATTCCCCAATAAAAAAAAACAACAAATTCACTCTTATTCAAAACCTGTTCTTTATTAATTAATCAATGAAACAATAACTTCATCACTGATATTTACAATATATACGCGTGGTTATGTTTACAAACAACTATTCGTATTACTACATATACGTTTGCTTGCAGCAGTAGTAGTAATCGTTGTAGTCAAACACTTAAAAAAGTGCACAGAATCGCCTCGTCAGTGATGTTCATGGGGTCCTTACAAGTTTCGGGTCTTCCAACATCATACTTGCTCTCCCAAGTGACCCTACCGAAACTTTTGTTCCAGCCGGCTATCCTGCAGTAAAAATACGCCCAGCATGCAAAAACACACAGTTCACACAAAAGAAAAAATTAAATGCTACTGCTAATGAGTTTTTAAAATGGTATTGACCAATGAGAAACGACTTACGTCACTTCCCTCCCAGTCACGGCGAATTATAAAGTAAACTTACTGCAAACTGTCTTTATTCTATATCTAGTATGAGTACACTCACTTGCACTGAGCCAGGTTTGGATTAAGGTAACAGGTAATATCCTTTTGACATGCGAGACTTGGAAAAAAAAAATTAAAAAAATAAATAAAGGAATAAAATATATGTATATATGCATATATATATAAAGCTTTTTCCTCCCTGACCTCTTTATGACAATGTTTAAAAACAAAAAAAAAATAAAATAAAAATAAATAAATAAGTGCCTGATTTAGGATAAATAAAATATACATACATACCTACACACACACACACACATATATATATATATATATATATTTACATATACACACATATATATATATATATACATAAATATACACACATACACACACATATACGTATATACATACACACACACACACACACACACACATATATATATATATGTGTTTATACGTACGTATGTGTCTACGATATACACAGACACAGTTAGTAGTTTCAATTTCGCTTAAAATAAAGATTATTTGTTGAAAATGTATTCAAATAAACAAATTTTTGTTACAGAATGCAATATATGCAACATTCATTAAAGAAATAGAGATCTGTTAGTGAAAAAACGAATTAAAACTCGCCGTTTAACCAACATTTACCATAGCGATAATGATGACGTCGGCGACGGCTATAATCTGCTATCCCTCTCTCTCTCTCTCTCTCTCTCGGTCCCTCTCCCTCTTCGCAAGACAGTCGTCAGCAGTCACATTGTGCTAATTTTTTTGAGCACCGTATTTTGACTTGCTTTTTGCCATTGGCTACAGCCAAAAGCGAGATTTCTCTAACATTACTGTTATTATAAGGGTCTTGTGCTTGGCACGGATTACGCGTGTTCAACATTATAGCCGATTTTATGGGATGTTCAATAGATCTGACGGTGGCCGGACAAAGACCATCCGTTCAAAGCAGCATCGTTGTATTATTCCCAGATATATTTATGAACATTTGGCTACTTAGTTATCGAAACTTGAATAGATACGTAATTTAACTGAGATCAGACTAAATATGTTTGCTTGAAATTAATGGATGATTTTTAATCCATTTTGAATAACATTGACCAAGTTATTGGTCGTGTCGGGCACGAATAGCACTAGTCCCATCTCCGCCCCTGTGGGGGGATATAAATGAAGTACCCCCATATTAGCTGACAAACGTTATCATATTTCTACTTTTCGACATTTTGCAGAAGCAAGGTTACTAAAAACTAAGTCAAATTTTATCTTCTCCACAATTTCATGTTCAATTGAAATGAGAGACATATTGGCTAAGCGATCTTCCGGCAAACTTGATCTCAAGTAACTTTTATTGAGCTTCAGTTTTGAGAAGCTTCTCTTTGCAGTAGTAAGAGAAATTGTGAGCGTCCAAAACAGCTGAGGTACAATCAGAATATTTGGCACTGTTCCTTAAATTCGATTGACGATGATTTGGTCATCATGATCATGTCATGTTCCACTTTGGAAGCTGTGGTTAAAAAATCCCGGAATCGGAGAACTTCCAAAGACAACCTAGATACGTTTCAGTCAGCATCGTTTTTGCTACTGAGAATTTTAAAGTTTCGTTCTGACAAGTCTTTGGTATCTTCTAGAATTGCTTGCAATGATAATCTAGCGAAGACAGTTTGCAGATGAGGCAACGACTCAAATCGTGCTTCCTGTTCATTTTGAAGTCGATCATGATATTCGTAAAGATTTCTCTTTTCTTCCTGCACAAGTATTTAACATGCATTATCTGTTTCATCTTATAGCTTTCTCTTTCTTCTAATCCGCTTTTAAAAAGGAATTTCCATTTCCTTACATTTTGTTTTACTTTAATTAACTGATTCAAACACCATCCTGTCTCTGTTTCGGTGAAAGAAAATTTTGGTTGCATCTAATCACACATCCAATACCAGATTCTTGAAGTTTGTTTTGGATAAGATTTATTTGTTCCAGAATTTCTTCCCAGTAAAGCAAATGTGACATTAAGCAGTTTTCGATTGAAAGCAAAGTGGTTTTTGCATCCCTTCTCGTTTGAAGATTTTCTGAAGCTGAGGTAAATTAATCGAGTGTCTGAATCATTTCTTGAAATCCGATTTTCATTGCTGGAATAACTTCTTAACGTGCACTCCAGCAGGTGGTCACTAAACACTTCATCATGATATTCACATGCGAAGATAAAACTTCCCATCGGTGACTGGAAGAAGAGAAAAGTATAGAGTTTCTCAATCACCCCGAAAAATGTAATGGCACTTGCATTCACTAATCAGCCATGAACACCGCATAAATTCAGACTATGATTTGAACAGGGCTCAAATTTAGTTTTCCCATTTATGTTTCATAGAAGACATGGAACACCACCATGAACTCCAGCCATAATTGCCGTATTCTCAAATCCTATCCCCCAACATTTTTTTAAATCAGTTATCTCTTATTCCAGTCGATCCCAAATCATCTTCTTGATTTCAAAATCTGTCTTCCTATGCACAGTGATAAAACCATAAAATGATTCCCGCACCTCCACTTCTTTGTTTTGAACAATGGCATAACAGTAAATGAAATTCATCTGATCAGTACGAGAAATGTCATGCGTGCTCTCTTGTATGTTTGCAAAATAAGTGGCTTTTTCTATTCGATCCAATATATTTTCCTTTCAGTGTTTTCCCAAGATATAAGTGAATTCATTTTGGAATTTTGGTAATAAGTACTACCGGTTATCATTTTCTTCTTTCAAGTAATGCTTTCCAAGAACATGTCATACTTGCTCATGAGTTGAACAAATTTTATAAAGTTACCTTTTTGGAACTATGTACATCTTCTCGATGACCTGTAAAAGGTAGGTTCTGTTTCTTCAGAAACTTTACGACACTAAGTAACCTGTCTTCTTTCTTTCTAAATTTGTTCTTGTAATTTACTGTCAAGGCTTTTTCCAGCATCTTCCATTCCTTGAATGCTCTTTGGTGGTCAGAAGTATTTTCACGTTCAGACATTTTTGAATTAAGCTTCCAGAACTGGATTTCTGGCTAGCTTTGCATTGCTCTGTCTTCTGAAAAAGGCCACAGCAGAAACAATAAAGAGATTTGTGCGTCTTTGAGTACAGAAACCATGATCTCAAAATAGTCTCCCCATTATCCATAGCTTTGTAAAACCAATGTTGGATCATTACCCTCGAAATATTTTCCCAGGTATAACAGATGGAGCAAATAGTTTATCGTTGTTTTGCAACTTTTTACGTCCCAAGATCAACAAGCAACTGACCTGAGCAAGCTAGTGGCCAAAATGCAAATATAGATGAGAAGGACAGGCTAACACAGGTTGCTGTGTACAAAGATAAACACAGCAACCTCTGTGTTTGCCTGTTTATCTCTGCCATATTTGCAATTTCCCCATGTTTCTTCCCTCCTAGTTCTGATGAACATTAAGCATCCTTGTCTTTGCCCTTTGGTATAGCTACATATTTCTTCTCTAGGAAAACATGTAATGATGCGTCACATTTTCTTTCCTCGCCTTTTCTGGTGGCTTTCAACTTGTGGTAAGCTGCACCCCTCAGTTTTTACTCATCCTAATCGATGAAAAAATAGAGAAAGAAACAAGTAAAAAGCAGCATACTCAACAGTATAGGGAATTTTTATTTATCATACTAAGATATAATTTAGGCTAAAAATATTCCAAAATTAGGTAGACACATTCGTGACCTATTTGCATCTTATAATAGCATAGGAAAGGGTTGCTTAAAAATACAGAAAGTAAATAATTACAGGAGTTTGTCCTATACAGTAAATTATTGTTTAAATCTTTTGTTAAAATGAATTTAAAAAATTTACTATCCTCTTTTTCTTTTACATTTTTATCTCTTTTTTTATTTCATTCTAATATCCAATATAATATCTTAACATTTGATCCATATTAATGGTCGAAATAAAAATAACTCAACATTAAAATTTCATGTGAAATGTTCACCACTGATACTTGACATATTCTCGAGAGAAATGAATTGCAATTGATTTTTTAGACAAAGTAACAAGCTCCTAATTATTTTGGCGGCATATTCTTTAATAATTTCCCGGTGTTATGAATAATGTTTATGAAACTAAACTAATAAGGGCAGAGATATTTAATAACAATTTATTTATTTCCATCAGTTCAGCCGGTTATTTTAAATAAATGTGTTTTAAAAGAAAGTTTTTAAAAGGATAAACAATAAACAATAAACATTAAAAGTGAATATCAGATAATTACGCTTCTGGCTTAACTTTGTTTTTGTTTGTTTAGAGAAACTAATCTGTAATCTTTTTGTGTTTCTACTACTCGATGTAGAAAAAATAATTTGGATCAACTGAAGAATCTCTTTTCCCATAAAGTGCTTGAAGGATTCTACAGTTTAGTTAGAATGGAGACTCTACAGCTGATCCTAAATGAATATTTAAGATGTTTTTAAAATCGTTCCCGAAGACTTTAAAGCATAACATTTGAAAATTTTATATCTAAATAATTTTAACTTTTTAGAAACGTAAGATTCTTATACTAATATAAAAAGTTAATCTTGTAATATCCCCTAAAATTGCGTTTTTAGAAAATGTTTTGGTTCAAGAAGCTCTAAAGAATTAAAAATGTAATGTAGAATGCTGTTATGTTCCCATAATAATTCTAAAATAATTGTATTATGGAAAATATATTGAAATCTCCGAAGGGCATGATATTTATAGAGTTTTTGAGCTTTAAAAATTGCAAGTTTAGAAAAACATTTGTAATGTAAATAAAATTAAATCACTTATATTTCTGATTTCAATTTACAACGAATGTTTTTCTTCATTCTAAAAGAAATATCCAATCTTGGACATCGCCTGTCAAGCCCCGTGATTATCCGATACTAAGTGACCAATTTTTGCTTTATTTATTCAGGTTATTTGCAGTAATGCTACACCTCCCTGAAAATGTGAGGTCTAGGGCCCTTATTTCGTCTATCACTTCTGATTAATCTGGAAGGTCTATGTCACTTCTTTCCTTTTTAACGGAGACCTTGGTCTATCTTTATCTTCTTCTAAATCTGTTACGTTATTTCCGCTTTCCTCCATGTTTTGTTCTGTTTCATTTTCCTCTTTCTCAGTTTCCTGTGTTCCTCTTCAGGTATTTCTATATGTTCAGGTTCAAACCTGGCACTAAATTCGTCTGCATGAGCTAATATTTACTGCTCTTTTTTCTAGTACAGCTTTGTTCTGTCCTATTTGTAGTATGAACTTCGCTCTCTCTGGCTCTGCCTCCTTATATCTTTTATACCAAACTTTCTACTCTGTAGCAATGACATCGTTATTGAGGCTCTCATTTGTCTGCCCATTAATGCTGACTTGCTTTGGTTTCTATCTGCATGAGGAACCGTTTGAAAACTTAAGAGCAAATTACGGATGTATGCCTCAATATTCTGGTTAAAAGGTGAAAATACCTTTAAACTCATTTTTAGAAATGGTTGGACCATCCTTTCCGCAATGCCGTTTTACTGAGGTTGGTGTGAGGGTGTTTTGTATGGCATACACCCTATTTTCCTTGACCACGACATTAAGCTTTCATGGCAGAATTCCGGCGAGTTGTCCGTGACAATGGTCTTAGGTACTCTATTTATTGCAAATATTGTTCACAATATTTTTCTTACAGTAGTAACTTGCCTATCTCTCACCTTTATTACTTCGGGCCAACTCGAGAAGTAATCTACTAAGATCAAGAATAAACTAATGCCTCGAATATGTGCATGGTCCATATGGACCCTTGTCTATGGAAACCCTTCTTTGGGCCACGTATATATTTTGGTTTGTTCAAATGTTTTGATCTCTGTACATCTAAGGCATCTTCTTATGTGCTCCTTAACATCTTTACAATATCTCGGCCATCAAGCCTGTATACTCAGTCTACTTTGGGTCACAGTGATCAACCATGGATATCGTCGTGTACGCTTTTAATTACTCCCTTCCTTAAAATTTGGGACGGTACTAGTGCGTCTGCGCTAAATATAATTCCCCTACCGTTAATTTATGTCGTGCTTCTTTGAAAGGTCTTCCCGATATAGTACAGTTACTTCATACATTCTTTCTTATGCGTTCACGTATTCCGCATAGTATCAGATCTTGTCGGGTTTCTCTACTGATTGTTTTGCCAGATAATACGTCTGTCTCCACCTATAGTATAATTCTATCCAACAAATTTTTTATGTTCCTCTCCATTTTCACTCTGAAATCTGAGCCCGGACAGTGCATCCACTCATGGGCTGGTGTTTCCCTTGACATATATTATGTCAAAATCAAACGCCATGATTTTGATGGCCCACCTAAAAAATTTTGTCAATGTTACTCTAGGTAACTCCTTCCTCGGATTAAATTAGAATTTCAGGGCCTGATTTTAAGAGGAATTTTTTACCCAACAAAAAATACTGTGCTTTTTCCATACTCCAAACTATGGCTAATGCTTCCTTTTCAATGTTAGAATAATTGCATTCTCCCCTCGAGAGCTTTCTGGACAGATATATGATTGAAAACCATCTTGAGATACAACAGCTGCATTGGCACGTTCACTTGCGTCAGTTGTTAAGGTAATCTCTTTTTTGGATGGAAAAATGTTATTTAATGCTTCGGGAGCCTTATTTTGCTTCTGCGTCCATGTAAATTCAACGTTTTTTACGCCTTTCAGCAAATGGTTCAGTGAGCTCACTATATCAAGGAAAATATCTGCTGTAGAAATTAATTAATCCCAAGGATTCCAATTAAATTTTGTTAGCGAGCTTTTCCATTTTCGCAATTCTGTTGGTTAGCTTTCGTCGGGAGATGTTCCTTCACTAGATATTTGATATCCTAGATAGAATATTTTTCACAGTTTAATTTGCATTTATAGTCATACCTGCCTATTCTAATCTCAGTAGGACCTGTTCTGTTTTACTCTTTAATTCCTCTCTGGTGCAGGCCCCCAGGAATATATCCTCTTGATATATTATTATGTTGTCTCGATGGTTTTTGAAAAATACGATTGGTAGTTTTAATTCCAAAGGGCAAGCGAAACTATCTCAATATTCCCATGGATGTGTTCAGAGTGGTAATTTCTTTAAACTTGTTGTCTATTTCGATATGGTTGTAGGCCTACTTTAAATCGATTTTAGCAAAGCGTTTCATATTTGCCAGTTCGTAACTGGCGGTTTCGATACTCGGTAACGGAAAAGAAACAAAACATTATCTGGTGGTTGACGCCAATAGTAGTCACTGTAGTCAGTGCATATTCTATCCCCATCGATCTTTTTAATGGCGACAATTGATGACGCCCAATCGTTTCCCCTATGACTGACCTTTCCCAAAATGCCCTGCTGTATCATTTTTTTTTAGCTGTGACACTACAATAGGTAAAATGTGTATAGGTAATCGTCTTGCTTTGATAAATCTAGGATGGTAGTTCTCTTTTAAGTGAATGTTTCCTTTAAAACCCTTACGTGATCTTATTTCTTGTTCCTCTGACTCCATAGAATTTCAATGTGTCAACTTTTAATACATCTATACCAAACAGTCCATGATCTTTAGTACGTGCCACGACTGTAATAGGTATAATCTCAAAGCGATTCATAGTTTCAAACGCACCTTCGATGGTGCCTAATGTTTTGATTATGCTATCATAGAATCATTTTTGTTGCAAGGCGGATTTCAAGCCTCGGCTTTCCTAAATCCTGCCAAAAGTTCTCTGGAATAAGCGTTATATTAGGGTTAGTATCTACTTGTATATATTTCCGATTTATTTTTGCCTTTTCTCTAGTTTTTGTTGGTGTTTTAGCGTGAAAATTTCAGCTCGACCTTTATCCACTTGCTTGTTTTTAAGTTCCTCAATTTTTTTTTTGTATCAGCCCACCTTAGGCGCTTGATTTTTTCTTTTGCAAATGGAGCAGGTTTAACCGAAGGCTGGGCTCTTATTTTTTCCCTGACATGCTGTTCGCCACAGTATTTGCATAGAATTTTGTATTTGTTTGCGCTGTACGCTTCTCCTTCGTTCGCTCGTTGGTTATCATATTTACCCAACCCCTCCGCTCGGGCAGGATATGACACAAGGTCAATTTTTTAAGCGGAGTTTAACAGGTTTTAATTCACAGTTTTCTTTCTCCTAGACTAGTTGCCTCACCAAGGCTGAAGAACCTAGTCTGCCCTACTATTTACCTATAGCTGGAGGGAGAATAATTGGATTCATACCTTTCCCAAGGGTCTTAGTGCTATGTGAAATGCAATCAGTGTCGTCCAGGATTTGAACTCGTGTCGCCATTCTCATTTCCTACGACGATAACCATTACACCACAGGCACCTCCTTGTTGGTTATAATTTTTTATCAATTCTAGTTGCTGCATGAACTCTATACATATTTCTCCTGTTAAATTAACACTTTAAAGTTTTTCTAATAACTTATGCTTAAATGCCGGGTCGTGCATACCTTCTATCAAGCGCAGCAAGTTCAATTCATCTGTGGTCATTTCACCGGTGCCAAGACTTTCCAATTCGCAATATCTATCTTTTCTTTCAATCGTTGTACGGATTGTACAATAGACTCATCGGGGTGCTTTCTTGTTTCCTGAAACGTTGTTCTTTCCGCGATTAATAACCTTTTCTTTGCTCTGATATTCGTTTTTAATACCTCACTAATCTTGAAGATCAGCTCTTCAAGATTTCTTGGGTAGGCCATCGCTGAAACTTTCTGGATTGCTTCGCACCAATCTGTTGCAAGGAATTTGTCAGTATCTTCATTTTATAGCCCTTCGCTTAGTTGGTCTCTTATTTTCCTTAACTTAGCACCGCAAAGCATCTTATCCATGTTTCCACATACTCAGGATCGTCGATTGTGGTCAGACATCCTATCGGTGACGCCATTGTTGTGCCTTGGAAATCGCGTGTCAATCCTCGTGATTTTTATTTCCAAAAATATATACAAAAAAATGGGGGGGAGGTGAAGCATGAAGCCCCAATGTTTTGTGGGAGAGGTGAACGGGAGCAGTCATGCTAGACTAGGAGCCCTAGCAAACCACATCCACCGACCCAAACACATAATACAATAAGATAGATATACATCAACATGCGCGCTGCATTCACCAAAATACCGCATTCCCTCTATGGGAACCTATTTAAATCGCGTATGTATTGAATGATTTATTAACTATAAAAACATATATACAAAAAATTTTACGGAGGGCCTTTCGGCACTCGCAGGTAAACGGTACGGCACCCTTAGGCTTACGGCGACCTTCGACTTCGGTGTCGGACTCCCGGCGAGGAAAGACATCTCACACCTTTTGGCTTCACACTGTGTCCCTCGACAATGTTCATCCCAAGTAAGCTAGTCTTTCAGCAAGCCAGTGGCTCTCCAGATCGGGTATACCTAAACCCCCATTTCGAGGATGTTGGCAGCAGACGGGTCTACAGACCATCGGCTTTCAATCACTCCAAAGTAATTTGGATAGAGATTGTATTAGCGCCAATCGGTGATCCTTAGGCAGTGGAAGTAGGGATAACCGGTAAAGGATCAAGGGAAAGATGTACACGAATTCGGTGTCAGCTCTCCTAACTAACCCTCTGCCCAAGTCCACATCTTCCTCCCTGGGTGATTCAGACGAGACCTGTCGACCAAGTCGTGCTGGGCCATTAGGTCGACCAGGAAGCTTTCACACAATTCTGACCTACTAGCACCCCTTCCGGTCTTATCTATCTTGGGGTCAAGGATCGCATTTCAACCGTCCAATAGGATTATCCGTTTCAGATCATCAAGGAACGACTCCAACCGTTGGGAAAAGAAGTGTCTCTTGCCAACGCTATTGGTTGCATTAACTGTGACCACTCGAAACTCGAAGGTTTTAAAGGCAAAATCTCCAACAACCAACTGGCCCCATCACCTGCGAAGACAAAATTGACAATTGCATTAAGGCTGTGTCCAACTAGCAGAGAGACCTCAGTGCTGCAGTGGCTGCCAATTGCTGAAAAGAACTCCAAGTCGTCCGTCAGCACTCGACAGTTCTCTGACCTAGTGAAGTGAATCTCCTGCACTACAGCGACATTTACGCTGTGTTTCGAGAGTTCACCAAGCAAGCGTTCGCACTTACTTGAATCCCTCAGCCCCCTCGCATTCAACGTGGCAAGGTCTAGAGACATCAAACCCACTCTACCTTACGGTCAAGAAGTCGTCATGGATGAGGATGCCCACAGCGTGCCTCAGAGATTCGGTGCCGAGCTCAGTCGTGACTCGGCCGTCCCTGGACACTCTAGAGGATACCAAAGCTTTAGAGACCTATAAAAACAAGGATGAACACAATTGGGGACCCTTCCTGAACAAAATGACAACATGTTTTTCAAGGAGAGGTGCTCTAACTCCGTCAAACTAATGTCCGCCCGAAAGGCCTTCTCCATGAAGTTTCACAGTCTTCGTGAGGCTACCAGCCGAGCGAACAAAGGTGGTCACCGTGGGTGAATCCCTGAATAGCTAAGGGTTTGCTATTTTGTTTTTTACTATGAAGTCCAAATGAGTTGTGTTAGTGCTCTGTGGAGCTGAAAGTCTGTGGGGGTTCCTTGGCTCTGTGATGGGTTTTTGGTTAATCTGCGGGGGTTGGGCTGTCTTGATGCTGAATGGAATCGAGAGAACAGCCTGGGAGGTGAGAGGGAGGAGAGAGAGAGGGCAGTGTGAGGGATAAGGGATGCGCAGATGATTGTTCCAGTAGGGATGAATTTTGATTTAATGGGGTGATTTTTTATTTCAAAGTTTGTTTTTTTTATGGGGAGAAGGGGTGTTTGTTCAGAAGGAGGTGTGGAAGTGATGTCGATGACGAACGCTGTTTTGTATGTGACTGGGGGTTTTACTGGGGTTGTGACTGTGGTTGTAACAGAGCCAGTGATTGGAGAGGGCCTCAGCTTGTGACTGGGGTTGCGTGAGACTTCTTACATAGTTTTTTCTTCTTTTGCTGGGTTATCTCCACTGTCGCCCCTCCTTTTTAAAATGGTTGAGGTCTCCATCTCCTCCGGCTGTTCTTCGGGCGAATGATATTTTTTCTCTTTTTCTTTTTATGCTTGACTGAAGATGATTCGGTTAATGCTGGTAGTTTGGGTGTTATTGCTGCTGTTGCTTTTGTTATTGTTGCTTCCGTTGTTGCTTCTGTAGTTGTGGTTGTTGATGCTCCTGCTGCGGCTTCAGTTGTTGTTGCTGTTATTGTTGTGTTGTTGTTGTTGTTGCTTTGTTTTTTTGGGGGGTCCTCCCTTTACTGAGTACCTGTGTCTACTCTTCTTCTTTGTCGGCATGGTCCCCAGGCTACAGATCAGACTTGCTGGTGAGGTTGCCGAGGTTGCTGTTATTGTGGCTGTTGTTGTTGATTTGGGTTTGGTGGTCTGTTGAGGGCAGGATTATGCAAAATGGCCTAACTGCTTGCAAGCCCAACAGAGCACATATTTATCATGTAGTCACTGTGTGCCGTCCCAGCTGACAATCTTGCTGGCAAAACACCTTCCACGCCGCCATAATTGCTAAGGTAGGCGGCGATATCTCCATTGAGCTCGATCGGAACGCTGCACACGGTGACCCTAATTCTCCTGTGGTCTTTGTATTCGGACTGAAGCTGGAAAGCCTTTGTTGCTATTGTGTTCCCGATCAGCCTTTTGGCTAGATCCTTCGTGAACAGCAGGATGTCCCACGTGGTGAAACTGCGCCTGCAAACGTACCGACATAGGACGCCCGCGGTGTTTAAGAGCTTCTCGAATGTCTCTTTCTTTAACCTGGTCAATCTCCTGGTTCTCAAGTCTGATATGACGAAGGATAGGGTTTTCGGCTCCACTGCCTCTACAAGCTCTTATATTGGCAGGATCCTATCGTTTTCGAAATATTGGGCATATTTGGCCACCCTATCTTTCGCATAATCTTCTGCTGGTTTTCTTTTTTGGGACCAGGGAGCGGGATTACTGTTTGTACAGTGGTTCTTCAGTCAGGCTGGATAGTGCTGGCCGTGGACAAAGTCTTTTCAGCTGGTGTCGATGATGTTGATAGAGCCGGCCATTCCTGCTTCTGAGGGGGCTTCTAGGTCATTTGTTCTGAAAAGGTCCGGTTGTGTGTTGAACTCCTCAATAGTTGCTTGAGGCAACCAGGAAGAGGGACCTAATTTTGGTGAGCTGCGGGTTAATAAGAAACTGTGAATAAAAATGCAATGAAAAATTAGTGTTGAAGGAGACGTGTTCGAATGAAAAAAAAATATGCATAATGGAAAAAAAAGAACAAAAACAAACTTGGGTTGTTGGATTGTTTGGGGTTGGTCATTGATGTAAGCTCTTACTGTCTGACGTATGTATTCCCCGGTACTAAGTGCCCGAGGTTTGCTCTGTTTATTAAGGTGTCTCGTTTGCATACCATACTACACAACCATTTTTTTTACAAAAAGAATCAGTTGAAAAGAAAAAATACATTAGTTTTTAACAAGTTTCAAAGATTTGTGAGGAGATTCTACTGTATGTTGGGGTAAAGATTTTACAGTCGACCAGTCTAGGAGGATTCTTCAACTTATCCAATGGATTATATCAACATTTACCTATAAAAAAAGCAAATAGTTACTTATCTTCAAGATGCCCACCCACGAATTAAAGTTACGTTTTGAAATTAACAGGTTTTTACCTCGGATAACAGATCAGTCTAATACCCTGAGTAGGTGTCTCAGTTTATATGGTGGTCTCTTCTAGGATTGGCACCACCGACTCATAAAATATATCATGGGTAAACATCACTAACACGATAAAACAATAAAACCCAAATATTTCTTAAAACCCACGCGCGTTATCATTTACTATCAAAGTTAACTATAATCCTTATTTTGATTCCATGATTTGGCTCTCAAATCTGATCAGTATCCCGTGATATGTAAAAAAATTATTAATATTTTAAAATTTCATTGACAATAAGAGAAAAAAATAAATTATAATCTAACAAAATCATTTGAAAAAATGTGATATTTTATTTTTATTTTTTGCTCAAAAGAGCTCTTGTTTGGGAAGGGGTCTAACTTTAAAAAAAATACCAATTCTATTTCTCCATAAAATACTTATAAAAATTTTAAGACTTCAGAAAGACAACTTTTCGTTATTTCTGCAAGCAACTTTAATCTTAATGAAAAATTGTTCGTAAATTTTTTAGATATATCAAAATCTCGGAAAATATGCTATCCTATATTGAGAAGTTTTAATAATACATTTTAGACTGATTAAATTCATCTTTATTTAATGACAAATATTTCATCTAATGCAGAAGTGTTCGAAAGCTTTCAAAATTCACTGTAAAATTAAAGTGAATAGAATGTAGGTAAATTGCATCAGATTAAAATTGTTTTGGAATCAAACGAAAGAAACAAAATTGTTTTTGAAACTCCGCTAAAAAAAATCACGATATAATTATTTTTTTAAATTTTTTCAAAAATAAAATAAAAAATTTCCAATAACTTTTGCAGGATGTTCACATCGTAAAATAAATACTTTTTTGAAATGTGGTCTTCTCGTTTATGATCTTTCTAGAAATGTAAACGTTAGTGATTAGAATTTTTTATTCAAATGAGCAAACGTTGAAATCCTACTGTTAAGTGATAAAAAATATTTTTAAATTTAAAAAAGAAATCAAAGACGCTATTTATACTACAATTAATTTATTAATGAAGAAAATACCAAAATTTCATTAAAATTTCAACATGTTCGTAATTGATTTTGAAATCATTGAAAAAACATCTTCGGACATTTTATCTTTATTAAAAAAATTTAAAAACTATCCCCAAAATGTTTAGGTCGATTATTGCAATACAAAACATGGGGACGGCGTATATATATATATATATATATATATATATATATATATATATATATATATATATATATGTGTGTGTGTGTGTGTGTGTATGTGTATGTTGGTTGTTCAAAATATACAATATAGTGGCGATTTCTCATGGAATTTCTTGGTGTGGTATTGTAATTTCAACAAGTAGTCGCTCGTCGCAGGGCTAGATCAAAGTACCAACATCACAGACAATTACCCGAGCTTATTAAAAGTTGAGGTCGTGAATAGGGAGGCAATTCATTTGTTAGTGATCTTCTAAGCAAAAAGTAATGAATGTAAAAGAAAAAATTAAATTGCAAAAACAAATATTAGGTTTCTTTTTTATAACACCATTACATAGAAATGAATGATAACGTCTTCAATTTTTTCACCCGTAAAATGCTGCTCGTATGAAGTGCCGCCCGGGCTCATAGATCCCCGGGACTCCTCTTGGTACGTCACTGATATCATGAAAGTGTGTGCTAGCAAATGATTTGAGACAAAAAAAAAGTGTAATTTTACAAAACACAACTGGACCTTGCAAATATGGTTATGATTATAATCGAAAATTTCAAAATTTCTCAAATGTATTAAATGACCCATAAGGGATTGATATGCCATTAAACAAATAAATCAAACGAAATCAGTGCGACATAAAAGTTTTTGAGACAAATCTCACATCATAACCATCCTGAGTCATATCTCTAAGTATAAGTATTAATTTTTTTCAAAACGTGACTTTGAAATGAGCATAAATCGGGGGGAGCCTTAGCTATATGGACAAACCAACACATATTTGGAGAATTAAAAAGAGATTTTTTCAAATGTGATGTTTTGTAATTGAAAACCTCCACATATCAACGAGATTATAGTGTTCTTCTATTTGTTGAAATTTTCATGGAAATATTTTCGGGTGTCTCATACATCAACTCAAAATAATCTTCTTCCTCATAAATGGGTTTATACCCTAAATTCTTCATTAATTACAAAGATCGAGTATTATACAGAGGTAATTTTAGATAAAATCTCAGCTAATAACTGCTTATAACGAATAGAAACCATATTACCTATCCTTACAAATCAGAATGCCTTCATCACTTTCATTCTTCAAAAATGTACGGATATCTTTTTTATTTATTTGTTTCTAAAACTATTTTCCTGCTTTCATACTTCAATACTTTTGTTATATTTCCTAATCCTTGTGCCGTTTTTCATATCAGTAATATTTTCATTGATGTCAGATGCAAATTTATTCAGAATTTCATTTCATATATATATATATATATATATATATATATATATATATATATATATATATATATATATATTGAATTATGACTTGTTTCCTACGGTCACTGTCTTTCCGTCTACACTCACTATATTATTTCTCTTTCCATTATTTTATTTTATTTATCTATTTATTTTCCGAAAAATTATCTTTCCCCTTTTTAAAAATCTTTTATCTCGTTATCTAAGAATGTAAAAATAGAAGTAAAGAGAAAATAAATTGCTTATTAGTTCTTGTTCTACTGTTGTTCCTCTAAACAACATTTTTTTTCTAATTTTCTCTACAATCTACTGACGATTTACTAGGCATTCATTCTTTTCCTCCATTCTTTACTTTACTTTCTTTGTCGACTGCTTTTTACTCATTTTTGTTTTCGTTTTGTTTGTTTTTTCTTCCTAAGCTTGCTTTATTCTTCATTATTACATGTTTCTCCTTTAGTATTCTCCTTTTCTTCGTTTTATGTTAATCTTCAATTCTTCTTATTATTAATTTCCATTCGTCTGTACTATCTTATATTTCTTCGCTGTTTTCATTTTTTTCTTTTTTTTTCTTTTCTTTTCTTTCTTTTCTTTCCTTTATTTTCGTCTTCATCTTGTCCTTTTCCTTTCCTTCTGTTCTTCATTTCTTTTTTTATTTATTTCCCTTCTTCATTATGATCGCTTTAGCATGCTTTTCCTACTTCTTGTTTCATAGCTCTTTTTCTCTCATTTGTTCTTCTTCATTATCCATCCCTTCCTTTCACTATACACCTCTTTCTCTCTTCTTTTCATTTATTTTGTCTCTTTCAGTTAGATTTTTTTACATACTTGTTTTTTTAATTTTTATTTATCTCATTTCCCTTCCCTTTCTACTTTATCACCCTCTGCCTTTTTTTCGCTGCCCTTTCTTCTTCTTCTTCTTCTTCTTCTTCTTCTTCTTCTTCTTCTTCTTCTTCTTCTTCTTCTTCTTCTTCTTCTTCTTCTTCTTCTGCTTTATAAATTCTTTTATTTACGGTCAAAAAACACTTTCTTTACTAATTCTTTAACTTGTAGTCGTCCTTTTCGTCATCATCACCGTTGTCGTTAGATGCGTTCTTTGCAAGCGCACAAAGCCATAGAAAAGTCACTCTTCAATACAAGAGATAAGGAAACACGGCTGGCGGACAGTCTTCCGGCCTCAGTGGGGATTCGAAATATTGGTCTTTTGCTGAATGCCAAACTGTGACAAAAGCGCACGTTTTCCCTCTTGATGATGATCTGTATATCGAATAAAGTACAAAAAATGTTAAGCTTAACACACACGCACACATACCTACACATACACAATTATATATATATATATATATATAAAGCAATGTGATAGAAATATGTTCTTTGTTTGAAGATAGTTATAAATAATGTGCAGACAACGCGAAACATATTTTGCCATTTTTTAATTATTAGCCGACTGAGTGTTTTGCGTACAATAATGCGTAAAGAAACAACAAAATGTTCTAAACAAAAGAAAGCTGATAAAATTCATCCGCGAAAGACGTAAAAAACCTATTTGAATTCCTTCAGTTATTGAATTGAATAATTCTGTTTCGTCTTCTGGAAAATATTGGGGATTTTAGTGAGGAAAACAACAACTAAAACAAGACAACATTGTTTGACAATCGCTGAAAATTAAACAAATAGTCAGCTTTGGGGAATATGCGATGTACGTTGAAGAAACATGTCTATCTTTGGGTACATCGGTAGCAAATTTACTTCTCATACTTTTAAAACAAAACTGAGTGTTAGTAAATATTATTTAAAGACTGTTCTAATATAAAACGTACAACATTTTTTTTCAACTTCGGTTTATTTGTCAGTTTCACTTTACCATGTTTTTGAGCAGGGGTTTTGGCATGGTACAGGACTGCTCTCTTCACGAAACCCATGATGTCCAAGTAGAGTTTGCTGCTTGTTTTTATAACAAAAGTATTCTTTTCAAGCGAATATATTGTTTCAGGATTACTAATGGTAAAAAACATTTGCAAATAATTATTGTTTCAATAGCTGTTCTTATTTAATAATGACAATCATATTTTCTGGCGTAGTTATATATTTCCAAGTATTACTATAATTCTTGTAATTTGCACACATTTATTTTAAGGTTTCAAGTATTCAAATCTTTTTTTCAGAGAAATTTTAAGAAATCAATGATAATAAAAAAAAGTGAAAACAATTATGGTTTCCAGTAGATATTACTATCTGATAATAATATTTAATGTTTCCCATAATCATTTAGTTTCAAATATTCATAACTGATATTGACAGTTTGCACACATTGATATTAAGTTTCAAGTATCCCTATCAAATAATTTGCACACAAATATATTGTTTCAAGTAACTTTTGATAATACTCATTGGGAAACAATTATATAATCTGGACACGGTTACATGATTTCATAGAGGGCTATATTACGAGTAATTTTCAAACATATTAATTTGACTAATACATGAGACCTTAACAGATACTACCACTTTGTGTAATGGCAACAAATAGGTGATTCTACTCTCTTCAGTGTTACAAAACTGAATCCTCATCACAAAAATAATACACTTATGCCCAGGATACTTTTGTTGGTTATGTGGGATCACTATTAACGATGCAGTCTTTTTACTCGAAGTCAAAGGCAAGTTGCTAAAATGTAGGTATCAGTATCGTTGCTGTTCTTTACTGAAGGAGGCTGAACATAATTTGGGACTACTTCCGTGTCATAATTTTACACCTGTCCTTTTAAGATCTGACCAAACATTTCCCTCGACCTGGGGAGGAGGATTAAGTCATTCCTTTCCCAGGAACATTAGTGAGTAAAACGTAAACAACCTTGTAAAGAATTTAAACTTGGTGTACTGGATCCACCCCCAACGAAGCTAACCGTTCCTTGGGAGATCCCAACATTGCTTAAGTCTGGGCAGTCTAAATTCTTCGCTGCATGTCCAACTTACAGGAACCTGTCTATTTTCCAGGTTCTTTTGACTTGGTCCAAGTTTCTCTTGGCTGTCATAAGTAGTTAGGAAAAACTTTACTTAAAAACACCCATACAAAAAAAGGGAACCCTACAAATGCCGACTTGTAGAATTTAAAAAAGATACCAAAAGAAACCTAACCAACACATTCTAAAAAGAAGAATTAGCATACGTTCAAGGGCAAGTCGACAGAATTTGGAATTTCGTAGAAATAGCTTAACAAAGAGTAAATAAATTTAGCGGAAGGACGAACACATCTAAATTCAAACTAGTAGCCAAGAAGAAAGACTTCGACAAGCAGAAAAAAATATTTCAAGAATCTGCTCGAAAACCCTCCTGAAATCACGGTCAAACTTATCCAAAAATATCAATAGTCAATTAGACATCAAACTAAATAGTTTATAAAGGAAGAACTCGGCGCAGTGTTGAGTATTCACTGGAAGATCCCTTTAAAATGCCGCAAATGTTGTGTGAGTGTATCTGTTTCCTAAAGTAAACAGGACGCAGGTAGTTCCTCAGCAGACGTGGCACGTAAATTGCGTGGGTGGCATGTAAGAAACAGTCTATGTGCAACATCTATACGGGAGGTGTGACTATGATTTGTGTTGGCATCCAGAACGTTATATAAAGTGGGGAAGATTGACCCGGAAAGAATGAAACAGATAAGCTGAGATGCTTCTAAGAAGAACTGCACAGTTGCCCCTGTGTGTGTATGTGCATATTTGCCATCTGTGACTCTCTCTCACTTATACCCGGTTGTACATTTTGGATAATAAAAGGAAAAGAAGCAAATTATAATTCTATCCATCGGCCTTGTTCTGCTATACAACAGCAGTAACGAACAAAAATTAAAACGAGAAAAGCTACTGGCTTCAAAGAAATATCCCAAGGAGTTTGGGAGACAGTAAAATTTAATTATGTACTTCTCTGATCAGGGAACTCAGTCTATAAACAAAACTTAGTAAAGAATGTTCGAAAGTTCTTCCCTTCCTAAAAAAAAGCAACCTCGGAATCACTAAAAACTTGTTTATCAATCATATCCGATTCGAGAATCGAGAAATCCTTAGGAAAAAGTCTTTCGAAGGAAATCGCTCATAAATTCTAACAATCTGTCGGACCGTCAAAGGAGTACAAAGAATCTCGAAGCAACACAAATGTTCCAAGATTTCTGCAAGGCATTCAATTCCATGCTTAGAGGAAAGATGGCGAAAATATTACTTGCATGTAGTCTTCCAAAAGAAATATTTACCTCTATACGTCTTTACAAAAATACGAAAGCAACTGTGTGTTCCCTTGATTGACCCTAAAAGCGCTATATTTGTTCATATTCTGTCAAGATTAAGTTCTTCAAACATCCATCAATTTATCGTAAGAAAATAGTTTCACATTGAAAAAGAAAAAAAGCAGAAAATGTCCTGTAGAAAGTATGACAAACTACATAGATGACCTCCAAAAATCACCAATCTGAGCAGAATCTTTACTGCGTAGACAAGAGCAGGCAGCGGTATTCATTGGCCTCTATTTTAATGCCAATAAAACAGAATTCATGTCCGCTTTAAATGGAAGCCTCTAAAATGAATGGACCATTTCACATATCTCGGCAGCAACACGTATAGAAAGCGGTGTCAATATACACGGAACGTAGGAGTAGAATGCTATTGACAGGTTATCAATAATATGGGAATCTTATCTATTCCATGAAATAAAACGAGATATCTTCCAAGCGGTAGATGTGTCCATAGATCCACCACATGGACACCAAGAAAGAGATAGCCGAAAACTAAACTAGAATGCTGCATGCTGTCTTGAACAAATCCTGGAAACAGCACTCGTTGAGACTGAAGAGTATTTCTACTTGTCTCCGATCTTACAAACCATTCAAGTAAGATGAACAAGACATGCGAAGAACTACAGAAGAAGCAAGGGTGATATTTCTTTATGGACTCTTTGACATGCCACTTTTAGCTGACCAGTAAAGACTTACATCAGCTCTGTACGGACACGGGATAGAACGTAAAAAACCTGCCAGGATCGAGGGATGATTGCGACGTATGGTTACAGAGAATCAGGGAACGCTATGCAGTCAGCGCAATTTGATGATGATGATGATATATATATATATATATATTTGATGGAACATAATAGAAATTTTTTTGTCAGCATATTTTTTGTTAATCCTTTCGAATTGCCGTATCGATATTAAAATATTCGGCGAGAATTGTTAGATAAAATTTCCATAAATTCCCAAGTACTTTCAACCCAACCTTGGGCCATCATCACGGGAGGATGTATTACAAAAGTGATATAACTTTTGTACGTACGTTAGTACTTTGTAAGTATGAGCGTTTATACTGTTGTTCTGTGTAGCGTTTACTTTTCAATTTTTTTCTATAAAAAGCGTTTGTAGCTAAAGACATTTAAGCACATCAGCACTGATTTAAAAATGAATTTTATTAAGTTTAGTTTGTTTTTCCTAATATGTAGTGTCTCGAGAATCTGTAGTTTTTGCTTATTATTTTGTTGTTCTAATATGGTTGTGTTTTGGGTAATAATTTTCCGTAATTCAGTTGTTCGGCTGAATGTTTTTTTAGATGTTGTGCTATGGAACTGGTATCAGAAAGGTGCATTGTATTTTTTTCGATTGGGCAGATGAGGTCAAACCGACGTATATATAGTTATTTTCAGAGATACTATCTCCTAAAGGACATTTAAATTGATATATAATGCTGTTTTTTTGGGGGGGAGGGGCATTTTTCTTTAAATCAATGTTTTAATATATTTTCATCTAGTTTATAATTGTAGTGCATTTGGTTTCGGCAAAAAGTTTGATAAATGCTTGTTGACTGGGTGGAGTGTTACAGTGTTTATTTTGTTGGCTAACATTTTTAATCAGACGTTTGATTTGCTCATCAACGCTATAGTTAGGGAACCCATTATTGATGATAGTTTGATTTATGCTTTTATTTCTTTATGAAATATTGTTTTGGAAGAGGAGATTAGTTTGACACTGGATATTAGGTTATTAATAGTTGCTTTTTAATATTGGAGGGTGCATTCACTTTAAAGTTGAGGGTACGAGAGTTATTAAGAGCGGGTCTTTGTTCATGAGTAAAATTAAGAACTCTGCGACCAATTATATCACAAATACCAGCACCGATTTATGAACTCACAAAAACAATAAAGAAACTTATTTCACCATACTTACCAAGTAACTATAACAAAATCTACATACAAATTAATTCAAGTTCTTCATACAATTAAACCCAATAATGGTATATTATCCTCACTGAATATAGAAAATCTATTCACTATTGTATCTGTCAATGAAACAATTGATATTATCATAAATAATATGTATAATAACCCATCTCACACTCCTCTTAAAATCAACCCTAATATACGTCTGAAAATACTCCTAAAATGTACTACTGAAGTTCCATTTCATGACCATCTTGATAATATTTACGTTCAGACGGATATGGGATCTTTCCTGGGCTCGGTCTTCTGTAATTTCTTCATGTCCAACCTCAAAAATAAAATATTTAATAACATTAGAAAACCTCCCATATACCTAACATATGTTGATGATATACTCATTCTTACTAATAATCTTAACGAAATCAACATACTATTAGACATTCCCAAAACATTCAGTTCTTAACTTTACTCATGAACTAAACAAAAACAATAAAATTCGAAAGAAATAACAAATAATGTGTTGACAAAAATCTCTATTATGTTCAATCAAATATGTACCAATGCAGAAATGCTGCCAATATATATATATATATATATATATATATATATATATATATATATATATATATATATATAGTTGTATTTTAAAGGGATTTGATGGAGGTCAGGAGTGTCGTGATCTTGGCGATCAGAATATACTCCAGGAGTTCCAATTAAGGCGGTTTCGTTTCTACTTCGGGATTCTTCAGATGAATGGACATAAACTTATTCAAATATCATGTTCTTCATTCTCCATGTAGTGAATGATGTTTGTTTTTCTTTTTTTTATAATAACCGAAATATTGTCGTATTTCTCTGCATCTTTGTGCCAAGAACATTATATTTTACTGATAGTAAATTTTTAAGCGGCAAATAATCTATTTCTCTCTATATATATCCGTCAATCGATTTATCTACCTATCTTGCCCAGTCGGCTGGGGTAGTAGAATACACCGACTGCATCTCTGCAGTCGGTGTATTCTACCGATATGACACTAAACAATCTGATGGTGAGGTTCCAGTATTCCTCTTCATTACCATCGTTTCCAGGTCCACTCTAGCTCGGAGTGGTAGCACCTGATCGGGTCATATCTATGGGTCAAATAGAACTTAACTGTAGTTTCGAGAGGTTACTGTTTTTGCTTTTAAACTGCGTACTTATGCAAAACTGAATTGCTTGATACGGAACTGTTTTTTAACTTTGAAACTGTACTTACGCTGAATTATTTGAACTAAAGTTGTTTTTGACTTTGAAACTGTACTTAAGCTAAACTGAATTGTTTGAATTAGAACTGTTTGAGTAAACCGAATAGATTGAAATAGAAATGTTTTTGACAATTAAATTGTGTACTCATGCTAAACTTAATTATTTGAAAAAGAACTGTTTATTTGTGTAAAGATGGATTTGGCGTTAAATAACCCGCAAAGGTTTATATGCCATAAATGCATATAACCAACCAACTGTCTATCAATATAACACCATTAAAGAAAATGCTGCATGTCTTTTTTCTAATGTCATTAAACCTTAAAAAAATTAGAAGAAAATATCAAGTTCATTTCTTTCTTAATTGGACGAAAAAAGTTTCCTCATTTTTTACTGTAAATGTGCGTACTGTCGGTGGTGCTTTTTTGGCTTTCATAAATGAAAGTGTTTTCGCGAGGGTGTCGGTGCATTTACGCCTCTTTTGAACACTCGAGGCAGTGAGTCAACAATCCTTACATAAGTGCAGATAATTTGGAATGCTCACAATTCTTAAGAAGTTTTCGTGTTCCTTGGAAGATCGTACGCAGGTCCAGTAAGGCAGAAATATTCGTATTAAATATCTCGACATAAAGGTAGTGTGATAAGTGCTATGAAGAAGCCAGTACTTGGCACTCACGAACAGTCTTATAACGTTGACTTGTGCTTAGAGATTATGAATATGTGGACATATCACTGATATAAATTTAAACAGTTCTGAAGATATCACTCAACATCTATCTATCTATCTATCTATCTATCTATCTATCTATCTATCTATCTACCGCTTATTTATATCAACAGATTTAAGTTATTTCATCATGAATGGAATATGCAACTCTGTCTATTCATTATATATATATATATATATATATATATATATATATATATATATATATATACGCACGGGCGCGCACGGGCGCGCGCGTGTGTGTGAATCTGAATTTTATCTATGTATCTGCCTTTCTATCAGTGTAGTGCCTGCCTGGTTATATTATGTATATCAGTCATTTCCTTATAAATATGTTCATTACCCTCCCTCTCTCTCTCTCCACACACACACACACACGCACACACACACACACACACACACACACACACACACACACACACACACACACACACGTGTGTGTGTGTGTGTTTGTGTGTGTGTGAATATATATATATATACATATATATAAGTCTATTTATCTTCGTTATTCTATAAATATCTATCTATCAAGCTATCTATTTATCTAAAAGCATAAGTTTTTTTTTGCCTGCTTAATGCTAAGTGTAGGCGAAGTTGAATACATTTTTAAGCATATATGCACACACATATACATTGATATCCATAATAACAGCACACATAAAGATACCATTACATATGTGCCGCAGTATCGATGGCCGCAGATAAAGAAATGTATGTAAAAATGACCCCAAACCCTTCCATATACGCATACATGTGAACAGAACTATCTATATAATGTACTTTATACAACTATATTAATGAAAATTTAAAGTCCTGATACAAATTTCCACTAAGATCTCTAGTTGGAACCTGGTTACAAAAGAGGATAAAACAAAAAGAGCAGCGGCAGCAGCAGTAATAACTACGACGACAATAAGATGTGCATCATGAGAGACCATATAATACCAATTGTAGTTGGTGCATTCATAACGGTTTCCAAAAGCCTAGAGAAAGAACTGGAGAAATTAAAAATTAGTGCGAAAATTTAAAAAAAAACATCCATGCTATAGCATTGTTTAGATCGGCTAAAATACTGAGCAAGGTCCTGAGAACGCTTGCAATAACTTAGAATCTTGTGAAAGACCATCAGCGTCAGCTTATGTTGAAAACTCGCCACGAGTAAAGTATTATAATTATTATTTTTATTATTATTAATATTAATATCAACAATAATAGAATACTAGTTTTTTCCGCCTTCTTATTTTTCTCTCCTCTTTGTTCGTCAGTCGCTTTTTCCTAATCATATTTTCAAATGCTGAATGTTAAAAGTTTGATATCAGACTTTATTAAATATTCTAGTTGTCGAGAAGTCATCACCACCACCCCTTACCTTTAATTGCTTTCAAAGAGACATACACTTCTAACTTAACAGATACTACATCGACGAATTCTAACAGATATGTGATAGAAGAATAAAAATTAAAGAAAAAAATCAACGAAAAAATCCATTCTCTGATTACTATTTTCAAGGTATTGGTACATTATCGTGAGTGTTAAAATCCAGAAATGGGCAGCCAAAGTCAAGGTAACTGGTCTTTCGTCCAGTTTTTTCTAAAATATCTTGGAAACAACCAAATGATCTGTTTTTTTCCATTGAAAACAGGTGAGTGGAATTGACACCAGGAAAAATTAGCTCAACTTAGGTGAAAATCTTGAGAGGGATCTTCAAGAGCTATCATCATTATTATATGTGATAGCGACGATGACATTCAATCACATACTTAGGAAATGCACTGGCTGATACAAACTTAGTAAATCGCTGGAAAAAACAATCACCTAACCTACATGGGCGACATCAAACTGTTTGCCAAAAACGAAAAAGAATTGGAAACCCTAATACAGGCAGTGAGAGTCAGGACATGCGGGTGGAATTCAGCAGAGAAAAATGCATCATGCTAATAATGAGAAACGGGAAATGACATATGATGGAAGGAAGAAAACTACCAAATCAAGAAAAACTCAGAAAGTTCGAAGAAAAGTAAATTTACAAATACTTGGAAATATTGGAAGCGGACACCATCAAACAAGTAGAGATGAAAGAAAAGATTAAAAACGAGTACCTCAGAGGAACAGGGAAATTACTTGTAACCAAACTATATAGCAGAAATCTCATCAAAGGGATAAACACATTGGCTGTCACCTATGAAACATACTCGGGACGATTCTTGAAGTGGACGAGGGAGGGACTTAAAAAAGTGGACCTGAGAACAAGAAAACTTGTGAGGATGCATAAGGCCTTACATCCTAGAGATGGAGTAAGCAGACTGAAAATAATGAGGAAGGGACTCGATACATCACTATAACGAATCGATGATTACATTCAAAATGCAGAAGAAGGCTGAATACAGCGACCAGAAAAAATACAGACAACACAAGCATCAACAGAACAAAATGAGATGAAAAAAAAAGATGCAGACATTTCAAATGACACACAAGTGGATACTCAAACAGGAAAACTTGGACATGGCTGAGAAAGGAACGCCTTAAGACAGAAACTGATTCCCTTCTGATAGCAGCACAGAACTACGCCGTAAAGACTAACTATGTAAAGCAAAAATAGACAAGACGTTGCAAAATAGCAGATGTTGATTATGTAGTGATAGAGTCAAAAGGATCAATCATAAGTGAATGCAGTAAATTAGCGCAGAGAGAGAGAGAGAGAGAGAGAGAGAGAGAGAGAGAGAGAGGGGGAGAGTATAAGACTAGACATGACTGGGGGGGAAAGGTGATTCACTGGTAATTGTGCAAGAAGTTTAAATTTGATCATACGAACAAGTAGTATATTTACAACTCAAAAACGGCTATGGAAAATGAGACACACAACATTCTTTGAGATTTTGAGATACAAACGGGACAACCTAATCTCGGCCAGATGACCAGTCCTATTGATAATCAACAACAAAAAAAAAGAGAACCTGTCGGACAGTGGACTACAGGATAAAACTGAAAGAAAGTAAAAAAGAGAGATAAGAAACAAAACCTTCATAGGGAACATAAAAATGACTGTAATATCAATTGTATTTGGTGTTCCCAGTACAATCATCAAAGTATTGTTTCTGGGACTGGAGGACTTAGAAATAAGAGGGCGAGTGGAGACCATTCCAACGACAGGATTATCAAGATTTGGCCAGTATACTGAGAAGAGTCATAGAGATTCAAATAGATTTGCTGTCACTCAAACTCCTGTGAGAAACTATCCGCTAATTCTTGTGTGAAAAAGCACTCAAAAGAGTAAAATATACCACAGTATTTTTACTTCAAGGTAAAAATAAAGAAAATTGCACTGCAGATGCCATAGACATATGTAAAAAGGAATATCTTAAGACAGAAATTGAATCTCTCTTTATAGCAGCTGAAAAATATTATAACAACCAATTATTTCAAAGCAAAAACGTGTCCAACCGATTGGAGCTGTAAAATACAATGACTGCATCTCTGCAGAGGGGTAAGATCCCCCAACGAATGTCCTAGATATGACACTAAACAAGCTGGTGGTAAGGTTCCCGTAATGCTGGAGCTTTGGGGAATGTGGTGTACCTTCATTGCCATTGCTCCCATGTCCACTCTGATCCGGAATTATAGCGCCTGATAGGATTTTTCAATGGGTAAAATAAGACGAAACTTTGTACTTATGCTAAACTGAATTGTTTAAAATAGAACTGATTTTGACATTGAAACTATGTGTAAATAAAAAACTATACTTATTCTAAACTGAATTGTTGGAAATAGAACTATCAAAATAGATGAGACACTAAAAACCTATAATGATTGATGTAACATAAAATCAAACCAAGCCAAAAATTGTTAATATGCAAAAGAATTGTAGGTTTAGGTTTTGTGGTAACAGAGATGAAACAGTTAATCCCATAATAAGCTAATAAACCAAACTGATACAAAATGAATATAAGAGTTGGTACGGGTGAGCGGAAAGAGGGATCCACAAGAAAATGTTCCTGGAAATCAAATTTTGAATGGCACAAACCAGAATTTTACGTTGAAAATGAGACGCATAAAAATATCTAAGACTTTGAGAAACAAACTGATCACTAAATTCTGGCAGAAGAGCAGACCTAGAGTAAAGAAGTAGAAAGGATGTTGTCATCTAGTGGATTTTGCCGCATCAGTGGATCATTTTTTGAATATAAAAATGGAGAAAAGATTGACGAATTCCTAAATCTTGTCAGAAAACTGTGGAACATGAATTTCATGGTAATACCAATTGCTGTTCTTGAGGTTTGGGAAAAGTGGAGTAGCCCTTCATTACCACAACTATCAACTTTACGTAACCCGAAATTGTTGCATGTTTAAGTTTCTAGCAATCAGTTTGGACGGAGTCGGTATCAGATAGAAATGCGTTACTCCATACAGCTGTATGAAAAGAAATTATAAATGCTTGATAAGAATACTTGAATCAATTTAACTATATGAAGATATTTGCATTATATATGAACACTTGCTACCATATATCATCATCATCATCATATCGTGCTGGCAGCACGGATATCCCTGACCCTCTCTCGCCACTCCTCCCTATCGTTCATCGCCCTAGGCAGGTCTTCAGGACAACAACCTGTATCCTCACATAGCTGCTGAATGTACGTTCGTGCTGGTCGTCCTGCTTTTGCGCGGCCATGTGTGGGGATCCATAAGAGTATATCTCTTATGAGTTCATCTCTGCTTCTCCAGCAATGTCCTGCATGTCTGGTTCGCCTAACTTGAATAGTTTTCGTGATAGGGGGCAGGTGGCCGTACAGTTGGTGTCTTGTGGGGTGTTGCTGCCAGGACTTGTTCAGGATTGCACGCAGCATTCTTGTGTAATTGCCATCTAGTTTCTTCTCCAGCCGTTGGATGCACTACATGGACGCTAACAAAACGGCTACCATATATAATTGTGCATATATTACTTGTATTAGATAGGAATACTTTATATAATGTATATTTTTTCCGTTTTATTTTAAAAGAAAGAAAGAAATATTTTACAATGAGTTAGTCCACGAAGAGAATTGTACTTTTTGGGAATTATTTATTTATTTTTTTTTTTACATACGTGTATGTTTCCAGCTGGTTGCTTTCGTTAGAGAATATACAGGGCACCAGGCTTTATTAATGGGGTACTCAGTAAGACTTGAACTCACTTGTTTTTGAGGTTTTAATGGCTTTCAGTTGGTTATGGGTTTCTGTGGTAATCACCCCTCTCTTTTTCTTAGTCTACTTTACCCCTCATTTGCCTTTGATATTTGATTTGTTTTTTCATTGTGTGTGTGTGTGTGTGTGTGTGTGTGTGTGTGTGTGTGTTGGAGTAGTTTCAGATTTCACTTACAGTTATTTTTTCTCTGTGTGTGTGAATGTCTTGAGATTTTTTTGTGTATGTAGTAGTATGGTTTGAAATATACTGGTAATTATTTTTTACAGATACTTTATGGTGTTTATATATATATATATATATATATATATATATATATATATGTGTGTGTGTGTGTGTGTGTGTGTGTGTCCATTTCATGTTTTATTCAACTTTCGTTAAAATTCATCAGTAACTTACTTATCCTTTTTTTTTGAAGTAGCATGTAGTCGTTAGTTTGGTATATGGGCATTACTTCAACTTCACCTTCTTATTTTTTGTATTGGTGTTTCGATACATTTAATTTTCTGTTTTATGCTATTTTGATATTGTGTTGTTAAATGATATCCTTGTATTAAGGGCCTGTGTTGCCCCAATGTATATTTTTTTTTGCACTTGCTTCATTCGATTATGTAGACTACGTTTTTTGAGTTGCAACTTAAGTATTTATTTTGAATTTTATTTCTGGGTTTTTAAAGGTATTAGATTTCCCTTCAATAATTATATCACAAAGCTTATATCGTTTATTATTGCATTTGGTAACCTCTTGTGCTGTGTTTTCTCCAAATGTAAAGGAGGTTGGTATTCTTTTAAGATTTTGAGTTGGTCTCTGGCTTTTAATGATTTTTGTTGTGTCTTGTATTTATTTAATTTATCATTGTTTTTAAGTTCTTTGAGATTTTTTATTATTTCTGCGAATAATTCTGGGTTGTTTTTTTTTGTTGGTTACGACGTATGCTAGGGGTTTCCCGTTGATTTACTTTTTCAGGTTCCTTAATTCTCTTTGTGGTATTTTTCTGCTTTTTTGAATCTCTTATATATATGTGTCGTTGGGTATTCTCTCTGGTTTAGGGTTATGTGTAGTTCTTTAAGGTAAGTTTTTTTATTTTTTTATCCGTGATTATTGTTTGTATTTTACGTGCTAGAGTGTGAGGGATAGATTTTACACAGCTTTTGGGGTGGCGGCTTTTGAAGCGGAGGGATTGTTGTGTGTCTGTGGGTTTGTGGTAGATATCTGTGATGATTTGGCCATTTACATTTTTTATAAGGATGTCTAAAAATGTTAGTTCTTTTGAGCTCTGTTTCATAGTAAAATTTTTTCGTGGTGTAGGTTTTGTAGTAGGTTGTGTAATTCGTTGATGTCCACCCATGTTTATTTCCAGAATAGGAAGCAATCATCCAAATATTTTTTTCATGATTTGGTAAATTCTTCTTTTATGTTTTTGCCGTATTTTTATCTATTATTTCATCTTTTTTTTTCTAAATATGTTAGGTTAGCGTATGTTAGCGCCATTTTACTCCCTATAGCTGTTTCTAGGGTCTGGATATAGTAAATATTATTGACTTGGAAAATATTATTATTAGGGATTATTTCTATACCCACTATGATATTTTTCTTGGGTGTAACGTGTCTGGGTATCTATGTATCCAACATGCAATAGCTTGTTTTTCTAATGCAGGGGTGATATTGCTGTATAGGTTTTTGACGTCAAATGTGACTATAAATGTGTTGTGATCAATGTTTTCTGGAATGGAATTCAAAAAATCTAGGTCATCCCTAATATAGCGTTTTATTTTGTTTAGGAAAACTTTTTTCGAAGAATGTATTTAGTTCAGAATTGTTGTTTTAGTCAGGTCTTATTCCTTACGAGGGAGTTATCAGTTTCTCTTTTACTTTTGAATTTTTCTATTAGCCTAAATTTTCTTTCAAACTCCTTTTTAGTTTTCTTATGGAGCAAAATTTAAGACCTAGTTTGAATAAGTTTATTTGGTCCTTATTTAACTCATGTGCTGATAAGTTTATAATTTTTCATTTTGATATTTGATATTTGTTTCATTTTTATATATTTTTTTTTCGTCCGCTTTGTTTTGCCTAAAAATGTTTTTTGCTTGTATTTCTTAGAAAATAATACTTTTTGTTTGTAAAGTCTAAAAAAAAAATTTTGTGTTGATGTTTACCGAGTGGGTTTTATTGTTTGAGAATAGGTTGATTTTGTTTTTTCTGGAGTCGTATCAGCAGTAATTTGACCAATGTAGTTGTGTGTAATAGTTCATTTGGGAATTATCCTTATATTATATATATTGCATGCAAATTAATTGTTTTGAATTGAATATTAGATGACGTATATACTTGTTCAAAACCATAAAGAAGGGCTTCGATGAAATTTAAAAAAAAGGTTATTCTGGACTTTAACTAGGTTAAGAAATTAATGACTGAAGGAGGAAGAAATAGGGGAAAATATTTATTTTTACAAAATCCATGTGACGCAACCTGGTAGACGTAAAGGCGAGCGGATAAACCCTCTGACGATTCAACACAATGCCTAACCCAGTCCTGGGCGTATGAATCCTACTGTTCAACGGCCTGGACCAAATAGATCGATCGCAGAACCTCAGCTGCTCATAAGGGTGGCTTCTATAGATGAAAATAAAAACAGCCATCGAAATATTACCATGACCTACACTCAAATCACCTATTCAAACCGCATCACTCTTCACGCAGGTAAAAAAAGGGCGCACCCTCTTGAGGTTGGATCCCTAGCCTCAGAGTTCGAAAAATCAGATACAGAGCTCAAACTAAAACAAAATTTACTGAAGTACAAACACACAATACAAATAGCAATATTCAACGTAGGAACATTAAATAGAATAGGACAACTACGGCATCGGCGATAAATCATAATATAGACGCAATATGCGTTGAAGAACACGGATACACTCATGGCAAGGGTATTAAATATCACAATATTGGCAATGGATAGACGCTGACCACTGCATCTGCATTGAAAAACTGTAAATGCAACGGTAGGATGTGTAGGTATGCTTTTAGGACCATGAGCCCTAAAATCACGAAATAGTATAGAGAAAATACAACCTTGGATGATGTTAGCTACTTTTGATAGCAATCCCAGCGCAACAATCACTTACTACAGCCCTACCAATGTTAGTGAAGAAACTGACCTCATCACCTTCTATAATGAGCTATCCTCCTTTGTTCGTAGCATGTCGACAGACAACGTTCTCGTCATTGGTGGAGACATGAATGCCCAAATTGGTAAAAATGTAAACCACAGATTCAGCTTACACAAATCGTCAAACAGAAATGGGGAACATCTAACAGATTTCACGCTAGAACATAGATTAAAATGCCTCAATACAAAATTTCAGAAAAGGGAGGGAAAACTATGGACCTACACCAACGCAAATAATACTAAAATGTCTTTATAAATGAAAAATGGAATAATGGCGCATTGAATTGGGAGGCATATTCCTCTTTCGAAGGTGTATCCTCTGATCACCAAATTGTCACAGCAAAAATACGACTGAGCCCTCGAATGAATACGACTCGAACAACTCTGTACACTATGATTGGTCCCTGCTTAATAACAGGCATATTAGAGATAAATAAGCGTTAACACTAAGAAACGAATTCGATGCACTACAGAAGACAAAAACACATACTCCGAACGACGAATATGAGAATTTCGTCAATGTCCACATAGAAGCGGCTGCAAGATGCATACCACCTAAATAAAGAGCTAAACCTAGACCTAATGGGATACCTTTGCGGTTAAAAAAAGCGGGCTGTCGTGAAAATTACTTCCAAATGCTATAGGAAGAACCCAAGCAATACCAATGTCCTGAATCTTAAAAAGGCACAATCTGAATTAGCTAACATTTACCTAAAAGAACAAACGGAATACATACAAAATCAGATCGAAAAGCTTAGAGACTCGGTTGAAAATTGATAATCTAGGATAGCATGGTAAACAGTGAACGAAGTAAGCAGAAGGAAGAGCACTAGCTAAACTGAAAGCTACCATCCAAGAAGAATGAATACAACTATGGAAACAACATCTCTAGAATTTACTCGGAAACCCTCCGAAAGTTACACATGAACCAATCATTTGTAAACATTTAGACATCAGACTAGTACAATTTACACAAGAAGAACTTGACTCAGTACTAAGAAAGATTTAAAATAGAAAAGCAGTCGGGCTTCCAGGGAATTCGACGACATACACCTCCGACAATGTAATGCCGTATATAATAATAACACAATAGACAGATGGACAAAAGAATGCACCCTCCTCTTCCCTTACATCCACAGGGACCAAGATATATAATGATCTACTACGAACCCAAAATTGAGAACATACTTAGGAAAAAGCAAAATGGTTTTCGGAGAAATAGATCCACAATATCACAAATTTTGACTATACACTAGGTGTACGTGCAAAAAACCTCGAGGCAAAAATATCATTTGTCAACTTCACCAAGGCATTTGACTACAGACACAGAGGGAAGATGGAGCAAATACTACTCACCTACGGCGTAGCCAAAGACATAGTCGCAGCTATAATGATGCTACATAGAAACACGAAAGTAAAAATCTGCTACCAGGATGGAGACTCGGACTACTTCAAGGTGTGCTGCAAGGAGACACATTAGCCCTATACCTCTCATCTGTCTAGACAACGTCCTTAGAACATCTGTTGATAAAATGAAAGACAACATTTTCAAGCTGACAAAAGAAAGAAGTAGAATTGCCCCGCACAAAAAATTACGGACGTGGACTACGCCGTTACATAGTGTTTCTGGCAAATACACCTGCCCAAGCCGAAACTCTGCAAAATACTCTGGAACGAGCAGCTGTTGGCATAAAATGTCAATGCTCACTAGACTGAATACATGTGCTTTAATCAAAAAGGTGACATCTCCACAGAAAATGGTAGTTCTCTGAAACTAGTAGACAAGTTAACCTACCAAGGAAGCAGTGTCTCATCTACCGAGACAGACATGAACACGTGACTTGCAAAGATATGGACAGCTATCGATAGTAAGCTATCGGTCATATGGAAGTCAGACGTGACCGATATAATGAAACGCATTTTTTTTCCAGCAGCGGTCGTGTCGATAGAGCTGTATGGATGCCCTACATGAACGCTAACTAAACGTGTAGAGAAAAAGCTTGACGGCAACTACACAAGAATGCTTCGAGCAATATTGAACAAGTCGTGAAGGAGGCACCCCACAAAGCAGCACTTACCGACTATCACGAAATATATGCCAGTTAGACGAAACAGACATGCGGGACACTGCAGAGCAGTAGGGACGAACTCATGAGTAACATACTCTTGTGGACCCCCACACATGGACGAGCAAAGGCAGGACGACCAGCTAGAACCTTCATACAATAGCTCTGTGTCGATACAGGATGTAGCCTTGAAGATCAACCAGAAGTGGTGGACGATAGAAAAGGGTGGAGGGAGAGGGTCAGTGAGATCCATGCTGATGGCGTAACATGATGATGATGATATTCTTGTTTAAAATAATTGTTATTAGATAGGTTTCGTTTCTTTTGTTTAATGGCATATCAGCCTTTATTGGTTATTTAATGCCAAAGGCATCCTAGAAGAACAATAATGGTACTATTTAATCAATAGCTGGGAGGAAAAGGAGTTCATACCTTTCTCAAGGGTATTTGTCCGAAAGTGAACGTAATAGCCCGACTGGATTTAGAATTTGATTACTACGATTCTGCAGTTAATCGTGTTAACCAATACACTACGAGAACACCCCCTGTTATTTGATTGGAATGATTCATACCATATATATAATGAAGTATAAATTGTTTGATATGTGAATGGGTATAAATTGTTTGCATTAGACGGGAATAGTTTATTTCTCACATAATTAGGAATAAATCCTTTGCATTCGATGGAATTGATTGCATATATGCTTCTGTACACAATATCTGTATTATAAAGGTATACTTAATACCATATAAAATTGAGTATAACTTATTTGCATTAGGCAGGAATACTGAATACCATATATAATTGAGTATAAATCATCTAAATTAGATAAGACTACTTTTTATCTTATATTATTCTGTATAAATTATTTCAATAGATATGAACATTTTACCATATATACTTGTCAATAAATTATTTGTCAGTGTGGGAATACTTGTTATTATATGCCACTATGGAAACAAATAATTATAGACAAAGAGTTGTGCAATTAATTTTTTAGATGTCAATGATAATTTGTATAGTGTTATATATCAAGTATTCTTATCTTATACAAATAATACATTCACTGTTGCATGGCTTTAAATATTAGTGTGTCTAGACCCGCGAGATGCATAAAGCTATGACCAAAACCCGAGTAACTGCGTTAGTCGGACACCTTAACTCAGGGCCATCGTCATTTTCAGCGTAAGTGAAATATTTTTTATGTAATTTTTTTTACATTTACAAGAGAAGTCAACCCATGGGGAGCATATATATTACGATATTTGAAAGGCTTTAATCCCAAATATAAGTTGAATTTATTTAAATATCATCATTAAAATATAATCACCAAATCCTTTGGTCGGTTTGTTTGTTTAATGGAACATGTACTCCTAATGGGTTATTTAATTCTAAATTTTAATTAATTTGTAAATGTTATATTTTAATCGTCACTATATCTTCTGTTTCCTATTGCATTTTTTTCAAAGTTTTGTTTTTCTATAATCATTAGTTTGTACGCAGTAATATAATATTAAGTATTCTATCATAATGCATATAATTTGAACACGGTTATATGATTTTGAATATTCCAATTTAATACGAATTTTATTTTAAATAGATCTGTTCAGAATAAAGCTTGGAGTGAAGGCAATGACTCCACACTTCCTGGTTCCCTAGAACTGGAGCCTCACCACAGGATGCTGTTCAGTGTTAAACTTAAGATATCCCTTTTTCAGAGGGAGTCTGCACTGGATACAGTCAGCATATTATAAGTTCTACGGACAGAGTGGAAATCTATCATAAGAAAAATTTGCATTTTTTTACGATGATGAAAATTTAAAATGTCTCTAAAGAAAGACGACGGTTATCGTATAGTCAATAGTCAAACTATTAAAGCCGATACGACTGAATCCTTAAAATGAAGACAGTTTGCTGTCTGCAAGTCTCTGTCAGTTCCGTCGCGAATTTATTTTAAGCTTTTCATTGAATGCCAGTTTTAAATTAGTCGAGGTTTGAAGTGACATCTAATCAAAAGACAAATTAATTCAACCTCACGGGGAATGATATGAAAATCAAATTGAAAGATGGCGGGATGAAAGAGAACAACATTAGATGTCGGTACGATTATTTTATATCAAATTGATTACTTCCGTGCTATTGCAAACATTATTGTCAATGACAAGTTAAAAATACGCAGCTAAAGATATATTATGCACATTCTCTCAAACCCAGAAATGCGTAAATAGATTTCTCTCAATTACCAAAGTTTTCTTGTATGTATGTATGTATGTATCGTTAGCCGATCATATCTATCTATCTAGCTAGCTAGCTAGCAATTTATCTGTGCGTGTGTACGTGTGTGTTTTGACGCAGGTGGGTGGTGCAAAGTTAACCATCGTTAAGAAATGGAATCGAAATGGGTTCAAATCCTGAACGAGGTTAGGTGTGCCTTGAGCTCACGCTTAGGGAAAAACATCCATCTCTTCTTAACCTGACCAATCTATGCGTAAATTTATTTAAATATCATCTTCAGAAATATGATCACTTTCAAAGTGGTTGGCTGGTTTGTTTGTTTAACGAGATATCAACTCCTTATGGGTTATTAAATTCTGAATATTGATTCGTTTATAAATATTATATAACAATCATTATTTTATCTTCCATGTTCCATTGTTAAGTCTAGAAGCTGGAGAAAAGTTAGAAGAGAAAAACTGAGAAGAGTAAAGCAAAATAAAAAGCCTCATCCAGGATTTGAATTCAGCTTATCACGTCCAATTTCTATGACGATAAGCATTACACCAAGCGCATCTCCAACAGCACGAATCCGAATTTCATTCTTTTTCCATATTATTAAAAAGGTAAGTTTTGACGCATATTAAAATATGTCAAAAAGAGAGCACCCACGCATAGATATCGACATACGCAACAATGTGTGCATACATAGTTTCAGATGAACATTTATACTCATGCATAGATACTCACCCGAGTGGAAACCCACAATGTCTACCTAAAATCCCATGCACGCACTTAAACGTACATATTGACACATAGAAAGTTATAAACATTCAAAATTGCATACTCACCAACATACGTATTTACAATCTTAACCATAAATGGACACACCAACACAGATGCACACACATTATCATCCTCGCACAATGAAGATTGTGCTATTTGAAGACTTCCAGCCCTGTTTCAGGAGCAGTAACAACCTATTTTGACGGAGTCGATGTTCATTTGTAATTAACATCGAACATTAGGTAAAATTCTTCGCATATCTTTATTTGACAGTGTTTGTCTATTCCCAACATAAAAAACAACATCTATAATTATTAAAAGATCAAATGAATAAACAATTGCAATATAATCCTGGTCTTATTCATATATACGACCATTAAACTGTTTCTACTAGTGATTAGATTCGTGCCCAATCCACTTCGAATTAAATGTCTGACTAAAAAACAGACAATTATATTACTCAGAAAAAATCCAACAAATGGTGGGAGAGCAGGGAAGGGAAAAGAGGTGAAAATGGAAACGTTGGCGGTTAAAAAGCAAATTAAAAAAAAACAGGTGATAGAAAGCATGGTGTGGAGAAAGAATATAACTGGAGAAAAAAAACAGACAAATTTGTCCATCGGCTATCAATATTCGATGTAGATTATAAGGCTGATAGGGATGAATTATCATAAATTAGCAAAAGAAAGAAAAGAGATGAGATATGTAATCGACCCTCCCCTACGATGTCAGAATATTAAAATCTAACAACCCGTTCCACAAAATGTCTTCAGTTTTTGAAGACTTACTCTGATATATCAAACCTTAAAGAAGATTTTGAATAATTTATTTCCTGAATCGGAATCAACAATAAAGTCAGCAAATATATTTTTTTTATACTTGAAAAAGGGGACCACAACAACTGGCATGATCTCTATGTAATTTTCCCATGTACTGTGTTTACTAGGGAAATGAGGCCTTACTATTATTGTACGAATAATCCAGATTTAGACAGAAGCAGAATTAATAAAAAAGGAAGTATATTGGAATCAGATATGATGAAAGAAACGAACCATTTGTTTTTCTTTTGTATACACACACTAAAGACAGATGATCAGAAATGATTCAGGAGATAAGTATAAAATAAAGTAAGAAATGCTGCAATCTAGAAAATTATTATTATTATTATTATTATTATTATAATTTCGATCTTTGTGAGTTTTTCACACCAGCGTAAACTGGTGACTTTCGCTCGAGTCTGAATGACAGCAGGTCTCCTCAGGTCTGAATGAATCTTCTGAGTATTCTGGCTGATTTCTATAATAAGATCAGTATAGTCTCATTCTTCCTCCAATTTCCAGCTGTTACACTCCCCTTTTCAATCTTTTAGAAACCTTTCCAAGTTCACCAGCTACTATCGGTATAACCGTCATTTGCAAGTTACCAATTTTTTTAGCTCTCCGGCAGGGTCCAAGTGTGTGACTGTCTTTTCACTTTCTTTTACTTTCACTCTGTGGCTGTTGAAATGGCAAAATCCAGTTGTCGAGGAGTTATTTTTTATTAATTAGCACAAGGTCTGGTATGCTGCCCAGAGTTAAATGTTCTGTTTGTACCACGAAATCCAGATAATTTTATACGTCCACTTTTCTAGGATTGATTCTGTTTTGTGCAGATGAAATTGCTGTCGAAAATTCAATATTTTTCATAATTCCCAGTGGATCCCCTTTCCCAGCCAGCCATGTCTATTCTGGTACTCCTTTTGTTCGAATTTGGTAAATTCGCTTTTGCGATTACTGCTTTTATCTCCACCTCCCGTATCACCTACAGTTGCTATTCTTTTGCGTATTATCGATTTTCGCTTGAACATAATTGGTCCTTATGGTGTTTTGTGCTGCTGTTAGAACTTCAGTTACTCTCTAAGATTTCCCTTTCGTGTAATGTCCACGTCTTCTCGAAGCCAAATTTCGCGGTTTGTCGCTTAAAACATCCAAACAATTTTTCTCCCCATTTACATTTCTTCATTTTTGTTGTTTTTCTATCTGTACTTATGTTGCTAGTGCTGTTATTTGCTGCTATAATTAATTTCTCTTTGCTCTTCTTAATATAGCCATCGAGTCCTTATATTGATGCATGTATGCAATCCTCAACGCTGGAGAATCTTCCTCTTCCTTCTCTTGATGATACAGTCTGTGTTATCACAAGGATGTAAAACCTTGTGCAATGTTTTCTATCTTCTAGTCCTTTGGTTTATATTTCTAAGAATGGTCATGGGTATTTTACAAGAGGCCCGGCCCAGATGTTTACCCCTTTGATGAGATTTCTGCTGCTGAGGCTAGTTTTCAGAAGCTTTCTCGTTCTTTTGGGGTATTCCTTTCTTATTTTTCTTTCATTTCCACGTGTTTGATGTTGTCCGCTTCCAATATTCCCTAGAAATAGTTGTTTCATTTTCTCCAAGCGTTCTAATGCCTTCCAAATTTTTTATTTCTATTCAGTTTACTGTTTCCCTTTTCCCATTTTTTGAATATGAAATACTATTCTTATATCCTGGCTGTATATTTTTACTGTTTGTATCTGTGTCTATAGTTCTTTTTCATTTTTTAATAATGCCTTTATATCATCCATAAACATTAAGTGATTAATATTTTACCATTATTTTGTAAATTTGTATGCTCCTGCATGTTTCGTGAAAACGTTTGTGAATGGCGTTATTGCAATAACAAATAGCAGCAGTAAAAGCAAGTCTCCCAGAAAGATGCCTTTTGGAATTTTTACCTCATCTAGAATTTTTCTTCTGACTGCAACTTTCAATTTTCTATGGCATTCGTGATGAAGGTTCTAATTTTTTCGGATATTTTGTACATTTTTGATTCTTCATAATCCAAGATGCGGGACCACATCATAGATCTTTTGTTGTCAATTCAGAACGTGGCAACATTTTTCAACCTCGTTTTTGGCTTCTTTGAATATGTGCTGGTCTGCATATAATCGCTTATCTGCTCCTCATGTTCCCCTGCAGCATCCTTTTCTTCCCGAAATCGTCCATAACATACGAGCACATAATCTCTAATTTATTCTGTTATTGGTCTATAGTTGCTGAGGGATCCTTCTGGATCAGAGTAATTTTTCCTTTTCTTACCCATTCGGGTATGCTTACATCTAGACATTTACGCTGTTGCAGAACCAGTCTATCAGGTATGGCTATGAATTTTTAAAACTGGAATCCGTGTATATCACCATGACTTGGCGTTTTCAAATTTAATATTTTCTTGAGTGTTGCTCTTAGCGAGTATAGGTGTATGTTTGCCTCTGGAACTTCTTCGAGTTCTTTGAATTTTTTCAAGTTATTTACTCATTCATGATTAGGTTCCTACCTTCATCTATATTTCACTCCAAGATTATTTTGATTCTTTTCCTCCAGTTTTGGATTTTTTCTTGTGCACTCTGTACTAAATGTTGGTAGAATGTTATTTTGTTATTCTGAAATATCCTGTTTTGTTTGTATTGTTTAACTCGTAATTGTTTTCCTTCTTTCGCCATTACCTTTGATTCATTTCTTCCAGTTGTGTTGTCAGCTGCAGTATGAATTGTCTCGATTCTTTCTCTATTCTCTTGTTCACTTAATCTCTTTTTCAAAGGCTCTGATTACGATTGGTACCACCATCTCTCCTTGTTCCAAAACTTTTTCAAATCTCTGGCTAGGTCAGCGTATTTGTAGAGCTTTTTTTTTTTTTTAGATTTTCACTCTTTGCATCTACTTTTCTCTGTCAGATTCTGGCTTGTACAGATACCAATTGTCAGTATGTTCAAATTTAAGTCTCTTGTATAACTCCTAGCAGATCACCTTTCTCAATCAGTCATGTTTACTTTTACATTAATTTTGTGCCATTTTGCTGTCTTTGTATGTTATGTTATTTAGTTTTTCTGCATTGTTATCAAATATATTGCCCTTATGAAAAAAACAATTCCTATTTTCTTGCGTTTTACACATTGGTCTCCTAGTAAAAGTTGTTAAATACCACGAAAAAATTTTAATTCTGATGCAGTGTGAATAAAAAACAAAAATTAACGATGAGTAAACATTTTTTCAAATATAATTTTTTAAGTTCAAAGTGCTTATTCGAACGAATTTTTCATTTGTTGAAACACCCGTGAAACTTTCTTTTTGATTTGTTGTGACTCTGAACCGTTTTACTTGTTTCAATAACTTCCAAAGCATCCGACCTTTATCATTATCATTATTTTACTCTTTTGAGAAATTTTACTCGGTCATTAGGTAAGGGTTTTTCACAGGAGTTTGTGAGTGATTGCAAGCCTCTTCACATCTCCCAGGCTGTTGTAAGTTTTCTAGCTGATCTTAAATAGTAAGGATGGTCTCATCTTGTTCTCTGATTTCTATGTCTTCCAGTCTCTTTAGCAAACCTTTGGGAATTGTTCCGAGCTAAGCAATTACAACTGGTATCACCGTTAAATTCATGTTCCTTAGTTTTATTATTTTACTCATGAGAGTTTTTCACACCAGTGTTCCACAGGACTTTTCTCCGTATTCTGGCCGATCTCAATATGACAGTAGTTTGGATGGTCTGCAGTCGTCCTCTTATTTCCAAGTCCTTCTGTCCTTGTACAAATCCTTTGGTTACTGTACCAAGAACACCAATTACAATTAGTATCCCCGTCACTTTCATGTTCCACAATTTTTCAATTCTCTAGCAAGGTCCGGGTACATATCTTTATTTCGCTTTCTTTCAGTGGTCTGCCGGAAGAGCACAGTTCATGATTCACCACGTTCTCTTTTTTTGTTGATTATAAGGTCTAATCGTTTGGGCGAGATTGGTGATCCGTTTGCATCTCAAAATCGCTGAGGAGTTCGTGCGTGTCATTCTCCAGGACAGATTCTGGGTAATCCGTATACCATTTGTTCGTATTGTCAAGATTTAAACTTCATGAACAATATCCAGTGTATCATCTTGCCTATCCAATCGTGTCTTGTCTTACACTCTTTTTGCGCTAATCTACTGCATCGCGTATTATGTGATTGATTGTTTCGTATTTGTCCCCACATAATCTACACTTGCTATTTTCAAATGACTTGTCTATGCTTGCTTTGATTAGTTAGTCCTTATGGTGTTGTTCTATTCTGCTATCCGAAGAGAATCAGTTTCTTTTTTAAGGCTTCCTTTTCTTAACCATGTCCAATTTTTCTCGTGTGAGATTTGTCACCTGAAATGTCAAAACTGTTGTTTTTCTTCCCATTTCTGTTTTCTAGTTATTTTTGTTCTGTTGATGCTTGTATTGTCTGTCTTTTTTCTGCTGGCTGAAATCAGACTTCTCCATTGTTTAATATTGTCTTCTGTTCGTTATATCGATGCGTCGACGCTATCTTGAAGGCTGCCAAGTCCTCTTCGTCCTTCCTTTCTTGACCTAAAAAGTCTATGTCATCTCTGGGATGTAAGGACTGATGTATCTCTCATGAGTTTTCTTGTCCTCTGGTAGATTTGTAGAAGTTCTTCTCTTGTTCACTGTATCCGACTGTATCTTACGAGAGGGACAAGACAAGTGCTTATTCATTTGATGAGATTTCTGCTGGGTAGTTTTATTTCTAGTAGTTATCTCCTTCTTTTAAAGTATTCTCTCTTAATTTTTTCTTTCCTCTCCGATTGTTTGATTGTGTCCGCTTCGAATATTCCCAAGCAAAAGTAATTTCCCTTTTCTCCGAGCGTTCTGTTTTTTCCTTGGTTTGGTAGTTCTATTCCTGCCATCATTTTTCGTTGCCCACTTTTCATTTTCTATGACAAATTCCATCCCTATGTTGTCACTATATATTCTCTCTGTCTGTATCAGGGTCTCCAGTCCTAATTCATCTATGGCAAAATTTCTGTTGCTACTTGCTGCCATTAGTTTTCCTTTGCTCTTTTTCTATATACTTTAAATCCTTGAATTGTTGTATTACACACAATCCTCTACCCTATTTACCAACCCCTCCGCTCGGGCAGGATATGACACAAGGTCAATTTTTAACAGTTTAACAGGTTTGAATTCAGAGTTTTCCTTCTCCTAGACTAGTTGCCCCACCAAGGCTAAAAATCCTAGTCTGTCCTACTATTTACCCATAGTTGGAGCGAGAATAATTGGATTCATACCTTTCCCAAGGGTATTAGTGCTATGTGAAATGCAGTCAGTCTCGTCCAGGATTTGAACTCGTGTCGCCGTGTTCATTTCCTACGACGATAACAATTACACCACGGGCACCTCCTCTACGATGGATATTTCTCGTCTTCCTTTTATTCTTCATCTATAACGTCCATTTATGTCATTTTCCCTGTATAATATCTTGTTCATAGATATTAATTTCCTTATTCTTTTATCCATTTGTCTTAGTTCCTCTTTAATTTTAAGAATGGTCCCGATGATCTTACAAGAGAGATTGCCCAGGTGTCTTTGATGAGATTTCTGTCTCAGATTTAATTTTTCTTGTTCTTCTGATCTTTTACTATTTCCTTTTTTCTCTCTGCTTGATGGTATGCGTTTCTAATATTTCCAGGTATTTGTAATTCATTTCTATAATTATTTTGATGCTTTCCTAATGGTGCAGTTTTATTCCTTCCATATATCCTTTTTTTCATATTACCACGGAAAAAATTCCTATATCAAAATTGTACATTATAATAGTTTGTATAAAGGTTTCTTTTAATTTTTCCTTCCTTCCTTCATTCATTATTGGCAAATAACTTAATATAATCTATGTACATGAGGTGGTTTTACTTTTCCTGCGACACTGTAAATTTGTAGCCTCCTTTATATTTTCTTAGGTTATAATTTAGTGGCATCATTACTATAATAATATTTTTTGCAAGAATGATTCTTTCCGGAAGATGTCTATTTTGTTGTTTGTTTTTTTATTGGTTTTGTCTATCCTTTGTTGTCTATCCATGCTACATTTTTCCTTTTTGGTTTTACGTTCTTTAGAACCTGTTGCTCTATATTTAACATATTATATCATGATTTGGTTGATTAATATATTTTGTTTCGGTGAAAGTTTAGGATTTGTCCCGAATTCTATTTTATGGGTATTAAAGCAGAGATGAAATCCAGAACTAGTTTATTTGATGTAATTTTTTTATCTAATTTAATGTACAAATTAATGTAAACTACGTCTAACTGCAACAAGTTCGAAGTGGGTGACTGAATATAAAGAATGATATCTAAATAAATAAAAATGCTATTGGAAAAATATATTTGTAAAACTGGCCAAGAAGTTTAAGTGCACACTTTTGGTACTGTACTTTTGTCTCGCTAAGTAACCTCATGGCCCTGAGTATATTCGTTAAGTACCGAGCTTATAAATATGACGAGGAGTTATGATGACATAATGTTCATCGTCGTAAAACAATTTCTGTGGTACCAAGTTCAATGTAATGTAGTAGCCGCTTTGCACTACCAGAGACTTTAGTATGCGACCGATAATAAATATTTAATAACAAGAAACCTCGTGGTAGATGCAAGAGACGCTCAAACTCAGAATATGGGAATTTTGGAAAAGAGTCAGTCGGTGATGAGAACAAGTCACGGCCTAAATTTTGTGACAAAGGGAAATAGGCTCCCCTTTATTATAGATGGGATAGAGTAGATTCTACCTGGATTGACTTGAAAATACCACTTCACATGTCCTTATTTTTGAGACCTGTCCAGGGGAAAGTTATAAAATTCGGCAATAGAATGTATTTTGTGACCATGTGTATAACTGTTCCTTTTCTGATTGAACAATTTCATTTTGTCTTCGCCAGTTATCTTCGAGACGCACGCAGTGATATAAAGTTGTTTTTAATTTATTTTTGTTTGGTATATGTGTCGTTATTATTTTTGTATTTAAGAAATAGAAAGATAAATCGACATTCATTTATCTCATAATACTATGTATAGTTTGAAGTCGTGGATTTGGTATGGGTGCATTCCATGACATTCGACCAGTCACAGCTCGTAAAGTATATTTATAGACTTTAACATAAGTTAAAAGGAATATGAACATGATGTGCCTTCACAGATTCTTATCTGATAATACCGTTTGTATAAACAGTAGAATTTACAAGACATCAATTAAATTTACTTTGCTTTATTAATTAAGCATTCATAAGATTGCAGTCTTCAAAGAAACTTTAAAACTAGTCTAGTTGATAAGTTACAAAAGGTGACTAACAAGAGCAATTTGTGTAAAATTAATTCAATATGGTGCAAGGTGAAAGATACTTGAAAAAAGAGGAAATTGTATTACACAACTTTGTTTTAATCATATGAACTTCAGTCAAAATATTGATATCAATATCATATAATAAATGTTAATAAAATATAGTAAAATAAATAAAAGCAATGGATTCGTGATTAGAATTAAATGCGGCAAATGAGTAAAGTCAATATTCAATACGTAAAGTAAGATTAAGATCAAAAGCTTTCTCTCTCTATCTATCTACCTCTCTCTCACACACACTCATACATACACACACACATAGATTATCGTCTGTAAATATACCCCAAAAATGGTTGTGTAAAGATTTTCTCCAAAATCAAATATGCTCGCATTTGATTTTAATAGAGCAGAAATAAAAAAAAATTATCTGATATTATTCATTACTAACGACGTCAGCATTGAGAGTATGTAACAAAAAATGAATGAAGATAGGTTTGAAAGTATACTTACTATCCAAAGTTTTACGATGTGTAATCATTTTTACTGCATATATAACTTCATTTCTTTTAGTCTCCACGACACACATTTTGATTATTAATAATTGTTGATAATATTCATTTTGAGTGCTAGCAGAAATTAATGGTTTAATTTCTGATTAAAAATCAAAAATTCACGGGAATTAAACGAAAGATGTTGCAAGAATTGTCGTGAAAGGTTTTTTGTCTTACTTAATCAGTCAATAAAAATAAATTAGAAGTAAATTAGAAGCGAGTGAGAAGCAGATATAAAATGGTTGAATAATGACTCTTCACGAAGGAAGCGGCGCAAGTGAATTCTATATACGTTTAAGTCTGGATAACTTCTTTCTATTTTCGATTTCTTTTCTCTTCATGTTTTCAGATTTCTTCGTGTTCTTGTTTTGCGTCTTTAATCTTTTCGTGAATCTAATGTTTATATCAAAGGCGCATGTCTTGTTCATATCTGATTTGGTGTATCGTTTTTGATTTCTGATACTTTTTCACTTTAATTCCCCTTTTCCTTTTTCTCAATTTACTTACTTTTATTTTCCTTTTTTTAATTTTCGTTTATCTTTCAGTTTTCTTTCTCTTTTTTTAATTTCTAACATTTTCTGTTCGCTTATTTTTTTCTTTTCTCATCATCGTTCGTTTTTCTTTCTTTCTTTACTTCTTTCTTTTATTTTTTCTTATCTCTCATGTTTTGTTTTCATCCTTTAATTCTTCCTCATTATTAAACATTCAAAAGAAAATTGAGACTAAACTACTTTACACATACACACAAACACGCACGCACACGCACACGCGCACACACACACACACACACACACATATACACACATATATATATATGTGTGTGTGTGTGTGTGTGTGTGTGTGTGTGTGTGTGTGTGTATAAAATATTTCCATAAAATCATAATTTAATTTAGACTGCATTCTAGATCAGGAATGCAACTGTTAGAAACAGCATACAATATTTACCCACGTTCCTCTTGGTTTACACCAATAACTTTACTACGGGTGTTTACAATACATGATTTCGTGCTGGCGCTATAATCTGTTATTATCTGTCTAACTTAAAGCCTATTTAGTAGCAAAACGGTCGATTTTGAAAGACATTTTGTTTCATTCTGATTCGGAGATTTTCTCGTGTTTGTGTAAATTTTGCAGCCGACAAACTGTCATTTGTTAAGATCGAAAAGACTTAGCAGCATCAGGAGAATTGATTTTAATCTAAAAGTCCCAAAACGTCGTTGCAGTAACAATCTACTATCAGGCACCATGGATTCCGTTTGACGATAAATTGATAAATTGAAATCAAATGGAATCCCGGTGGTATACGTTTGCGTGACGTCTTTAACAAAGAAAGGAACCCGCTTCAAGTGGACTCACGCAACTCAATTGAAAAATAGCGACCAAATTGAGTAATTAGATAGAGGGGTCTATTTTCATATTTCCACAATTTAGAAAGAAGGCTCTATTTTCAAATTTCCTCCATCGCACACTTGGGGGGGAGCCTAGAATGTGCCGACTGCTTCCCCTGAAATGACTAAGATTCCTTCCACCTTCCCTCTCCTCAAAGAATATCTTGTGCATGATAATGACCTGCATCTTATTAACAGGCTCTTGTTCTTGATCTATTGGGAATTTTATATCACCTCTTTGTTGCCATTACTGCTATCTCTCTTCTAATTCATAGTAGAAGCAATTTTTCTTGAATATCTGATCATTCTGCCATCTTAAAATATTCTTTGAATGAAATACATGAAATTATTTACATAAATGGTATATTTTTCAAGCCATGCAAAGGAAAATATTATCGAACGTTGAGGAAAGATTTACAGAATTGACAAAAAATGGAATTGATACGTAGGTGGTTCATTTCGAGGTTTGATGAGAGCTTTAATTCCTTTTGGAATAAATTTCATTTATTCAATGCAATATTAATAATCAAAGTCATTCCAAGTGGACAGTTTTTTGTTCGAAAACGTCTAAGCGAATATTCTGTAAATGTTCTGATTCTATGATTTTTGCTAGGAGTTTTATTAAATAGGAATAACAAAGTAAAACCATGTCATTGATTGCAAAAAAACAACAAAAAAAAAAAAAACGACTTCGACATTAAATAAGCCAAGGGTCGATATGCTGTCAAACCAACCAATCATAACAGTTTTACAAAATACTACCAGTAATTGTTTGATTTTAGTTTTTAGCACACCTATCTTGAACATGAGCCAAAATAATATTGCTTAAATTATAAGGATATATTAATAATTAGATTGCTCTCTTGCAACTTTCAATATGGAATGACAAGGGCAATGGTAGTCGACAAACATTTTGAATATCGGCTTCTGCCTTTGTCAAAGAAAGCATCATCAAGAATTACATTACAGTTCACCACGCAGATGGATAGCCTCTTTTGTTTTCGTATCTTTTTTTAGACTCGAAGAAAAATATTCGCCTGATTACATATATTTCGAACTAATTTACGCTCCTGAGAGGATACAAGATCCCATCGAAGCTAAGGGAATTTTCATCAGCTCATCTGAATGATTTGGACCGATGACTGATGAACGAGATGGAAAACATTTTTCTGATAACGACACCATCAACGCTGATGTCAAAAGGTTGGTCACCTCCGCTACTCTTATCCATTGATGGCGTCGACGCATGTCAACTGGCAGTAACTATGCTGAAAAAAAACTGTTTTATTGAGTTCCATATATTAAATTGTAAACATGCACCAAAATGAAGTGGCTTTGGGGAGCGAATAGATGAATTATAAAAAAATTGAAAGAAGCTAGCAGTGGAAAGTGGGTTAAATTAACTAAGTCAAATCTTCTCCAGTTGGTTAAATGCAAACAGCGATACTTTATCTGGTTCCCTAGTGTCAAAACAACGATTAATGAGACTGGTCAAAATCACCAGGATTCATAAATCATCTAAGTTATCGCGAGAACTGATCAAGCATCCAGGAGTTAGGGTTTGTTGTCTTTAGAACCCAGATTGAAGAAAGTGGGTACTTCGAGTCGCTCTCTTTGTGGCTGGGAGCAGGAGTGAGAGAAGCTGTACCGCGCACTGTGACACAAAGAAATACCCCAAAATTCGACAAGTTCCTGGTAGAACAAACAAATTCCCGTGAAACTACCCTGATTATATTGTCTTTCATTGAAGTATTTCTGCAGGTTCAGTATCTGAACGAAACGAATAAGCAACAAAATCCTTGAATCTTTTAGGAGAGTTGTATTTTCATCATTTCCCGCTTGAACTTCATTTGTCGTTCATCACCATCAGTGACGTGGCGTTTGTTTGCTGTAGTTTGCGATCAAATATATGAAAAGCATCAACTTTGGAGGGCCTCTTGTTTTATGCTTCAACATGCTGTGTGTTTCATTTTTTAAAAATGTATCCAGATATAATTTGGTAATTATATCTCCAATCGTGTTTCAGTGACGCGATGTCAAAGAGGCAATACATTCACTGGCAGATTAAAATCGGATAACGTGACGCTTCTTTATTAACGCGACATCCACCCTTATTTGACACATCAGTAATGAAAACACTATCATTACTTCGCCCTACAGCCCAATATGTACGATTCAGGCCGGTAAAAGAAGGACTTGGTGAACAGCTTTTTCCTGACAACGATACCGACATAAATAATGGAAAATGTTGGTCTATTCCGATCGTCCAGATCATTATATATAATGTTTGCAGTCTCTTGCTCATCAATGAAGACGATGCATAAATACTCGCAGTAAATATACGTGAAGCAAAAACCCAGAAAAACTAAAAAAACAAAAAGAAAATAAATAAAAACACTTTTTCCTAGCTGAAAGCTTCTAAGATCCAACTATATTTTGTGTTCCCTGTATAATACTGCTAATGAAGTTAACGTGAAATATTCATGATGGGTGAATAGATAAATCTTTTTTATAAATGATTGATTAATAATAATAATAATAATAATAATAATAATAATAATAATAATAATGCTAAAGCATTACAAAAATATGTCAGAATACGAAGAAGAATCTCGGTAACTTGAAGAAACTTGCTGACAAACCATCAACTAACGCCAGTGTGAAAAACTCTTTATAATATTCATAATAAACCTTATAAACAATAAAAATAATAACTCCTAATAATGATAATAATAATTATTATTATTATTATTATTATTAGGTCATAGCTCTTGTTATACAAAGACATCTGGTGAATTTTAATACGATAACCTGTTGCACAAAACGTTTGTTCAGCCCGTTATCCATCAGACACTGATCCTTCTTGGTCAACGTATCAGGTGTGACACCATCTTTGGTTACCACACATGTTCTGACGGAGGCTTTTTTCTTCCTCAAACAGTTTCTTCACCGACGAACTAACTTCTCCCACATATTTTTTGTTTTATTAAAATAAGGTAGAGTAAGATGAAAAGAAAATACTGGATCGTCTAAACTGTAAGAAAGAAGTGAAACGACCGTCTTAAATGTACACAGTGCTTATTGACGGGTTACAGTCGAAAATGATACGATTCTTGTGGAATCTTTGATATCTGGTCTCCCATTGCTAGCTTCGTTTTCTCTCCTTCCCAGTGACAATAGGCCGATCTTGGTAATTTGGCTCAATTGAGACGACAAATGCTATTGAAACCACAAATATAACACTTGGACACCTATATGATTCTTACCTTCTGAGTGACGACTTCTAGAGCTTTACTCTAAAGGAACACTTAGCGTAATTGTTATCTTCATTGAAAATGAAACATGTAAACCGAGATCAAATTTTGGAGAAGTCTATTTGCGTTTCTCTTCGAACCAATGTTCTTCGAAAAGCATCAATGTATAAATCTATCTTTTTAACCTGAAGCTATAAGTAACCCATACTAAATTCTATAAGGTTAATTAACGAAACAACTTCACTCAGCTTAAATTTAATGTTGTGTCGTATCCTTAACGTTGCTGAGGGATTGGCTAAATACATACACAACTGCCCCAGTCTCGACTGTCCTACTAGATTCTCGAAGTAGTGTTACATATATAACACCATTGACCGAAAACTTCTGAATTCCGGTCATGACATCACCTGTTTAGCGAAAAAGAACCCTTCCTGGGATACCATTTTCTTTCTTTTATGGGTTACCCATACATATTCAAGCTGAATAAAAAGTATGTCCCTAATCAAAGGGTCTACCTCGGCAGTGATCAACACATCATGCAAAAAAAAAAAGGACCTTTGGTTTTTCATAAACAGTTTTTCTTACCACTCAAAGATTCTATTATCCTTTCAAATGAAATGGCAACTCATGAAGAGTATCTGAATATTTTTTTACTGTGTGGGGTCCTGAAGATTCAAAGTTTCAAACTCCACACCTGCCTCAGCATTAATTCTTGTATTTCAAGCCTTCTTCTTCTTACGGAAAACTAATACTTAATTGATATTAAGCCAATTTAAGTTAAAATTCAGTTATTTAATGCGAAGAGATTAGGAAGTCTCTTTCAGGGAACGTTCATATTTACATTTTTTGTGCAGTTATTTCTTAACGTTTTTTTTTTTGCAAATGATCATACCGAATGCGAATAATTTTAAACAGATCGATTTGACACATACATGGGACCTTAACAGGTTCTACCATTCTGGGTCGGAGAAGACCTGGGTTTATTAGCAACAAAATTGAACTTCACTAGAACTAGATCCTGATAATCACAATCAATCCCAGCATAAGATTTCTTGCCGGTTCTTACCATTATGGAGGGGATACAGTCAGTGTATTTTAAATACCATTGACAGTGTTTCATAATTGAATAGGCTGTCAATTAATTTTTTAAAGTAAGTGCCGAATTCAAAATATATGAATTCAAAAGTTAAGTAGTAATTCGTTAGAAGATTCATAGAAAATAACCAGTGATATGATAGTCAAGATTAGACCCATGACTGACCTTTTTAGCAGTTATCTGATCGGATGGTTCAGTCGTGAGAATGGATCAATTACTTAAAATAATCCAGTCACCGATGCGAATGGACGTCTCCGGTTGAGGTGGGAATTTGGGTGAATAAAGACGTCGAAAATCAGTTTTTGTGTCCATTCATAAGAATAGAAGAGGACACGGAAACCAAGATAAACCCAAGACCACCCGAAGAATTCCCACATAGAAGACCAGGTATCCAGCCAGATAGACAAGTATGAGAAAAAGAATTAGATGTATACAATGGGTCGATCACAGATGTTCCAACATGACCGTTTCACTTTTTTTTATTTGCAAATAACAATTTTGAAATATTGCTCACATTAGAGTTCCCCATTTCTGGTAAGTAACAAAGTTATTTTTTTCTTTTAAGGTAAAACTTTCTTCTGTGTCACTAAGTACGCATACCATATTTGGTTGGTCCATATTAACCGTTTGGTATTCAAGAGAGAAGAGATAAACTCCTCCTGATATCACAAGATTTCATCTTCAGTTACTTTACACTTGGGACTCTCAAATCAAATAAGTACCGATTTTCAATTGAGATCTCAAAAATTCGCTGGGAATAAAAATGCTGAGAACTCTTGATCTTTGACTCGCATTCTACCCACTGCTTTTGAGAATGAATTTCCTGTCGCCATTTTGAAATTATCGCGAGAGCCATTTTATGTTCCTCACGTATACAGCCTTTCACGGGCGACGAAACTTTTTACCGTTTTGAGACGGCCATCGTTTTGATTCATTGTTACTGCATCTCAGGTTTTACAATATTTAATTTACAGGAAAAATTTGAAATAATAATTGCCATATTTATAAAAGCTGAATCTCTCGTAAATCATGTTATCAAAACTTCTTGCACCAGGAAATAAACTCCCTTCTTCTTCTTCTTCTTCTTTAGAGTTTTTCACATCAATATTTGCTGAGGGTTTTTCACTGGAATTTGAGTGACAGCAAGTCTCCTCAAGTCTCCAGGACTCTTCTCAGTATTATGGCAGTTCTCAGTAATGCTGTCATTTTGATAGTCTCTATCCGTCTGCCAACTTCCTAGTCTTCAAGGCCTTTTAATAATCCTTTACTTATTGTGCCAAAAGTACCAATCACAATTGGTACAATCGTCACTTTCATATTCCACAGCTTTTTCAATTATCTAGCAAGGTCGAGGTACTTATCCTTATTTTCACATTCTTTCAGTTTTATTCTGTAGTTAGCTGGCACAGCAAAGTCGACTATTATAAGGTCTGGTATTCTGGCCGAGATTAGGTGATCCGTTTGTAAGTCCCTTAGGAGTTGATGTGTATCATTTTCTAGGACAGGTGCTGGGTTGTGCATATACCATTTGTTAGTATGTTCATATTTAAATTTGTTGCAAATTTCCCAGTGTATCACATTGCCCACCCAGTCGTGTCTCGTGTTGTACTCCTTCTGTGCTAATGTGCTGATTCGCTTATTATGTGATTGATCGTTTCGTCTTTGACACCGCATAGTCTACATTTGCTATTTTGTTGAGTCTTATCTATTCTCGCTTTGATATGATTGGTTCTTAGGGCGTTGTCCTGTGCTGCTATTAGGAGAGATTCCGTTTCTCTCTTAAGGTTTCCTTTTCTTTGCCAGGTCCAGGTTTTCTCGTGATTATTATTATTATTATTATCATTATTTTGTAAGAAGAAAAGGAGGAAATGGAGTTGCATGATTTGTTTTTAACGACATATCAACTCTTCATGGGATATCTAATGCTTTAAGTTGAGCCCTTTGCAAAAGCTTGGTTTTAATCAAAACTCCATTTTGAATATCTCATTGACTAAAAAAAAGAAATTTTGTCACTTTGTCAGGAAACTGTTATATAGTATCAAGTATTCTTATCTTTTACAAATAGTTTTCTAACAGATCAATTCAGTTTGTAGATAGATCGTATAAAGTAACTTACACTCCGGAAAGACTGGACATAGGAGTAATGACCATGAAAGGATACTCTATACTTTTCAAGAACGGTCATTTCACCATCGGATGAGTTCAATATCATACCAAAGACTCGATTTATAATTTGCTATAAAATCAAAGTTTTGAATGATTTGTTATTTCAAGGATAAAATTCTACAATAAAAGGGATAGCATTAGAGATCATTTAATACTAAACTTAATAGCGGTGAAATTTGTGTAATCAAAAGGAAAACTGCAGCACCTCCACAAGCAAAAAAAGAATGTGAAAATATATAGAAGTCTTCTTACTATTGGAGTGCTACATAGACGGATTACACAATTTCTGTACTTTAGAGATTGTTAATAATTGATATTAATACTCTCCGTTTTAATGGTGTAATATTCCACTGAATATCATAAAATCCTGGTACATTTCGTTTAGAATATCCACATTCGAAAAGTTTACACTGATATTTTTATTTATGCTTATTCGAGGGGATTATATATATATATATATATATATACATGTGTGTGTTTGTGTGTGTGTGTGTGTGTGTGTGTGTGTAATTAAGCGGTTGAAATTCGTTACTTGAGCTTTCATATGGTGCAATCAAATGATGAACTTGTGAGAATAATGGCATTTATTAATGTGGAGGCATTAGTCACGTAGTAAAATGTCAGTACACGTGACACCCGAGAAAATACAGCTTTACCAATAGAAATACGCCAATAATAACACATATGTCAGATAAGAGATTGAAAAGACAAATTATCCATTATAAAACGGAATATTGTGAAAGTGATAATAGTTGTAGATTATATCGCGTAAGAGTGTTATATATCTTGGATCATGCCGAACGTAAATTACTGAATTAAAAAGCGAATTGAGATCTAAGAGTGGAAATATTTATAGATTCATACTGCATCATTTAACACCTGACTAATTCTAAAATTTATTCTATTGTGTTTGGACTGCTCTAATCTATTTTTTCCTGAGTGCTAAGTGTACTAAAATCTTACCACGTGAAACTCAAACTATATATTTGTACGATTGATTACCTCCTTTTCCATATTCGTTTTTTAGATTTTCGGTTGTTACCATTTTCTTAAATTATTTTAAACATAATTTTGCGCTTTCTTGAAGATATTATCTGCTCTTTTTATATTTTTTTCGATTCTCTGAATCATTCCCTTTTCTATGAAACATAGAGTCTCTCATCCCCCGATTATAAGGCCCTGGGTATTGTCATCAATTTCTTTCTTTGTCCATTTGTCTGAAATTCTGTTTTGTCCATTTCAAGAAGCTTGTAGAATATCTTACGAGTGAGACTGTCCACATATTTATTCATTTGAATAGATTTCCGCCGTTGAGATTGGCTTCGTGTTTACGGAAATGTGATTTTTAATCCTCCAAAATCGGCTTATTATCAGATTTTTATAAGATTTTGGATAGATAAGTCATGAATGATAATATTTGTAAAGACAATTTACTCGGATTTCCTGAAACAGCTTCATTTATTTTTTGTTCTCGTCAACACCTCCGTCAATCTTTTCGTTAATAATGTGGTTACTGACTTGTTTATACATTTTTCAAAGAATATTCTACTTAGAAATACATTGCTAACCTGTTTAATGATTGAACGTGTGGACGCTTTATTTCTATGGTAACAGTGGCAAATTACTATGTGTTGTATCCAAGACTGTAAAGATCAACAAATAACAAAAAGAAAAAAATAGTAAGATGTATTTCCGACAAAAAATACCTTTATTCTCACCAACCATGGTACAGGAGGATGAAAAAGGATGAGATTTAAACGGTCCACATTTGTGTGTTTACACCACCATCTTGTTTTCTTTCTTTCTTTCTTTCTTTCTTTCTTTCTTTCTTTCAACCAGCCCACTTTTACTGAATAGTGATAACATTTTTTAGTAAAGATTTTTTCCCCTAATAATCCCTTTTAGCTTTTAGTATGGCTTTTCTCTATGATTTTCTTGCAGATGTTAAGGTTTTCTTCGTGGTCTATACAATTTTCAAAGAACTATTTTTGGTGTGGTCCAAGATATAAAATTTGGTATCTGTTGAGAACCTTAAGGAGACAGTTCAAAAGTGTCCAAGTGGATATCTCACGTTAAAGTGGAGTTTGAGTGTAGCTCTGAAACTATTGTAGAATATTTCAAACATTTCTTGTGCGGTTACCTCCCATTTATTGTTGATGTGTGCCCTCTTAAAAGTATCAACAAAACGCTCTACTTGTCCATTTGATGTTTGATGAAAAGGTGGTGTTTTGATATATTGGATACCATTACATGCACAGAAATTTGAAAATGTAACTGAAGAGCTGTGCCATAATCAGAAATTGGTATCTGAGGGATTACAAAGCGACTGAAAATATGAGTCTACTTAAGAATTGCTTTATCTGCAATTCATTTGAAAAAAAATATGGCTCTTTGCTTTTAACTTAAAGGAGGATAAAATAACAGTCCCAGGAAAATCAGTGTGAGGGCGTAACCAAACTGATTCAACAACGGGAAGGATCCCAGAGTAGTTTTCCTGGGAGATTTTGCCGCTAGTTTAAAACTGGAACATGTGCTTACCAGTTCCTTCGACCGCTTATTCATGTCTGGCCAATAAGCATGCCTGCGTTCTTTGGCCTTCTTAAACCTTATACTTTGAAGACCACGAAGGAATTTCTTGGGAACTCTCTCATGTAATAAGGATAGAACAATCACCTGCTCAGTAGAAAGAAAACACCCAACAACTTCTGCCAATGAAACTAGACACGGATAGAAAGGTTGAATTATTTTGTCTCTGAATACATTTAGACATTTTTTATGATGACAGCGCATCACTTTTTGTTGCATTGGATGGGAAGTTGTTGCTTCATGTATCATTGAGAAAGTGATTGGTATGTTCTTACAGCGGAAGTGATTTTTGGTAACTTGGGTAGGATATACTGAAAACAATGGTTGTGTTTCTTAATTCCCAGTTTTAAAAGTAATTGACGGATTTTAGTGTTCGTGTTTTTGTGAAGATCCATGTTAAAGAGTGTGAATCCTTCTTTTAAAGAACGAAGAAAAAGAATTTTTTTCCGGTGTCTGGATCATAATGGATTTTTTAAATTTTGTTTGTAATGATACCCACTGAATTTATATTGAAATTCTTTGAAGCCTGTTATAATCCCAGTTTGGTATTGGAACTGTAAAGTCATCAGACTTAATAACTGTAATTGGAACATTTGGAATTGTTTCTGTTCATACTTTAAAATCGGCTAAAATATGTCCAGCGAAATTGTCACGTTGCTTTATAAAAAAACACATCCCCGTCACCAAAATGTTTTATATCCAAGACTTTTATTATCAACTGCAATAAAAAAAATTTAAAAAAAAAACACTTAATAAAAATAAGCTCTTAGATGCATTTTTCACACAAACAATATTCATCTTTATTTTTACAGACCATAATACAGTGAGATAGAAAATGATTAGATTTAAACGGTCCACATGTTCACTTCCACAGCCATCTTTCTTTCTTTCTTTCTTTCTTTCTTTCTTTCTTTCTTTTTACCTGCTCCTTTTTTTAATGAAATAGGATATCATCTGTTAGAGAAGATTTATTATCCCAAATATAATTCGTTACAATTTATCTCAGTTTCTTAATTTCTTTAAATACATATTCAACATAAACTTATTTTTTATAATTGTCACGTGATGGCTCACAGAATTGAGGAGGTGGGAAGGATACCCCCTCCGTTGAACTAAAATTATCTAGCAGTCAAAAAGTGACCGTTAGAAATGATTGTGGGTCACACAGATGTTTGCACTTAAGTGACCTTGGGTCGCCGGACATCGGAAGGGGAAGGAGAAAATGAAGCCAAATGATTGGTGGGGGGACCCCAAACGGAAGTAGGGTCCCCTTCCCCTCAACGGAAGAAAATACAAAAAAAGTGAGTTTTTGGACAAGTCTCGTGGCAGACGGACGACAGCCATTTCACTCCGGGCTAAAGACAAAAGACTGAGACATGAGAGACCTGAATCTCTCAAGCCAGCATTAAAAGCAATACAAAGTCTATTAGCCCGTGAAAGAAGAGAAATTCTCCAGTGGAACCCCGTCAAAAAAATAAGATAAGTAACTTTGGGACATTTTCCCTTTACTCCCAAATGTTTGTTTACCACTCTCTCTCAATTTGAAAAAGGATAAAAGCCAAGAAAAGACATTTATATTCATGGACTATCCTATTATATATTTTTGACACTTTGAACATATATATGTATATAACCGTAGTAAAGAACTCATGTATTTTAATTTTACCATGTGGTCTATGTTATTATTCCATGCTTTCCTTTCAGCTTCTATTCGCCTTATATTATCTTGCTTAGAACTGTCCAAATAATTCCTAAAGTATCACACGGGAAACCGGAGTTACCGACTACCACTGTAGCAATATTAATATTATTACAACTAAGACCTATAGGCTCACTTTCTTCCATTATCTCGGGGAAAGAAGAAAGCGACCTGGTGGGTGTGTGATAGTGTGAAATTTGGAACCCCTTGCCAGCGGCGGTCAGTCTGGCCTTAAATTATTCCCTCACGTAATATGCCAGTTCTTATCTGCCCGAGAAAAGAACTCTGAACAGGACTTATTTCTGTAGGGGATCAAGTGCCAACCTGCCCCGTCTTCACACGTGCGAAAAATAAAGTCCCATTTTGGGATTTTAGTTCAATTTGCCGTCACAGACCATTTATGGGGGCTCGTTTCCGGAATGATTATTATAAATAATATTTATTGCTAGTAGTCGTGTGACAATTCCTGCCGTTTAAATCTACCCTGGGAGACCGTGAAAGAAAAAAAAGGAATATTGCTGAAACAGTCAAATTACTTGTTGATATAACTGTTTGGGAAAATTAAAAAAAAAAAAAAAAAAAAAAAATGGACAAAATAGAGAACTTTTTAAAAGAACCCTCCATGGAAAAGTTGGAGAGGCTGAGAAAAAGCGAGATAATAAAAATTGGCGAGAAGCTTGAGTTAAATGTTCAGAAAACTATGAGGAAACATGAACTCGTTATAAAAATAGCAAGACACATGGTCGACGAAAATGTTTTCGAGGAAGCAGTATTAGAAGAGCTACCAACGGAAATGATAAGAATGACTCCAGAAGAAATTGAACTGGAGAAAATTAAAATACAAGCACAAATGGAACTACAGAGAAATAAAATGGAACTGGAGAAAATAAAAATTCAGCAAGAAACAAGGCTGCGAGAAGTCGACTTGGCAATAAGAGGACGCAAAGAAAGCCATGACAGTTTCGAAGTAACGAAGCAAGCGAGGCTAGTCCCAAAATTTGAAGAAGCCAACGTGGACGAATACTTCGCACATTTTGAGCGAACCGCGCTAAATCTGGGATGGCCGAAAGAATGCTGGTCGATGCTACTACAAACTGTGCTGACAGGAAAAGCACAGAGAGCATATGCAACTCTGCCCACAGAAAATTGCGCCGACTACGATTTGGTGAAAGCAGCGGTTCTTAAAAGCTTCGAATTGGTTCCAGAAGCTTATAGACAGAAATTCAGAACACAGAGAAAAACTGAAAACCAGTCTTATATGGAATTTCTGAGAGAAAAGGAGAACGCGCTGGATAAGTGGTGTGACTCTAAGAGTATAGACGGAGACGCTGAGAAACTCCGGCAGCTAATATTAGCTGAAGAATTCTTAAACTGTGTGCCAGAAGAAGTCAGGGTTCACCTAAATGAAAGGAAAACCGACGTGACTTATAAAATGGCTGCACTAGCAGACGAATACATCCTCACACACCGAAAAACAAAGGAAAAAACGTTCACGGGAAACAGAGTGAAGTTTAAAGCTGAGTTAAGACCTAAGGAAGAAAATAGAAGGACCTTCCAAAGTAGCAGCAGAACAGTGGTCTGCTTCAAATGCGGAAAGGCTGGACACATAGCCATAAGGTGTCAGCTTGGAAAAGGTCCTGAAAGAAACCAGACCCAGCCGAGAAAACCTCAAGGAGCTGTAACAACACCTAGAGGAAACCAGTCCTATCGACCCTGGACGAAAAAAGGGATGATAAGAGGCCCACACGGAGGACCAGTGGAAGTCTCAATTTTACGAGATACCGGAGCATCTCAGTCGTTACTTCTACGAAATAAATTACCTAAAAGGGTAATAGAAGCAACACGTGAGACTGTGATGATAGAGGGTATCGGCGGAAAGAGGGTAAAAATACCGCTGTGTAAAATAACCCTAAAGTCCCAGTGGAAAGATGGACCAATTAAAGTTGGTGTGGTAGACAAACTACCTATGAAAGGAATTTCCCTTATACTGGGAAATGAAGTAAAAACCAAAAAGTGTCACCCGGAAAAGATGGCGAAAATAAGCGCCATAAATGAAGATGGAAAGATGGCGAGAATGAACGCCAAACATGGAAAGAAGTTGGCGAAAATAAGCGCCATAAATGAAGAAAGAAAGATGGCGAGAACGAACGCCCAGCATGGAGACAAGATGGCGGCTGAGCCACGTGGGCGGCACAAACGACACAGTCGCTCGCAAAGTGAGAAGGTGGAAAGAAAAGAAGTGAACCTTCCACCCCTCAATAAACAAGAAGATAAAAGGACCAGTCGTCAGAGAAAAGATGAAGGTCCAACGAGTATTAGGAATAAATTCCCTAATACTTATCGAGAGGATAAGAGGAAAGTAAGAGGACCCTCACAAGTGGCTAAGAAGGAAGAATTTGAAAAGGGCGACGAAGTCCTGCTACTATCATCGAATAAAGGACCCCACGGTGGTGGACGATATATAGGTCCTTATGTAGTAACACGGAGGATAGACAAGAGGACATACAGGATTGATACCCACGAGGGAAGGAAGCAGACACAAGTGTGTCATGCAAACAAATTAAAAAGATATGTCTGTCAAGAAGGCCCACCTCGAAAAATTAAGAACTCGGAAATGCCGAATAAATTCGAGGAGAAATTAAGACAGTTGTCTATTTCAGAGAGAGGGGACTTAGAGAAATTAATAAAAAAATACCCAGGTTTATTTCTCTAACGCCCTACGAAAATGTAGTAGCAGAATATTCTTTCATAGTTGTTGAGAGAAAGAAAGAGAGAGAGAGAAACTAAAGAAAAGTAAAGTGAGAAAAAAAAAAAAAATGAAAGAAAAGGAAGTTTCTTCCCCCAGAGCTTAATAACCAAGCTTACAAAGTCGTCAAAAGTGACGAAGAAAGAAAGAAAGAAAAAAGGGAGTTACCTCCTCAAGATTTGAAATATGATACGGCCAAAAGCCGAGAGAGAAAAAGAAAGAAAGGAAAACAAGATTCAAGAAAAAGAAAAGGGAGAGAGAGAGAGAAAGAAAGAGAAGAGAAATTGTTTTCCCCTATCGTGAAAATTAGGAAGGACGAAAAAAAGGAAAGGGAAAGAATTCGTCAAAGCGTGAAGAAGAAAGGGGATGAAAGAAAAGTAAAGTGAAAAAAAAAAAAAAAAGAAAAAAAAAAAAGTGAAAGAAAAGGAGAAAGAACAGTGAATTGAATCGCCTTTTTTTTTTCTATGATATTTCTATTCATCTCCCTTTCTTCTCTTAAGCGGGGAGGTGTCACGTGATGGCTCACAGAATTGAGGAGGTGGGAAGGATACCCCCTCCGTTGAACTAAAATTATCTAGCAGTCAAAAAGTGACCGTTAGAAATGATTGTGGGTCACACAGATGTTTGCACTTAAGTGACCTTGGGTCGCCGGACATCGGAAGGGGAAGGAGAAAATGAAGCCAAATGATTGGTGGGGGGACCCCAAACGGAAGTAGGGTCCCCTTCCCCTCAACGGAAGAAAATACAAAAAAAGTGAGTTTTTGGACAAGTCTCGTGGCAGACGGACGACAGCCATTTCACTCCGGGCTAAAGACAAAAGACTGAGACATGAGAGACCTGAATCTCTCAAGCCAGCATTAAAAGCAATACAAAGTCTATTAGCCCGTGAAAGAAGAGAAATTCTCCAGTGGAACCCCGTCAAAAAAATAAGATAAGTAACTTTGGGACATTTTCCCTTTACTCCCAAATGTTTGTTTACCACTCTCTCTCAATTTGAAAAAGGATAAAAGCCAAGAAAAGACATTTATATTCATGGACTATCCTATTATATATTTTTGACACTTTGAACATATATATGTATATAACCGTAGTAAAGAACTCATGTATTTTAATTTTACCATGTGGTCTATGTTATTATTCCATGCTTTCCTTTCAGCTTCTATTCGCCTTATATTATCTTGCTTAGAACTGTCCAAATAATTCCTAAAGTATCACACGGGAAACCGGAGTTACCGACTACCACTGTAGCAATATTAATATTATTACAACTAAGACCTATAGGCTCACTTTCTTCCATTATCTCGGGGAAAGAAGAAAGCGACCTGGTGGGTGTGTGATAGTGTGAAATTTGGAACCCCTTGCCAGCGGCGGTCAGTCTGGCCTTAAATTATTCCCTCACGTAATATGCCAGTTCTTATCTGCCCGAGAAAAGAACTCTGAACAGGACTTATTTCTATAGGGGATCAAGTGCCAACCTGCCCCGTCTTCACACGTGCGAAAAATAAAGTCCCATTTTGGGATTTTAGTTCAATTTGCCGTCACATAATACATATTCAACATAAACTTATTTTTATTTCTGATATATCTATAAAACTGACAACCATAGATTAATTTTTTCCGATATCACTGATTGAGATTTTGATTTTTGTGGCGAGAAATATGTGCACTCACCTGTCCCAAAACATCCACATTGTCTTTCCAAACTGCCATTTACAATTCGTTTGGGGCGAATATGCGGCGTTCGGTTTTCTTGTAAGTAACGCTATTTTGCACATGAGGGTGATCACCTGGTCAGTATGCTAAGATGAAAGAAGGTAAAAATAAACATACAATGTTAGTGAACAGAAGGAGGAGAAACGGGAAAGGAGTTGAACTTATCCGTAACAATTATTTCATGTAAAAAAATTCTTGATTAATAAATATGATTGATCAAATAATTTTTCTTTTTGCTTGCGGATATTGTTTTTATAATAGTTCTTTGTAAGTGCTTTACTATTCAAAACGAATAATACTTTCAATAATTAGATACATGGCTTTCTTTTCTTCTGCTGCAAAGCGACTGTATGTGTACAAGTCTTTAAGTTTTTCTTTTTTTCTTCTTGGTGCATGCTATTTTTTAAAAGATTTTATGCAGAAACTCAAGACACAAAAGCATAAACAATTATCATGCATTTTGATCTGCTAATATATTATGTCAATTATCGATGTACTGCAAACAGAACACAGAAACTGATCAATAATCAGCAAGAGATTACGTTATAGTAGATGACATCATTTTTTTTTAAATTTCTTATTCATTTACAATTGTTCCTTTAATATGATTGTATAGTTTGTAAGTTATGGCAAGAAATGTCAGCACTTTAGGGACGCATTTATTATTACTCCTCTAGAGTTTTTCACATCAGTATTAGCTGATGGTTTTCACTGAAGTTTGAGTGACAGCAAGTCTCCTTAAGTCTCCAGGACTCATCTCAGTATTCTGGCCGTCCTTAGCAATACTGTCGTTTTGATAGTCTCTACCCGTCCGCCAACTTCCAAGTCCTCCAGGCCCTTTAATAATCCTTTAGTTACTGTGCCTAACGCAGCAATCACAATTGGCACAATCGTTACTTTCATGTTCCACAGTTTTTTCAATTCTCTAGCAAGGTCGAGGTACTTATCCTTCTTTTCACTTTCCTTCAGATGTATTCTGTGGTCCGCCGGGACAGCAAAGTCAACAATTTTGCAGATTCTCTTTCTTTTGTTGATTTTATGAGGTCTGGTCTTCTGGCCGGGATTAGGTGATCCGTTTGTATGTTAAAGTCCCATAGGAGTTTATGCGACTCATTTACTAGGACAGGTGCCGGGTTGTGTATATACCATTTGTTTGTATGGTCGAATTGAAATTTCCTGCACTTTTCCCAGTGGATTACCTTGCCGATCCAGTCGTATCTCGCCTTGTATTCCTTCTGAGCTAATTTGCTGCATTCGCTTATTATGTGATTGATCGTTTCGTCTCTGTCACCGCATAGCCTACATTTACTGTTTTGTTGAGTCTTATCTATTCTCGCTTTGATATGATTGGTTCTTATGGCGTTGTCCTGTGCTGCTATTAGGAGGGGTTCCGTTTCTCTCTTAAGGTTTCCTTTTCTTAGCCAGGTCCAGGTTTTCTGGTGTGAGGTGTTGTTTATTAGACGCTTAAAGCGGCCATAGAGTTGTTTTTCTTCCCATTTTTGTTTCCTAGTTGTTGTCATTATTTCGTTTATCGTGTTGTCCGTATCGACTCTGATGTTTGTAATTAGTCCTCGTTCGTGTTTTTCTCTGACGTCTTCAAGCCGTTGTATGGATGCGTCAACGGTGTCTTCGATGCTGGCAAGTCCTCTTCCTCCCTGTTTTCTAGATACATATAGTCTGTCAACGTCGTCTCTGGAGTGTAATACCTTATGCATGGTCATTAGTTTTCTTGTCCTTTGGTCCATTTATTATTTTACTCATTAGAGTTTTTCACATCAGCGTTCGCTGATGGTTTTATTATTATTATTATTATTATTATTATTATTATTATTATTTGCTATATGGTGGGGTTTCCCCGAAGTTTAAATGACAGCAAGTCTCCTCGAGTCTAGCGAAGTCTAAGTATTCAATGCAGTGGTATTGATTCTTCCTCTTCAGTTTAACCAGTTTTATTTCCAGTTTATTAGGGATCGTTCAGAGGGGATTAACTATATTTTTTATCCACTGCACCTTCATTCTTTACAGTCTCTTCAGTTCTAAGTATTTGTTCATCCTTTGCATTTTTTTTACTTTAATGGCATCATGACAAGTTATATTCTTTTCATCAATTAATACAAGGACTTGTCTTCTGGCCGGGATTAGGTGTTTTGTTTTATCTCAAACTCACAGAGAGCTTTAGAGGTTTCATTTTCAAGGATATATTCTAGCTTGTGCAAATACCATTTGTGAGCATGGACCGATTTTAATCCCTTACACTATTCCCAGTGGATTATCAAAGTGACTTTCTCCAACAATTAAATACACAACATTTGTTTTAAATTTAACATTCTTATCTATCCTTCAAACCTGTTTGCAGCTAACTACTCAGAGATAAACTAGTCTCTTGAAAATGGTTTTCTATATACCTCACACATACCTACGCTCATTCCCATCAGGTTTACGCCATCTGCGATAACCATGAGGGAAGTAAGTAAAAAGGGCAATATTATACCTAATCTTCTTCCTGGGCAGCAACAAGTTCAGTGCCATCTGCCACATGAAGTTATTGTCTTAACCTCTATGGTTTTACATCAAAATAATGTACTAAGTCTAAAAATGAACGATAAAGTTAACTTTGGTCAGAAATGTAACTATATTTTTATTCATGTCTTTTGTTGTATAAATAGTTTTAACATTTCCCATTCGATCCTTGTCGAGTAACTGTGAAATTACTACACAGTTGTGAACTGCTTCGTACTAAGTCGTAAGCGTTAAAAGTCTGGCATATGGTATTGTTTCAGGTATGATGGTAAACTCTCTCTCTCTCTCTCTCTCTCTCTCTCCCAACTTCTCGGGTGCTTTTCTGAGTCTCTTTTTGAATTCCTGCTTTTATTGAATCAGGTGTTAAACTAGGCATGGGGATTGGCAGGGTATGGTATTTTCTTATCTTTAATGTCAATCTCTCATTATCCCGCTTTTCTTTAGAAGAGCTTTTTCAAATTTGAGGAATTTTCCGACGTTTTGTGGTCAAATGGGTGTATTCACTATGTCAACTACAACGTACTTCAGTTTGTATCTCCCATTTATACCTGATATCATCAAGGTCTTAGAGCTTCTGTACTCTCTCTCCATATTCAAATTCACCTGTTTTTTCCTGTTTTTTTTTTTTTTTGTCCAAACAAATAAATTCTTTACATTTCAAAACTTGTAATCATAGCATTTCTTCTTAGCAGACGACATTTTGTTGGTGAATTTTACACTATTATCGAGAACATAATCAACGAAACGGAAAGAAAGAAAAAAAGAAAATATTTTCAATCGGTAATAATCAACTGAATATAATAAAATATGCATACAATCGCTTTTTTGCAATTAGAAACCGTGTTTAAGTATTCTACTGTCGTTGACGAAAAGCAATTGAGGAAAATAAAGGTAAAAATAATTTGCGATACAAATTATTATATAGAAGAGTTATTCGAATAGAATAGCTCATTATGTTCCATTGAGAAAACTCTATTAAGTCTGGGTTATTCAATATATTCTGATTTTCGATTGTTTTTTTTTTTTTGTATTCTTTATATCCATTTGTGACTGTGAGGCACAATCATTCACAAACATATCTCAATTATAATTTTTTAAAAAAGAAGTCCAAATTTCAAACTTGAAAATTTCTATAAAATATTCTTTCATTGATTCTCAAATAATTCAGGGATGAGATATGTTATCATACTGGTGTTGTTTCCTGAAGACTGACTGATGATCTGGTGATGGTGGGCAAAGAAACGGACACTTACACGGGTATGAAATTCATTTTAAGATTCTGGAAAAGGAATTATTTGTGAATGAAGATCGTAATAGGGACGAGGGACATAATAAATTGACACCAAGAGCGTTATTATTAGCATTGTTCCTAGCTTATTTTTCAATCGACACACATCATATAAATTGGTATCTCTAAAAAGGAAATTGTTGATAAGTGAAATTTACAAGGAGCGAAAACGTATTCGCTAACGCCATTGTTTACATTTCGATTTTGTGGGCGAAGATACGTACGTTGTTGTATAGCAGAAACAATAAAGCCGAATGATATGGTAGTCAGTAATAGATACTGAAGTAGAATGGAAACCTTCGAAAGAAAGGAGTGATATAAGAAAATGTAAAAGAAAGAAAATAATTAAATGAAATAATACAGTGATGAGAAAGAAAGAAATTAATATATAAGACAAAAGTAAGAATAGATAGAGATATAGATATTTTCATTAAAAAAAACAAACACCGGTCACATTAGGATTATAAATTTATTTCCATCTTCTTATGGGTATTGATACGAATCAATAACACCAAAAATAACAGGACTTCTTCAGATCTAATGGATAAAATAATTACAATCAGAGTAGACACAGGAGGGAAGGGTGCGAGGTGGTAGAAGACGGGTACTTCCCTAGATTATCATTACATCTGGAGTTTTACGTTGAAATGTACTTAGAATTTAAAAATTAAAAAAAATTAATTTACTGTGATTCCAACCGGTAATAAAAAAAAAAAAATAAAAACTGGAAGTGAGTAAATGGGGAGGAAACTCTTCACCCATCTTATACTACTTCCCACCCTTCCCTCCTGTGTCTATTTGACTGTAATTATTTTATCCATTAGATCAGATCTGAAGAAGTCCTGTTATTTTTGGTGTTATTGATTCATATCAATACCCATAAAAGGATGGAAATAAATTTATAATCCTAATGTGACCGGTGTTTGCTTTTCTTAATGAAAATATCTATATCTCTATCTATTCTTACTTTTGTCTTATATATTAATTTATTTCTTTCTCATCACTGTATTATTTCATTTAATTCTTTTCTTTCTTTTACATTTTCTTATATCACTCCTTTCTTTTTTCATTTTCCTTCAATATTTTTCTTTTTTCCTTGTTTTGTATTGTTTCTTTTCTTTTTCACTACTTTGTATTATTTTCTATTCTTCATTTTTTTTAATTTCATTCTTTTTCTTTATTTATGTAGTGTCTTTCTAAACTTTCTCATAACCTAATAATATTTTCTTCCTTTTTGCTTTCTTTACTATCAGTTACTTCTATCATTTTTCTTTCATTTCTTTCAATGTATTTATTTCCTTCATTTCTATTTTTCTTTCTCATGTTATCTTTTCTCACGTTTTATTTCTCTTCATTTTTACAGATCTCTTTCTGCTCTTTCCCACTCTTTTCTTCTCAGATTATATAATTGCCATCTTTATTCTTTTAACTAATCAACAATCCTATATCTGCTCATTGATTAATTCTATTTAAAACACACACAGTTAAGTCTTTTCCTCTCACATTTTCTCGTCCATATTTTCTTTCCATTCTCTCTTCTCTAACGATATTCCGCTCGTTCGATGTCATTCCATTCCTTTCCGTGTTTCTTTCTTTTCGTACCCATTGCATTTGCTGATACGTTGAGTTACGTTGAGATATAAAGTCTATAACTCACAAGCAACAGCCGTTTCAGCAAATAACCAGAAATCTAGCTTTAAGGTCATTGAGGTCGTTGAATGAATTACCCGAGCAGTTGGCATGAGATTCGATAATTATCACTTAATCTACTCAACTAAACTTAAGCGACTAACTACTTAAGCTTCCCTTCTGAGCACTATGAACAAATCCACCGCTATGTAAAGCCTTAAGACTAATGATGTTGCAGGTGGGGAAGGGAATGCTTGAATTTGAACTAATCTAAACCATCTTTAACCTGTCTATATATACAGTGATGTGCAAAGGTAATAAAGCAAGGAAAGCAGTATAATATTATAAGTATTTACTTATGATCTTCTATTTCTATCTGCCGTTCCCTTTTGGTTGTTCATCTTAGTCGTGATCTGGTTCATCATTCATTTTGTGTCACGACATCCAACATATAACTAAACGCGTGCGCTCGCACACACATGCATATATATATATATATATATATATATATATATATATATATATATATATATATATATGATTAAATAAGGCATTTCGTTTCTGCCTATTTTATCTTTGATCCCTTAAAGTTTATTTTATGTGTTGTTTGATTTCTGGATGGAATACATTGTGGAAGATGTCATATTTCTTCCAGAACGAATAATAATATTTGATATAATATTATATGTATACTTGGCAAAATACGGCACCTTCTTGAATTCATTCCATCGATGGGATAGATGATAAAATATTTTGATAAAACTTTAGGAGTAAATGGATGATAAAATGAAGTATAAATACTATGTATACCCAGATTTATGCAGAAAAAAAATTTTTCTGCACGACATAGGAGCGGAAGTCAAAAAAACATAAAAGGAAAAACCCTTCTATTTATCCAGAATATTTTTATTAGAATTGCAGTCAATGTAGAATACAGAAATTAGTAAATCATTGATCCAAGCTTAAGGATTCGGTGTGAATCTCTGAGCCGGTGTAGACTTCAACTAGTTTATGTATAAAGTAAAGTAAATCCATGATGAGAGATTTTATGATAGAATTACATTGCAAATGATTAAACGTGGTGTTAAAGCAAGGGTTCATGAGCGATTAGGCCTCTTAAAAGAAATATATTGCAAACGAAAAGGAAACTGAATATACAAGTTAACACAAAGTTTATCACCATAGAACGATTCCTAAAGTATTAATGAAGCGTTGATTCCAAATATGGCATCGTTTTTGCTATATTGTCTTTATTTTTATTAGATAAGAGATGTAAGTTATTTGGGAATTCACGTTGCGTAAAGAGCCACTGATATTGTAATATTGATTTGTTGCTTAGCCTGTCTTTAGATTAAATGTGGAATTTACTTATCTATTTTGGTAAAATTAGTGACGGGACAAAGATGTTTCCTGAATAAACGTATGTCGTATATTTTGCTTACACGGGCATAAAAGTATGGCTACAGAGAAAAAATGTTTTAACTTGTAACTTGAAAATTTGGAAGATAAAATGTTATTGTAAATTATCATTTGAAATATGATCATTATCTATAAAATTAGAGCCTGTAAAAAAAACTATAATCCCATTTTTTCAGCCAGTCGTATTTACGTTTTTTTTACATCCTAAAAAACGTAAATACGTTATTGACAATTTAAACATTTTTGTTTCGCTATGTTATTTGCGGACGTGTATAAAGGTAAGCATTATTAAGCAAGTAGAACCTGTAGATAAATCATGTAAATTTATTCCTTATAATTTTTTGAGAGAAAAGATTATAAAGAAATAGACTCTCGTAGGACAACAATTAATGTAAGCGTCGTACACAAAGCTGCTCTATTAGAAGTATAATTAAATATTTAAATACAATTTTCCAAGATTGTTTTTCCTTTCATAATTGATACACATAAATTATTCACACAATTTAGAGAAAGTTGATAAAATAAAACAAAATAGAATTTTGGGGAAGGTGTATCTCGTGATTATGAAATGGGTAGAATAACAGAGAAAGTGAAAGATGAATTCCCAGGCTGCCTTAGGCTGTGGAAATGTTCGCCTAGGGCAAAAGCAGTTAATTAAAATCCCAGGGCTATTTCTAAAGGGGAGAAAAAATAGGAAAGTTCTCCTTCGGATTTTTTCTCTCCATCAATTCGCTTCATGTGCCAAGATGTAAGTATAACAATAAGTAAAGAACATATTAAAAGATAAAACATCGAAAAGAAATAGGGAGTTAAAATTAAATATAAAATGGTAATAACGTATGTAGTGAATGTATACTGAATAAAAAAAGAAAAAGCGAAATAATGACGAGAATTATAACACAGGTAGATAAAAGGATAGATATTAACATGATATATATATATATATATATATATATATATATATATATATATATATATATAATTGTGTGTGTGTGCGTGTGTGTGTGTATCAATGTTTATGCCTATATATGAAAATATGTATGAATATAGATGTTTATATATGTGTGTATTTATTGTGAATATATATATGACTGTATTTAAATATATATATATATATATATGTGTGTGTGTGTGTGTGTGTGTGTGTGTATTTATATATGTACATATATTTATATGGGTTAATGCATACATATATATATATATATATATATATATATAAGTTTAGGCATATGAATACATACGCGTGTTGATATGTGCATCTATCTATTTATTTATCTATCTATCTCATCATCATCATGTCACGCAACTAGTACGGATCTCCCTGACCATCTCTCACCACCCATCTCTATCGTCCATCGCTCGTGTATCGGCAGAGAGCTGTTGTATATTTTTTCTAGCTGGTTGTCCTGCCTTTGTTCGTTGGGGTCGACAGGAGTATGTCGCTTATGCGTTCGTTCTTACTTCTCCAGCTGTGTCCCGCCTGTCTGGTTCGTCTAACTTGGATTGTTTTCGTGATTGGTGGTAAGTGAGCGTACAGCTGCTGCATTATGGGGTATTGCCTCCAGGACTTGTTCAATATAGGTCGCAGCATTTATGAGTAATTGCCGTCAACCTTTTTCTTCATACGTTTAGTCAGCGTCCATGTAGTGCATCCATTTTAGCAGTATAGAGACGACCCCTGCTTGGAAAAAACTGCGTTTTGATTTATTGATCAGGTCTGATTTCTATATGTCTGATACGCTATCGTTAGCTGTCCATGCCTTTGCTAGTCACGTGTTGATGTCTGTCTTGGTTGATGAGACACTGCATCCTAGGTAGTTTAACTTGTCCACTAGATTCAGAGAACTACGATTTAGTTTGGAGATGTTGCCTCTTTGATTAAAGCACATGTATTCCGTCTTGTCAGCGTTGACATGGAGGCCTATACCAACAGCTGCTCGTTTCACAGTATGTAGCAGGGTTTCGGCTTGGGCGGCTGTATTTGTCAGAATTGCGATGTCATCGACGTAGTCCACGTCTATAAATGCTTGCGCAAGGGAATCTTCTGTTTCTTTCCTTGGTCCAGTTTAAACTGTTGTCTTTAATCTTATCAATAAACATTCTAAGCACGTAGTATTGACAGAGGATAAACAGGTACGGAGTTCATGTCTCTCCTTGCAGCACACCTCCAATAATGTCGAAGTAGTCTGTGTCTCCATCAAAGGAACGGACTTTTATTTTTGTGCTTCTGTATAGCATCATTATGGCTGTAACGTTGGCGAGTAGTATTGGCTCCATCTTCCCTCTGAGTATTGAGTCAAAAGACTGGGAGAAGTCGACAAATAATATTGTTGCCTCAATATTTTTTGCTCGTACACCTTCTAGAAATCGACGGATTGTCAAAATGTGTGATGTTTTGGATCGATTTCTTTAAATTTTGGGTTCTATGCGGTTGGGTAGAAGGGCATTGTATATCATGGCCGCTATGGATGTAAGGGTTATACCTCGGTAGTTCTTTGCTAATCCGAGTTCATCATTCTTAGGAAAAGGGGAGATGCATCCCTTTGTCCATCTGTCTGTTGTGTTTTGATTATACACGCAATTACAGAGTCGGAGATGTTTGTCGTCGAATTCCCTGGTCTTCCATACTTCTGGGGGTTTTCATCAAGCCCTGCTGGTTTTCTATTTCTAATTTTTCTTAATGATAATAATAATAGAAGTAGTAATGATGTTAATGATGATGATTGTAAGTAAATCTAAAATTGATTGTCCCATGGATGGTATATACAATTTGAAAAACACAGTGAATCAAGGTACTATTTTCTCACAGGAAAACGTAAAAGGTAAAAAAATTATATTGGAATTTCGTTGGTAATGTGGAAGTAACGATATAATCATCATATTCATTTGTTCTTTCATGAACCTTTGAAAAATCCAAGGCTTTATCCTAATACTTCTGAATGTTCGAAAATAGGGGTTTAACTCCAATTCAATTCAAAATATTGAAAAGATCTACTACTCCTAGCTGCTTTGGTGGTAGATGTAATTTGTGTCTAGAAGAAAAGATACACATTATTTTATACTTTGCCCCTGTTATCCAATTAGATTAAAGATGTGAGTTAATTTCTAGAAGTAGGCATAAAAATGAAATTAGACTATTTTCAAAAATTAGTGAATAAATAAATAACTAAAGAGAAAACGAATAATTAAATTGGTAAATGAATTAGAATTTTACTTTGTATTAGTGATTTTTATTCTATGATTGTAATTTGTGGGTATTTTACCGTGAATAACATTAGTTTTGTTTTTTTAGTTCATATTAAGGATAAAAATTGATGAACTAAAATTAGATATGTCTGAAAAATGTTCTTATATATATATATATATTATATATATATATATATATGTTTGAATGTTTAGATGTGTATTATTGTAGCTGCAAATTTTTCCTCTGTTAAATTTGAAGTATGATGATACTGGATGTTCCTTTACATGCCATAATAAATTGATACGTATTGTTACGGGAAGTTAAAGGGTTATTTTTATCAAAGAGAAATAAGTTTATCTTTTAGTCTAGGTGTGAATCTGAAAAAAATATTTTAATCCATTTTCTTCTTTGATCTAAAGTACACATATGAAACTTTAGTCCCCTTCAAAGTAATCTTCTCCGGCTGCAATACACCTGTTGAACCGTTCCAAGAACTTCTGGAAGGCCCCATGGAAGTCCTCTTGTGTGAGCGTGTCAATGACTTTCATCACAGCCTCTTTCATCTCCTCAATTGTCTCATAACGACATCCTCTGGGTTTAGAGAATAAGCAAAAGTCACAGGGAGTAAGATCTGGACGATAGGGAAGCTGAGGAACTGTCTTGATGCCCATCTTGGTCAAATAGTCTGTGACAAGGATAGAGTTGTGAACTGGTGCATTGTCCTGGTGGAAATGCCATTGACCAGATTTAAAGAGTGCTGGCCTCTTCCCAAGGAATATCTTCCTGAACTCCCTTAAAACTTCAGTATAGTAACCCTAACCCTAACTATTTGGCCAATCAACTCTGGTGTTCTCACTTTATTTGGCATTTTTTCCAATTTTAAACAGACTTGTATTGCTTATCGTTCTTCTAAAGTTTCAACACGTCCAGATAGCATTTTTGAAATTCACCAGCTGTGACAATCAGGTTTTAGTATGGTGTATTCCAATTCCTGTTGTAGCTGTTCATTTGAACATGAAATCATAAAAATTGGTCAGTTATCTCATAAGGTATATAGCAAGAACATACTTAATTTTCAAGGGTCTACAATAGTTTTAAATGCCTGTACAAAAACAGTCTGGAAACTTATTGAAGGCACCATTTATATATATATATATATATACATATATTTAAGCGAATTTATATTTAAATTTCTGTCTAGGTGTATATATTTATCCTCTCTCTCTCTTTATCTCTCTCTCTCTCTCTCTCTCTCTCTCTCATATCTCATAAGTGATGTACTCCTATGGACCCCCTCATATGGCCGGGCAAAAGCAGGACGACCAGCACGAACATACATCCAGCAGCTATGTGAGGATACAGGGTGTGGTCCTGAAGACCTGCCGGAGGCGATGAATGATAGGGAGAAGTGGCGAGAGAGGGTCAGGGATATCTGTGATTACGGCACGACATGATGATGATATATATATATATATATATATAGGTGTGTTGTAGTGATATCATGTGTAACTGGCTCTTTGGCCTAATGGGTAGAGTGTTCACCAATGGTCCGGGAGACCTGAGTTCAATCCCAGGTCACGTCATACCAAATACTTTAAAAATGGTACTTGATACGTCCTTGCTTAACACTCAGTATTATAAGGTACGTATCAAGGGTAAAGTGGAGCAATCCAAGGAAAGTAGTTGTGCCCTCCCATAAACCTCGAAAAAGAAGCCATCGGGTCACCCTGAATTACAGTCGTCAACTTTACTTACTTAGATACATATATCTATAAGTATACATGTATATACATGCGTATGCATATTTGCATATGTATATTTATGTATATAAGTTTATATATATGTGTGTGTGTATATATATATATATAAGTACTTTTAAATGAATAGGTCTAAGAGAGAATTTGTCATTGAGCGATTCATTTTTCTCCAACACTTGTTTATGATGTTTTGCATCATCTTTTGGAAGTAAATGTTTTGTTCTGGTGTTTGTTAGGTTTATATGGAGGCTACTGTTTTGCTGGGATTGTGATTTTTTTTTTAATTCAAGGGTTTTTCTCTCTGAATGTCCTGTTCTGATTAATTGTCTGTGACAAATTTTCCTGACCGCATATGCTGTTTCTCTCTTTTATTTTTCTCTTCATTTTTTTACAAGAGTGTATTCTATGTTTTAGTGAGTCTGCGCGAGTGTTCGTGTTCAAGTATGTGCATATATATTTGTCTTTCTAATCTCTTTTATTAATTTTGATCTCCTAAATATTCTATGATAGTTAATATGTCACGAAGTTCAACTGTCTACTAATTTTCCTTCCAGAGTGATTGAGTGTGTGATGTATGTGTGCATGTTCGTGTGTGAGAGTGTTACCATTTTTACCCTTTATTATTCTTTTCCTCCTCAGTTGATGTGCCATAATTTTCCTCCTCAGTTGATGTGCCATAATTTTCCTTCTTATGTGATTTTCTCTCTCTCTCTCTCTCTCTCTTTCTCTCTTTGAGTGTGTATCGTTAATTTTCCTCCTCAATTGATGTGCCATAATTTTCCTTCTTATGTGATTTTGTCTCTCTTTCTCTCTCTCTCTCTCTCTCTCTCTCTCTCTCTCTCTCTTTGAGTGTGTATCGTTAATTTCTGTTTAATGTGTTTTTTTTTATCAATAAAATATTTTCTTTGATTTGGCGTAATGTGTAGTCGTCAGTGTGATCTATTTGCATTATTTTAAACAATCCATTGATGCATTCTTAAAGGTGTTTTGGAACATAAAGTCTTCACTTTTCTGAAAAATTAATATTACTTTTTTGTAAGAATATCCTGTTATTTAGAACTTGCGTTGTAATATTCGAATACAAGGACTACATGTTTTAAATTGCAGCTTAAATTTTTATTTGTTATGAATATCGTTTTTAGGTTTTCAAAGCTTGAAATGATTGAATCATACTCCACGTCTTTTATTCTTGCATTTTGTGACTTTATGCGTTGTGTATTTCCCAAATGTTGACGAGGTAAGTATTTTTTTTAAATCTGGGTTTTAATGACTTTTATGTGTCTTGTATTTCTTTCATCCAGTCATTGTTTTGTAGTTTTTCGATATTTTTTAATTATTTATTTGAATAATTTTTGCTTGTTTTTATTTCATGTTGAAGCGTATGCTTAGAGTTCTTCGTAGGTATTTTTTTTTGGCGGGGGTAGTTTTTTTGTTGCTTTTTCTGCTAATTCGAATAGCTTACTTTTTACTCTGATTAGCTATCCCCTCTGGTGGAGGATTTCGAACAATTTTTCTCGGCAAGTTTTCCTGATGTTTTTATTAGTGACTAAGGTGCATATTCTTCGTACTAGAGCGTAAGGGATGAATTTTATGCAGTTTTCTGGGTGGGGACGTTTGTAGTGGAGGTATTGTTAAGGGTCTATAATTTTGTGGTAAATCTCTGTGATAATTTGGACATTTTAATTTTTAATGAGGATGTCTAAAAATACAAGTTCTTTAAAGTTGTGTTCCGTGGTGGATCTTATTTTACGGTACACGCTTGAAGTAAGTTGTGCAAATCGTTAATCTTGCCCATGGGCGTTTTCAGAACATGAAATAATCATCTAAGAATCTTTTTCATGATCTAAAAAATCCTGTTTTTATATTGTTGATGTATTTCTGATGTACACTTTCATATAGATTTTCTTCTCAATATGCTAAGATTAGGGGGGCGCATGTTGGTGCCAGTTTAGTTCTCATAGATGTTTCTAGAGTCTGGATGGAATTTACGTTATTGAATTGAAAAGCCCTATTACTCAATATTTACACTATTTCATATGTGATAATTTTTGTTAAATCTTGTGTGTAATATTTAATTTATTATTTGAGTATTTTCTATCCAAACTGAGATAGCTTGTTTTCCTATTTCAGGGGGATATTACAGTTAAGTTTTGTAAAGTCAAATGTAACCATGAGTGTTTTGGTGTTTGTTTTTCGTAGTATGGAGTTTTAAAAAATGGATGTCATCTCTAATATTGCTTTTTATCTTGTTTAGCACTGGTTGTAGCAAAATGTCAATTAGCTTGATCAGTATGTATGTATATATCCATATATAATACGTATATGTTTCTATATACTGTCAACAACGAAAGCATTTGTAAACACAGGAATTTACTATTTCATCCATATATGATGCCAGGTTTTTCATATCTTTATAGTCGCAAAAACGGAATATAAAACCCAATTTTCTGAACAAAATGTTAAATACAACAAATTTGTCAGGCGAATTATGCAAAATAGGAAAGGAGGAAAATGGATTGTTCAACAGAAAATATCGTTTTAGATAGATTCATTCGGGTAAGTATGAATCACTTACATTATAATTTTATCGGTGAAGCCTTCGAGACTATTTATTTAGTAGAATATTTATAATAATTCCTGCAAAAAACATCATGTGGCGCATAAAGTGTCACCATTGTTATTCTTACGTTAACAATATGATGAAGTAGACAAAGGTGCCTTGCGTTGGGTAAAGACAGAAACTTTTTAACGTCCGCAAGTTGGGAAATAGTTATCGCACGATTTCAAAATAGTTAGCTGTCCCTAAATCTGCGTTACAGAAGTTCAAATAATTTGGCACGGAGAGAAGATTTCCTTTGGCGTGCAAGAAAAGCCACATAGTCCCCTAGGACTTCAGGATAACTGTGTCATGACTTATTTTGAAAGACATCGCTAAAAGTTTGGATACGATGGATATCGGCGTAAGTACTCACACAAAACAGCGTTGTTTGAATAGAAATAGTTTGTATGGTAACCGAACAGGACAAGCACCTCTTCACAAACCACGTCACATTGTTGCCCAGTTTATTTTTGCCCAAACGTTCGCCGAGAAAAACATCCACTTGGGAATATGTACTATGGAGTGATAAAAATGAATTGAGCTTTTCAACATAATGATGTACAGATGAAATATACTCATAAAAAAATTTCGAAACTTTCGAAAACCCAAAGACAAATTTCATAATAAATAAAATCTCAGCTACTATTAAAAAATTGAATCTACATAATCAAATGTTGTAACCGTAAAAAAGTATAAATAGGATCGACTCAGACTCTGAACAAAAAAGTCTTTTTACATATAAACAACATTAAATTTGTATAAAATTGAAAACTCCATGTTTCAAAGCACCTTCACCCAATACAATAATGAAATGTTTACTATAATGGCAATATATGAGGCTTATAACAGCTCATTACTCCAAATAAAAGAAGAAAAACTCGATAGATAAATTTAAACCTACATTGAGCCTAATTTCGCGCACACACACACGCGCGCACTCACACACAAACACACACACACACATACAAACAACAAAAATTTCCGCTCACAGTGACTAACGTAAACTTATACACGCACACTTAAAATATATCTGTGACACATTCAACTTAATACGGCCTCACCCATATTACGAAAGGAAGAAGAGATTGAAAAGAAAAAGCAATAATTGAATGTTAGTCCATGGACGAGAACGTACACACATACACACAATTTAGATAGTTGTAAATCCATACATAAGAAAAGTTGAATTAAAAAACTTCAAATCAGACCACTATGTAAACAATCTTAACGGTGAAAGCTTGAAGCAGAGACAACCTTAGCCATTATTGTTCTCCTGAAGAGGACCATAATTTCTGAAACACATGTAATAAAAACCTAAAATAGTAAATTCAAATTCATTTGCAGATTTAGTTGTCTAAATTATTGATATTATGGCTGATAAACTTTATCATTTTGTGTATTTCCTTCAGAACCCTTTATTTAATCTACGCTGGCAGATTGTTCTACTGTGAATTAAATAAAGTGTTCGTTTCGAAGTTACATGTCGGGTCCTGATTTCGACAAGAAACACATGAAGAATGTCGATAGACGCATCGACCTATAGGTTGTGAATATAACAATAAAGTTTAAGACAGTAATCCGAATACACTAAATAATAAAAATTTTCGGGCCTATTCCGTTAATATATATATATATATATATATATATATATATATATACACACACACACACACACACACACATATATATATATATATATATATATATATATATATATATATATATATATATATATATATAAAGTCTACAAATAGATTTAAAAAGAACCATTTCTAGTGAATATATGGTGTTGATATATTTAAATAGAGTGCTCAATGCAAGCCAACTAATTCATAAAACTATATAAAAATATAGGAAAAAAATCATATATAGGGCAAATATATCAGTAATATTAAGTAAAACTTCCATTGTAAATTCATTTCAATAGATCTTTTTATTAAAAGGTCGTTTCATCAGATGGTTACAATATTTGATCAAGTTTCTTCGTTACACCAGGAATACAATTTGCTATAAGTTAGATATTTATGTAATTATGAATTAATATATATATAAAAGGAAAGAAAGCACACTGACATACTAACAAAAATATTAATTCGATAGATTATAAATAAATTATTATGTTAAAATAAATTCAATATCTCATGTAGTATATATATATTTAAATTTTAATAAAGTTCCCTTAGTTAATCTAAATGTTTGTTAAATTGCAAATCAAAGTCTAATTAAATTTTCACTTGTACAATTAGTTTCCCATGATTAAATCGAAATAAATCCAAAATATAATATTAAATGTTGATTTTAACTTTTAGCCCTATCAAGCAAATAAATAAATCATGGTTATACCACATAACCTTTTTATATATTAGGATCAATATCTTATTAATTATTATCATAATAAATATATGTTAACTTTTAAAGTAATATATTTTAGCTAAAAATTACATATAAATTTATACAACATTATAAAGAGTTTTTATAAAATAATTTTGATTACATAATTTAATGGACGAATTTAACTTACACAGTTTAAAAGGAGTAAGTTCATTATAATTCACCGTTTTTTCAGAAATATCTTTATTTAAATTACTTTATAAATATAATATAACTATATATTTCTTTTTCACTTCAGTAAAAACATGTTTTCATAAATTATCATATTTTATAGTTGGTATCCACAAAAATAACTAAGCGTTTTGTAGTTGAATTCCTACATCTCAGCTTAATCATTTGGAAGTAACATTGACCTGGCTAGATACTTGCTATGATACATTCTTTCTTTTTTTTTTTTTTTTTGGCATCTTGCCATTGCAACGCTGGCTATATTGCTCCATGGATTTTTTTTTTCATGCATTTCACTTTCGATGGCATTAACATTTGCCAAATATTACAAGGCTGTCTTTAATTTTTGAAAAAAAAAATACAATTAGTCAAAAAAAAAAAAAAAAAAAGGCTTTCCACATCTAATTAATTTTTTCTATCAACATAAGCGTTGCTATGCGCTGTTTAAAATGCTGAGAATCAAAACTAAAATTCCACATCCATTTGGTTTGCGATTCTTCATTTTACTTGATCTATAAAAGTTGACAAATCAATAAAATTTGAAAAAAACAATTCAGTATTAAAAAAAGGGGTTTTACTGCAGATAGAAAAGTGAATATTCATTTAGTCTTGAGGTTCTGCTTCTCTTCTGTGATCATGTGTCCTAATGTGTGCTGGCGCAGGTGCATGTGTATGTCTTCGTGTTTGTTATTTATTTTCTAAGTTATTCATTGTCTTCGCAGAAGCAACCACATAACAGCAGAAGAAAAGATAAATGATAGAAATGGTCTAGACTTTCCAGCTGAATTTCCTATGTATTACAATGTTTAAATAAAAGCAAGTGGAGTGGTTGGCATAATAGATGTGGGCACTGAAATGCCGAGTATGAATCCTGCCCGAAACTAATGAAGCTCAATAGTTTTTCAAAGGTATCTAAAATATTTTTATAGAGTTCCTCTCATCCACTTAAAATATTTCTTATGTCTGGATCAATTATATGTAATTTTTTACAGGCGCTTTTGAACACGAGTGATCATGATTAAGGATATAATCAAGATTTTCTCCTCTCTTTAAAATTCAAAGAAATTTTTTTTTGAAATGACTCCTGTGTAAAGAGATTTTAAATGTTAGCAATCCGTCAGTTTATTTTAGGAATCGGACACTTTTTAAGTATTGTTATTTGTTACTAACAAAATTAACACACACACACACACACACACACACACACACACACACACACACACACACACACACACACACACACACACACACACACACACATATATATATATATATATATATGTATATATATACAAAGAGAGAAAGATTATCTTAACTGTATCCCTTGTATGGCCCTCTAAAATGATATCTTGTGTATAACTCTAAACTACATCGAATGGTGAGGTTCTAATCCAGGAGGTCAGGAGTTGGCCTTTTTTCACACCATTTTTTAGTCTAACCTAATCAAGAGTAGCGTCTCATCTAGAAGTCATATATGTCATAGCGTCTCATCTATAAGTCATATTGGTCTGTTATAAATTATTTGTTTGTTATAGAATACGCGGGATCATTTTGATAAATTATTGAAAAGAAGAATTGTTACGTTAAGCAAAAATTGTTTACGAACAGCTTTATTGTTGCTTGTAAAAGGGACTATTTTCAGCATAGTAAATACCATTGTATATAACATGCCATAGTTTCCAACCAACCAACATTTGCTTTTAGTAATGTTACCGCAATACGGCATATCAAAACTCACATTTGCTTTATTTTAAAATTACATAACATTAAAAAAAAGTTCCTAACTTTACTCAAAAAGAAAATATCGATACATCAAGTTTCCACACATAAATGTATTGATACTGGTGTATGAGGTAATCCTATGCATGGTCTGTAAATATCAACATGCGAACTGTATGCCTGAAATAGTCAAATAATTAATTTTAAGGCTGAATAGAAATTCAATTTCGTTACAAAAAGTGCACTAAAACCTGGTGGAATCAGTTCACAAATGACATCACCAGCACGTGATTTACACATTTTTTTCTGAAATTCCTTGAGAAAATTACCAATTATTATATATCAAAGATAACACGTTGACCCTTCAGTTTATATTTATCCAATGAATGGTGATTTGGATTAACATAATTTGTCATTTACTGTTGATCTCAAATCGATTGTTTATATCTATTTTATTTCGACAGCTGTACTTTCCGGTCTTCTTCGGATGTTTTTATCCTAGTCCGTTACTTTCAAGGAATTTCGAACCCAATAGTTTATTTAATCTACCGACTACATTTTCTTATTCTGATGATCATGCATTGGAATAGCCTGTATTAGTTTATTCACCAATTTGATTAGCCCTTACTACGTGGTTTTTTATTTCTCTGAAGCAGAGGCAGGAAATGAACTCCCGACTTCCTAGTAGATGACCCACAAACAACAACCTTAAAAAGGCAAATAATAAGTTCCTGACATCCTGCTCATCATTTGCTCTTAGGCGAATCAGGACTTCTAAGCGGGCAACTCAGGTGTTCCAGATAGAAAACTTATGACTTCATAGCAGGTTCCAACAAGAATTTCATAATCATGAAATCCTCGGCTATTGTTCCTTAGGTTTGGATTCATTTGATTTAGTTTGGTTTTATGGTATATCAATCCTTGCACGTTATGTAATGCCTAATCCTGTTTATGCATATATGATTTGTGAGCAAATTGTTTGTAGTGATATTGTTTTTACATGAGCCAAAATACACAGTTAAATTGTTTCAAGTGTTGTTATTCTACTTTAGTAATTCTTTTAGATATTAATTATTCGTTTTCTAACACTAATAATTCTAAAAGTGTTCAAGTACCGCTTTTTAATACTATTATTTCTATTTCGTCGCAGTAAAAGCCTTTCAATCATTGCTATTATTTACACAAAGTTAAATGGTTCCAAGTATTGAAATTTAACTGTAATAATGTCTATTAAGACGATAAAGTGTCTTATTTGACATAAAGATTGAACCATTACAGGTACTACCACTCAGTGTTAGCGTGGGGAGTGATAGTTATGAAGGGTTACTATATATTATCTTAAGTCTAACATAGGAACCTTAGCATCAGATGAAGTTTAAAGCCATACTAAGGACACTAAATTGTTTGAAGTATTGCTATCTAACATTTATAATTCTAATCAACATTCGTTTACACACTGTTAAATGGTTTCAAGCATTGCTATCTAAAACCAATAATTCAATTTAATGTTAATCATTCATTTGCACTCAGCGAAGTGGTTTCAGGTACAGTAAGTGATTAAATATTTCTGTTTGATAGTGTCACATTCCGCACACTCACTGAGTAGAGACACAGTCGGCATATTCAACTGCCCCAGTCAACAATCTATGTTCTGTAAGCTAACTCTCTACAAATGCAACTAATTTATATTTCAAATCCATTTGAATAACTTTCAGTGTAAAAAACAAACATCACACGACCATCTTCATCAAATCAAGAAAAAATGTTTTAGCCAGGATTTAAAAAAAAAATTCCCGACGCTAAACTAAGGCAGGGAAATAAAAAGGTTTTAATCTTATTGGCTATTGTTCGTGATGAATTAAGAAATCGTAAATGGAAGTGAATCCTAATACTTAAATTCTGGCATGTGTGGAAATAAGCTGCAGACATAACTGGCAAATATTGGCTTTCTGCAGTTGGTCACAGTAAGTATTTCCAGTTTCAATATTATGCGAAACGACTTTACAATGATGTTTTAGTGGCGTGTTTAACAATCTAGCAAATTATCCTCAGGAATTTTAAGCATTTTTCATTCTTAATCAAGCAAACTCAAACTACAACGTTAGGAAGGGAAGGAACTCAGCTACATTTCCTCACTCAGTGACTGGGTTTTTCTCGAAATATTACTGGACTTGAATTACCAACGACAGCAATGGCAAGGGTTAGCTAAAGGACTTTACTTCAATGCTCTTTCTCTCTGTCTGCTAGGTGATTTAACAGTCTGGAACACATTGACAGATGTTTGGGTAAAATTTCTGAATTTTAGACGTCCAGCCTCCGGGCCGAAACTCGTACTTTTTTTCATTTCGCGTATTCATGACATTAAAAAATTAAGATACTTATCTTTTAGACCTGTAACCATACTGGATTCAAGGACTTCAGTATCTATCCGAAATTAAGAAAAGAAACATTTCCTTTTTATTTAACTGATGTCCAAACATCCTTTTCTTATTCATTACTTAGAAGTATTTTCTTTTTATTTTACTACATTTTGGAAAAAATTTAAATTTGTTAATCTCTCAAATTTTTGAGGTAATAAAATTGTACCTACACGTCAATGTGCGTGCTTGTATATAAATATATTTGTTAACTTTGACATAACTATGCTGAGACGTTTGCTCCCACACGCGTATTTGCATATAAATACGTGCATCCTGGGAGAAGATTTTATGAAGACGCATTTCTAAATTGTTTCTAACGCCCATTTACTAAGTTTAGCTTAGTTTGGCACAAGGCTAAGTATACGTATATTTACTGAGAATTGACCACAGTAGCATTTGTCTGTGATCACAACCATTATATCTTTTCATTTTCATTGAAATTCCTGGAAAAAATTTTCATGATATGAATTTCATTGTTTCAATTTTATTGGTATCTCAAAAATAGTTTTAGGAACTTGACAAACGATGTACCAAATGTGCAAAATGCACGAGGAATATTTGAAACAGGATTAACTCTTGGTGCGTCTAATGGTTTTCTTGGTTTGCTCGAGAACTTTTCAGCACGGCTCAAATTCATCATTTCTTAAATGATCAAAAATAAAATAATTTTTGCACTTGTCTATCACTTAATTTTTTCTCTCTCTCTCTTTCTCTTTCTCTCTCTCTGCTACACACACACACACACACACACACAAACACACACACACACATATTTATATATATATATATATATATATATATATATATATATATATATATATATATATATATATATAAGGAAATGCTGAAAATTCAGTTAATATTGTAGCAGTAATATGATGCATGTTATCTAACCTTTAATTCAACCTGTAAGATCATAATAGTATCATTTGTTTGTTCAAGCACATAATTAGAGAAAACCGGTCTATATATATATATATATATGTGTGTGTGTGTGTGTGAGTGTGTGTGTGTGTGTGTGTGTGTGTGTGTCTGTGTGTGTGTGTGTGTGTGTGTTGGACGAATCACAATGAATTAAAATATATTATACATAAATCCATCATAACGATTTTAATTATAATTATTGCAATATGGAGTTTTGTCCGAATTTTTGCTGGACACTGATATTATTTAAAAAGCATAATCAAGAGTAAAAACATAAGCTCGTAATGAAGTCAAGTCGTGTCTGCATAGCCTTTTCATTTAAAATTCCAAAATAAAATGAGTTTGTCAAAAGTTTGTCATAAGTCCAATTGTTTTTTTCACACCTTAATAATTGAGATCTCCACAGTCGAAATCATTTCCAAAATTAATCTGTGAGAAACTCCATCGTGATGAAGCGATATCATTTATTCAAAGTTTAGTGTGGTAAAAGGCTACATTTGTGAACTTAATTCAAAAGATAATCTGGGCTTCCAGCTTAATGCGAGTTACTGTCTTCTATCATATATAACTAATTAAAAGTCAATTTTCTGTAGTGTCCAGTGAGGTTAGAAGTCTTTAATCCACATCTGCAACAACACCGTGTTGATAGGGGTTGGAAAACTCGATCACCTGAAGATGGATAAAACTCTACTAAAAAAATATCTTGTGAATAACAGTAACTGTATCTAATTGTGACGCTCCCGTTCTGAGTACAGAGTTGCTTCTTTATTACCATTATTCCCAGGACCATTCTAGATATCAAAGCAAATCAAACTTCATCATGAGAGATTTGGAAAATGAGGAACTAGCAGTTAGTGGAGAAACTCTACTACATAAAAACCCAAAGATTTACTATTTATTGAGTTTATTCCCAACGTTTACCTTTATCCGACACAAGGATATTCATATGTAACATTCAATGAGAATATTACCCTCTACCCATTCTACGAGGCTAACTTGATAAGTATTACATAAGAGAGGCAGAAATGTTATTTAATTCGTCTTTCCGATATATATATATATATATATATATATATATATATATATATATATATATATATATATATATATATATATATATAAGTAATTTAACAGTCCTAGTTGAGGGTGACCCGAAGGCTCTCTTTTTAGCGGCTATTACACTGAAGTGTAAAGGAGGGCACTACGCCTTTCCCTTGATTGATCCACTAACCCTTGATCCATGTCCCATTATGTTGTTAAGCAAGGAGGCATCAAGTAGCATTTTGGGGTCTTTGGTATGGCTCAACCTAGCATTAAACCCAGGCTTCCTTGACAATTGGCAAAAACTCTAATCATTATACCAAAGGGCCGATTCTTCTTTTTAGCTTTAAATCTTAGAATTAAAGAAATGACCAGACCTTGGTCCCTGTGACTTTTAGTTATTCCCTAAGCTCAGAGGCTGTCGTTATGAGACAATGGGAGAGATAAAAGAGGCTGTTACGAAGGTCATTGACTCGGTCACACAAGAGGACTTCTATCGGGCCTTCTAGAAGTTGTTGGAACGGTACAACAAGTGCATTGCAGCTGGAGGAGATTACTTCGAAGGGGAGTAGAGTTTCATGCGTGTACTATCTATAAAAGTGCCCATACGAAAAAAGTCTGGAAACTTATTTAATAAGCCTTGTATTTCTATGCATATAAGTATGCATATAGTGACAGAAATATATATTATGAATATAATTCTAGGTAGATAGGTAATGACCGGAATTATAAAGAGTGAGCAGAAAAACACAGTGCTGTTGTGTGAGCGTTATCTTGTATTTCACTGCGAACTAGCGGTGAGAGTGGGGACAGAGATTTTGCTTGTGAGACAAGAAAACAAATGAGTTAAGCAATGCCACTGTTTTTCTAAAAATATTCCAGTCACTTCTGATATGACTACTTGAAATCAAAGAATGTTTTTGCGCTCCCCCAATAGATGAATAAGGATTAGAATCATCGATTGTTGATTTAAATTATATATATATATATATATATATATATATATATATATATATAAAACACATCGGTATATCTCTACAGATGGTTGGTTCGAGATTGGATCGTTTCATGCATTTTTTTAAAATCCACTACAGCTAGCTTAGATTGAGTGGTGCCAAAAATAGCTTACTTCCTCAGCATTGTCCTTTGTGCGCCTATAACATCAGTCAAAGAACTTGATGTTACACGTTTTAGACAGTGAATAGGCGATAATTGGAGGGATGACTCCTGAAAGTAAGCCGGACAATAATACCTGGTTGTGCTTTGTAAACCCAGATTGACAATAATATTTCGTTAGGAGCTTTCTAACATTTGTCCCACAGGAAGATATATAAGATCCAACGCTCTCAAATGGAAGACGCAGAATTTTGTAAAATACAGAGAATGCTTATAAGACGGTAAAGGTTTATTAGCCTGCGAAACGCGTTTATTCGTATTGTGGTCAAAAGGAATAAAAATATAAATGCACACCTTATAGGTACACACGTATACACATATATTTACGTGTATCAATATATGTTAATATAATTTTGTTTTTGCTTATAGGAGAGATGCAATATTATTTTACTTACCTAGTTACAATGCTGTATAATTTGGATTAAATATTAACTAAGAGTCTGAATTTTGACTGTTAATGTTCCATCAGAAAAAAATAAACGACTGTTGACTTTGATTTAAGAGAACATCTTTTATGAATCATTGTTTAGAACAAGTGAATTTAGTGTAATTGCATGAGGAAAGCTTTGTTAGCAGTAGATCTCTTATTAATGACAATAGCCTCTAGGATAATGATATCTAAATAAATCAACAAATCCTGGTCAGAAGACCAGGTTTAGTTTTCATTAAAGTTAAGAAAGAAATATGTCAACAAGTGGAATGTTCCAGCAGATCAAAGAGTAAAAAAAATGAAGGAAATGGAAAAACTGGATAAATACGTGGAACTCGCCAGAGACATAAAAAAAAAGTTACGAAACTGTGATACCAATCATAGTCGGATCACTTGAAACAATCCTAAAAAGAAAGAAAAGAGAAGAGAAGAACTAAAAATATGAGGAATAACTGAGACTATTTTGACCACGGGACCTTTGGAATTGGCTAGAATATTTGATCTGGAAAACTGAAGCGTCTTGATTTCACTTTGATTGCAGTGGAGACTACTAGTTACTACTGTTATGAAAACATAACAATCAATGATACAATAAGCGAATGCAGCAAATTAGCACAAAATGAGTTTAAGACAAGACACCCCTGGGTGGGGAAGATGATCCACGGGGAATTGTAAAAGAAGTTTAAATTTGACCACACAAACCTGTGGTTTTGCACAACCCAGAATCCATCCTACAGAATGAGATGACAAAGTTTCCTGGGGTTTTCAAATACAAACAGATCACATAATCTCGGCCTGACGACCAGACCTAGTGATAGTCATAACACAAAACAAGAAAAGAGAAACTGCTGAAGATTGGATTTTGCTGTCCCGGCATGCCACATAGTACTATTAAAAGAAAGCGAAAAGAGGGATAAATATGTAGACTTAGCAGGTATTTAAAAAAATATGGAACATAAAGATCACGGTGATACTAATTCTAATTGGTCCACTTGGAAGAATCCTCAAATAATTGGGAAAAAGTCTGGAAGACTTGGAAATTAGAAGACTAGAAGAGACCATCCAGACCATCATCAAGATCGTTCAGAATACTGACAAAAGTCCTGGAGACTTGAGGAGTGAAAAGTTCTGGAGACTTGAGGAGTGAAAAGTCTTGGAGACTTGAGGAGTGAAAAACCCATCAGCTAACGCTGTTGTTAAAAACTCTCTAAGGAGTAAAATGATAATTATAGCGGTCCGTAATAGCACTGACAAGCAGAGCAACAACAAAAACCATAGAAAAAGAAATTGGAAGAAAAAACAAGTATATGGATATTTCAAACGACAAACTGGCGAAATATCACACGGGAAGACCTGTACATGGCTAAGAAAGGGAAGTTTAAGAATGAGACTAAATTTCATCTAATAGTAACGCAAAACAACACTATTAGGACCCATTAAGTTACACCAGAGATTATTCACGACAGAAGAGCAAGTGTATGTTCAGTGATGACAGAGATGAAATCATAAATCATATGTGAAGCGAATGTCGAAAACTAACGCAAAAAGGATATAGGACTACATGAGACTGCGTATGAAAGGTGATCCACAGGGAATTGTAGAAAAAAATTGAAATTTGACCATACTACCAAATGGTATATATACCAACCAGAATCCGTGCTGGAAAATGAGACCTATAAACTGACTGGGATTTGAGGTACAAGTAGATCACCAAATCTCTGCCAGAAGACCAGACTTAATAATAATTAACAAAAAACAACAACAAAAAAAGAGAACCTGCCATTCGTCACAGCGAACCACAGGGTTGAAATCAAAAAAAGCAAAAAGAGATATAAGTACTTGTCCTTGCTAGTGAACTAAGAAAGTTGTGGATCTTGGCTGTGATAGTGATAAAAATTGTAATTGACGCAATTGAAACCGTCCCAAAGGGCTTGGAGAAGGAGCTAAAATAGTTAGAAATCGGAAAACGAATCTAGAATATCCAAACTAGAGCATTGTTAAGATCAGCCAGAATACTGAGAACGTTCTAGGAGATATGTGCAGGCTTGCTGTCACTCAGGCTATTGTGAAAAACCATCAGGTAACGTTGATGTGAAGAACTTGCAAGGAATATAATAATAATTCAAACGATAAAGTAGGAAAACTGCTCCAGATATGCCCAGAGCATGACTCAGAAGAAGAAACTGAATTCTATTTATAGCAGCACAAAATGATAACATGAGGACTAATATTAAAGTAAAAATCGTCAATATACAAAAGAATAAACATGTACGTTATGCTGTGATATAGATGAAACACGTAATAAGTGAATGTATCAAACTGGCACAAAAAGAATACGAGAGTATGCATAACTATAAAGGAAAGGCGGGCTACTCAGAAATTTTGCAAAAGATTAAAATTCGATCATGTCAACAAATGGTACAGGAACAAATCAGAATCTGTTCTACACAATGAGAACTGTAAAATTATCTGGGACTAAAATTCAAGCAGAGCTCCCTATACAGGCGATACGATTAGATATAGTGTTAATTTACACGAAGGAAAAGATTTACGATATAATTGAACTTTCTGTTCCTACTGATAATTGAGTAAAAACAGAAGGAAGTTAAACAAATACGTGGGTCTTGTTAAAGAGCTGAAAAATCTGCGAAACATTCAAGTGACGGTGATACTAGTTGTAGTTGATGAGTTTGGAAAGGTTACTAAAGGCTTGGAGAAGAGAGTTGATGAAGTGGAGAACAAAAGAAGAATCAATATCTATAAGCCTACAGCTGTGTTGAAATCAGTTAGAATACTTTGAAAAATCCTGGACATCTGAATAGAGTTGCTATCACGCGGACTTCAGTGAAAAAGTACCAATTCAAAACTTCCAGGAAAAACCATAATAGAGTGAAAATAATCATATATATATATATATATATATATATATATATATATATATATATATATATAAAGACGGGAAGGTAGAACGAGCTATACATAAATACATGACGCCTTTTCATTCATTGTGCCCTTTCATTCATTGTGACCTTCTAAGATTATCAATTCCAAATCTCTTACTATCTAACCAAATAAAACTTTGTCACTTTCACCTTAGTACAAACGACTGCTGAATCCCTCATTCCCAATTAATGTCAACTTACGTTACTCATGGGAGGAATGCATTTTTAAGGCAGAGAAAGAATGTCAGCTTTTGTTATCTTTCTTTTTGTCACTCCTGATACCTAGGAAAGGAAAGCAAAATTACAATACAAATGAATGTGTTGTAATTTTTGTATGAGTAATATACTTGGATTGAAAGGAATTGGAACATGTACATACGGTATCGCCCATCTAGCTCGTGTAGTAGCCACAGAATTATTAATGCATGAATTATCACGTAAAAATAAGGAAGCAAAACAATCTTACATAGCCAGATACGGCCATGTGCGAAATTGGTGAAATGGGCATCGAATGTTCCTGAACACATAAAGAAAATTTAGAACATAGGAATCTCGAAATTCGAAAACATGTAACGACTTCTTTGTTCAGGTACAAAACCGTTTTATTACTTTTGAGTTAAAGTTTTCGACATAAGGAGAGAGAAACAATTTTTTTATGCTGGCTTCTTCATCTAGCCCCTATCTCGTGCGGCACCCATGGCGCGCAAATTCGTCTCGCCTCAGCGAGCCCCAAAAGTCGAACCTCCTCGTTCGGCGTCTAGTTTCAACTCTCTTAGCTTTCTTCGAATTCCCCAAATCCTCCGCGCGCTTCCGGTGCGCGACTTCACCCGTTTCATCATCTCAGGCTATTGTGACATCTCTGAGTGACATGTCTGCTCTGTGCGCGCGTGCGCGTTACAACCTGCATCAAGGTTGCACCTAACTAACCCATGTGCTGAGCCGAAAGGTTCTCAGCCTAACTAAACCCAAAGGCATGAACCGAAATCACTCGGCTATTATAGTACAATTTTCTTCTCTACCCATGATACCAGATTTTATTTCTTGTCTAATATTAGATTTTAAAAATGAATATTGCTACGTTTTTTACACCAAACTCTCTTGCAATCTTATAAAAAGTTATAAAAATGGAATAAAAATGTATATATAAATGTATGAGATGTGCTTAATTTTAATTGATTCATGTTCTTATTTTTGGTTTCTCGGTATTTTCTTTTCTTATGTGAATTAGGGAGGTGTTAACTTGACCAATATCGGCGGCTAACATGTGCAAGATGGTTAGGAATAAGGAAATAATTTGGATAAAGGTTAGATTTAGCTGTTATGAATTAACATGAATAATCAAAAATATGTGTGGCTTCAATAATGTATGAAATAAGGATTCAAGGGTGTTCAGATTATATACCTTATATATCTGCTGTACTAAATTTGATATACACATTTTCCATGCCATTTTACTCTAAAATAACCGAAGAAATTTAAGTTAGTTGTAAAATTCAGATAATTCACATGCTGTATCAAATTTGCTATGGGCATTTTCCGGAGAAGTTTACTTTAAAACGTCTGAAAAAATATAAATAAAGTTGTGCGATTTGAAAATATCCCGATTGAAGTGTTAAAATGATTTTTTTTTAAATGTTAGATTATTTCATAATTACCCATAATAACCAGAGAAAAAATCTTGCTTTTGATTGACGACAGCCATTTTACAAATCTCAAATCAAGGCCCCTTTATACCTGCTTTCTTCTCGCTAGCAGATTATTAATGCACAACAAATATCTTGTAATATCGATAAGATTTTTCAATGAATAAATAAATACGAATTAAATCAAGTTAAATACCAGAATTATCATGATGAATTAACCAAAACCCATAGATTATTTACAATAAACTTGCTGTCAGAGAGTTAAGTAACATGAAAAATTGCCTTTGTTTTTCCAGAAATCATATCGGTTTGCCTCATTAGGCTTTTATTTTATCTCTGTGGGTAAGAAATAATATCTTCGGGTCTAACAGATCAAAATCAATCTTATGAATTCTTAATTTTTTTTTTTTAAGATAAAAGTCACCTTTTAATGAGCCAAAGTGTTCTGAACAAAGTAAAAATAATAAAAATAAAAAACAACAAAGGGAAAAAATCAGTGATTTTCCAAACATTCTCTGCAAAGAATTTTCACTCGTGGACACGACGCGGCACGTGAAAAACAATCTACCTTCTTCCATACGGACATAAAGCAAACAAATTGATAAATACGCTCCGCGTACTTGAAGGAAAATGACTTATTCCTTAAGTGATGGAAATAACAATACTATCTAGCTGGGATAGGGGAGGTAAATATTTGGTTCTGTTAGATAATTACTTTAGAGCGTTAGATAAAAAATACAAAAGAGGACGTATATTTTCAAACACAGATGGATAAAAATGCGCGTATAATTAAAGCATTTTAATTAAATTATTAAAAGTAAACATTTCAAAATAATGGTATTTTAATTTTAATTAAATTATTAAAAGTAGACATTTCAAAATCACACTCTCTTTTCTTCTTTTTTTCTCTGAGTGTGTACTATCACACACACACACACACACACACACACACACACACACACACACACACACACACACACACACACACACACACACACACACACACACACACACACAGACACACACACACATATATATATATATATATATATGTATATATATATATATATAAAAGATGAGAGAAAACCAATGAAAAAAATTCAGTTGCACAATCTTTTCATTAGAAATAAACTCAGACACTTATCAATGTTCACTAGATTGTTATATAATTACGATAATAAATTTCATAAGAAAGAAAAACAGTCCTAGAGGGCATCATCCATTCATCTCTAAAATTCTTTCTCTGTCTATTTCTCTTTCTATCTCCCCCTCACTCTCTCTCTCTCTGTCTATATATACATATATATATGTGTGTATATATATATATATATATATATATATATATATATATATATATTAATGTATGTATTATCATTATTGGGGCAGTTATATCCCTCATTTTTCATCAAATTATCAATTTAGAAAAAAGAAGACGCTGATATAACACCTGCTGTTGGCATCGATACAGATTGAATTGTTTTGGCATTTCATTGAATAATCATAATGAACACATAGGCATTGGTATTCATGTGGTAATAGTATTAGCTATCATAGTACCATGATGTACAAATGTTCCCTTATGATTTTTCGCCTACGAAAATTTCATTTGAAAAAGTCCCATGGTGATGGAGATGTGGAGAAAGTATGCAGACATAACCAGTCGAAGACATGCCATTATAAATCTTGACATGAGCGGTGGGAGACCTAAGCTAACAGCGATGGAAACACTTGAGTATTTGCAGACCTTTAAAGAAGACCACTGTTAACTCATAGGGAGGGGACACTGCTAGTGGTAGTAATAAGGTTATGAAGGAAGGCAATGATCTGAGAAGATTACGCGGAAGTCATTTTGATATTTATATGCATACATGCATATGCTTGTACATATAAACGCATGAGCATAGATGTACGTATTTTCACACACACATACACACACACACACACACACACACACACACACACACACACACACACACACACACACACACACACACATATATATATATATATATATATACATATATATATATATATATATATATATATATATATATATATATATATATTGTCATCCACAGACAGATCTGTTTCGTTCTATCAGAACTCATCAGTGTGGTTAGACATTAGCTTCCAGTATCTGGGATATATATATATATATATATATATATATATATATATATATATATATATATATATATATATATATATATATATACTGCTGGAAAATAATCAACCAGCACCGCAATGACTTGCCTAAAGAAAAAAAACACGATAAAGTTACGAAAGCTATTTCGTGAACGTGTTCAATACGCTATGTAGAGCAAAATTAGAATGACTAAAAGGCCCAGAAACTACTTATCCAGGTTTCACCAAACGGATTTTCAAGATAATTAGGATTAAAGAGAGTTGGCCGAAACGATATTCTATTATTAAACAGGCTATCAAAAAAGAATAAAATCAACATTAAAAGAACGCTAAAAAAACGTATTCTTTCAGCCAAGGAGACAGACTTTTTATGCTTTAAAGCATTTAATATTTTAGATCTCTGATTGACAATTCATTGTGGTTATTCTAAAAAACTATTGCCAAATTTCCCCCCATACATAAGAGAAAATATTCACCCGCCTTATATTTTTTGGTATTCATTTTATTATTTCCCATTTTAATGAAAGATCTATTCTTAGTTCTTTTTGATTTCCCACACAGAATTATATAAACTTGTCAGTCCTATGCTTATATATTTCGTGTGTGAAACTACTTCAATGATTATAATATCTTTATTGAAAGCCCCTAGGGTAAAGCACACGTACACTATAAGTTTTAACATCGACATTTGCTGATGGTCTTTCACTGGAGTTTGAGTGACAGCAAGTCTACTTAATTCTCAAGGACTCTTCTAAGTATTCTGGCCGTTCTCAATAATGTAGTAGTTTGGATGTTCTCCACTCGTCCGTCAACTTCCAAGTCCTCCACTCCCTTTAGTAATCCTTTTGTTACTGTTCCAGACGCACCAATTACAATTGGTATAATTGCCACCTGCATGTTCCATAGTTTTTTTCAATTCCCTAGCTATGTCGAGGTACTTATCCTTCTTTTCAGATTCTTTCAGTTTTATTATGTGTACCTTTTTATTATTACTATAATCTAATATAATAAAATAATATCATAACATATTACAACAAAAATGAATGTGTTGTATTTATAACTCGTTTGGGCCAAACCTCTTTAGTCGGAGTTATCCTTAAAATCCCTTAGCTAAAGACTTGCTAGTTAGTTTCTGATTCTTTTAGATATTTTGTCTGTCTGTTTCTGTCTCTGTCTCTCTCTCTCTATATATATATATGTATATATATACGTACAAATATGCTTTACGTATATATTCACATGAATATATATATATATATATATATATATATATATATATATGTATATATGTATATATGAGAAAAATAAGTGGAAATGTGGATAAACAGAAACACAGAAAACTGATTCAAAAATGATATTTCGTCGTTATTCCAAAAAAACTTCATCAGAATGACGTGTGAGAATAAAACGATGAAATCATTTTTGTAAGTGGGTTTGTCTTTATCTTTACAAGTGACATTACTTTGCGATATAATAATTTTGATGTCCTGTAAAGGTAATAGACACAACCTATAACCCTACCACCACTACTCTGATATATATCTCTATCTTTCGCATTTTTTTCTGTCTCTCCTTCTTATGAACCCTCCATCTTTTTACTTTTTATTTATCTATTTCCTCATATGTTTAAATTTAGAAGAACTCATCATTCTGAACAAGTTTTTGGAAACAAAGACAAAATATTATTTTCGAGTACGTTTGCAGTATTTCTGTTTCTTCATTTTTACACATTTTGTCGAATTTATTAAATGTACCATATATATATATATATATATATATATATATATATATATATATATATATATATATATATATATGTGTGTGTGTGTGTGTGTGTGTGTGTGTGTGTGTGTGTGTGTGTGTGCGCGTGTGTGTGTGTGTTTATACATTTAGATGGGAAATATATAGGCATTTTTGTATAGATATGTATATGTATATACATATATACATATACAATTTTATACATATATATATATACATATATATATATATATATATATATATATATATATATATATATATATATATATATATATATATATATATATATTCTAACTATACATATGCCTATACATCAATAGATATACGTATCTACATTTATATAGAAATATGTATGAATATAAATGTACATGTATACACATAATATACGTATATGTAAGAATAAGTATGGATATATACATATATGGATGTCAGTATATATATATATATATATATATATATGTGTGTGTGTGTGTGTGTGTGTATGTGTGTGTGTGTGTGTGTGTGTGTGTGTGTGTGTGTGTGTGTGGTGAATCTAAAAGGATTATAAAAATAAGTGGAAAGATGGATAATTCAAACTCTTACAAAGGTTTAGTAGTTGCGATATTTCATTCTTTTATTCCAAGAATTTTTCGGACTAAACATTTTCTTCGTAAAGAACAAAAAAAAACAAACAAACTTGGACATCACCTCATTGAACGCCACCCTAAAATCCCGACTTTATATGGTCTACCCAAACTCTACAAACCAAACAGCCTCCACGACACATAATCTCCAGCATCGACAATGCTACTCAAAAAATTGCTCATGCCATAGCTAAAATATAAACCCTTCTACTCGAATAATTAGCGCCTCAAACGTTATAAACTCCGGAGCAAGAACATTAATATACAAAACAAAACTATAAACAGCTGAGATATACCTTCTGTCTTCACAAATAACGTCTCAACTTCCTTGCTGCTCACTTAGGAAAAAATTGAATTCAACTCATCTCTCCCCATAAACGCCTTAACCAACATCTGCAAATAAATTACAAACATGATTTTTTTCAAATTCTATAATAAATTCTGTAAACAGAAATTTGGTCTCCTTATGGTCTCCTTATGGGAAACCTATTAGCCTGACTATTTCTAGAATTTTAATAATGCAGATATGTGTATGAATATTTAGATATACGTACGAATTTAAATGCATTTATATATATGCATGTACATATATATATATATATATATATATATATATGTGTGTGTGTGTGTGTGTGTGTGTGTGAGGTGTGTGTGTGTGTGTGTGTACATAGTGCTTTCAATAAGTTTCCAGACTTTTTGTACAGGCATTTAAAATTGTCGTAAACTCTTGAAAATTCCGTATGCTATTGCTACACATATTATAAGATGACTGACCACTTCTAATGATTTCAGATTAAAATGAACAGCTAAAGCAGCAATTGGAATACACCTTACTAAAGCCTGATTGTCACAGCGGGTAAATTTCAAAAAGGAAATCTGGACCTGAAGACACTTTAGAAGAACGTTATGCAATAAAATTCTATTTTAAACTTTGAAGCAATGCCACAGAGACGTAGGGAATGTTTTAGACCGCTTTGGGAGTATCTTGCATGAATCGAGCATCAGTTTTTGAGTGGAATAAGAGATTCAAGGAAGGCAGGGAGTATGTGAGGGATGATGAGAGATGTGGGAGGAGTAAGGAAGTCAATACACCAGCGTTGATTGGCCAAAGTGTTAGGGTTAGGGTCACTATGTTGAGGTATTAAGGGAGTTCAGGAAGAGATGCAGTCGGAAGAGGCCAGCACTCTTCGAATCGGGTCGGTGGCATTTCCATCAGAACAATGCACCAGTCCACAACTCCATCCTTGTCACAGACTATTTGACCAAGATGAATATCAAGACAGTTCCTCAGCCTCCCTGTAGTCCAGACATTGCTTCCTGTGACTTCTTCTTATTCCCTATGCTCAGAGGCTATCGTTATGAAACAATTGAGGAGATGAAAGAGGCTGAGACGAAGGTCATTGACACGCTCACTGAAGAGGTCTTCCATGGAGCCTTCTAGAAGTTGTTGGAAGGGAACTAGCGTTTCATATGTTTATTCTCAATAACGAATAAAGTCTGTAAACTTTTTTTAATGATCCTCGTATATATATATATACTATTATGTACGTTCATCTATACAAATACATCAATATATATACATATATATATTTATATTGTATACCAATTTCACTCATATATATATATATATATATATATATATATGTGTGTGCGAGTGTGTGTGTGTATGTGTGTGTGTGTTTACAAACATATACCTTAAATATGAATTTTATATTGATATAAAATATAAGCATATTACATAAATATTGTAGAAAATGAAACGTAGCTATAACTATTGGATTGTTTGAATATCTATTTATGCTTGTTCAAGTTAGGATGATGAGTCAAATATTCAAAAATTGTGAAATTTTGACATTCAGTTCAAACTGATATGACGAAAAATAATTTGTTGCGGTTTCATAGAATAAACATTTTGAAATTATTAATGTAGAATTTACTAATTTGATAACCAATGTTAAAATAAGTCTGATTCCATATCGAATGTGAGAATGCAAAATGGAGTTGTTATTTAGTTGTAATATAAATATATTTTCGTAGAATATTTCAAACATAAAATGTCAATATTGTTCTGAAACTCAATGCAACTGGAACTACATATTCTGCATTTTTAAATCTTGAAATTGGTGATGCAGAAAAGATTTATCATTACATTATAAAGTCTCTTTTTTAATAAGTCGTTCCATTTTAATTGAATATGCGATTGTCAAATTTCGACATTTTTATGAAGCTCAAAGGCGGTAATCTTGAATTTTAAAATTGGCATTGCATTTGAATTAAAAACTCTTTTAAAATAATAGTTTAACTAAAAATATTGTGATTGAGAAATTTAAACATTTTCTTGATAACTCAAGATGACTTTAAATACTTTTGAAGTAGTCTCTTAGACAAAACATTTTTGAAATTGGTGATGCAGAAATTTGAAAATCCTTGATAAAAAAGCATTTTCATTTGTTACAAATATTTTGATTATTTGATTCCAGACGTGTGATAAAACCTTAGATTACTTTAATGGCAGTTCTTTAGACAATAAATGTAAGTTTGTTCATCTTCTTTTGTAATTAATTTGGTAGCAGTTAGAATGTTTCTAGATGCAAATTTTAAAATGGACCGTCGAGTTCATATTGTGTCACTCAGGTCCACTTATTAAATATTGTTAACTTTCATAGTAGCAAAGTGTAAATAAACGAAACCTCATAGTTAACATATTTATCGAAACAGGACGTATTATTTAAGCAGTTTTTTGTTACGAAAAAATGGCGCTTGATACCGCTTTGCTTGATACTCAGCATTGTAAAGTACGGATCGAGGGTAAAGTGGAACAATCCAGGTAAAGAGGTTGCGGCCTCCCCTATACCTCAGTGTAATAGCTATTGAAAAGAGAGCCTTCGAGTTGCCCTTAACTACTCTGTTACGAAAATCCTCGTATTCACAAAATTTGCGGTAAAAATCGTGAATAAATAAGATTGGTAATAATGTTCAACATATTTGACATTCAGGCAACGCCTGAAACCAGTAAAATCAGACTAAGAAATTTGGGAAATTTGACTGATTTTTTCCTAGATATCTTTCTTAAGTCGAACGTTCTGAAAGCTTTAAGGATCTTCTGCATTGAAAATAAAATTCCGTAATATATTCGGTACTTTCCATATTCTATTCTTTTGTAACATTTACGATTCTACAAAATTTAATATTGCCTGATGATTACAAAAATGTGAGGAAATTTGTTTTCACATGGGCTTAATTACCGTTATACGCAGAACTCTCTCTCTCTCTCTCTCTCTTCCCCCCTCTCTCTCTCTTTCTCTCTTTTTCACTCACTTGATATTGCATCAATAAAATTCAGTAATTATACACGCAGAGGCGAACATGTGCAGACACACATACACATATATATCTATCAGTCTGCATATATGTAATGTGAGTTTGAGCGTCCGCATACATGCATAAGTACACATGTATGTATATGTGTGTGAATAGATACATACAATGAGTGAAAAATGTATGTGTGTGTGTGTGTGTGTGTGTGTGTGTGTGTGTGTGTGTGTGTGTGTGTGTGTGTGTGTGCGAATATGCATGCTGAAATAACTAGATTGATTCACACAATCAACATTTTTGTTCTTCATTTTTGTTTTTTTCTTTTGCTCACATTTATCATTTTTACATAATTTACAAACGTCGTTAAGATTTTTTTAATCTCTTTTCTTCAACTCCAAAGTATTTGACGTTGTTGCTGCAATTTGCTACCAATGACTAAATTTCTCATACGAACGTCATCTCTTCTTTTACGTCGTATTGTTTTTTATTTGTCTAATGAGCGAATTCGTTTCATTTGAGAAATGCTCTACAAAAGGAATAATAATAATAATAATAATAATAATAATAATAATAATAAGAAGAAGAAGAAGAAGAAGAAGAAGAAGAAGATGAAGAAGAAGAAGCCAAAAGAAAAAAAGAAAAAATAGATATAGATGAAACATGAAAACTAAACTTAAAGAAAATTACTGCTTATTCGTTTCATATTATTTGGCGCCCAGCAGAATTACTTTAAAATAACGTTTCTCTTGTACTTCTATACATTTTTTGTCATTCTTTTTTGTTTTGTTTTTTCGTTTCCATTAATAGAATTTCCGGTTCTTTGAAGATATTTTCCGCCTGTAACTGTTGTCAGAAATGAATCACCAGAGGTTATATCCGTTTTGTGCAATCATAAGCCTATAATAATAATAATAGTAATAATAATAATAATAAAAAGTTCGATGAATCAAATTATCTTTATTTTTTTATCAAATTATCCTAAGATTTTTGAAGACGATAAAAATAGGTGTAAAATTAAATATAATTCAACAAGGAATTTCTTTTAAAACTTTCATGTTTTTTTGGTATATTTTACTTATATGACGAGGTGCATGTAGGTTAAATGTTAGAGGCTCAATAAATGGATTTGACAAACTGAGTTCAATCTGCGAGTGGAACAATTTGTATCACTTATCACTAACGCACTTTATGAAAAGTAATGGTTATTTTCTCCCCCACCCAGCTATGCATGAATAGGAGAGCAATTTAGTTTTGTAAAACCGATTTTTTATGATAAGCTTTGAATTAAGGATTTATGAAGGGTCATTTCATGTAGCTGATAGCATGTAAATCAGGACAACCAGCGACATGTAATTTGAATAGGTGTGTCTAAGTAAGTAAAATATATTGTTATGGGCAATATCAAGAAAATAAGTCTGTGCAACGTTGACGAAACGCAACAATACACACACATACACACACATACACAAAAAGAATTAGCGTGAACCGGAATGCAAACAACCTCGTCCCCGATTTGAAATTGACTCGCCGAATCCATTTCCAATAGCAATCACCGATGCAAAACACACTTTTCGCGCTTGCGCACGGACACACACACACACAGAGAAGACACACACACACACACACACACACACACACACACATATATATATATATATATATATATGAAGTTATTACAATGAATCAGGGGAATTTTGCCATGTAACTAATCACAGGAAAAATGTGTCATCTTTCAAAATAATTTCCATTCGTTAAAGTACATTTTTTCATCAAAAAATCTCTGAGATGGGTTGTAAGCCATTTGCTTACGCTGTTCTTCACTTCTTAATCACTTGGGAACCTCGTTTCTCGAAGAAATTCTTCGACAACGTCAAACAAGTGGGAATCTTGATTGTTAGGAGGATGTAACAGCTGTTCCCAAACAAACTTACTTATGATTTTCTACTGTTCTTTGCGGCAATGCATTGTGAAGATCAGCAGCAACTGACCGTAGAAAAGGTTTGGATATCATTCAAAGCTTTTTATTCTGTGGCCTCAGAAATTCCCGTTTATTCATAACTGTCCTCTATTGTAACGTTTCTGACATTCAAAATGAGTGCCATGACTGAATGCACCATTTCAGGTATGCTCACCATTATTGGTTGATCATGGCCTGTCCTAATCTTGAACAATATTTCGACATTCTTTTAAACAATTTAGCCCATTTTAAATATTTTTTGACTAGAACATGCTTCTCGGAACACATTACTCATTCTTCTTTCAACTTCCTACTGCACTTCTCAGATACCAAAAATCCGTTAAAGCCTGGGTTACTCGGTTTGATTGGCCTCCATTTTAGATAAATGCAAAACAATTCCCTTTATAAAAGAAGCGCAAAAATTACCAGATGAAATCGACCAGTTGCCAGATATCCTTCACCTTGTTGGGACATGAACGTGATCGTCACGTTATGAGTTTTTCACATACGACCTGTTCAAAGCATAACGGCCTTTTATATGACCAAATGATCTGGCTTTGACTGAAAAGATTGGATCATTTAAGTGTTGTTAACAATGCACGTAAGAAATATTTAAAAAAAATATATTTCAAAGCAATGATATTTTAAATGAATTATTTCATAACAATATTGAATTCTAAAATATTTTTATAATAGGCTGGGAGATGTCATAATGAAAAATCAATAATAATAATAACTATGTGCATTTTTTAAAAAGATAAAGTTAAAAAGTATAATTAAAATAGACTACCTGAAATTTTAAATTTTAAACATATTCACCAGTTGAATAAAATAAATTTATTATGAACAAAAAATCCAACTCCAGATCTTAATCTAAATTATTTTCAGTATTGTCAAATATTTATTGGTGGAGGCGTTTTTATATGATTCAATGTTCCATTCAAGATATTTTTTCCGAATTTTGTAAACATTTTCATCTTGAAAGCGAAGACATTTAAAATCAACACTTCTCATGATGGTCTCAAGTGAGACAAACAAACAATTCTGCAAAATTCAATTAATTTAAATTATTACGACACTTGAATAAAGTAAAAAAATGTAAAAATCACTGACTTAAAAAAATGATATATTTTCAGTAAAATTCTATGAAACGTTTTCATTCTTCCAAAAGCCATTTAGAGTCATCAACTTTATTTCACAAAGAGCAGAATTAATAACAATTCAACTGTACTATATCCAGTGAATAAATTTGTATGTTTTAATTGTTTTTTAATTGATACGGTTTTGTGCTTGTTTATATTTCGATGACACACACCTCATACACAAGCAGAAACACACACACACGCGAGCGCGCACACACTTATATATATATATATATATATATAAACCTGTTTGGTTGAATACCGCAGATTGCCTCTTTTTTCAAATCTTCAAGTGAAGATGTTTAAGTTTTCACACTTGTCTTCTTACGTCTGTGTCAATTTGGTAGAGAAAGTACTCTCTATTATTTCGAGGGTGCTTTATTTAGTCGACCAGGCCACTTTTACATCTGCCCAACCCTCTAGCACCCCTCCTGGCCTTATCTATCTTGGGATCAAGAATTGCATTCAAATTCCTCACTGGAACTATCCGCTTCGAATCGCCGAGGAACAGCTCCAACCGCCCCCCCCCGCCAAAAAAAAGGGAGCGTCTGTCACCAAAGTAACTGAGCACATAAACCGAAAGGAGAAACTTTTTTCATCAGCAACAACCAGTCGCACCCGTCATCTGCAAAGACAAGATCTAAATCCACGTTTAGGCTGCGTCCGATTAGCAAGGAGACAGACAGGGCAACAGCGACTGCCGAGTGCTGAAAGAACGACAATATCATGTTTCAGCACGCAAGCGTCCGTTGCGCAAATGAAGTCAGTTTCTTACACCGCGGGGACATCCACACTGAGGTTCGATAGTTTTTTTGGCTGACTGGAGAATAACCCTTTACTTGAGGAAATGATTTTCCTTCAAGTTGACTTTTTCAAAGAGATCGGGTGACCCTTTGTTCGTGGGAAGTGAAGCCTTTGGCGGATGCAGTTCCACAGTCGAGGGTTGGCTGACCCTTTGTATGTAAGAGGACGAGTGAGATTTCTTCAATAAAACAGTGGTTTGAAGAAATGTTGGAGAGTCCAATTTGTCCGTAATTTCTCTTATGGTGGTGTAGCCGAATGGGTGGTGAGCAATGGATCATGCTGGGAAGAGAGCGTCTGATGAACAAGAGCCACAAGAGATGTCATGGTCGCCGAGATATCAGTCAGAAGGAACAGTCTCTGAGGTAGTGGTCGTTGGAGGAACAAACGTCGAAGTAAATAACGCTAGGTTTGTCACGGTCGCAAGAGAAACGGTCATCAGGGGTACAGCTGCCAACGGAGTAATCGCCAGGGTATCGGTTTCCAGAATGTCGGTTGCCATCAAGTCAGTTGCAATGGGATCGCTCACCAAGAATGCAGTGGTTGGGGTGACTTGATTCTTATACCCGCCCTTCATTGGAACAAGCCCTGTAGGAAGAAAGTCACAAAGAAAAAAAAACGACCGTAAAGGTCCAGAAAAAATGTGTGCAAAAGGTTAAAGTACGTCCAGCGAAAATAACTATGTAGCAAAGAAGACTCCCCCTCTCTCTGCCGAGCACTAAAGAGAGAAAGAAGCAGAATGAATAAACAAAGTAAAATCAAGAAGGAAAAAGTTCTCTTACGACAGCTGACAAAAACTAGCAAGAAAAAAAAATCCGGCACTGTCATGAATTCAGTAAACTCCGAATCGTTTTCGGAGGTTGTGTTAGAGCATTTGTTGCTGTGAGTTTTATCTATATTTATTTGGAGTGGTTTATATTTATTTGAAGTATTTTTTATAAATTATATATTGGGTTGGTTCATTCTATTAGGATAGATTGTGAGTCGTTGTATATGATTAATATGTTTATACTTGTGGTGAATGTTATTATATTCACAGTAGGTTTTATTTTTTAAATTTTAATTGCTTCGAGGATTTGAAAAACGGCTTTTTTGTTATTTTATAAATGATTTTTGTATTGCTAATTAGGTTTTTCCTCACTCCAAATAAATATAAATAAAATTTACTGCAACAAACTAACCTAACCTCCGAAGATGACCTGCGTGATGGTCGAAAGCGCTTGGACTTACATAGGGTATTTTCTTTATCAACTAAACCCAGACATAAGAATACTAGTGAGAAGACTTGAACGTCTTCACTTGAAGATTTGAAAAAAAAGAAGCAATCTTTTGTATTCAAACAAACCTGTTTAGATTATGATTTGCAGCCTAAGTATTCAATATATATTTATATATATATATACACTCACCTATATATGTATATATAGTCATCCACAGACAGACTGTTTCGTTGTATCACAACTCTTCAGTGTGGCTAGACACGTAGGACGCTTGAAGCTGGGATCGAAACCCGCCTAACTTTACGTTAGACTTAGTAACAGAGCGCTCGGCCATTTGGTAATTGAGTAAGAGACCAGATTCTTTGGTCACATAGCCTTGAGTCAGATGAAGTCCTTACTACTTAGTTGCCGTACGCAAACAAAAAAATAGTACGTGAAAAAAATAAAACAAAAAAAAAAACAGACATCAAAACCTCAAAAAAATGTTCCACCCTACATCACTCCTTACATTGAGGTATTCAAATGGACAATCATATGTTTCCAGTGGTGGTTTCAAGAACCGGCGTCGGAATAAACATGTAAATATTTTTCCAAGATGTCCGTGTCGAAATAGGCGACTACCCGTCCACGTTTGGCCACGCATAAGACGTGCGTGTTTATACGCCAGCTGTAAGAGTAGTTATTTCCTTGGCGAAACGTGGCTTTGACTGAGCGGAGACAATTTAATAGAGCCTTAGAACCTCAGAAGAATTTTGCTTGCTGGAACGTCGGGAGTATGGAAAAAAGATTTATAGTATGCACGTTTACTCACAAAACACATGCCTTCCTTACGCAGCAAAATGTTGATCTTAAAGTCTAAATCACAGCCTTTATATCAATCGAGAACACCAACATATGATGTCAGATTTTGTTCTTTCCATCTTTTTGTTGTCTTAAACACTATCTCTCTACCTATCTGATGAACCACATATCTATTTCACTTTCATTTTATCTCGTTAAAAGATGGACAATATCTTTTATACCCGTGCAAAGATCTATCTATCTATCTATCTATCTATCTATATATATATATATATATATATATATATATATATATATATATTGAGCCAAGTAAACTTGCTTGTTCTGTCTCATTATTCGTCTTGTACTGTTTTTTTCGTTCTATTTTACACGTATATATATATATATATATATATATATATATATAATGTGAGAAACATGAGTATGTTTACTAATCATTGCTTAGTCTAGCAACTCAACGAGAATAAACGTCAGTAACATACTTTTCTATTTTTCTTTCATTTGTCCGACGATGCCATGTTTTATTCAGGATGTAATTTTCACACTTCGCCACAAAGCTAAATTACTCTCATACGTCATATCAACGGAGATGTAATGGAAAAACCGTGCAGATTAAAATAATAGTTTATACAAGAGACGATTTATGGAACATATTTGTCAGATTTACACAGCCGTGAATGTTCCATACTTGCTGCTGTTTGAAAAGTTCATTTTTGTGAGCAAACGATATATATAATATTGTAAATAATCTTTCCGTTTCCCTATCATAATTGCTGGCTAAATAAATGCTTTATCTTACAAAAATATCTGTTTGTTTAATCGCTCTCTGTCTTTCTGTCTGTCTGTCTGTCTCTATTTCTCGATCTATCTATCTATCAATCTATCTATTCAAAAGTTTGGATAATAAATCCGCTGATATATAAAAAAATTAAAGCAAAATATTCATATGATGTCTTATATATACCAAAGTTGTTTTTTCTATCAGAACTTTAATACAGTACATTATCGTTTACTATATATATATATATATATTGTATACTTAAGCCGCAAATCATTATCTAATCTGATTTGGTTGAATACTTCAGATTGTTTCTTTTTTAAAATCTTCAATCAAGAAGTTGAAGTCTTCTCACTAGTCTTCTTATGTCTGGGTCAATTAGCTCAGTTGCTTTCGACCATTTCGCTGATCATCTTCAAGGGTTTTGTTTGATGGTTTGTTGCTATAAGTTTTATCTATATTTATTTTGAGTGATTTATATTTATTTAGAGTGTTTTTTCAATTATACATGTAGTTGGCGCATTCTGTTAAGGTGGGTGGTTAGTTATTGAATATGTTTAATATGTTTACGCTTGTGGTGAATGCTATTTTTATTACAGTAGTTTATTACTTATTATAGTTATTGCTTCGTGGATTTGTAAATGGTTTTTATTGCTATTTTTATATACGGTTTTTGTATTGTTAATTAGGATTTTTCTTATGCATTGGGATATGTGTTTGTCAATGCCTTTGATATGCTTTGTCATTAGATGCTATTTTATGGCGCTTATGCCGGAGAGGTCAATGGTAAGGCGACGAGAGAGAAAGAGTGTGGTTGTTTTATGACCTACATAAGTATTTGGTGGTAAGTTATTTTTCGAGAGAAACTCTCGAAATGGACATGTACCTTTATACACTACGTTAGTTTGAGTTAGGGGAGTTTTGGTTTGTTCGTTTGTTTTTTGTTTGTTTGAGTTTCATGGCATATCAACCTTTGTCAAATCCATTTTTATAAAAATAAACAGTTTTATTTCAAACAATTCAGTAAAGCATAAGTACACAGTTCACTTGTCAAAAACATTTCTATTTCAATCTATTCAGTTTAGTCAAACAGTTCTAATTCAAACAATTTATTTTAGTATAGGTATGGCTTTTGTTTACACACAGTTAAATGTCAAAACCGTTGTATTTCGAACTATTCTGTTTAGCGTAGTACAGTTTCAAAGTCAAAAACATTTCTATTTCAAACGATTTATTTTATCAGTTTACATGTCAAAATAGTTCTAGTTCAAGCAATTCTGTTTAGCATAAGTACGCAGTTTAGTTCTATTTGACCCATAGATTGAACCCTTTTAGGGGCTATCACTCCTAGCTACTCAAGATACACATTCACTCATAAACAGGAAAATATAACTGTCAATGAAATCCGAATCCCCTCCAAAACAAACTCACACACAGTGTATCAAATATCAAAAGCAAATGAGGGGTAAAGTAGACTAAGGTAAACACTCTAAGGAAAAAGTGGAGTGACCTTCATAAAAACCCATAACCAACTCAAAACCATTTAAACTGCAAACACGAGTGAGTTAAAGTCTCATTGAATACCCCATTAATAAGGCCTTGTGCCATACACGTTCTCTTACGAAAGCATCAAGCTGGAAACATGCATGTATGTAAGAACAAAATAAATAAACCCAAAAAAATTATAAATCTCTTCGTGGACCAACCCATTTAAAAATATTTATATTCTCTCTTTGGACCTACAACAACAAAAAATTATATTTATATATTTTTTTTTCTTCTCTTGGCTCATATATATATATTATCCGATTATTCACTGATGATTGTGTCTAATCTACGCATTGAAAGAAAACTTCCATCTGAAGACAATTTTCTGTTTTGAGTTTATCAATTACTAGTTATCGAATGGACTGAGAAATATTTTTTTCAGGTTTTGTACTGATCTTCTGGATGGCATAAGTAGTTTTATTCGAATTTATTGTCTACGAAGTTTTTTAGTCAAATTATTCAAGATTTATTTTGTTCTTTCTTTTCTCATCTAGTCAATGAAATATGTGTACGTTTGTACACACACATACACCCACACACGCTAATCTATACATGAACATAAATGTATACATTCACGCGTACACATACATGTTTAAGGGCACTGAATGGATTTAATGAGTGTAAGAATAATTTGATCCCAATACAAAGATGTATTTTGAAGCTACGTGTACAAGGTGTGTATGTATGCTTGATTGTGTGTGTGTGTGTGTGTGTGTGTGTGTGTGTGTGTGTGTGTGTGTGTGTGTGTGTGTGTGTGTGTTTAGGCACTGTTTAATGTTGAATAAGATATATCTATAAAGTTGTTTCCTCCCATTAGGAGTAAAGAGTAGTCTATTATATTGTGACTATTTAAAAGTTTTCCTTGCTGCATTCATAAAGATGTTTTGATTCCTAAAGTTTTCTTTTCTATTTTCTGGAAACTCAGTGTTTTTTTATTAATAAGAGTTTTTGGATTATTGTCTTTAGGGTAATATCTGTTGGGGTCCAAGGGGTCAAATACAACTGTTCAATCGTTAACTAAGGATTATTATTATTGATTATTTGAAATCATACAACTATATGTAAAATATTTATATTACACAGGAATACTTGATAAATAGAATTACTAATGTTAAATAACAATATTTAAATCATTCATGTGAGGATAAGGTAATAATTGATACAAAATAGAATCATTCGTGTTTGATAAAATAAATGAAACCATTTAACTGTGTTCAAACAAATATGCTCTAACAAATCGTTTTAAAATAAAGTTAGCTTCAAAATATTCGGCAACAAATCATATACAGAGAGAGAGAGAGAGAGAGAGAGAGAGAGAGAGAGAGGGAGAGGGAGAGAGAGAGAGAGAGAGAGAGAGCTGTCATTGCGAGTCAATGAGGAAAATGTAAAAACAGGATATGGCCTTAAAAGCCTCACAAAGGTTGACATGCCATAAAACATGACTAACCAACCTACTGAAATAACCTAACATATTTTTGTCTTTTTCAATTATAGAATATGTGAGAAAAGATAAGAATATCTATTTTTTGCATCTTATAAAGTTCTACACCATTATTTTTTTAGCCTAATCATAAAATCAAGTAGAATGTCATATCGAAGACATTTTTTTCTTCATTTGGGTGTGTGTGGAGGGGGGTAGTTTAACTGCAAGGGATACAATCAGATTATTCTACGTTCCACTGACATAGCAAAGCAATTTTAAACTTTACCATTCCCAGCGTAAAATAATCTATCAAATACCGAAAGATGCATCCTGGAATAATTCGTCAAAAAAATAAATGAATAGATAAATAAAATAAATAAATAAATAAATAAATAAAAATAACCAGCAGGAAACATAGTGTATCGGTTATAGGCGTGGTTCCTAAGCTTTTAAGGAGACAATCATCTGGAGGTTGCAGGTTCAATCCTAACTGCAGGCGAGTTACAGAAATACTTTACACTTGTACCCGGTTATGGCTAACGGGACCAGAACAGGTGACCCCCGCCCGTGGATTCAATAAAGGACGTAGTTCGAAGTTCCGTGAAGGTTATCGAGTTCGACAAACACCGGTAGAAGGCCGGAGGACATATTGGCTGAAACGTTGTGGGAATAACAATAAAGATGAAGGCAATAGTACGAAAACCCTTAATGATAAAAATCATCCAGCTTCGTCTCAGAAATTTTGACAACTAAAACTCAATGTTGCTATAATGTAAAGGGACTCTATTGTTCTGTGCTTGACAGCAGCCAGTTTATATATTTGGTTGTGAAGACTATATTCTTTGATTTCCAGCTTGAATTTCCATTTATTATGAAGATAGTTTGAAGATGGTTTTCCGTAGGTATAGGAATTTCATTCTGCGATAATATTACGTATCTTACACCTTTTAATTTTGCACATTTGTAATATAATGGCCGAGGGATTTCGTTTTATATATCTTGCCTTTCGGTTTAGTTAGGCTGAGAACCTTTCGCTTAGTGCATGGGTTAGTTGGGTATAAACATGAGCGCAGGTGTTCACGTGCGCATGGAGCGGATGTGTCATTCAGAGATGTCACAATAGAAACCCCAGATAGAAAATAGGACCGCGGGATGCGAATGACGTAATGCACCGGAAGCGTGCGCGGAGGATTTTCAGGATTTGGGAAAAGTCAGTTAGTTGAGTTCTGCCTGGTAAGAAGAATGTTGGCTTTCGGGACTCGTCGTGGCCAGACGAATTTGTGCACTATGGGCGCCGTGCGGTAGTTGTGTTGAGAGCTGACGATGTAAAAGCAGTCAGCATAGAAAGATGGTATCTCTCTCCTTATGTCGAAAAACCTTTAAACTCAAAGCTAATAAAAAGTTTCGTACCTGAACTAAGAAGTCGTAAGTGTTTTTTTGTGTTTCGGGATTTCTATGTTATATCTATATGTGCGTTATGGACATTTCACACGTATCCATATGTTACATATTGAGAATCCATATATTGTGTCTCCAGCAAATTTTAATGAGGCTTATGTGTGGTTTTAGTTTTTTGGGTTGTCGTTTGTTATTGCTTTTTTTAGTGTCTTGTATATTCTTAATTCGATCATTTCTTTAAAAACTGATCTAGGTTATTGATCTTGGTTTTTTTCGATCATTTCTTTAAAAGTTTTTTTCGATCATTTCTTTAAAAATTGATCTAGGTTATTGATCTTGGTTTTTTTTTGTATGTCGAAACATATGCTAAGGGTTTTTCATTGCTATGTTTTCAGAGGTTCGTAGTCCTTCCAATGATATTTTTCTGCTAATTCATATCCCTTATTTATTAGTGTTGTAGAATATCCTATATGGTGGAGAGTTGAACTTAATTCTTCAATGCAAGGTTTTGTTTGGGTGCTGAGGTGTTAGGGATAGATATTATGCAACTTAGGATGACGGTTCTTGGAATGGAGGTATTATTGAATGTTTGTGGGTTAGTGGAAACTATCTTTGATGATTTGGTTCTTTTGATTTTTAATGAGGGTGTCTATAACTGGTAGTTTGTTAAAATTACTTTCTATGGAGAATTTCATTTTAGGGTGTAGGTTTGGCCGTAACATATGTAAATTTTTAATGTTGCCCAATGACCAATTCCAAAATGTAAAACATTCTTCCAGGTATTCTTTTCATGATCTAATAACATTTGTTTATTAATGGTTGCAGCTTTACTTCTCTGAAGGATTTTGCATGGATTTTTTAAAGTATGGTGAGGTTTTAGTGGCGTATATTGGTGACAATTTGATTCCGATAGCTGTCTCCAGGGTTTGAATACAATTTTTGTTGTCGAATTGGAATGAGTTTTTAAAGCTATTCTCTCTTTCTCTCTCTCTCTCTCTCTCTCTCTCTCTCTCTCTCTCTCTCTCTCTCTCTCTCCATATATATATGGAGACAAATGTGATGATAAAACAACGATGGATATTTGACCATTTTAAAGTCCTGATGAAGGTTCATCAAAAGCGAAATATTTTAACGTCGACTTTCCAGACGTAATAAATTCATCACTTTTATATTACTTTATTTTTCAATTTATCCGTACTGTCGGATTCTCTTCATTATCTACTTCAATATATATATATATATATATATATATATATATATATATATATATATATATATATAACGCTTCAGGCACTCATCTACCATTGAATCATTGAAGGAATGAGAAAAGAAACTATAGGCAAATCTACTGTTTGTAGATTTCTCCAGGGCATTCTATTTCATACAATGAATAAAGATGTGGCATATATGGGACTTTGACATACAAACAGATCACCTAATCTAGTCCAGAAGACCAGACCTAATAATAATCAGCAAAAAAGAGACCTTGCAAAATTGTGGACTTTGCTGTACCGGCTGACCACAGAATAAAACTGAAAGAAAGTGAAAAGAAGGATAAGTAGTTCGACCTTGCTAGGGAATTGGAAAAAAAACTATGGAATATGAAGATGACATAATAATTGTGATTAGTGCTTTTGGTAGTCACCAACAGATTGTTAAAGGGACTGGAGGATTTGGTGGGTGGAGTACAAGTAGAGACCATCCAATCGAGAACACATCAAGAATGGCCAGAATACTGAGGAGAGTCCAGTAGACTTGAGGAGACTTACCGTCATTCAAACTCCAGTTAAAGGCCATCAGCTAAAATTGATGTGAAAAACTCTCATAGGGTAAAAAATGAAATATATTAGTTTTTGTATATATTTAAAGATTGGTATTTATTAAATATATATAAAAACTAATATATATTTACTTATTACACACACACACACACACACACACACACACACACACACACACACACACACATATATATATATATATATATATATATATATTATAATCATATCGAGTTTTATATGTATATTATTCCCGGTGACTAAATTTTTGACATAACGCTACAGGCTACAGTTTTTCCTCAACCAGATTCATGTCGCCCAGGGATGTATTTCATTTTGACCGATATTCATTCTTTTTCTTTCGTTAACCCGATGACATATGTTTCAGTAAAGACAGGACCAAGACAGAAGTATACTTCGTTAATTTCTAATTTATTCTGCTCAGCGAAAAAGCTCAACTCAAATATTCTGAATTATCAACGCCAGAAAATATTTCTTCTTATTTAATTTTCTCTGTATTTATTTTCTCGGTCACTTTATTTTTTATTGGATCTTTCGTAATATAGTTCCTATCTAATCCCCTTTTTACTTCCTCTTTTGTATTACATTTCTCCATTCCATATATTCTTTATTACCTCGATAACCAAGATTTATTCATGTCTTTTCAAAGCTATCAAAAATATAATCTATCTATCTATGTGTGTGTGTGTGTTATATTCTCATATGCAGCATCATTACGACACAATAAATAAACAAACGCAGGGAGACTACTTTAAAAATATATGTACCTCTCAATTTATTGCAAGGGTTCGAAAAGGTTATTCAAGGTTTGCGTGTGAGAGGGAGTTGGAGACTGTATAGAAACTGGATTATTTTGACCCCCACTCTTATGGCCGTCAACGTTGTGTCTTTCTCGTTCTCCAGGGCTGCTCAATCGGAGGCCCAGAGGCCCACTCTGCTGAGTGATAGCTTTCTTTACTGCATCTCATCAGCAACTTCTCTGGATCCCAACTCATCAGGGCCACAAGGCAAAAACCAACTCTCAGTGTTTCTTCATTTATAGTTAAATTATGTGTAAATTAGGACATTTTCACAGATTTGTCTATAAGTTACCGCTAGCTGTGTTTGACGAGGAAAATCAAACTAAACTCACGTCAATTAGGATATCGGAAGCCGAATTTTGAGTATCCTAAGTTGAAAATATATCCCACCTTAAACACATAAATGAAAGTTTTGCCTTTGCCTTTCACTTTTGAACTCAAATCAAGTAAATTGCATATTAATGTATTAAAATAACACCAATGAGTAACATTCTCAATGTATTTCGATGAAAAAATGATGGAGTAATTGAGGAGTCATTTTTAAATTATTTCTTTTGGAAATCCGTTTATAAAAATATATGTTAATTTCTTGATAATCATATTATTTCTTTTTGTTTGCATTTTCTTTATAATCATATAATTTCCATAATAATATCATTGATGCTTCTTTGAAAAATGCTGGTTTTTACTATATAATCGGATCAGTTGTTTATTAATGACATTTTTAGTATTTATCTTGTAATGAATGTAATTATTTTTAAACGTTTTCATTTAATAAAATGGCGCATAAAAAAAATCTATTTTTAAAAATCTGTAACATTAAATATCTTTGAATTTTTAAATTTCTAAAGAAAATCTGCATGCGGAAATAGTTTCCTTTTTATCGATACATAAATATATGACCTCAGAAAATTGAAATTATTAAAACGATTTTGGAAAGCAACGCATCTTGGAGAAAATTTTTGAATCGTAAAATGAAAAATGCACACATGCAACTTAGAATTTCAAAGCTGTAAATTGCTTTTTTAACTAAAATATAGGAGAAAGAATATTTGCTGAAAAATTAATTAGACTAAAAAGTTGATTGATCTCACAATAATCGATCGCATCAGACTTAAATATTGTTTTATGATTGATCACATTTTAATCAATCTTATCGTAATTATATACCGTTTTTTCATTGGTCCCGTTTTAATCGATCTAATCAGAAATATATCGTTTTATGATTAATCTCATTTTAGTCTATCTTATTAGAGTCATATATAGTTTATTGCATGGGTCACATTTTAATCTATCTAATCAGAATTATATATTGTTTTTTTATTTGTATCATTTTAATATATTTAATCAAATCTATATTTTGTTTTAATATTTGTAAGCAGTAGTTTTATGCATAACTTTTATGAAAAAGCCATTAAGAAGAAATAACGACAAAATACGGAACCGTCTTGTCACTAAAATTTCATCCATTCAGCAACAAAACAAAACTGTATCTTTACATGGTTTTTGTAATAGCAACTTCTAATTAAAAATAAAGAAATGAAATAAGAAATTAGTTAATCTGGAAGAAATATGACAAATAATATGCTTCTTATAATTTTGTACAGGTGATGTTACTCCCTCCACCTTGTTAACGTTAGGTAGTTCTTCAAGTTTCCTTTTATCGAGGGGTTTTGAGTAACACAAGGGTAGTAAGTCCAGTGCGATAAAACAACCAGTGACAAAAACCACCATAAGCCGCTGACGGTGAAAAACGACCAAAAGTGAAAAATTTCTATACTAAGCTTAACAAAACATTCAAAATGATTTGTGTATTTATTTGGGTTCCATTTATTCAAAAGGAAAATTAATCATTATTTTTGCTATATAATACAGATTGAATATGATAAATTTCCTTTTTTTCTCGTTCCCTAGAATGCGATTTCCTATTTTTTAAATTTCATGCAGTCTGGTTATTTGTAATAGTGCCTTCAGTGACAATCAAAAAAAGAATACACAAGATGACAAACACACTGCTTGCCTAACAGTTATCATTACGTTGCGCAAATATTTATATCAGGACTCAAGGTTATTTTATGCACATGTGACGTCGGGGGCAGTCTGGCACTTGACCCTCCGCAAAATAAGTCCTAGTCAAGACTCCTATTTCGGGCATACGGTACTGGCAAATAATGTGTTTTTTTTGGGTGGGGATGGACTCATTTCCAACGCTGGCGAGAGGGATTCCAATTCACTTTTAAATACCCCACCAATCCTTCGTTTTCCTAACCCCTCGGATAACGGAAAGCAAGGTTAAAACAAAATGTATTTCACTGTAGTCAAATTTCCAAAATTCCCTTGTAATGTTTTTAAGGCGAATAAGACATTTAGTGAGAATAAATGGAAGCGATACGAAGCTAAAAAGGATATTTGCAAAAGAAGACAACTCGATAGATAAATAACATAGCCAATAGATTTCAATACGAGGGGAGGAGGCATTTAAAATGTAACAAAGCTTTAATAAACGACGACCAAACAAATAATTATGAGATTTAAGAAACAGTTCCTTTTTTTTCTTCTGCTTTCCTTTTAAACTATCAGCTTTGTTAAGCCAGCAGGCAGTGTTAGACACAAATGTCTCTTTCGACAGTCCTTTCCTTCTTTCTCATTTTTTCTTTCTTTCTTTTTTTCTTTTCTTTCTTTTTACTTTTCTTTCTTTTACTTGAGAAAGTATCTAAGTCCACTCATTCAGTTACGGTTGAGGAAACAAATCTTTTCAGTTTCTTTCTTTCCTTTTCTGAATATGTATATATAATTACCAATATTTAGAAAGGGTAGGAGGAAAAACAGTTTGTGTTGTACTTATCTTTTCGAAGACTAGTTCTCAGGTTTCTTTCTTTTACGGGCGAGTGGCATTTCTCTAGAATCTGGCCGAAGGCCCGTTCTGCTATCTTCTGTCCAAAGATTCTGTTCTACTCTTTCCCGGAGCTTGGCTAACTTGGCGTCCAACTCATGCCAATATCTGTCCAGAACTAAAGATTCTTTTTACAAATTTTCTCTGTCGAAAAGGTTCTATTTTTCGGCGCTAAAGGCTCGGGCCAATCATTTGGCCTCATTTTTCTTTCTCTCTATTTCATCCAGTCATGCCACTACAATGACCTACATTCTCTTCTCTGTCCAACCAATTATAGGTCAAAGTGTGCAGACAGCTTTGTTTGACCTTCATTCTGACTGCTGTAGCGGTTAGTCCTTGGGGCTTGTTAGTTCAAACATAGAGGGTAGGGGAATTGATCCTCCTTTTTCCTCTCTCGGTGGCATACCACGTCACAATATGGATGGGTGGATAGATGTATCTATATATATATATGTATGTAAAATATATATATATATATATATATGTGTGTGTGTGTGTGTAATTTGAGATTGAGAGAGGTAGAGAGAGTGACAGAAAGACCAACTGATAGAGCAACATAGGGGGTACCTTCAATAAGTTTCCAGACTTTTTCTTTGTACAGGCATTTAAAATTATCGTAGACTCTTAAAAATTCAGTATGTTATTGCTATACATCTTATGAGATGACTGACCAATTTCTATGATTTCGGGTTCAAATGAACAGATACAGCAGCAATTAGAATACACCCTACAAAAGCCTGATTGTCACAGCTGGTGAATTTCAAAAATGCAATCTGGACGTGAGAACACTTTAGAAGAACGATATGCAAAAAATTTCTGTTTTAAACTTGGAAAAATGATGCCACAGAAACGTATGGAATGGTTCAGACTGCTTTTTGAGCATCTTGCATGAATCGAGCATCATTTTTTGAGTTGCATAAGAGATTCAAAGAAGGCAGTGAGTCTGTGAAAGATGACGAGAGGTGTGGGAGGAGTAAGGAAGTCAATACACCAGAGTTGATTGGCCAAAGGGTTAGGGTTAGGGTTAGGGTCACTATGTTGAGGTTTGGAGTTTAGTTCCGTTGGAAGCATGCTGGCTCTCCCAGGCCCAAGAATCCACCAACAAACATTTGATGATTTCTTTTTTGCACTGATATGATCTACATGCACTGGGTTACCAATGGATAGACAGTTAACAAGGAATAATATGTTGAGGTTTTAAGGGAGTTGAGGAAAAGATTCCTAGGGAAGAGGCTAGCACTCTTCAAATCGGGTCAGTGGCATTTCCACCAGGACAATTCACCAGTCCACAACTACATTCTTTGTCACAGACTATTTGACCAAGATGGGCATCAAGACAGTTCCTCATGTACCATAGCCATGATATGGCTATGTGTGAAACGTACATCGAATGTCCATAAAGACAGAACATAGGAATCTCGAAATTCGAAAAACACGTAACGACTTCACTGTTCAGGTACGAAACCTCTTATTACCTTTAAGTTTAAAGGTTCTTCGACATAAGCAGAGAGAGAGGCACAATCTTTCTATTCTGGCTTTTTCATCTGCCCTTCCCCCCAACATGTGTGGCACCCGTCACAAAGGTCTCCGCGAGCAAGCAAAAACCAACCGTCTTCCCCAGAGGCAGATCTCATCTCAGCTAACTGACTTTTTCAAAATCTCCCAGAATTCTCAGCGCGTTTCCGGTGCTTGACGTCATTCGCACTCGCTAGCCTCCGTTTCCCATCTGGGCTATTGTGACATCTCTGTGTGACACGTCCGCTCTGTGCGCGCGCGTGAACACCGGTGCTAATGTTGCACATAAGTAACCCATGCACTGAACCAAAAGGTTCTCAGCCTAACTAAACCCAAAGACATAAACTTAAATCCCTCAGCCATTATGTTACACTCAGCCTCCCTATAGTCTAGATCTTGCTCCCTGTAACTTTTGCTTATTCCCAAAGCTCAAGGAAAAACTTAGATGCCTTCGTTATGAGAGAATTGAGGAGATGAAAGAGGCTGTGACGAAGGTCATTGACACGCTCACACAAGATGACTTCCATGGGGCCTTGCAGAAGTTCTTGGAACGGTGCAACAAGTGCATTTCAGCCGGAGGAGATTACTTCGAAGGGGACTAGAGTTTCATGTGTGTACTATCAATAAAAGTTTTCATGCAAAAAAAGTCTGGAAACTTATTTAATGATCTTCGTAGATGAGAGACAGAATGAGGGAAATATGGAGATAAATATAATCAGAAATATGTTTCTTTTCTTTGTCAATCTGATTTTGAATTCGTTAATTACGATGTCCCAGTCAACTACAAGATTCATTAAATAAGTTTCCAGACTTTTTTTGCATGGACACTTTTATTGATAGTACACGCATAAAACTCTAGTCCCATTCGAAGTAATCTCCTCCGGCTGTAATACACTTGTTGTACCGTTCCAACAACTTCTGGAAGGCCCCATGGAAGTCCTCTTGCGTGAACGTGTCAATGACCTTCGTCACAGCCCCTTTCATCTCCTCAATTCTCTCATAACGAAAGCTTCTACGTTTTTCCTTGAGCTTAGGGAATAAGCAAAAATCACTTGGAGGAAGGTCTAGACTATAGGGAGGCTAAGGAACTGTCTTGATGCCCATCTTGGTCAAATAGTCTGTGACAAGGATGGGGTTGTGGACTGGTGCATTGTCCCGGGGGAAATGCCACTGACCCGATGTGAAGAGTTCTGGCCTCTTCCCTAGAAGTCTCTTCCTCAACTCCCTTAAAACCTCAACATACTATTCCTTGTTGACTGTCTGTCCAGTGGTAACCCAGTGCATGTAGATCATGCCAGTGCTGTTAAAAAAAGGGATCCTCAAAAGTCTGTGGTTGGATTTGCTCTGTCAGGTCTTCTTGGGTCTGGGAGAGCCAGCATGCTTCCACTGGGTACTCTGTCTCTTGATCTCTGGGTTATAGCAGTAGATCCAGCTTTCCTCGCAGGTTACCAGACGAACTGCGGGATCTGAATTGATCAGCTCGACCATCTCCCTGTTGTCATGACAACATCTTTCTATCTGATATTTTCTGAGCACCCTTGAGACAAACTTCGGGCAAATCTTCCGCATCTACAGTTGCTTGCGAATAATTGTGTCTACAGTTCCCACACTGACATCAAACTGCGTACTTATTGTCTCTATAGACACACAACGGTCCTTATCCATGAAACTTTGTATTTAGCCAATCAACTCTGATGCATTGACTTCCTTACTCATCCCACACCTCTCGTCGTCCCTCACAGACTCCCTGCCCTCATTGAATCTCTTATGCCACGCAAAAAATGATGCTCGATTCATGCAAGATGCTCAAAAAGCAGTCTGAACCATTCCATACGTTTCTGTGGCATTTTTTCCAAGTTTAAAAACTGAATTTTATTCCATATCGTTCTTCTAAAGTGTCCTCACGTCCAGATTGCATTTTTGAAATTCACCAGCTGTGACAATCAGGCTTTAGTAGGGTGTATTCTAATTGCTGCTGTAGCTGTTCATTTGAACTCGAAATCATAGAAATTAGTCAGTCATCTCATAATATATATAGCAATAACATACTGAATTTTTAAGAGTCTACGACAATTTTAAATGCCTGTACAGAAAAAGTCTGGAAACTTATTGAGGTCACCCCATTGTATGTTTTCAGCTATTCTCATTCAATACTGATAATTTTCTGACAAAACTATTTTCACGTCGATAGGACCCTTATAGACACTACCGTTTCTGGTCAGAGTATACTTGTGAGCAATAACGATGGTAAATTAAGAGTGTCCCACGCTTTCAAAGCCCTAAACTTAAAGCCTAACCACTGGATGCAGTTTCGTAACCAGAAATCAGTTTTCTGCAGGGCTTCTACCCTTTTGCAGAGTCCTACCAACTGGTCAGATATATTTTTTAAAAAGAGCTATAGAAGAAAGAAATCTTCATCAGTGAAGATAGAACTCGATATACTTTGCTTTGATAAGAAGACCGCTTGCAACGGCTATTCGGCATTGGTTCATTGTTGTGGGGCTTTTTTTTACGTTGTAGTGCGTCCTCCGATTTGAACTGATTTGTTTATCCAAATTTTCTTGATATTGGCCAAAAATCTGTCGTGTCCGAACGCTTAATCAAATCAATTGACGATTGTTAATAAAGTGCTTTGAAATACAGTCATAAATGATATTAGAAACAGAAGTGTCTTAATATTTATAGCCAGCAGATGTCTTGTATTTATTATGAAGCAAATTCTGTATACCTTCGAGATTTGGCAGAAGCATGGCAGCTGTAAACAGCCCAAATATGTCAATAAAATCGTTCGACGCCATTCTTTCTTCTCCCCCCTCTCTCTTTTACACACTCACATCGACAAAGACACATACATGCACCCATATATAATACTGCTCATAAGTATTGGAACAAACTGATAACGTACATCTCATTGCTTGGTATTGAGAGTTAAATACAGGAAAGAAGGAGCTAACGTCCATTGCAATCAATATAACGCGACATATTCGGCACTGCTCATAAGTATTTGAACAGAGAAGATATATCTAAGAGACTTATTTTTTTAATTAAAAGCAGAAACATTCATTTTCAGTAAATAATGTAAAAAAATAAGGAGTTGAGTTTCAGACGTTTAAGGAAACAAGCGTTTATTTTGTAGCTTAAACGAAACGCTCGAATTACAAAAGAATGAATATACAATCCACCGAAAAAACAAATAATAACCTCATATTTTCCCCTTTGTAAGATGGTCTAAAAATAACTTGCAACATTCAGAATAAACGTGAATTGTTTTCCATGTTTTCTTTGTAACGGTGGGTTTTGCTACTCGGATCAAGTGACAACATATACCCTTTTATCACCAGTTCTTTTCCTTAGGTATTCTTCAACTGAGAAAATGGCAGCAGATTAGGCTAATGTAGAAAATTTTTTTTAGCATCGTCATACTACTTACAGAATTTTAAAAAAATATTGTTGTTTTGATAGTTTCTTGTTTCATATTGTTATTATTTTTCAGTTACGTTTTGCTTCATTTTGTAATCTTTAAAGCCAAAATCTCGCTACTCTTTAAGGGTTTTAATTTGATATTCTATTTATATTAATTTTCTTTCTTTCGTTTTTCTATCAGCATCTATTTCTTTTAAATTATGTAACCTTCTCCAATAAAAATTCTTCATAGTTCATTTTCTTTCTTTCTTTCTTTCTTTCTTTCTTTCTTTCTTTCCGTTTGCTTTAAAACATTTTCTCCTATTTTCTATTTTGTCACCTTTGCTTCTTTCGTTTGTTTATAGCTTTCATTTCACTCAGTATATCTGTTTAATCTTTATATACTTATATTTCAACAAGCCATATCCTCATTCCTCAACCACGACCCAAAGTCAAGTGCTCCTACGCGTTGTTGACAGTACATCAGAAAGACTAATCCTCTCTTTTGGCAACTGTACCGCGTCTAATCACACACGAAATGGCAAGATTGAACCGCCAGTGGCCTGTCGAAATCTTGGCACATAAATTTCTATTACCATTCAATTTGGCATCCCCAGTCCTGATTCCGGGTCTGTTTTGTCTCGCACTTACTAACCTTACTTAAATCGTGACAGGTTTGGTCGGATAGTTTGATTTGAAAACAATTGCGACGGTTGTCTCCGGTTTCATTACCCTCTCATTCACTAGAATTTTACCTTCATTTAAATCAGCTCGAACTCTTTGATTTATTGGACATTTTAGACCATTCACTACATCTTTACTAATCCCTATGGAAAAGTTATGGATCCATGTCTTTCCCACCCCAACAATGGTTAAATAGTAGTTGTCTAACCTTGCTAAAACAACCAATCCAGGAGGAAGAAAACTCTGAATTCAAGCCTGCAGTACTCCGCATGAAAGTACATTTTGTGTTGTATCTTGTCCGTTGGCGGTGACGTTGGTTAAATATGTATACATCAATCCATACTTTCAATCACTTCATTTTGATTCATCAATTTATTTTGCACTCTGAAAAAAATTCTGGAAATTTGACCTTGAATAAATATGTCACCCCGAAATTAATGCTTCCTATTTTGTTACATTGTTTTTCCTAAAGTCAGCATGATGTCAGAAGTACACAGTAGGGATTGAACTCACTCACAATGATCTGCTGGTCTAGTTCGCTAACCATTTCAACAAAAATGATGAGTTATGACGTGGAGGAGTTTCGAAGGAGGTAATGGAAACAAAGATGAGATGAAGTGATGACGAAGAATTCATAGGAAATCAAAATATCATGCACGAAGTCAAACAAGATTCACTCTATTATCAATGTTGTGACTTGCCTCTCTGCCAGTCTCAAAACAAGAAAAGGTGGGGTGGTTTTCTCAAGCCGATGAAATCTTTTGTTGGACCAGTAGAAGCGAGATTAACTTTACTGATAATTTAGGTCGTTACTTTTTGCTCTGCTGGTAGCTGACTAACTGACTGACCGTCAAAAACCAAAAAAAAAAGTATGTGACCGTTTATCGCATCTATTACAACAGTTCCCCCATTTGAACTTTCGTAGTCGGTCACACTGCTGGATTCCAGGTTCTCTGGTGGTAGGAGGCAACTACTACTTTACAGTATTCTTATATTATTTTACCTTTAATGTCAGTGGTAGATAATAATGGAAACTTACTTTATTTTTATGGGTTCTTTAAGAAAAGAAAGACGTTTATAAAGAACAAACAGATACTTTAAAACGAACAACACGAACTAAAGCAATGGTTACTTCGACAACAATGTTATCCCTAGGTCAATAATCCAATATACTCGTGAGTTGAGAATGAATACTTCAGATCAATAATCTTTAATCTTTTTCCTTGATAGAGGGAGCAGCTAATCGGCTCTCTGGCAAAGTGGCATTTGACATGAAAATGAGTATGAAATGGAGGTGATTCACTGAGTTCTTGTTTTAGTGCAACTGACTATCATATCACCTTTAAAACTGGTGTCCTGGATATGGCTCTTAACTTTATAAAAGGGCGAGGCTTCAATTCTAGAGTTCAGCGGCGTACATAGCATTCCGTTTTTGTCATTACCCTCAGGTCAACTCTGATCCAAAGAGGTACAACCTGTTAGGGTCCCTTCAGTGGGTCAAATAGATCTGTTTAAAAATTATTCGCATTTGACTGGATTAGTTGATGTCAAATACAATTTTTGTATTAAGAATTATTAGTTGAAACTCTAATTTTTTACTTATGATTATTGTTATCATTAATTATTTGATACGATAAAGATTTACAAACAAACTATTATTAAAATGTAATAATCACTTGAAACCATAAAATTATTATTTATAGATATGAGTACTCGAAACAATACAACTGTATGCAAAATAATTTGTATTAGATTAGAATACTTGATATCAGATAGCAATGCAAAAACTCATAAGAAATAATTACATACCAAAAATGTACATATGAACATACAATGAACGTGATTCGCAAACTTCTAGGTATAAAAACCTCTACAGGGGTTGACATAACTTTAAAATCAATTAATTAGGTTCACTTCCTCATTTGAAATCATTGTATTTTTGCATCTTCGAGGGTTTATTCTTCAGCTGGCAGTTCTACCCTCCTGTTTTCCCTTGCTTTCTTGATGAAGTTTTTGACTTGTCCTGAGATTTTTAACATTTCCCCATATTCTGTTAATCCTGTTTGCAGAATAAATCAGGTGCTTTTGCGTTGCCTATCCAAACGATAGCAACATCATCCTTCTATTGAATATTTTGGTCTATATATATAATTGGTCATTGTGCTACTTTTTCCATAACAGATCTCTTTTGTTATTCTGGAAAAAGCCAATGGTTATCAAGTGAATAAAAGATATCGTCTTTTATTGTGCCGCTAAGATCTTCCATATCAATGGCAGACATGTTATTGGCCTGTAGTTGCTAGAAAACAGTCCTTTCTATGGGAGGGCAGTTCTACATCAAGTAGATTATTATTATTATTATTATTATTATTATTATTATTATTGCTAGAAGCAGGGAATTTGTCTTGTCAGTTTTATCTAACGAGCGTGAACAGAGGTTTAATGCGACTTCTCTAGACAAGAAGTAAATATTTGACACAATTTGAGAATGTTCAGCTGCTTTTTTTATTTACAAGTGAATACACTAATAACAGATAAGACCGTAAACATTTTTCGTTAACAGTTGGACATACTTGCTTCATAAAATATGCCTTAAAAATTAAGTTAGATTATTTCAATCAATAGCATAATTTTCCTAAGCAGAGGATGATTAATGGAATAACCCAATATCGAGGGAAACGACCTTGGAATTCTTGATAAAATTTTAGATGAATACTTGGTCGCCTTTTTTTGATATTCTATCCTTGATATTGCTTATATTTCGTGTTTCAGAGAAGTTTTTCCTCCCTTTCGCAGTAAAACGGTTCAAGCCTTGGTTGTCAGACCAGTGCCCGAGGCACCCCTCAACTGGAAAAGCGAAGGAAAGTGAGACATTTTAAACCACCTCCAACCCTTGAAAACTTGCTATCTACAGGGTATTCAAATTTAAACCGAACTTGTGCGACATTCTAACCTTGTGATGTGCTATATAAATACTGTCGTATTTATTGATCAATTTAATATAAGGTGACTGAAGCCAGTAAACAAGCGCCACGTATAACCTTGTATGAGTTGATTTCGTTTATTAATCCTTATATCAGAACTGCATCCTAACCACCAGATATACTTTAGTGTCATACGTAGAAGAAGGTGAAAACATTCACAACAACTTCGTATACTTAAAACTCTCATGTAACTTATTAAAAAATTTACAAGTCGTATCCATTAAAAGAAAGTCTTTCACGACATGCAGATCCAATACAATGTTATAAGTGAGCGTTATGATGGCATTGACACTGTTGAAGGGAAGTTGCGTCACCACTACGATCCAGATGAGACTTGAACTCACTCGTGTTTGCAAACACGAGAGAGTTCAAGTCTCATTGCGTACCCCATTAACAAGGCCTTGTGCCATATATGTTCCTGAGGAAAGCAACGAGCTGGAAATATATACGCATGTAAGAACAAAATAAATTAATAAATAAATTCAAAAAATACAAATCTCTTCATGGACCGACCTATTTTAATATATATATATATATATATATATATATATATATATATATATATATATATCAATGATAAGAGGAGTCAAGTGATTGGATACTCATAAGCAGAGCAGAGTAGATACTAAAAAGAACATTAGGCTTTCAACGCTTTATTCAAAAGTTTCATGTTGTAAAAACTGACACAATCCTAAAACCTGTCTGATTGTTGTTGCATTTTTGGAGAAAGCTTGTTACATTTTTGTGTGAATATGTGCATTTGCCCTTATACTGAGTAAATCTAAAGTTTCAAATCGTTATGTAAAATATATAAATTCGCATCTTTAGTCGATACGAAATGAATAAAAGGTGAACAAAAGTCCTATATGAGTTAACTTTTGCTAAAAAATAGAGTGTTATATACGCTAGGTATGTTTATTCTCAAGAATTTCAGAAACAAAAGTTAACGGTGTGTATTGTACACAACTAACTATTGTAAAAACATAATTAAACTATTCATTGATATCATTAACACAGTGTTATGTAATCTTTTGATGTGTACATGAAATAAACTCTGCCGTACATGACTGTACAAACAAAATACTTTAGATACACCATGACGTGTTTTGAAATAAAATCCTGCGCTAAGTGAAAAGAAAGACAATAGAAAAAACAAACAGATATTTTTCGCTGTATAGATTGCTTCATCAGAAACAACATTTCATTTCACGAGGACGAAATTTACTGAGGGGAAAGGGGAAAGAAAGTTGTTTATTCATGTTTTAATCTTTTATAGATATCATATGTTGGTTTAGATTTTAACTTCATTGTAGGAGTTACTTTCTTCTATTTCATATTCTTTAGGTCTTTCAGGTTGGTTGGTTGGTTGGTTGTCTTTTTTGGCATATCAACCTCTGTATGGTATTTAATGCCAAATTCTATTTATATATTTTGCAAACAAATAGTTTGTTGGTCGTATAATTTTAAAAGTAGCTAGTGCTCATTGGTTTGCACACAAATGGTTTCAAATATTGATATTTAAAACTAATAATTCAATTTAACACTATTCTTTTGTCAACACACGGTTAAATTGTTCCAAGTATTGCTATTTAATACTAATAATTTAATGTAACATCACTATTTGTTGCACTCAGTTAAATGGTATAGAAAGTATTGAAATTGATTTATAATTTATAATTGATTAATATATAGGGCCCTAACAAGTACTACGGATCTGGAAAGGGGTACTTCACATACTCAAAGCTCCAGATTAAGAGCCGGACTATCTGATGGTTTAGTGTCATATCTAGGACATGCGTAGGAGGAGAATGATTCTTTCTTCTCTGCAACTAGGATCTGCATATTTTAGAATCTGACATTCTTTTACTTACAATTAAATGAGGGAACCTTGCTGTAAATTGATATTTGTAGATTCATGGATCAATGCATTTGCTATAATTGTGAGACATCTGTTTCCTTTATTTTTAAATCAAAAATGAGTTATTCAAATCATATTTGTGGTAAAATACGTCTCTTTGGTGGAGTAAAGCATTTAAAAAAATACTATTCCTTTTTGTATATTTTGGAAGTTTCAAGGATTCATATTATTTTATGTTTAGGACAGTTTACGAGCGATTTCGTGTATTTCAGTTTTAGACATGGATACCGTTTTTGTTTTTGGTTGATCATATTTTTACTTGTTCAAGAAGCACTTTATTATATTTATATGAAGACAGTTTTCTTTCGAGTTTGTTTATATATATATATATATATATATATATATATATATATATATATATATATATATATATATATATATATAGATATTGTATATGATAATGAATTTACTGCTATAATAGAGTTGTGTACTTTAAATGCATGTATGAAATAAGCTTGGGAATAAAAGTCTGTAGAAAAAAAAAAACGAAAATTACTTTGATATTCCTTAGAAAAATACGTATGATTTTCCTTACAGTATGAATGGTTACCCATTTTCTTAAAAATCAAATCTAACTCAAATAAAACGATTTCCGAAATTTCAAATCAAAATCTAATGAATTGTCTTCTGAATACCTGTAATATTTCCTGTTTTTCCCAAAAGTTTTTTTCTGATTATATGCAGAATAAAAAGATGCGTTCGTCTTTGACTAGTTTGGATTTGCAATCTCTAAGAAGTTTGTTAAAGTTTACGGATCCCAATACACCGAACGGATTATCGACTAAAGGTTATATATATATATATATATATATATATATATATAAGGACTTTTTAAAAGGATATTGATTTTTTGCCTTTATTCTTCCTTTTTTTTCTTTTTGGTGTCTGGTACTTGCGTGTTCTGGGATTTTGTTTTTATTGCAATGTTTACGATTTCGTGTATATGGATCTATGGCATGCGCATGAGGACAAATATAATTCACAAAGTATCTGTAATATATATATATATATATATATATATATATATATATTACTCGATTGAAGGGAACTTCAGCCACTGCAATACACGGGGTTGATTTTTTTGTCATGAGTTATTACCAGTATAAAAAGACTTGAAGATTGTTTTTTCACCTTTTTTGTAGAATATGACAAAGCTATTTAACTCAAATTAAACATCGTGCAACATCTTTTGACGTGCACACTGAATATCACAGAAGTCTCATTCCGAACCCGCTTTCTGTGTATTAATGTCATCATCTAGTCAACTAATACAACTCTTACATCAACGAATTGTGACTTCGTTGCTTAGCCTATATATATATATATATATATATATATATATATATATATATATATAATATATATATATATACATTAAGCAAAAATTTTGTAATGCAAGAAAGGATTACATGACAAGTTTGCATTTTTAGCTAGCATTCTCACATTGTGATAGAAAAACAACAAATTATCCAGGTATATTAAGTTTATATCGGCTTTTCTGCTGTTATGGTAATGATATTTATCTCCGAAATGATTGCTTTCGTCTAAAATAATGGCTTTAATTTTTGCTTCTTCGCTGCACATTATCTATCTATCTATCGGGGTGCATACGATAAGTTTCCAGACTTTTTTCGTATGGGCACTTTTATTTATAGCACACACATGAAACTGTAGTCCACTTCGAAGTAATCTCCTCCGGCTGCAATGCACTTATTGTACCGTTCCAACAACTTCTGGAAGGCCCCATAGAAGTCCTATTGTGTGAGCGTGTCAATGACCTTCGTCTCAGCCTCTTTCATCTCCTCAATACTCTCATAACGACAGCCTCTGAGCTTAGTGAATAACCAAAAGTCACAGGGACCAGGCTCTGGACAATAGGGAGGCTGAGAAACTCTCTTGATGCCCATCTAGGTCAAATAGTCTGTGACAAAGATGGAGTTGAGGACTGGTGTATTGTCCTGGTGGAAATACCACTGACCCGATTTGAAGAGTGCTGGCCTCTTCAGACGGAATCTCTTCCTGAACCCCCTTAAAACCTCAACATAGTAACCCTAACCCTAACCCTCTGGCCAATCAACTCTGGTGTATTGACTTCCTTACTCCTCCCACACCTCTCATCATCCCTCACAGACTCCCTGCCTTCCTTGAATCTCTTATGTCACTTAAAAAATGATGCTCGATTCATGCAAGATGGTCGAAAAGTAGTCTGAAGCATTCCATAGGTTTCTGTGGCTTTTTTTCCAAGTTTAAAACAGAATTTTATTGCATATCGTTCTTCCTCACGTCCAGATTGCATTTTTGAAATTCACCAGCTGTGATAATCAGGCTTCAGAATGGTGTATTCCAATTCCTGCTGTAGCCGTTCATTTGAACATGAAATTATCAGAATTGGTCAGTCATCTCATAAGATGTATAGCAATAACATACTAAATTTTCACGAGTCTCCGACTATTGTAAATGCCCATACGAAAAAAGTCTGGAAACTTATCGTATGCACCTCGTATCTATCTAAGTGGTAATTTACTAAGATGTGGCACAAGGCCATATGAAAAGGGGCACCCAATGAGACTCGAACTCACTCGTGTAGGTTTGCCAGTCGAGCTTGCTAACCATTACACCACCACAGGCGCCTCGTATCTATCTAAGTGAATACAACGTGTTTTAAGGATATTTACAATGTTTATTAAAATATATTTACGTTTTATAATCCAAGTTTAAGAAGACAGGCATAGGATATTTAGAAATACAGCAAGGTTTAAAACTGAAGATTGTCTTCGTCCGGGAACTGCTAAAAACTAGAATAGATGGAATTGCAAAAACAGTTATTGTAGGCGTTCAAACTAATGACCATTGTGTTGATCATTGCAGATAAATTGAATATAGTGAATTGCAAAATTTCACAATTCATTCTAATTAGCATTTGGATGCATACTCTTACAATTACTGCTCTCAAATAATTGAATATTGCAGATTATGAGGTATAGAGTTAAATGGCTCAATTAGATGTCATAATTGCAGCTACTAGATACCGAAGAACTGGCTTGTAAGAGTTGAATACTGGATCAACTTAACTTGGTTTACATTTGAGCGTATATTGCTAGTATTGGTTAAATTTGTGAGTTTATTCTTTTTCTAAAAGAGAATAACTACTCGATGTGGGTATAACAATTTACGACTGCCAATATATATATATATATATATATATGTGTATATATATATATATATATATAACTTTACCACAGGTATCCATTACAATCTTGTATTAACGTAAACGTTACCAATACCTCTAGAAGCATTAAAAAATATATCTTTCTTAGAAACAAAAAATTACATCCGAAACAGGAATTTACGAAATCGCTCATAATAGATATTGATGATAATAGATTAAAAAACGTAATCTTTTTAGATTACTATTTCCTTATGTATCATTTTAGGTATGTCTAAAAGTATCTATTTTCTAATGAAAGCAGATCGATTTGAAGTCATACGACAAAGTTTCATAGATTCAGAAGTTTATCAGCTAATGGAAACAGGATACTGAATTTAAAAAGAGATATTTTGAAGAAAACATTTCTTCCATTGTTTATTTATTATCAAAGTCTTGATATTTATGAATGTACAATATATATATATATATATACATACATATATATATATATATATATATATATATATATATATATATGTGTGTGTGTGTGTGTGTGTGTGTGTGTGTGACTTATCTGATTTCTGTAGTTTTGTTCTCCTCAAGAAAAATGCATGAAACGGATAATAATGCGACAGTTAAACACAACGAGCCGCTGCAGGCATTGGCCTCCATGTCAATTCATACAGAATGGAATTTAATCCAGAAGGCAACATTTCCGCACTAAACGGTAGCTCTCTAAAACTAGTTGACAATTTTACATACCTAGGAAGCCATGTCTCATCAAAGGAGACAGGCATGGACACGCGACTAGCAAAGGCATGGGCAGCTAGCAATAGACTATCGGTCATATGGAAGTCAGATCTGACCGATAAAATGAAACAACAGTTTCTTCCAAGCAGCGGTCGTGTCGATACTGCTATATGAATGCTCTACATGGATGCTAACTAAACGGATGGAGAAAAAGCTTGACGGCAACTACACAAGAATGC
>OY757938.1:34622410-34662410 GCA_963585895.1 Sepioteuthis lessoniana
AATCAAGTTAATTTGAATATATATAATATCGAAATTTTACATAGGCATGTACTTATTTTCGACTGTTTAATATTTATATTTTTTTTACAGAGATTGGTTTAAAAATTAGATTGATTCATTAAAATTGTTTGGTGCGTACTAATTCATGGCTGAAGCTACACATATTTCATTTTGTATGAAAAATAATGATCGATTTTATTACACATATAAATGTAAATCTGACTATTATTTTCCAAAAAAAATATACCGACATCTCTCTCTCTCTCTCTCTATATATATATATATATGTGTGTGTGTGTGTGTGTGTGTCTGTTCCTTTATTCGTCTCTGTCTTGTATGTGAGAATTTTTTACGACTTACCCGGACATATTTAAATTGTCTACCCAATATCCTGTGAACGTAGCCGTTTACAATTATATTTACTTTTGTTGATTTTCCATTAAATTTCTAAACAGTCCCAGTCCCAAAACAGATTAGGATATTGGCTTGTTCTTTTACGTCCCACCAGTCGTACGTAATATTATATTCACTTGGAATCTAACATTTACCCTTACCATCTCTGAAAAAATCGTTTCCCTAGCGATCAATACTATAACACAAGTCTATCTTTTTATCTGTATTTACCGAAATAGCACACATTTATCGTAGAGTGTAGTGAATTAGTATTGGTTAAAGTTTTTCCTTTAATGTTTGTATGCTAGCTACATTACCAAGAAGAATATGACACGATTGCACATATCAATTGTTAGAATAAAGATGGATGATAAAAATTAACCGTGTGGCTGTAATATCATTTATATCGTTCATATTGAGCGGAATCCCTATCACAAGCTTACTTGGTGAGTTAATGGTGGGCCAAATTTTGGTGAATTATTTAAACAGTGCTCAATATCAATGGTAGAGCTTATATATATATATCTGTATATATATATATATATATATATATATATATATTGCTGTACATGTGTAGGATTACCTCCTTTGTCTGAACTTTTCTTCAAAAGAAAAGTCAAAAAGCAAGAGCTTGCTTCCGTTCTTTAAAACAGACTTTTCTGTCAACCGTGTATATTGTTGCACACTAAACACAAAACATCAAAATAGTACACTATAGTATGTATAGGCGGTGCAAATGGAATAATGGTTACTCTAGTAAGAAATTTACTTGTTGGAACAAGTTCAAATCCTGAACGTATTTTTTGCGTTACACATAACGCTAATACTCTTCGGAACTGTTTTTTTTATCCCTCCAACTATATGGTAGGGCTCTTTAACATTTGTATGGATCCTGGTTGAGAAAGAAAACTTTGTTTGTGTTAGAGAGGATGGGTAAATATATAAACATTAGTACGCAGAAATATAGGTTACATAGTTTACGGTCTAACGTGCTTAACTGATTTCGCAGTATTTTCTTGCACACATATTGGCATATCTTAATAGGTTCACACATCCAAGAAATAAAGGGACTCTTATCAAACTTTAAAAACAAATTTCTCTAGATCTTAGCGGAAAGATACTATATTGATATAATACCTGACGATGGAATCCTCTAGAGGAGGAAATTAGAGACAAAGTAAAATGGAATTAAATTTAATAAATATTGTTAGAGAAAAAGAAGCAAAATCAATAAAAACAGTAAACCATATCAAATAAAAAATTACAAAAACTGACTTCATACGCGAATTTCATGTAAATTCAGTGTCCATTTCCACGTTCAGTGCTTTGACCTCGTTAAATCGTCAGCTAACACAAATACCAAATCATTGCATGAAAGATTTTGTTGCTTTGTATTCACTGGAAAACAATAAATACAACAAAAGATTAGATGACACATCTGCTGCGATGCATAACTTTTATCGCGTTATAAAATATACTCGACGACTTGGTTCAGTTTCTGGTCGTGACTTTTTCTCTTTCCTGGCGTACTAACATCTTTGAGAAAGGCATGCATCTATTTGTTCCCTCTTGCTATGGGTCAATAGTAAGGCAGGTTGTGTTTGCTTAAAATGTGACCTTGTGTCAAATCCTGCATGCAACGTAGACGTTGGGTAAAAACATGAGCAATGTGCCTGCATATTTATCAGTCATTTTGAAAATGTGATGGTAAAATCAATAAAGACTAATTGTAGGCTAGGATGCTTAGGAGTTTTAGATCATGGCACTTTGTTACCAAAATTATACCTAAATCAAAAGTTTTCTTTTCCAGCCCAAGAGCTAGCATTTGAGTGAGGCTGTGTTAGTAGCACAGCTATTTTTTATGCACACACACACACACACACCCACCCACACACACCCAAACATTTATATATATATATATATATATATATTTTGATAAATAATGGATTCTGCAATCCGAGTTCAAAATCTTGGACGAGGGTTGTGTTTAACTCAGCACTAATACCTTTGAAGTAAGTATGAAGTCATCTGTTCACCTCACCTGTGGATAAATATTGAGCTAGTTTGTATTCTATAGCCTTTGTTCGGCAATCAGATTTTGAGAGTCAAAATTATGTAGTGAAACTAGTTTTATGTCATTTTAATATTTGCCTTGTATCACATCCTTCACATAGTTGAGTGGTTTGGCAAATATGTACATGTGAGTTGATGGATCCCTAAGATCATAGCAAAAGGTGGGTTTGCGTAACAAACACCTATTATTAAGCATAATCTCCTTTGTCAAAGTGCTTAATTTAATAGTAAATATTAATATTCACCATTTCAGATCTGTCATGATATATGATTAATTCTACTTTACATTTCAAGAAATTTGCTTGAACGAAGCGGTGTAAGGATATTTACTGCCACCCTTTTGAAGATAATTTGTTACATAACTTAGCTGTTAACCTTACATAAGTTACAGATTCGTACATTATTGACTTAGACTTTTGTTCACTTTAAAATTCTCCAAGCATGTTTGTCGTACCTTGTATTGGTACCATGTATAAAATACCAGGGTTGGAGATTACCGGATATTGATCTCAATAAACAGGTTGAGTATTGCTGGTTTTCACCGGAAATAAAATTTTAAAAAAACCGTAAGGATGTCTATATTGAAAATATCGACGAGAAAGGCGGCAGAGTTAAGAATCAAGCTGTAAATATATATTTGGCTCTTCAAATCTCCAATAGTTTAAGTGTGGTGGCTGGACTTGGAAAGATTTACATTGCAAATGTTTCGGACAGACATGTTTGTTGGGTTCTCTCTTCCAAATGCATTCACTGAGGGATTTTTTATGAGTTATCTTTTGTAGAGAAGTCTTTATCCCGGTAGTCAAACCCATCGGACCTGCTTTAACTTTAGATTTGTCCTTCTTCAAGATTGATCATTCTGACAGTTATACAGAACCATATCTCTTCAACTATTCAGCTAGAGCTGAAGGCAAGAAAAGATGGGTTCATGTCTAAATACAAAGGGAAAAACAAACTGTTTCGTAAGTTATTTAAACTCGACTTCATTATGCTTCTTCGTCAATTATTTGAATTTGAATCCATAATGCTACGGCACCAATTATATAAATATAGCTACATTATACCGTTGCGTCAATCATTTGAACATGGCTCCATACGCCACTGTGTCACTTATTTGATCTGGCGTCCATTACGTCAGCATGTCAATTATTGGAACCTGGTTCAGATTCATTTCCTTGGTTGTTTGTTTTACAGCATAACAAACCTTGTGGATTATTCAATAACTGTGGGAACAGCATTTCAAAAATCTACTAGGAAACCCACCGAAAATAACGGATGAACCGATCACCAGAATTATCAGTAAGCAATTAGACGTTAAACTAGGTCCTTTTACCAAAGAAGAACTTTACACACTTCTCAGAAGAATTAAAAATAGGAAAGCTGCAGGGCTAGACGTGATCCCCCCCCAGAAGTGTGGAAGACTAGACAATTCGACGATATACTGCTCCGGCAATGCAACGCAGTCTATAGTCAAAATAGGATAGAAAGATGGACGAAAGGATGCATTCTTCTTTTCCCTAAAAAAGGCGACCTTGGACTAGCCAAGAACTACCGAGGGATAACACTTACATCCATAGCAGCCAAAATCTACAATTCCCTACTACGGAACCGCATAGAACCCAAAATAGACAACATTCTTAGGAAAAACCAAAATGGCTTCCGGAGAAATAGATCCACCACCTCACAAATACTGACCATCCGTAGAATCCTTGAAGGCGTTCGGGCAAAAAACCTTCAGGCGACATTACTATTTGTCGACTTTACCAAGGCCTTCGATTCCATACACAGAGGGAAGATGGAACAAATCCTACTAGCGTAAGGCCTACCAAAAGAAACCGTAGCAGCGATAATGATTCTCTACAGAAACACCAAAGTGAAAGTACGTTCACCAGATGGAGACACGGAATACTTCGACATTGTTGCAGGAGTACTACAAGGAGACACACTAGCCCCGTACCTCTTTATCATCTGTCTAGACAATGTGCTTAGGACTTCGATCGACAAAATCAGAGAAAATGGCTTCGAGCTGACTAAGAGAAGAAGCAAAAGGTACCCCGCAAAAACAATCACGGACGCCGACTACGCTGATGACTTGGCGTTACTGGCGAATACGCCTAATCAAGCAGAGACACTACTGCATAGTCTGGAACGAGCCGCAGCTGGCATTGGCCTTCATGTCAATGCACAAAAAACTGAATATATGTGTTACAACCAAACGGGCAACATTGCCACACTAGATGGAGCCTCTGTGAAACTAGTAGACAAATTCACCTACCTAGGTAGTAGCGTCTCATCAACCGAAAAGACATCGACACACGACTGACGAAGGCATGGACAGCTATCGATAGGCTCTCGATCATATGGAAGTCGGACCTAACCGATAAAATGAAACGCAGTTTCTTCCAGGTAGCGGTTGTGTCGATATTGCTATATGGATGCACCACATGGACGCTAACTAAGCGGCTGGAGAGGAAACTAGACGGAAATTACACAAGAATGTTGAGAGCAGTATTGAACAAGTCCTGGCGACAACACCCCACGAGACACCAACTATACGGACACTTGCCCCCCATCACGAAAACTATACAAGTTAGACGAACCAGACACGCGGGACACTGCTGGAGAAGCAAGGACGAGCTCATAAGCGATGTACTCCTGTGGACCCCCACATATGGATGTGCAAAAGTAGGACGACCAGCACGAACCTACATACAGCAACTATGTGAGGACACAGGATGTAACCCTGAAGACCTGCTGGAGGCGATGAATGATAGGGAGAAGTGGCGAGAGAGGGTCAAGGATATCCGTGCTAGCGGCACGACATGACGATGATGATGAAATATGGATAAAATCCGACAGTATGAAGATAGCTGAAAAAACATAATCCAAATAGGTGAATATATTATGATATAAAGTCGATGTTAACGTTCCAGTTTCAGTAACCATCATCAGGACTTGGATATTAAAGTAGTTCACACAGCGATGGATGCTTGCTGAGGTGACAAGAGCAAATGAGAAATAGAAAACGAAAAGGTACATAAACGTGCACATAGCGTTCATAATTCAAAAGTCATTAGAACGTTTCTTTGGAAAATCCAGCATTTTCAAATATTTTTCCTCGTGCTGACACGTTCTAATGACTTTTGAATTATGAACGCTATGTACACGTTTATGTATATTTTGATATCCAAGTCCTGATGATGGTTACTGAAACCGAAGCGTTAACGTCACAATATATTCACCTATTTGGATTATGTTTTTTCTACTACCTTCATATATATAAATATATATATATATATACATATATATATATAAATATATATATATATATTTGATTTGTAAGCGAAAAGTTTGTTGGTAAACTTTATTCCTAAACGCGTTGTTGAAACTTATTTGTTTGCACATAACAAGATGGTTTCCAGTAATTTTCTTTTATATAGATGATTTTATTTAACAAGTATTTTTATGTAGTTTAAATAATTTACGGATTAGTGTTAGCTTTCAAATTACTAAGGATAATGATAATAATCCTTAGTGTATGATTGAATAGTTCTATTTGACATATAAATGAGGCACCAACAGTTACAATCAATGCAGGTCAGAATGGACCAGGAAGTAATGGCAAAGAAGGGATACTCCACATTCTTTAAAGCTTCAAGATTGGAGAGTGACCATCAGATGAATTTTAGTGTCATACCAAGGACACTCCCCGAGGGTCCAACCCCTCTAAGTATATGTAGTCGGCGTATTCTACAACCCCAGCGAACAGGGACTTTGCTCTAATACGTCCCTGTTTCAATTATTTGACCATGATACTATAATGCCATAGCGTCAATCATTTCAACTTGACTCCATTAGGCTACACGTGCTTCCAGTAAAGTCAAACAGTCACTGTTTTATCGCTATTCTTGTTTAAATTTTGAGATTCTGTAATGCGTCGAAGCATTTTGTCGCTTTCAGGTTATTTTTTGTTATTCCCACTGACTTCTCCTTGTGGGAAATGATGGTAGCTGAAGATAACGTTTCTCTATTCATTGGTATGGTAGCCCAAACTAAAATAAAATTAGACGTGTCTGTCACCACAGCAGAAGAACATAAGGTTGCCTGAAATTTAAAAATTGATTAGACAGTAAAGGAAAGTTTGTTAAATGTCCATTTCATTTGATTTCAGCGTGAATGATTTCAAAATTTAAAAGTTCATATGAGTGGAATGGGTGTCCTTGGAGATGGCAATTTTACTGATTTTCCCGATGAAATAGAAATTTTGAATAAATCTTTAAAATATTTCTTGTTCTTCCAGAACCTTCCCCCACCAAAATAAAAAATACGTCAAAAACTCCTTGAGAAAAAAACATTCATATGCCAAGTTTCATCTTGATTAGCCCATTAATCTTTGAGTCGATGGTTAACATATAAACGAAACAAACGTAATTATATATTGTTATGTCCCTGGAAGGAACACCGCGGTTGTAGTATATGTATATATTTACAAGAACAAAGGATGGTTACAAGAACATAGGACGGTAGTTCCCATAACCACGCAGGGGTGAAGTTAGCTTCCGGATCTAGACTGACTTTATTTCTTTGAGAATACAAGGAAGGCGTGAAGCCTTAATGTTTTGTGGGGGAGGAGAAGGGAGCGGTCATGTTGTTTCTAAGAATTCTATGGGAACCTAGCTAACCCTTTCAGCAGTACAATATATAACCAGTCATCCATCTCCGTGCGCGCTGTGACCACCAAAATACCACATTTGCTCTGTGAAAAGACCTACCCCGGATGTAATGTATAATTTTATTTACAATTGATGATTTATTTACAATGAACTTTGTGTGATGGGAATGGGAGAAAAAACCCCGACATATACAAAAAAAAAACGAATACGAAAACCAAGGAATATTCCCCGTTTGGTTGCTCGCCCATCCCCTCGTCTACGAAATGGAGGCTGACTCTTTTCCCTTGTGCGAAAATACCGAAAACAAGCCGGACCTGTCCAAGGTATTAGAGGGATCCTAGACTAATGGGGCAAAAGATACAGGGTTGGGCGCGGTATGGGCAATTAACGACAGATGGTATGAATTATATACATGTGAAATTCAAAGATCTTCAGTAAAAGCGGACAGGAGTGAGGGTTGAGGTAGAAAATTAATGGGGATGGAGAAGATCTTGGAGACTAACTACTACTAGATGACGGGGACGATGACTAACAACATACTGCTAACTAGGCTTCAAGGTTTCAAGGGGAAAAATAAATGTTCCTACTTACCATAGACGCCATGGGTAGGTAGAGGAGAGAAGATGACTCCAACATTGCCCCCTTTCTTACAACCAAGCTCGCTTCATTCACCCACTTTTTGTCGAATGTTATGCGATCCAAGCGTTTTCAAGCGCATCTGATTTTGACCCTAAGCTGATGCCTAAAGAACAAAACCAGATCACGATGAGAAAAGTATGCAAGTCTTTCAGCAAGCGAGGGGCTCTCCAGATCAGGCATACCCAGACCCCCGTTGCACGTACGTCGGACCATCGGCTTTCCGCCTCCCCAGAACAATCTGGAGAGGGATTGTTGAAGCGCCAGCCGACGTGCCTTAGGCAGAGGAAGTAGAGCCCATCGGTAAAGGATCAAAGGGGAAGACGTACACATCGCACGCCTCCGCCCTGCCCTTTAAGGACAACCTCCTTGAAAGCCAGATTCCCACCTGACTCACCTTGGCATGTACTTCTGACTAATTTCGCTCCAGTTGGAGGTCAGGCCGAACCACACCCTAAAGATGTGGAATGGTCCGTTACTCTAGTGGAAGTGCCCTGGAAGGGTATTGCTACCCCTCCAAGCACCAAGCCGCAAACCTTCGCTTTTGTCAAAATTGACCATGGCTCCTGCTATCCGCTCGTACTCGCCAAATGCCTTCTTCATAGCTTTTATATCCAGGCGGCGGGATACAAACGCTATGATATCATCGGCGAATCGGGAAACCCTTGCCGTAAGAAGGCCAGCAAAAGGGACACCGTATTCGTCCCCTCATTCTTGAGCCTATGGAGCAAGGGCTTTAAAGCTAGGACACAGAGAAAAGACAGGGGCAGCTCTGCCGGACCGAACGCTCGATCGCGAACGCCGTCGAACGCCTTCCGTTCACCAGCACCACTGCCAAAGGGTTGTGGTACATCATGCTAATCCATCTGCGGAACTCCGGTTGGAATCCGGTTGTCTCCAAAAGAGTCGCCAAACGCCGATGGTCAACCCTATCAAAGGCCTTGGACTGATCTAAACTGATCAGTGCGGCTTCCGTGCCGTCTTCTATCCCCTTTAGGACCTCGCGAATCAAATGCAGATTGTCCTGGATCGATCTTCCCTTCAGAGAAAATGTCTGTTCGGGACCGATCAGGTCGTAAATGACAAGCTGTAAACGATTCGCTAAGACCTGGGCCAAAATCTTTAACTGTGTTAAGCAGAGTTATGGGCCTGTAATCGTGTAAACCCTCCAAGGCTGCGTCCAACTAGCAAAGAGACACCAACGCTGGTGCGGCGTCCATATGCTGAGAAAACGTTAAAATGGCTTTTTCCAGTACACGACAGTCCGCATCGCAAATGAAATGGTTCTCTTGCACTGCGTCGATATCTGCACTAAGTTTCTTGAGTTCAGTAACAGGTGCGCATACTTGCTTGGATCCCCAATCCCCTCACATTCTACGTGACCAGGTTTAAAGCCATTAGATCCCCTTACTTTACTCAGTGTCGACTACGGGCAGGAAATCCTCCGGGGTGACGCAGGTAGCCGGTACCGAGTTCAGTAGTAACTCGGCCGTCCCTGGAAATTTCTCCGACATCCTTCGGGTACTTCAGTTTTAAGGCCCTATAAAAAGATGGGTGAACATAAATCGGGACCCTGCCCGAACAAAAAGAAGACATTTTTATGAGCGAGGGGTGCTCCAACTCCGCCACCCTTAAATCTGCATGACTGGCTTCCTGAAGGAAGTGCCACAGCTCCCTTGTGCGATTACTAGCCATGCGAACAAAGGTGGTCCCTATGGGTGCACCCCTAAACCAATACGGATTACAAATGTTTTTTCCGTTGATAGTTTTTATCGATGATAATGGTTTTAAAATTGTCTTTATTTGGTGATTTGTGGTCGGTGATGGTGTGGTTTCTGCACATAAAATCATTCCGAGCAGTGGTTGTCGGTGTTCATTTGATTCCGAATGTGTTCTTTGGTGCATAGATGATGATGGTGATGATCCAATTCTGTTGACTGAGCGAGATCGAGAAAACAACTTGTGAGTGGCGAGCAGAGAGATAGGGAAAGGCTGGTGGGAGGGGGTGTTCGTTTTGCATATGTTGAGTTGGGGAATATTTTGGATGTGTCAATTGAGGTTGCATGTTTTGTACTGGTTGCTGGGGTTGAGAATTTTCTGCTGGTCGCTGGGGTAGAAGAGGCATAGTTTGCTCAGGTTTTTTTTTAATGTTTTTCCAGTTGTGGTTGTTTTTTGGGTTTTGGAGTGAATGGAATATCTTTGCACTGTTTTTTCTCCCTCTCTTTATCTGAATCACCACTGCCCCTTCTCCTTTTCAAGTTAGTCGATGTTTCCATCTCCTCAGGTTTTTTTTGCTGATTTTTGTTTTTCTTTTTTGAAGGTGTCTGGGTTGTTGCTGCTGCTGCTATTGTCGCATTAAGTGCTATTGTTGTACAAGGTGATATTGTTGTGGCTTCTGCTCTTGATGATGTTTGTTTAGTTAGAGAGGATTTTTTCTTTTTCCCTTTTACCTGGGTCCACCCATTCTTCTTTGTCGTGTTGGTCCTCTGTTCCCAGGTTTGCGTCGATTTTTGTCTTTGTTGTTTCAGTAGTAGTAGTCGTAGCTGTTTTAGCAGTAGTTGTTGTATCGGTAGTAGCAATGGCGGCGGTTCTTTTGTTTGTGGCGATGGTAGTTTTTTGAGGGCAGGATCGTGAAAAGTGCTTACCTGGGATGCCTGCGGTTTTATGCACCTCCTCGAATGATTCTTTTTTAAGGCCAGCAAGTCTCCTGGTATTTAAATCCGTATTCTTGAACAACACAGTCTTAGGCTCGACAGCCTCTACTAATTCAGGTAATATCTCGTTATCCTTAAGATAATTGGCGTACTTTGTGACTCTGTCGTTATCCTGGTCTGAAGGTGACTTTTCTTTTTTTTTGTAACTGCAACGACCAGGAGACAGGCGTTGCCGGTGGTTTTTGCGCTGGAGGAATGGTACTAGCCGATGAAGATAATGATAAGTCTTCGGGCTTCGGGGAAGGTTCTGTGTCAATAAACATGTCTTGTGATAAAAAACGTTGGATGAGAAGTCGTTGGGTTGAGACGTTTGATTGGGAGACATTTGATTAAGAGATGGCTCCTCCATAGTTGCTTTTAAAAAGGGCAACTAGGATGAATGTTGTTCGAATGTTGTTTTAAAATGCAAATGTGATTCAAGCGATGCAAAGAACGGTGAATAATGAGATAAAAAATGGCGGTGTTTTTTTTAAATATGCAAAGAGGTTTGTCCCTCCTGAAAACCAAACAACAATAATGCAATAAAACGAAAAAATGCGAAAACCAAGGAAAGAATCCCCCATTCGCAGAGGAGAGAAGGATGATTACAACATTGCCCCCTTTCTTACAACCAAGCTCGTTGCATTCACCCACCTTTTGTTGAATGTTATGCGACCTAAGCGTTTTCAATCGCATCTGATTTTTTTTTGTTTTTTTTCTATCGCATCCTTTTATTTAAATAAATTCTATCAAAATTATAGAATATAAGGATTATTGATGGCATTATTAATTTCTAAATTATTAAAACATATCTTTTACAAGGAAAGCTTTGAATAGATAAATTAGATACCTGGTTAACGCTTTATATTTCCGTTGTAAGAGCGAGAAATACTGAGAACATAAATAGCTAAAAGAACTAAGTTGTTTGAATTTGACAAAGGCGAGAGTACAGCCCTGAAAAGAGTTGGAAAGTCTCAATCAAATATTTTCAAGAAGAAAATTATTCAACAAGGCATAGTGGAGGAGGATCTCTTATGATCTGGGTGGAGGGGCTTCTCATCTGCAGGAAAACATGAACTACAGTAGATTATATGAAGATGCTAAAAAAATCATCCCTCGCACGTAAAGACGTCGTCCATGCGGAGAAGAACGGATTTTTCAGCATGATGCTGCTGCTATCTACAATACATCAATAACAAAGAAGTAATTGCTTGAATAAAAGAAAAGACTTCTTGATCATATAGCGTGCTCTCCGGACCACAGTCCTAGATAGAAATTGTGGAGATTGATTATAGCAAATGTTTATGAGGAAGGTCGAAAGTACTCCGCAATTTCTGAATTCAAATACGCAATCTTCGACGGATGGGACAAAATACCTTCTCTTCAACTTCTGTTGATAGTATAGCAAGCCGAATTTTTGAGATTATCATTTTCCTTTATATTCGATAGTTCTACTTATTGGTCTTATATTTACGTCAAACCAAAATTTTAAAATTAAGCATAAATGATAATATACATATAAAAATGAATTGAAATGTCTTCATATTTTTTTTAATTGTCTTTCATATATTTGATTTTCATAATTCAAAAGTTGTAAACAATATATTTTTCTTCATTTTTGAGCGTAGTCTTATATCTTTGTCTAGGGGTGTGCACACACACACACACATACATATATATATATATATATGTCTGTGTGTGTGTGTAGCACGAGCACAAAGTTTTGAAACCATTTTATAGTCATTGGTAAAATACTAGATCTCAGCTTAGAGAAGGAAAATTTCAGATTCAAAATCTGATAAATCTCGGTGAAAGAATTTGTTGTATCCCGGTGTACAATTCTTCCATGAGCTCAGAAAAAAATGTTTATATAACATTAATTACTGCCTTCTACCGGAAACGGTTAGATGACCCTGCGAAGTACTAGTGACCTTTGGAAAAGTGTATGCAATCGCTACTGTTACAGTTATACGGGGTACACACCTCCGATGTGGGGATTTAATAACATCATCAAATTATAAAACCTTGCAGATCCATCGAAATAAAATGGGTCATCTGACTCATTAAGGGAATAAATATCATACGGGAACTGAAAAGGGATAAGGAATTAGAAATTTCACCCAATACACTAGGTTCATTTGTTTATCCTTATGTGTTACCAATAAAAACAAACAAATATTTGGAAAATCAACTGATTTCCATATTAAGCCAAATTATTTCTTATTGTTCAAAAAAGGTTTTAAATTTTGAATCCATATTTTTGCATTTCTTAACCAATCAGCACTTTCATACAGCATATATATAGCAAACCATAATATTTCAGTTACCTCGAAACATTTGAAGCATCAACATCCAAAATCGCGTTAGAAATCCTTTCCCTCCTAGATTATTAAAAATACACGTTTTAATCAATTAGAATCATAAATAGATTAATCCGCTCTTGATCTTATTTGTACCCTATCTAAATCTTATCAATGAACCGATTTAATAGACTTCAGACTGCATTAGGAAATTTCCTTATGCTGTTCCCTTTTTCCTCATTATTTCTATTGAGCGAATTTCATTTACTTCTTGATATTCAGTTCCTTCAGAATGTACTTTATTTCAACGTCGTTCAATTATTTCTACCAGAGAAAATATAACTTTTTGGTTTAGCTTTCGATCCAAATGTTCGTACTATATAACATTCCTTATTGCTGATGATTAATCTTGGCATCAGACATACATATTAACGTAGGATTATTCTTTGCTTCTACATTGTGAAATACTTAAATACACACACAGAAAATATACACACATACATTATATATTATTTAATGTCAAATTAATGCCAACTGCTATTGACTTCTTGTTACTATCATATTGGTGAACATCAAAACTTTTAAGTTATATTAGCTTTTATCACAAGAAAAAGTGACGGTAATTTTAGTTATTTTTCATCCCGATTTTTACTTTAAGAAAAAAATTTATTGAATTTGTTGAACAGTGTTTTATCTAATCTTTTACGCTCCTTTCGTATGCCTATATATATATATATATATATATATATATATATATATATATATATATATATATATATATATATGGGGGGGGGTTGAGTTTATAATGATGTGCAAAGTCATTCTGTTGTCCTGAACCAAACTTCTGGTATTAAAAGGTAAGCCTAGAAGGTATTGTGTTAGTGATAATTATGGTTTGGCTCCGAAACTATGCTTTAACTAAAATATTTTTCAACATGTGTGGGAGTATATATATATATATATATATATATATATAAAATATGAAACATATTTAAAGGATACATTCTTTATTTGTCATGGTTTTGATTTATACAACAATCTTCAGAGCAATTCAATCGATATTCAGTTCACCTCTAAAAATTATTTTCAAATGAAAAATATGAAAACAACTTTTTTTCTGCTCTCCTCAATGTCAATTGCGTTCAATTTAAACTATACGATACAGAGAGGTCTGTGTAAGTGTGTGTTTTTTTTCTGTGTCTCTGTAGCTGCATTTAGACATACTAATATCATCATAAACAAAATCTTATGGAATTTTACGATACTCTTGGTCAGCAGTAATGATTCTTTTTTCAGCATATACATATGTGTGTGGGGGGTGTTAACAGTTCTAATATCCTCATGGACACTTCCAGGGAGAGTTAAATTAGGAAATAGAATCAATATATATTTAGAGGTGAAATAAGTAGCATCCTACATAATGTAAATCCCCTGTTCCTTACAGAAAAGGTCTTTTGACTAGGAGACTTTCATATTCATTAGATATTACTTCTCCAAAACGAGGCTTCATTTGAACAAGGAGAATTGTGTTTGAATATTGAATTAACTCCAACATCAACGCTACATTATGTTCTTCCCCTCTCGCCCAAACTGATTCACAATTTAAACGCTGTGACTCAGCAACCAGCACCGACTATCCCGTACCTCAGCACCTGGTAGCCTTTGTCTACAAACGAGATTACATTCCGGAGAAAGAGCGACCACTTGACTAAGACATTTCGACCCAGGATCGGGCCATTCACTTGCAACACAATCATCTAATTTTCATTGCAGCCTTGTCAGATTGCAATCCTATATATATATATGGGTTTAATAGGAATACAAACGTTCTCGAACACGCACTCATGTGCGTATGGAAGGGGGATTCAATGTTAGAACGTTGCTTATGAAATAAATTATATTTGGTTATTCACTACTGTGCGTTTATATAAGTGACAAATTGATAATTATATAATATTTCTCTTAGAAGGGTTCAATATAATTGTTTGTGATATATTTATAGACCATTTGCCGGTTAAATCATTAAACAGTACGACGACATAAAGCTCAGTTTAGCAATGTATACAGACTAGTATAAACGGCTGCGAAGGCAGGGGCCTTGAATTAACGACTCTATCCCATCTAGATATATAGCATATATGTGCTGTAATCAAAAACTTATGAGTCTATCCGTTCTGAACGAACAAGCCATAACAGGCACAGATTCAGAACTTTTTCATTACAGCACATATGCTCTATCTCAGATATTATTGCCCTGGGTATGAGACAAAACTGAACCTACTGGTAAGGCTCCATATGTAGTGATCTGGGGAGTATGAGCTACCCATTCATTACCATTACTCCCAGACCAACTATGAATTAAGTTTAACTAACCCACTAAGTGCCGAAGGCAATTGTTAATCTCGATTACAAGACAACTGATAAAAAATATTTTTGAATTCATGCCACCACACAGAGGTTTTATTTACTTCACCAAAACCCTCTGTAATTATAGACGAATTCTAAGCACCGAGTCATGTGTGACGATAGTTTTATCTTTTACAACATTTTGTTTGCTAGACCATATTTTCTTAGCTGAAAGAATTTTGCAAAATTTTTCATTATTATGAACTGATTTGAAATATTTTTTGGCATATTTTTTATTCAGATTAACTCTGTGAAAATCACTCGTATCAAATGTCAACATTAAATAACCTATAAAAGATTGATATATTTTAAACAATTAAACAAATCAAATCTGTATGCAGACAATTGTCGGTAAACTCGTGTAATAACAAAATTTTTGTAGAGGCAAAAGCCTTCAGCAAAAGTAAATACAAAAATATGAATCTAATTTCTAATGAAGAATAAATAATATCAAAGAAAGAGTAGCACGAGAAGAAATCTGTAAATTTTCCTTTTGACAAGGATGAAATAAATTTACGAAGAAATTTGTTGAATTTAATAATGAAACATATTCCCAAAGTAAGCAACCTGCTTAAAATATTCAGCAAAAATACTTTAAAGGTCAGCTACAGCGCTATGGATATAGTCCAGAACATTATCCCAAAAGATAACAAAATTATGAATAAGAGTGCAATACTGAATAAATTTTTTTGTAATTGCAGACACAGAAATGTGTGTACTTTATGAGAATATTGTCTCACCGAAAATATGGTTCATCAAGAAAATCGAAAAAAATAGACATAGATCCAACTGTATTGGAGTGAGGAGGAAGGTTTTATAATAACAAATTGTCCTAATATAGGCAATACAGAAGATAAGCGTTGTAAAATATATGAGCCGCATCACTGTTTATGCTACGTGACAAAGACTAAAAGGCGAGAAAATAATTAATCTCTTATTCTTATTCGGCTCATCTACAATATATGTTCACTAAAAAAACCCAACAAAAACGAATTCTCCCCTCCACCCCCAGTAGACCGCCGCCCCCAAAGCTACCTAAAATATCAGTAGTAAATAAAAGTCCAAACGAAGAAGAAGCATTTGAACTCAGGAGCCAAGGAAGAAGCCTGCTCCTCAGGTCATTCTGCTAAAGTTATTTTCAGATTGAATTGTTGAACATCGTTATACCTGTTATTCGTTAAGTAAGACTTGTTTTGTTTTGTCCAAGTTAATTTATTTTGTGCAAGTGACGGTTTTTTTTATTTTGACTTGTTTTGACATATTTAATTTTTTGTCATTTACTTGTCTTTCGTCACTTGTTCTTCGTTCAACCTTTGTTATACGTTCGACTTGTTTTTCTGTTAAATTTTATTTCAGGGGTTCTACTTATTTTTGGTATTTTTTTCAGTGTCTTTTCTTTACAAGTGTTTTTGTATTGATTGTTTTCACTGTATTATTTGCCTTCTCGTCCTAAAGTAGAACTCCCTCCATTCTTGCAACAGACGGAGGCTAAATTTTACCCTCCTGGCTGAGAATTTTTCTGCAGCCATGGAGGGGTCCACGACTTCTGATACCCCCCCAAAAAAAGACTCAACACAGGAAAGCCTTATAGGGGCAAACTGGCCTTCATTGCCGGTCCCCGCTGAGACACAGGAAATCATCAACAGTCAAGACAGCCCGATACAGCCGGCCCAAAAGAGCCCCACAGCTTGGAAGGGCCAGCAGAGGGGACCTGCTGATTTCGAGAGAGACAGGGTGGGCAGATACGCCAAGTATTTCAAGGGGAATGAGATACTGCCCATCCCTGAGTTGGTCGAAAAGTTAACACCCAGGATCCTCTCGCTGGTCGTTTCTGACCTCAAAACGAAAAAGCTTGTGGGGCTCAACAAAGACATCTTCGAAGAGCTAGTGAGGAAGGCAGGCATCCCATGCCAATACTTTTGCCGTAAAAGTTTTGCGACATGGGATGTCCTGTTGCCCACTGAAGAACAGGCAGCGAAGGCGGCAGCAAACAACATTGTCACCAAACACTTCAGGCTACAGCCGGAGTATAGGGGGACCCGTAGGCTGCGCGTCACGGTATCAAACGTCCCGGCCGTCATCACTGGGGAGGTTTTGGCCGCCTATCTAAGCGCATTTGGCCAGGTAGAGGAATTTAACCTCCTCAGATCCCCGGCCGGGACAGCCTACGGGGAGTACGCCTTCCGGCTGTGCCTGACGAGGGATGGCTTCAAGGCCATCCCCGAGACTATAATCAGCGGGGACCGGCAATTGATGGTGATGGTGGAAGGGCGTAGACCAAGATGCTGGGCTTGTAGACAAATTGGGCACATTGCCAGATTTTGTCCACAGAAAAATGAAAACACAGCAGCCACAACAACAACAACAGATTCAGCAACCGCCAGCACCACCACCACCACCATCAGTAAACAAACGGAGGCCCAGGGCACGAGTCAGGTCCAGCCCAAAACAAACGAACAGGAGGGCTGGACCGAGGTAAACCGGAAGAAAAAGGGGCCCCCTAAACAGGGAGAAAAAAATCAAAATGCATCCCCTTCTCAGAGACAAGACAAGGCCCAACCACCAGCAGCGCCGGAATCGCCAAAAACACCGGCAACAACTACGTCAAAAGTATCAGCAACACCGGCACCCAAAACCACACCAAAGTCATCAGCAACACCAGCAACCCCAACGACATCAACAGCACCAGTACCATTAGCAACCACAGCATCTCCAGCATCCAAAAAGATGAAAAAGAAAAAAACAACAAACCATACAGAAGAAATGGAGACCTACACCAATTTAAAACGGAGGAGGGACAGTGGGGAAGGGGCCGCGAAAAAAATGTGCCCGGAAAAACCCCAGCCCGAGGCAGGCCCTTCCTCCCAAAAACAACCACAACCACAGTCACCCCCTCCATCTCTACCATCACCATCACCTTCAACACTACCTCCACCACTTTTCCCCCCTCCAAAAATATCACTACAGTCTCCTCCCCAACAAATGGACCCTCCTTCACCTCTCTCACCACAACAAGAACACTTTCTGCACAAATACCATCGCCCTTATAGAATCCCCCTGCCTAGATCACAATCGGCAGAAAGGGCACAACCCTCGAGCCTAGCTCGAACCCCATCCCTTCCCACACTTAGCCCCAGAGACATATCATCCCAGGAACTATTCCCCGCGATTCCCTCACCTAAAAGAAAACCTGACCCCACTGCCGGAAAAAAGAAACCAAATCGGCAGGAGGAGAAACTTTCAATTGGACAGATACAGCGGGCAGCGGCTTTGTGTTCGGTGGAGCTGGAAGCAGTTGGGGACTTCCAGCTCCGGAAGGCACTAAAGCCGCTGCTCAGCTTGGAAAAGATAAATGATTTAAACATTACAAACCCTTCGAACTTTAGGAGTGCAGCCATGGTGACCACTTTTGTCCGGTCAGCTGGCGACCGTACCAGGGGCGTATGGAAGTACCTGAGTACGGTCTGTCAGACTGATACGGGCATAAAGCTGGCGGAGTTGGAGCACTCCTCCCTTAAAAAATGTATTCCTTTTTGTTCGGGCAGGGTCCCAATTTTGGTTCACCCGTCCCTTTACAGGTCCCTAAAGCTGCGGTTCCCGATAGATGTCGGCGGAATCACCAGGGACAACCGGGTTACAACTGAACTCGGCACCGGTTCCCTGCGTCAGGCTGTCGGCATCCTCACACCCAAGGATTTCCGGCCCATAGTCGACACTGAGTAAGGTAAGTCGGATTGATGGCTCTAAACCTTGCCAGTTTGAATGTGAGGGGACTGAGGGATTCAAGCAAGTGTGCGCGCTTGCTTGGTGAACTCAGGAACCTCGGAGTGGATGTTGCTGCAGTGCAGGAGACCCACTTCACTTGCGAGGCTGACTGTCGGGTGCTGGAAAGCGACTTTAACGTTTTCTCAGCATACGGCAGCAACTTCAGCGCTGGGGTCTCCTTGCTAGTTGGACGCAGCCTTGATGCTGATGTTGACGTTGTTTTTGCAGGTGACGGGGGCCGGTTGGTTGTGGCCGATGTTGCCGTGAAAAGTTTCAAGTTTCGTCTGGTTGCGGTTTATGCGCCCAATATCGTTGCGGAGAGGGTTTCCTTTTTTCGTCGGTTGGCGCCGTTCCTGGACGATACGAAGCGGCTAGTCTTAATGGGTGATTGGAATGCGATCCTTGATCCCAAGATAGATAAGGTCGGGCGGGGAGCTAGGCGTGCGGGAAGGTGTGATAGCAGCCTTGTCGGCTTCGTGACTCGTCACGGTCTCGTCGACAGGTTTCGTCTTGATCACCCAGGGCGGGAGATGTGGACGTGGCTAGATAGCTCGCCCTCTGCCAAAGTAGGCTCCTACTTGGACAGAGTGTTAGTGAGAAGAGCTGACATTGATTTTGTTAGTTGTCCCACGTTCCACTTGATAGCGTGGACTGACCATAAACTCATTAGAGTCAGTCTGCGGTTAGCAAATAGGCCTAGTCTAGCCGGCTACTGGAAGTTCAATACCTCCTTACTGGAGATACGGGACTTCCGGGATCGGCTGGAATCCCTAATTCAGCGGGCGTTAGTGGGGGCGGTTACCGGGAATAGGTGGTGGGTTTCTCTTAAGCACAGGATTAGAGATTTCGCCACCAAATACGGTCGACGGCTCAACTTAGATAGGACCGCGGAGGCGAAATCTATAGATGATAGACTCTCCCGGGCGGTGGCTGGGGGGGACTCCCTAGGTGTAGAGCTAGCTAGGAGGGACCTTGAGCGTGAGAGTAGCGAGCGCTACAAGGGATCAGTAGTTAGATCTAGGCTAAAAAGAGTTCTCAACGAAGCTGTGAAATCGAACGCGACTGCGCGTGAAGAAGAAGTGCGAAGGTTCCCCGATCGGTACATCGCATCTGTGAAGACCCCGGACGGGCGTCTGCTGCGATCGGGTCGTGAGATACGTGACGCCTTTCGGGCGCACCTTCGGGATCGCTTTGCCCGCTGCACTGATCTCCCGCTCCGGGAGTTTCGTAGCTATCTGGCCGACTTCCCCCGCCTTGGGGCGGCTGAAGCGGCTAGCTGCGAGGGTGTGGTTACTGAATGCGAAGTCCGTGACGCGTTGAAGCAGGTCGGCCTCAACAAGTCGCCGGGACTAGATGGTTTGCCCTACGAAGTGTACTTGAGGATGTCGCACATGTTTGTGCCTATTCTGACGGATATGTTCAACCATTGGTTCGCCCAGGGAGCCATCCCTGGTAGCGTTACCAAGGGCGTGATCACATTGCTGAAGAAAGGTGGCAGGCATGTTTGGGAGGGTTTAGACGATTACAGGCCCATAACTCTGCTTAACACAGAGTTAAAGATTTTGGCCCGGGTCTTAGCGAATCGTTTACAGCTTGTCATTAGCGATCTGATCGGCCCCGAGCAGACCTTTGCTGTGAAGGGAAGATCGATCCAGGACAACCTGCACTTGATTCGCGAGGTCCTAGAGGGGATAAAAGACGACACCGAATCCGCGCTGATCAGTTTAGATCAGTCCAAGGCCTTCGATAGGGTTGACCATCGGTTCTTGGCGTCTGTTTTGGAGACTGCCGGATTCGAACCGGAGTTCCGCAGATGGATTAGCATGATGTACCACAACCCTCAGGCAGTGGTGCAGGTGAACGGAAGGCGTTCGGGGGTGATCGCGATCGAGCGTTCGGTCCGGCAAGGCTGCCCTCTGTCTCCTCTTCTCTATGTCCTCGCGTTGGAGCCCCTCCTGCGCAGGCTTAGGGATGAGGGGACAAGTCCGGCACTGCGCGGTATCCCATTCGTTGGCCGCATTGCGGCTAGGGTTTCCGCGTTCGCTGATGACGTCACAGTGTTTGTATCCCGCCGCAAGGATATAGAGGCTGTGAAAGAGGCGGTTGTCGAGTATGAGCGGATTGCAGGGGCCAAGGTCAATTTTGACAAAAGCGAAGGTTTGCGGCTTGGTGCTTGGAGGGGTAGCAATACTCTTCCAGGGCCCTTCCGCTGGAGTGACGGACCCATCCGCATCCTTGGGGTGTGGTTTGGGCCCGACCTCCAACTGGAGCGAAATTGGTCGGAAGTACAAGCTAAGGTGAATGCTCAGGTGGGAATCTGGCTTTCAAGGAGGTTGTCCTTAAAGGGCAGGGCTGAGGCGTGCGCCACGTACGTCTTTCCCCTGATCCTTTACCGATTGGCTGTACTTCCTCTGCCTAAGGCACGTCGGTTGGCACTGCAACAATCCCTCTCCAGATTGCTCTGGGGAGGTGCAAGGCCGATGGTCCGTAGGCAGGTCTGTATCCAACGTACTCGCAACGGGGGTCTGGGTATGCCTGATCTGGAGAGCCACTGGCTTGCTGAAAGACTTGCATATCTGGGCCGTGTCTTGACGGGGGACTCAGTGTGGAGACGAAAGGCGAGTCGGACTTTTCCTCGCCTCAAGTCAGACCCAAAGGCTGAAGGTCGACGTAAGCCTTTGGGCGAAGCACTGTTTGTCCGCGAGTGCCGAAAGGCCCTTCGTAACCTTCTTGGGTCCAGTGACCTTTCATGGCCTCGGAAGGAGCTATATCGGGAATTAATGGTGGGTTCCGCTTCTGATCCTCTCAGCGAGCGGCACGGCTGGACGGCGGAGGAGATCCGCTCTCACTGGAATTGGGCGCCAGGATCGAGCTTCTTGAACAACTCCGAGTTCTCGCTCACCTGGCGACTTGTTCGGAATGCGTTATCCCTTCGCGGCTTGAACTTCAAGGCGGGCCTGGCAGACATGCCTGATTGCACTCGCTGCGGCAGTGGCTTGGAAGAAACGGCTGAGCACGCCTTCTACTACTGCGAGCGAGTCCGTCCGTTTTGGGATCACGTCGGGGAGTGGACGGCTCGCATCGAACCCAAACAGCTCGTGCTGCTCGACGTTGGTTACGTCGTAGACAACGTTCTTCCTCCGTTTCACGGTGAGAAGCGTGTGGTGTTTCTCGCGATCCTAGCTGTAGCTAGAATGGTGATTTGGACGACGCGAAACAAGGGATTGTATGACGATGCAAACTTTTCTCATCGTGATCTGGTTTTGTATTTTCGGCATCAGCTGAGGGTCAAAATCAGATGCGATAGAAAACGCTTGGATCGCATAACATTCAGCAAAAGGTGGGTGACTGCAGCAAGCCTGGTCGTACGAAAGGGGGCAACGTTGGAGTCATCCTTCCCTCCTCTGCCGGCCCATGGCGTCTATGGTACGGGTCCTTAGGGACCCCATCCCTTGTAAGTAGAATTGTTTTTTTCCCCTTGTAACCTAGTTAGCAGTATGTTGTGTGTCATTGTCCCCGTCATCTAGTCGGTAGTTTCTCAAGATCTTCCCCCTCCCAATTATTTTTGTACCTCAACCCGAATCCCAGCCCGCTTTTATTGAAGATCTTGAAAATTCATATGTAAAAAATCATATTATCTGCTTGTATCGACCCATACCGCGCCCGACCCTTTATTTCTTTTATCTCTGTAGATTAGGATTCCCGCCCTACCTAGGGTAGGTCCGGCTTGTTTCCGGTTTCTTTCGACCCGGAAAACAGTCGGCCTCCAATTTTCTAGACGGGGGGTATGGGAGGGAAACCAAACGGGGGATTTTTTCCTTGTTTTCGTGTATATATGTTTTTCGGGTTTTTTTCTCCCATTCCCATCATATCCATTGTAAAAAAATCATACATTGTAAATAAAAATCATGCATCACTTTTGGGTTTTAAGTAGGACTTTTTCATAGAGCAAATGCGGTATTTTGGTGGTTGCTGCGTGCAAGGAGATGGACGAGTGATTATATATTGTATTGTTGAATGGGTCGGCGAATGTGGCTAGCTAGGTTCCCCATAGAAAATATAGTTTAAGCATGACCGCTCCCTTCCCCTCCCCCAAAACCAAAAGGCCTCGTGCCTTCTTGTATTTTTTTACAAGGAATAAAGAACTCAGGAGCCAAGGAAGAAGCCTACTCCTCAGGTCATTCTGCTAAAGTTATTTTCAGATTGAATTGTTGAACATCGTTATACCTGTTATTCGTTAAGTAAGACTTGTTTTGTTTTGTCCAAGTTAATTTATTTTGTGCAAGTGACGGTTTTTTATTTTGACTTGTTTTGACATATTTAATTTTTTGTCATTTACTTGTCTTTCGTCACTTGTTCTTCGTTCGACCTTTGTTATACGTTCGACTTGTTTTTCTGTTAAATTTTATTTCAGGGGTTCTACTTATTTTTGGTATTTTTTTTCAGTGTCTTTTCTTTACAAGTGTTTTTGTATTGATTGTTTTCACTGTATTATTTGCCTTCTCGTCCTAAAGTAGAACCCCCCTCCATTCTTGCAACAGACGGAGGCTAAATCTTACCCTCCTGGCTGAGAATTTTTCTGCAGCCATGGAGGGGTCCACGACTTCTGATACCCCCCCAAAAAAAGACTCAACACAGGAAAGCCTTATAGGGGCAAACTGGCCTTTATTGCCGGTCCCCGCTGAGACACAGGAAATCATCAACAGTCAAGACAGCCCGATACAGCCGGCCCAAAAGAGCCCCACAGCTTGGAAGGGCCAGCAGAGGGGACCTGCTGATTTCGAGAGAGACAGGGTGGGCAGATACGCCAAGTATTTCAAGGGGAATGAGATACTGCCCATCCCTGAGTTGGTCGAAAAGTTAACACCCAGGATCCTCTCGCTGGTCGTCTCTGACCTCAAAACGAAAAAGCTTGTGGGGCTCAACAAAGACATCTTCGAAGAGCTAGTGAGGAAGGCAGGCATCCCATGCCAATACTTTTGCCGTAAAAGTTTTGCGACATGGGATGTCCTGTTGCCCACTGAAGAACAGGCAGCGAAGGCGGCAGCAAACAACATTGTCACCAAACACTTCAGGCTACAGCCGGAGTATAGGGGGACCCGTAGGCTGCGCGTCACGGTATCAAACGTCCCGGCCGTCATCACTGGGGAGGTTTTGGCCGCCTATCTAAGCGCATTTGGCCAGGTAGAGGAATTTAACCTCCTCAGATCCCCGGCCGGGACAGCCTATGGGGAGTACGCCTTCCGGCTGTGCCTGACGAGGGATGGCTTCAAGGCCATCCCCGAGACTATAATCAGCGGGGACCGGCAAATGATGGTGATGGTGGAAGGGCGTAGACCAAGATGCTGGGCTTGTAGACAAATTGGGCACATTGCCAGATTTTGTCCACAGAAAAATGAAAACACAGCAGCCACAACAACAACAACAGATTCAGCAACCGCCAGCACCACCACCACCACCATCAGCAAACAAACGGAGGCCCAGGGCACGAGTCAGGTCCAGCCCAAAACAAACGAACAGGAGGGCTGGACCGAGGTAAACCGGAAGAAAAAGGGGCCCCCTAAACAGGGAGAAAAAATCAAAATGCATCCCCTTCTCAGAGACAAGACAAGGCCCAACCACCAGCAGCGCCGGAATCGCCAAAAACACCGGCAACAACTACGTCAAAAGTATCAGCAACACCGGCACCCAAAACCACACCAAAGTCATCAGCAACACCAGCAACCCCAACGACATCAACAGCACCAGTACCATTAGCAACCACAGCATCTCCAGCATCCAAAAAGATGAAAAAGAAAAAAACAACAAACCATACAGAAGAAATGGAGACCTACACCAATTTGAAACGGAGGAGGGACAGTGGGGAAGGGGCTGCAAAAAAAATGTGCCCGGAAAACCCCCAGCCCGAGGCAGGCCCTTCCTCCCAAAAACAACCACAACCACAGTCACCCCCTCCATCTCTACCATCACCATCGCCTTCAACACTACCTCCACCACTTTTCCCCCCTCCAAAAATATCACTACAGTCTCCTCCCCAACAAATGGACCCTCCTGAACCTCTCTCACCACAACAAGAACACTTTCTGCACAAATACCATCGCCCTTATAGAATCCCCCTGCCTAGATCCCAATCGGCAGAAAGGGCACAACCCTCGAGCCTAGCTCGAACCCCATCCCTTCCCACACTTAGCCCCAGAGACATATCATCCCAGGAACTATTCCCCGCGATTCCCTCACCTAAAAGAAAACCTGACCCCCCTGCCGGAAAAAAGAAACCAAATCGGCAGGAGGAGAAACTTTCAATTGGACAGATACAGCGGGCAGCGGCTTTGTGTTCGGTGGAGCTGGAAACAGTTGGGGACTTCCAGCTCCGGAAGGCACTAAAGCCGCTGCTCAGCTTGGAAAAGATAAATGATTTAAACATTACAAACCCTTCGAACTTTAGGAGTGCAGCCATGGTGACCACTTTTGTCCGGTCAGCTGGCGACCGTACCAGGGGCGTATGGAAGTACCTGAGTACGGTCTGTCAGACTGATACGGGCATAAAGCTGGCGGAGTTGGAGCACTCCTCCCTTAAAAAATGTATTCCTTTTTGTTCGGGCAGGGTCCCAATTTTGGTTCACCCGTCCCTTTACAGGTCCCTAAAGCTGCGGTTCCCGATAGATGTCGGCGGAATCACCAGGGACAACCGGGTTACAACTGAACTCGGCACCGGTTCCCTGCGTCAGGCTGTCGGCATCCTCACACCCAAGGATTTCCGGCCCATAGTCGACACTGAGTAAGGTAAGTCGGATTGATGGCTCTAAACCTTGCCAGTTTGAATGTGAGGGGACTGAGGGATTCAAGCAAGTGTGCGCGCTTGCTTGGTGAACTCAGGAACCTCTGTGTATGTTGCTGCAGTGCAGGAGACTCACTTCACTTGCGAGGCTGACTGTCGGGTGCTGGAAAGCGACTTTAACGTTTTCTCAGCATACGGCAGCAACTTCAGCGCTGGGGTCTCCTTGCTAGTTGGACGCAGCCTTGATGCTGATGTTGACGTTGTTTTTGCAGGTGACGGGGGCCGGTTGGTTGTGGCCGATGTTGCCGTGAAAAGTTTCAAGTTTCGTCTGGTTGCGGTTTATGCGCCCAATATCGTTGCGGAGAGGGTTTCCTTTTTTCGTCGGTTGGCGCCGTTCCTGGACGATACGAAGCGGCTAGTCTTAATGGGTGATTGGAATGCGATCCTTGATCCCAAGATAGATAAGGTCGGGCGGGGAGCTAGGCGTGCGGGAAGGTGTGATAGCAGCCTTGTCGGCTTCGTGACTCGTCACGGTCTCGTCGACAGGTTTCGTCTTGATCACCCAGGGCGGGAGATGTGGACGTGGCTAGATAGCTCGCCCTCTGCCAAAGTAGGCTCCTACTTGGACAGAGTGTTAGTGAGAAGAGCTGACATTGATTTTGTTAGTTGTCCCACGTTCCACTTGATAGCGTGGACTGACCATAAACTCATTAGAGTCAGTCTGCGGTTAGCAAATAGGCCTAGTCTAGCCGGCTACTGGGAGTTCAATACCTCCTTACTGGAGATACGGGACTTCCGGGATCGGCTAGAATCCCTAATTCAGCGGGCGTTAGTGGGGGCGGTTACCGGCAATAGGTGGTGGGTTTCTCTTAAGCATAGGATTAGAGATTTCGCCACCAAGTACGGTCGACAGCTCAACTTAGACAGGACCACGGAGGCGAAATCTATAGATGATAGACTTTCCCGGGCGGTGGCTGGGGGGGGACTCCCTAGGTGTAGAGCTAGCTAGGAGGGACCTTGAGCGTGAGAGTAGCGAGCGCTACAAGGGATCAGTAGTTAGATCTAGGCTAAAAAGAGTTCTCAACGAAGCTGTGAAATCGAAGAAGAAGTGCGAAGAAGAAGTGCGAAGGTTCCCCGATCGGTACATCGCATCTGTCAAGACCCCGGACGGGTGTCTGCTGCGATCTGGTCGTGAGATACGTGACGCCTTTCGGGCGCACTTTCGGGATCGCTTTGCCCGCTGCACTGATCTCCCGCTCCGGGAGTTTCGTAGCTATCTCGCCGACTTCCCCCGTCTTGGGGCGGCTGAAGCGGCTAGCTGCGAGGGTGTGGTTACTGAATGCGAAGTCCGTGACGCGTTGAAGCAGGTCGGCCTGAACAAGTCGCCGGGACTAGATGGTTTGCCCTACGAAGTGTACTTGAGGATGTCGCACATGTTTGTACCTATTCTGACGGATATGTTCAACCATTGGTTCGCCCAGGGAGCCATCCCTGGTAGCGTTACCAATGGCGTGATCACATTGCTGAAGAAAGGTGGCAGGCATGTTTGGGAGGGTTTAGACGATTACAGGCCCATAACTCTGCTTAACACAGAGTTAAAGATTTTGGCCCGGGTCTTAGCGAATCGTTTACAGCTTGTCATTAGCGATCTGATCGGCCCCGAGCAGACCTTTGCTGTGAAGGGAAGATCGATCCAGGACAACCTGCACTTGATTCGCGAGGTCCTAGAGGGGATAAAAGACGACACCGAATCCGCGCTGATCAGTTTAGATCAGTCCAAGGCCTTCGATAGGGTTGACCATCGGTTCTTGGCGTCTGTTTTGGAGACTGCCGGATTCAAACCGGAGTTCCGCAGATGGATTAGCATGATGTACCACAACCATCAGGCAGTGGTGCAGGTGAACGGAAGGCGTTCGGGGGTGATCGCGATCGAGCGTTCGGTCCGGCAAGGCTGCCCTCTGTCTCCTCTTCTCTATGTCCTCGCGTTGGAGCCCCTCCTGCGCAGGCTTAGGGATGAGGGGACAAGTCCGGCACTGCGCGGTATCCCATTCGTTGGCCGCCTTGCGGCTAGGGTTTCCGTGTTCGCTGATGACGTCACAGTGTTTGTATCCCGCCTCAAGGATATAGAGGCTGTGAAAGAGGCGGTTGTCGAGTATGAGCGGATTGCAGGGGCCAAGGTCAATTTTGACAAAAGCGAAGGTTTGCGGCTTGGTGCTTGGAGGGGTAGCAATACTCTTCCAGGGCCCTTCCGCTGGAGTGACGGACCCATCTGCATCCTCGGGGTGTGGTTTGGGCCCGACCTCCAACTGGAGCGAAATTGGTCGGAAGTACAAGCTAAGGTGAATGCTCAGGTGGGAATCTGGCTTTCAAGGAGGTTGTCCTTAAAGGGCAGGGCTGAGGCGTGCGCAACGTACGTCTTCCCCCTGATCCTTTACCGATTGGCTGTACTTCCTCTGCCTAAGGCACGTCGGTTGGCACTGCAACAATCCCTCTCCAGATTGCTCTGGGGAGGTGCAAGGCCGATGGTCCGTAGGCAGGTCTGTATCCAACGTACTCGCAACGGGGGTCTGGGTATGCCTGATCTGGAGAGCCACTGGCTTGCTGAAAGACTTGCATATCTGGGCCGTGTCTTGACGGGGGACTCAGTGTGGAGACGAAAGGCGAGTCGGACTTTTCCTCGCCTCAAGTCAGACCCAAAGGCTGAAGGTCGACGTAAGCCTTTGGGCGAAGCACTGTTTGTCCGCGAGTGCCGAAAGGCCCTTCGTAACCTTCTTGGGTCCAGTGACCTTTCATGGCCTCGGAAGGAGCTGTATCGGGAATTAGTGGTGGGTTCCGCTTCTGATCCTCTCAGCAAGCGGCACGGCTGGACGGCGGAGGAGATCCGCTCTCACTGGAATTGGGCGCCAGGATCGAGCTTCTTGAACAACTCCGAGTTCTCGCTCACCTGGCGACTTGTTCGGAATGCGTTATCCCTTCGCGGCTTGAACTTCAAGGCGGGCCTGGCAGACATGCCTGATTGCACTCGCTGCGGCAGTGGCTTGGAAGAAACGGCTGAGCACGCCTTCTACTACTGCGAGCGAGTCCGTCCGTTTTGGGATCACGTCGGGGAGTGGACGGCTCGCATCGAACCCAAACAGCTCGTGCTGCTCGACGTTGGTTACGTCGTAGACAACGTTCTTCCTCCGTTTCACGGTGAGAAGCGTGTGGTGTTTCTCGCGATCCTAGCTGTAGCCCGAATGGTGATTTGGACGACGCGAAACAAGGGATTGTATGACGATGCAAACTTTTCTCATCGTGATCTGGTTTTGTATTTTCGGCATCAGCTGAGGGTCAAAATCAGATGCGATAGAAAACGCTTGGATCGCATAACATTCAGCAAAAGGTGGGTGACTGCAGCGAGCCTGGTCGTACGAAAGGGGGCAACGTTGGAGTCATCCTTCCCTCCTCTGCCGGCGCATGGCGTCTATGGTACGGGTCCTTAGGGACCCCATCCCTGGTAAGTAGAATTGTTTTTTCCCCCTTGTAACCTAGTTAGCAGTATGTTGTGTGTCATTGTCCCCGTCATCTAGTCGGTAGTTTCTCAAGATCTTCCCCCTCCCAATTATTTTTGTACCTCAACCCGAATCCCAGCCCGCTTTTATTGAAGATCTTGAAAATTCATATGTAAAAAATCATATTATCTGCTTGTATCGACCCATACCGCGCCCGACCCTTTATTTCTTTTATCTCTGTAGATTAGGATTCCCGCCCTACCTAGGGTAGGTCCGGCTTGTTTCCGGTTTCTTTCGACCCGGAAAACAGTCGGCCTCCAATTTTATAGACGGGGGGATGGGAGGGAAACCAAACGGGGGATTTTTTCCTTGTTTTCGTGTATATATGTTTTTCGGGGTTTTTATCTCCCATTCCCATCATATCCATTGTAAAAAAATCATACATTGTAAATAAAAATCATGCATCACTTTCGGGTTTTAAGTAGGACTTTTTCATAGAGCAAATGCGGTATTTTGGTGGTTGCTGCGTGCAAGGAGATGGACGAGTGATTATATATTGTATTGTTGAATGGGTCGGCGAATGTGGCTAGCTAGGTTCCCCATAGAAAATATAGTTAAAGCATGACCGCTCCCTTCCCCTCCCCCAAAACCAAAAGGCCTCGTGCCTTCTTGTATTTTTTTTACAAGGAATAAAGAACTCAGGAGCCAAGTGGAAGAAATATGTCAATATTGGTCAGTATGTCTTTAATTCGAATTTAAAATGCTGAATTTTACAAAATGTTATGCTGTATTTTGTTTGTGAAATAATGCTTAAACTATGCGTTTTAAATGTAAAGGCACGCTTACTCTACTATAAAGCCAATTTGATATTAAGCCTATCCACATGTCAGCGAACAAGGCAGAATGTTTTTGAATATCTTCTATCGAATAATTTAAAAATTCGTAAAGAAAGCCCTAACAGTAGTTTAGAAGAAAAGCCTAGAATGCTACCACAGCCCCCCCCCTCAGAAAGGGGAAAAAGGAAAAAAAAACAAAAAAAAAACAACAAAAACGAATTCTCCCCTCCACCCCCAGTAGACCGCCGCCCGCAAAGCTACCTAAAATATCAGTAGTAAATAAAAGTCCAAACGAAGAAAAAGCATTTGAACTCAGGAGCCAAGTGGAAGAAATATGTCAATATTGGTCAGTATGTCTTTAATTCGAATTTAAAATGCTGAATTTTACAAAATGTTATGCTGTATTTTGTTTGTGAAATAATGCTTAAACTATGCGTTTTAAATGTAAAGGCACGCTTACTCTACTATAAAGCCAATTTGATATTAAGCCTATCCACATGTCAGCGAACAAGGCAGAATGTTTTTGAATATCTTCTATCGAATAATTTAAAAATTCGTAAAGAAAGCCCTAACAGTAGTTTAGAAGAAAAGCCTAGAATGCTACCACAGCCCCCCCCCTCAGAAAGGGGAAAAAGGGGAAAAAAAAAAAAAAAAAACCAACAAAAACGAATTCTCCCCTCCACCCCCAGTAGACCGCCGCCCGCAAAGCTACCTAAAATATCAGTAGTAAATAAAAGTCCAAACGAAGAAGTAGCATTTGAACTCAGGAGCCAAGTGGAAGAAATATGTCAATATTGGTCAGTATGTCTTTAATTCGAATTTAAAATGCTGAATTTTACAAAATGTTATGCTGTATTTTGTTTGTGAAATAATGCTTAAACTATGCGTTTTAAATGTAAAGGCACGCTTACTCTACTATAAAGCCAATTTGATATTAAGCCTATCCACATGTCAGCGAACAAGGCAGAATGTTTTTGAATATCTTCTATCGAATAATTTAAAAATTCGTAAAGAAAGCCCTAACAGTAGTTTAGAAGAAAAGCCTAGAACGCCTAATGCTACCACAGCCCCCCCCCCCAAGAGAAAAAAAAAAAAAAACAAGCTCTATAATTCCTGAAGCCTGCTAGGTCCCCAACTGTAGGAAAAAAAAAAAAAAAAAAAATGAAAAACCCAGGAAAAGTCCCTATACAGCAAAAAAGTATAAGTCAGTACTAGTGAAAGTCTTAAGAAAGTACCTTAATGTTGGACTTTAACTAAGTTAAAACTTAAAACAAATTCCCCCACCCTTTTTTTTTTTTTTTTTTTTTTTTTTTTTTTTTATGTACACATGGGAAGCAGCATGATGTACGTAAAGGTATTTGAATAAACCAATGGACGACCAAACTCAATACCCAAATGGGTCCTGGACGTGAGTCTGACGACTTTTCGCTCAGGATCGACAGTTCGATCGGGGAACTACTGCTGCTCCTCTATAAGAGTGGCTTCTATAGAAGAGAATAAAACAGCCATCGAAAGATAACCATGACCCACACTCAAACCACTTACACAAACCGCATCGCTCTTCGCGCGGGTAAAAAAGGGGCGCGTCCTGCTGAGGTTGGAGCCCTGGCCTCGGTGTTCGAAAAATCAGCTACAGAGCTCAAACAATCAAAACTACTAAAATGCAAGCAAACACTACAAATAGCCACATTTAACGTAAGAACCTTAAATAGAATAGGACAACTCCAAGAGCTAATCGCATCGGCCGAAGAACATAATATAGAAATAATATGCATACAAGAACACAGATACACGCACACAGAAGATATCAAATATCACGAAACTGGCAATGGATGGTCGCTCGCCACTATATCCGCATGGAAAAACTCTGTCAACGCAGCAGTAGGAGGGGTAGGATTGCTTATAGGACCTAGAGCACTAAAAACGCTTAATAGCATAGAGAAAATACAACCTAGAATGATGGTAGCTACATTTAACGGAAACCCCAGAGCAACAATCGTCTCATGCTACAGCCCCACCAATGTTAGTGAAGAAAATGAAATAGTCACCTTCTACGATGAGTTATCCTCATTAGTGCGTAGCATCCCGAAACACAACATGTTAGTCATTGGCGGAGACATGAATGCACAAATCGGGAAAAACGGAAACAACAAATACAGCCTCCACAACACGTCAAATAGGAATGGGCAACATCTAACAGATTTCATGATAGAAAATAGATTAGCATGCCTCAATACAAACTACCAAAAAAGAGAGGGCAAACTATGGACATACACGTACGCAAACAATACTAAAGCTCAGATAGACTACGTCCTTATAAACAAGAAATGGAAGAATAGTGCATTGAATTGCGAGGCATACTCCTCTTTTGAGGGTGTGTCCACCGATCACCGAATAGTCACGGCGAAAATACGGTTAAGCCTACGAAAAAACGACAAACGAACAGCGACCACCAAACAATATGACTGGGCCCTATTAAACAACAAAGATGTAAGAGATAAATACGTATTAGAATTAAGAAACAGATTCGAAACACTACAAGAAAAGACGGAAAAAAGTACACCAAACGACGAATACGAAAATTTCGTCAATGCACACCTTGAGGCAGCAGCAAAATACATTCCAACAAAAATTAAAACTAAATATAGAGTCCCATGGGAAACTTTAGCGGTGAGAGAAAAACGTGCACTAGCGAAAACAGCCTCCAAAAACTATCGAAAAAACCCAACAAACACAAATGCCTTAAAACTAAAAACGGCACAATATCAATTAGCAGGCATATATATAAAGGAACAGACAGAATACATTCAAAATCAGATAGATAAGATTAGAGACTCGGTGGAAGATAAACAATCTAGAATTGCCTGGCAAACAATAAACGAAGTGAGCAGAAGAAAGAACACAGCCAAAGCAAAACTTAAAGCAGCAAACCAACAAGAAAGAATAAAACTGTGGAAACAGCACTTCGAAAACTTACTTGGAAACCCACCAAAAATAACGCCTGAACCAATCACCAGAATAATTAGCAAACAATTAGACATTAAACTTGGACCGTTCACACAAGAAGAACTCGACTCGGTTCTCAGAAAAATTAAAAATAGGAAAGCTGCAGGACTGGACGAAATTCCCCCGGAAGTATGGAAGACCAGACAATTCGACGACATACTGCTCCGACACTGCAACGCAGTATACAATCAAAATCCGATAGATAGATGGACGAAGGGATGCATACTCCCCTTCCCTAAAAAGGGGGATCTCGGATTAGCCAAAAACTACCGAGGCATAACACTTACATCCATAGCTGCCAAAATCTACAATGCCCTACTACGAAACCGAATAGAACCCAAAATCAACAACATACTTAGAAAAAACCAAAATGGCTTCCGAAGAAATAGATCCACGACCTCACAAATATTAACCATCCGCAGAATCCTTGAAGGTGTACGGGCAAAGAACCTACAAGCGACATTAATATTTGTCGACTTTACCAAGGCTTTCGACTCCATTCACAGAGGAAAGATGGAACAAATCCTACTAGCGTACGGCATACCTAAAGAAACCGTAGCGGCAATAACGATTCTCTATAGAAACACTAAAGTAAAAGTACGATCACCAGATGGAGACACAGAATACTTCGACATAGTAGCAGGAGTACTACAAGGAGACACGCTGGCTCCGTATCTCTTTATCATTTGTCTAGACTACGTACTTAGAACATCGATTGACAAAATCAAAGAGAATGGCTTCGAACTGACGAAGAAAAGAAGCAGAAGATACCCCGCAACAACAATTACCGACGCCGACTACGCCGATGACATAGCGATACTGGCAAATACACCTGACCAAGCCGAAACACTTCTGCATAGTTTGGAACGAGCAGCAGCAAGCATAGGCCTCCATGTTAATGCACACAAAACGGAATATATGTGCTATAACCAAACGGGGGACATCTCCACTCTAGAAGGAACCCCTCTTAAACTAGTAGACAAATTCACGTACCTAGGAAGCAGCGTCGAATCAACCGAAAAGGACATCGAAACGAGGTTAACGAAAGCATGGACAGCTATCAATAGGCTATCGACTATATGGAAATCAGACCTAACCGATAAAATGAAACGCAGTTTCTTCCAGGCAGCGGTCACATCGATACTGCTATATGGATGCACTACATGGACGCTAACAAAACGGCTCGAGAAGAAACTAGATGGCAATTACACAAGAATGCTGCGTGCAATCCTCAACAAGTCCTGGCAGCAACACCCCACAAGACACCAACTGTACGGCCACCTGCCCCCTATCACGAAAACTATTCAAGTTAGGCGAACCAGACATGCAGGACATTGCTGGAGAAGCAGAGATGTACTCTTATGGATCCCCACACACGGCCGCGCAAAAGCAGGACGACCAGCACGAACGTACATTCAGCAGCTATGTAAGGATACAGGTTGTTGTCCTGAAGACCTGCCTAGGGCGATGAACGATAGGGAGGAGTGGCGAGAGAGGGTCAGGGATATCCGTGCTGCCAGCACGATATGATGATGATGATGATTATATCATATTCTTTGGTCGGTCAATGCAAAAACCATCCTTGTAGTGAAATTGTCGTGGTACGATTTAAACCATAGCAAGGTTCCCATGTTTAATTGCAGATCAAATTTCTTCGGTTATTCAATGCCAAATCCATAGAAGAAGAACAGTGATACTATTTAACCCATAGCTTGGTTGAATGAAAGGATTCATATCTTTTTGAAGAGTATTAGTCAGAAAAGAAACTTGTACATATTGTTAGAGTTTAGAATCTCATTGAATGATTGATTTATTTCTGTAACAATAGTTAGAGATAATCGAATAGTAGGATATCTTGGTGAGTTTTTCATTTAGTAATTTATTATATCACCCACAATCACACACACACACACACACATCATTTACCAAGTCGTACTACTTTATGAGCGATGCTGTGCATTCCTTTAATTTTTTTATTCTTCCGTTTGTGAATATTTTCACAGAGTTGTTAATTTTATTTCATATTATTCAGCTACGATCTTAGAAGGTTTGTTTGATAATAGTTTATCAATACATAACCAATCCTAGAATTTGCGAGAATGAAAGAAATGCCAAAGAATTTTCTTAAATAATAAATGAAACCTGGCAACATTTGTTGTTGTTTCTTGTTAAATAAGTGATGTTTATCCTTCTTATTTTTACTGACTTTGAAAAATTAATGAATACTAGCTGAAGTACCATATTAACCGACACAATCTTAAAGAGTAGACATACTGAGATCAACACACCATTTTAAAAAATCCTGTCTACTTATTTCTTTTGACTGACTTTGGGTCAAATTTCGCAAAAAGCATCGTTCCACGCTGTATCAACGAAACTAAGCAGCAATGACCCAACTCGGAACGTAAATGAGTAAAAACTGAGGAGCTAGAAGAACTATAAACAATTTAAGTTTTATTGGATTGAGAGGATAAAAGTAAATTGCATAGGTATCTTGTGTTATATAATGGTGTTGAGGTCTTCTTGGAAATTCTAAGAAGAGAATGTTATACGTACAATCCTTAAATGTACATACTATTTTACGCATTAATACTGCTAGTGGATTGTTCACAGGTAAAGAAGATATTTTATCGGCGCCACATTCTTCAAGGACAACTATTAACATTAGTACAACCGTTATTAACTATCATAGAAAAACACAAAAGAACATATAAAAAAAACTCTCAAAAACAAATACAAGAACATTTAATATTCTATTTGCACACGATACATGCAAGTGGCATTAGAAAGAAAGAATGCATGTGTCTCAATACTTAGATTCTTGCATATATGGTCTTTCACCAAACTATATGTGGAATGTGTACAAAATAACAAACAGCATCTGTGATAAGTATAGGTAAGCTGCCCTAGTGATTTACCACTGGGTAAGAGAAAAGACTAAAAGGCTCAAAGGACTGAGGGGAAAAGTCATCTAGAATGGGTTTCTAGATTGTCATGTAGCATCCCACATGCCAATTCTCTAAGAGAGATCATCATTTATTCTATTCCTGCACTGCAATTCAACACATTTCATACATCTTTAGTCAAGTTTATTTACTCCAAGAGAAACTAAAAATACAAAAAGAGAAAGTGCATTCTTTTCTTTGCTATACCGGCGAATTTCCAGCACCTCATAGCTATGTATATGATTACCACTCTATGCACTTTGATTTTTTAAAATCTACACTAAAAGGTAAAAAGCTAAATACTATCTACTCCTAGCAAGTTATCACACCTATATGACAAGGTAGTTTTTTTTCTCAGGAGTTTGCGTGACAGCAAATCTCATAGGGTCTGCAGAACTCCTCTGGTTACTCTATCCGATCTTAACAATACTGTGATCTGTATGATCTCGAGTCTACTCTTAATTTCCAATTCTTAGAGGCTCTTTTCCAAACCTTTCGAGGATTTGTCAATATTTTCACTTTCTTTTATGTTCTCTCTGTGGTCTACCGGAATTACAAAATTCCAAAAATGGGAAGTTCAAAATCAGGTCTTTTTTCCGGTATGAGATGATCCGTTTGTATCTCAAAATCCCAGCGTGATTTATGTGTTTCATTCTCATCGACGGATTCTGGTTTGTATATTCAGCATTTGATAGAATAGCCAAATTTTAATCATTTGCACAATTCCCAGTGGATCACTTTGCCTGCCCAGTCATACCCAGTCTTGTATTCCTTGTGTGATTGTTTGCTACAATCACTTACAATGTGATTACCCGTATCATGTCTGTAATCACATAAACTACACAGGCTATTCTGTTGTGTATTATTATTATTATCATTATTATTATTATTATTATTATTATTACGACGAAATCAACATAAAATTTATCTATCTATCTATCTATCTATCTATTCCTCTTTATGATTGTATTTAGCTATAACACTTAAAAATAACAATGTTGCTTAGTAAAGTAAAGCCCTTGAAACGCTATAACTTAGAGAATGAAGCAATTTCCATTGCAATTTTCAAATGAGTGTTCACACTGAAAGACATTTTATAATTATTCAAATTCTCGGTATTATGGAAAATAGATATGAAACAATAATTAAATCTATTTTTACACAAAAAATCAGTATCGTGCTAAAGTACTGTTACAAGGGGAACCCATTCAGTTTTAAACTAACTCCATTACCACGATAACGTTTATTTGGTAGATTAGTTGGTTGGTTGGTTTCAAAATATGGCAACTCTTGTATAATTCTTTAATGCCGAACTCATACATATTTAAGCAATTACGTGGTTTCAAGTAAGTAATGATAACAATCGTGTGTAAACAATTATAGCATCAATTAGCAATTTATGAAATTCTTTATTTATAAAAAAAATGTGTTTTCGAGTATGGTTTCAATAACTATTGTTTCTTAGTGATGATAATTGAAGAACATCCATAGAGCTAAGTTATACCAATCTAATACTAGTAAGTTACATTCAATTATATGTTTTTGATCGATCAATCATTGACTGATAGATTGAATTTAACGACGTTACTCATCTCAGGTGATTTTACGCCAAGAGGTTAGGGAATCCCGTTCATTGTACGTTGATGTTTGCATTTTTATGTAATTATATCTTAAGAGCTTTTTTTTTTTGCAAATACATTTTATATAGATCAATTTGATACATAAATGGGACCGTAAGTGGTAGTACGAATTCTAGTGAGAGTTGACTTCGAAGCAATGACAATGAATGGGTACTTCACACTCTACGAATATTCAGAATTAGAATCATTCTATCAGATATACCTTAGTTTCTTAAACAGTTTATTTTTGAGGGGGTACAGTAAGCACAGACTGGGCAGCTACATTGTTTCAAGTATTTTACAGGATTCTAAATATTGGGGTCTTATTGAACGAGGGAGATACGGCAACGAAAGATTGACTTCACAAGTGCTTCAGAACTGGACCCTTATCGAAAGATGGTGGTTAGTGTTATTCTCAATACACCCTCTTTTAGTTGGAAGTGAGTAGGACGTCTTAATCCTCAGAACGGGATACGGTACAATATTGTAAGCCCCATCAACAGAGTCTGTAATTTATTCCTCTTATTGTTAGCAGTATTAATAAAATAACTAATATCATTAGAGTTATTATTTTTAGTCTTTGAACTTAGTGAGACTACTCATTGCTGATGGAATATTAAGAGTTTTGGAAAAATAATTACAAATAAGAACCAATGTAAACATTCTTGGAGGCGCCAATATCGAAGAATAGCATTAATCAATATTGAAATAATTTAATTTCTGCAGCAGACGCTTCGTAATAATAGTTACCATAATAACATTAAATAAACCCGTAATGCAATTAGTGAATGTAACATAATAATTATCTCAGAATTACATTTCTATGTCAACTTGGAAATATTGCCCGTAAAAGTTTTATTACCCAATAAATCATTTCCGAAATTTCCATGTTGTTGTTTTCTCTTTGCAAGATTTTCATAACTGGCGATTTTTCACTAGATCTTTTGTGACAACAAGTCTCTTTATGTCTCCAGGACTCTCGTAGGTATCAGAGGCATTTTTAATAGTGATATGGTCAGAATGGTTTCAATTGTTTATATAATCTCTTTGAAACCAGAATCTTTTTCAGCTTTTGGGAACTACTACTAGTTTCACAGTCACCTTCATGTTTCACGGCATTCTCGGCTCTTTGGCAAGAAACGTCTATTTGGTCAAATTTTAATCTCTTGCACATTTTTTTGCAAATCACCGTTCCGAATTAGTTGTGTTGAGTCTTCTATTCCTTTGGTGCTTGTTTGGTGCATCCATTTATGGAATTAACTGTTTTATCTCGGTATTCACACAACCTACATTCTCTGTTCTGTTGCTTATAATGAATTTCTGCTGTGATATAATGGGTTATTAGGACATTATTATATGCTATCAAAAAAAAATTAGTTTCTTGAGGTTTCCTCTTCCTAACTATGTTTTTCTTCTGCAAGATTTTCTTACCGGTAGAAACTAACAGCGGCATTTATGAAGACCGAGAAGGTCTCCACGACTGACGAGGACAATTCTCTGTATTTAAACTGATTTCAGCACCGCTGTAATCTCGACGGGCTTTCTCTTCATATTAGAGATCCCCAATCTATTTTTAGCCTAATCGGTTCTTATCTATCTATCTATCTATCTATGCCAATCTTATCTTAATAATGCTGTGTAAAAACACATCAAGCCTTTATGTACTAACACACTATTATTTCACACCTCAGGAGTTTTCACCTTGTTCTACATTGTAGAACAAAATGTCGAAATGTAGCTAGCAATGTTTAATATTGAACCAGTTCATTTAACATTCGGGGAATGGAATAGCGCCCTCCCTTACACTTTAGTGTAGTATCTATTAAAAGGAGAGACTTCGGGTCACCCTCGACTAAGATCGTCAACTTTACTTACATTTAAAATGAAATAAGCACATCAACATCGTTCTTAAAAAAAACAAATGAAGAAAAATCTTTGTTTTAATATTTTACACATAGTTGGCGTGAGAAAATCATGAAGCGTGAAGGGAAATGCAAACAACCTCATCCAGAAATTGAACTCGACACTTCGAGTCCATCTTTTAAGACAGTGACCATTACGTCACCCGTACTTCCAAAATAAGAGTCTTGTTTCTGAAATGACCGGTTAGGTCTCGCACTGATTTAATTAATTCATTCTCTCTACTCTTTATTCTTATGTAAACTAAATTATTCAAAATACACTTTACAACAATTCTGCTGAAGTTAAAGATTATCTTATCTTCCTCCATTTCAATTTTTGCATTTTGAGGCGGTTTAGCAAGCAAAAAGTTTTGGAAAGAAAAAATGCCATTACGTTTGAAAATATCAGATTGTTGAAGAATATAAGTCTTGTTGGTTGACCGGCAAAGACTTATAATCATAAGTTTTTAGCGGACACTGGACGC
>OY757938.1:34664910-34737410 GCA_963585895.1 Sepioteuthis lessoniana
CTTGATAAAATAGAAAATGTCTTTGTGCAATTTTAATATCCGATATGTTTTTTATATCGGGCTAAGATAAAAGTTTTCAAAATTCACGAATGAAAAAATTATCCAAACATTTCTAATACCATTTTTTTCAAAAAATAATCTATTTCATCGATATATTTTTTTCCACAATAATCCAACGACGCCGATCATTGAAAAAATCTTAACAACATTGGTATCCAGACAGTCGAATCCTCTTCTAAAACAATTAGAGAAGACTCCTGGAGACTTGGGGAGACTTGCTGTCACTCAAACTCCTGTGAAAAACCATCAGCTAAAACAAATGTGAAAAGCTCTCAAGGAGTAAATAATAATAATAATAATAATAATAATAATCAGCTGCAGTTATCTCGAGCTAACAGAAGAATTGTTTAAATCTATCGTGCCAAACTAAAAAATTTAGCATAGAATACTGTAGAATCTCTCCCACCCCTTCAAACACTCCCATTTATTTCAAATTAATGTGTCCCCCCTAAAAAAACAATAACAAAACCAAACGCAAAAAGAATTTTTCTAATGGAATCTACTAGAATCGGGTGACATGTAATTCTTAGGAAAGATATAAAAGCTTAAACTTAAGAAATATCTGGATGTATACAAAGACTAAAAAATTCTACTCGTTGGGTAGAGGTTAGTACAGACTTTAAAAAAAAAACCACTAGATTTTCTATGATTTGTAAAATCTGTTGGTGATATTTTGTTATATTTTAACTGAAGAGTTTTACTTACTAATCAGCTAAATGTTTTTACCAGTTGCAATTATCTCGAGCTAACTAAAGAATTCTTTAATTTTACCTCGTCACCCTCCATATTACCCGACGACTTTCCCAATCGATAGACGTTTTAGCCCCGTATTTTGTCGTAAAATCATCAGAAATCTCATGTGAAAATTTATCACCAGCACATTTAAAACTAGATTAAGTATAAGATATTACCATTAAGCTTGAAAAAATCTTTCAAGCAGTCCACTCTAGTTGCTTGTGAAAAAATAAAATAAAAAGTAGGACAACGGACTTTAACTAAGTTAAAACTTAGGTTTAGATTTACTTCCAGAAATTTTTTTGTGACCTGCTGTTTATGAACAGTCAATATAATTGTTCGTGGTACCATCTGTGTCAAGTGCGCAGAGAAAAAACAACCCCTGTGTCTGGTACAGCCACAATATACCACCCATGATAAAAATCTCCAATCTCAATATTACAAAACGTGGGACCTAGGCAACAGGCTTGGGTGTCATGATCGGTAGGTGCTCTTCTGATAGCCAACATGCGAGACACGATAGTCATCCTGTGAATATTGGCAGCTCCTTTTTCAGGTATATGAATGACGATATTAGCAAGCACAACGATCAAAGACCAAAACGCAAAACATAGACTGGTGAAGACAATCATCTTGCACTACATTGCTATTTTAGGAGCAACCCTTCACACAGAGGGTATAGGAAAAGAATGATAGAGATCTGGTAAGAATGTTGTTTTCAAACTACAAGCCAACGGCTTGCCGATAAAGTTAGAACAATAATTTTTAAAAAATGATGTTCTGACCTTGAAATACTAGAAATACACCAGAAAACACAGACGCCAGACAGTACAATTCCAAACACATCAAGTGGCGCCAACCAAAATCAACCTATCTGAAATGAACATACAACTCTTGAAAATGAATACGCCACAGTACCAAGTAACCCTACAGAAACACTATCACAAGAACAACAGTCAAATCTAGAAAACCTAAAAAGAATAATTAACAGTGTGAAGACCATCCTTCCATCATTAGGAAACATAGAATGGAGAACACTTAAAACAGAAACAAACAGAATAAATCAAATGCTACCTTACATATCAACAAATAAAATGATCTAATCTATGCAAGGGCAAAATTAATGTGTGAGAAAATTGGGGTCCCCTCAAAAAGTACGAAGAAACAGTCTAAACCCGGATGGGAAGTTAGATTGGAAACCCAGATGAAAAAATCTACGAAAACAAGCCAAAATGGTAAAAGAGAAAGATCCTAGAATATGTGGGAAGAGAATGGAAAAGACAATACGAGAAAAAATAACAGTACCACTTAAGGAAATAAACCAGAAGGTTCTAGCAAAAGAAGGAAGATTAAAAAGATATCGTCAAAGGGTAAAATAATACAGACAAAACAGGACATTCCAAAACAACGAAAGAAAATTTTATCAACAATTGGGAGGGCATGACACAAAAACATACCAACAACCAGACTCCAGAGAAACCGAACGATTTTGGACGACAATATGGCAACCAAAAAAGCATAACGAAAACGCTGAATGGATAAACGATATGACAAGAGAACTAGAAGGAGTTGAGGAAGACCCCAAAGCGGAAATACACATCGAATTGCTCAAAAAGACACTAAAAAAGATATCAAACTGGAAAACGCACGCACATGATGGAATACATGGATTCAGGTGCAAGAAAGTCACCTCCATTCACGACAGACTAGCACTAGAAATGAACAGATTCTACAAGATACACAAGTACCAGAGTGGATGGCTAAAGGAAAGATCACATTGATCCAAAGGGACCCAAGTAAAGGAACTGCTCCAAACAATTATAGACCCATAATTTGTTTACTGATGATGTGGAAAATATTAACAGCACAAATAAGGGAAGAGATATACTACTCGCTTATAAGCCACGGATTGTTCCCTAATGAACAGAAAGAATGTCACAAAGGATCCAGAGGCACGGCAGAATTACTCTACAGAGATCAACACATTGTAAATGATAGCCAGACCAGACGGAAAAATCTAGCTATGGCCTGGATAGACTACAAAAAGGCTTATGATATGGTTCCGCAAAGCTGGATGATAAACTGTCTCAAAATGTACAAAATATCACAAGAAACCATAAACATCATCGAAAAATCCATGAAAAACTGGAGAGTTGAATTAACAGCAGGAGGAAAAAGCTTGGCTGAAACAAAGATCCAAAGAGGGATTTTCCAAGGAGATACACTATCACCCCTACTATTCATAATTACCATGATGCCACTAAACCCCACACTCAGAAAATGCACGGCCGGATACAAACTTAGTAGACGGCAAGAAAAGGTCAACCACCTAATGTACATGGATAACATCAAACTATTTGCAAAAAGAGTGGGCCAGGGAAATGTGCAAGAAATTTAAATCTGACCACACCAACAAATAGTATATGCGCAATCCAGTACCTTTCCAAGAAAATGACACATAAACTCCGATGGGACTTTGACATACACGCGGATCACTTAATCTCGGCCAGAAGACCAGACCTTATAATAATAAACAAAAAAAAAGAGAATTTGCAAAACTGTAGACTTTGCAGTCCCATCTGACCATTGAATAAAACTGAAAGATTATGAACAGAAGGATAAGTACCTCGACCTTGCTAGAGAATCGAAAAAGCTGTGGAACATGAAAGTGACGATTGTACCAGTTGTGATTGGTGCTTTTGGCACAATAACTAAAGGATTATTAAAAGGTTTGGAAAACTTGAAAGTTAGCGAACGGGTAGAGACTATCTAAATGACAGCGTTACTGAGAACGGTCAGAATACTGAGAAGAGTCCTGGAGACTTGAGGAGACTTGCTGTCACTCAAACCCCAGTGAAAAACTATCAGCTAATAATGATGTGAAAAGCTCTAAAGGAGTAAATAAAAATAATAGTATATTCGGGACCCTTTCTGAAGTGGACCAGAGATGAACTTAAACAAATGGACCAAAGAATAAGAAAACTAATGACCATGCATCGTAGAGACGACGTTGTCAGACTTTATGTATTAAGAAAAGAGGAAGGAAGAGGACTTGCTAGCATTGAAGACAGCCTTGATGCATCGATACAACGACTTGAAGACTACAGAGAAAAACACGAAGGAAGACTGATTACAGTAATCAAAAATGATACAGACAATACGATGGACAACAGAATGACAATAGCAAAGAAAAATGGAAAGAAAAAAACAACTCTATGGGCGGTTTAAACGACTAATAAACAACATCTCAATGACAAAACCTGAGTGTGGCTAAGAAAAGGAAACTTTAAGATAGAAACAGAATCTCTCCTAATAGCAGCACAAAACAACGCCATAGGAACCAATCATAGTAAAGCGAGGATGTGGAGACAGAGACGAAACCATCAATCATATAATAAGCGAATGCAGCAAATTAGCACAGAAGGAGTAGAAGACCAGACACGACTGGGTGGCCAATGTGATCCACTGGAAGATGTGGAAGAAATTGAAATTTGACAATACGAACAAATGTTTTATGCACTGGGTTGTGCATAAAACATTTGTTCGTATTGTCACCTGTCCTAGAAAATGACAGACATAAACTCCTTTAGGACTTTGACATATAAACGGATCACCTAATCTCGTCCAAAAGACCAAACATCATAATAATCAATAAAAAAAGAGAATTTGTAAAATTGTCGACTTTGCTGTCCCAGCTGACCACAGAATAAAACTAAAAGAATGTCAAAAGAAGGATAAGTACCTCGACCCTGCTAGGGAATAGAAAAACTATGGAACATGATAGTGACAATTATACCAATTTTGATTGGTACTTTTGGTACAGTAACTAAGCGATTTTAAAGGGACTGGAGAACTTGGAAGGTAGCGGACGAGTGGAGACCATCGAAACTACAGCATTATTGAAAATGACCAGAATACTGAGAAGAGTCCCGGAGACTTGAGGAGATTTGCTGTCACTCAAAATCCAGTCAAAGACAGCAGCTAACGCTGATGTGAAAAACTTTAATGAGTAAATAATAATGATAATAATTTCATATTTAGCGCTAGCGTATACTCAGTTGCTTGTATTTGTGATAAAACTAGATTGGTGATACTTTAAGATCGATGAAAGGTCTTATTTTATGTATACACCAAGGATTCAAAATCCAGGATGACAGAAACGCATAAGTAAAAAGAACATTTAGTAACCGAAAATAGTTTTGTTTTTAAAGATTCTACAAAATGTCAGTTAATAATAAATAACACAAGAAGATTAAAATCTTACACTATTTTAGATTAATTACTGTCAAACAAAACCCCGTTTTTTTAAACTTATTTCTTTATTCAGTCAATTTATTTCGAAATTGTCACTAATAGATTATAACGCTTTAATTGCTTCGATAATAATTTCTAATCAAAATATTTTCTAAAGTTGATTTTCTATTGAAATCTACAACAAATACCTTTATTCAATATAAAATTTTAAAAAAGTAAAAATAATAATTTGTTTTTTAAAATGAAAAATTTAAAAAAATCAACTGCACACATACACATTATTTTAAACATTTAGATAAAATTCTTAATTCATACGAAAGTTTTTAAATTCTGTGAAGATCAATAGGAAAAAGGGTATCTTAAAAAACTAAGAAAGAAAAGTAATCACATTACCACATTTTGAAACACAATAATATTTGGAATTTAGAGCGCAAATAAGTTTTTCATTTTTTGCTTCATTTTTCCGTTAGAAATGATTTTTGGACGATACATTATATTCCAACATGGCCTTGTACAAAAAATAGAAACGTTAGCATTAGCATATAATCGTATATCAATAGATACATACTCGGAGTTATTGTTTTCTCCATATTTTCACACACGATCATATAAGATGTATATTTTAAAAGTATATATATATATATATATATATATATATATATATATATATATATATATATATATATAAGTAAAGTTGGTGACCTTAGTAGAGGATGACCCGGAGATGCTTATATGTAAGCATATAAACATACACACGTGTGTGTGTGTGTGTGTGTGTGTGTATATATATATATATCTGTGTGTGTGTGCGCGTGAGTATGAATATTTTCACATATATACTTATATCTGTATGTCTTTGTATTTGCATATGATATTTGATATACACATGTATATAAATGAATAAACCAATATACATTATTAATTAAAGTTTAAATCTAATTCAATAAAAAATCTGTAATTTAGCTCTAAATGTAATTAAAAAAATATTAATTAAAGAAAATTAAAAAAAAATAATTTTACTCCATTGCTTACCGAAATTTAAATTTAAAACGGAAGTGGGCTTAATGAAGAGGTAACTCTTCACCCCTCTTCTATCCCCTCCCACTCTTATGTGTCTATTCTAGTTTTTTTTATCAAAAAGATCTGAAGAAGTCCTGTTAATTTTTTTCGTGTTTTTGGAAATTTCAAAAATGCGTAACAGGATGGAAATAAATTTATAATCCTATGTGACCGGTTTCGTTGTTTTTTCTTAAAGTATATATATATATATATATATGTTGGTTTAATTATATATATATATATATATATATATTGATTTAATCATTTAGAATTATCATGACTCGGAAATCCGGCAAACACCTTCAAGTGACATATGGAACAGTAAACTTTATTATTGTTTATTGGGTCTCATCAGCAGTGCACACCGTAATCTCCACCACTGGAGATCAAACCAACAACCACAGTAGGCAGAAGCCTAAACTCTACCACTGTTTATTGTATTTATTGTAGGAAGTGTAAATTAAAATATATTGGTGAACTGTCTAGGAAACCTTGACGCTCGCTTGAAAAACACAAAAGAGACATTAGAATTTGTAAGCTAAACAATGCACCTCTTCAACAAATTTCTCAATCTAATCATAACTACGATTTAAATTCTACAAAGATGCTCAATTACATTCACAACAAAGGACTAAGAAGAATTTTCGCGGCCGGTGCTATTTCATTTTGTAATTCTTTAAGCCGTCGTCCGGGTTTTTATAGTATTTCTCCGAACTTGAGCAAACCGATTTTAAATTGCGACAATATATTCCATCCTTAGTTAAATGATTCACAGTTGATTAATGTTGGTTGTTTTTTTCTTTTCTTTTTTCTCTTACTACAAAAGTCAATACGATCTTCCTTTTTTTTTCAAAACCAACTATTTTGGGTTTTTTAATCAGTATCTTACTTTGATTAATATCATTCTTTTCTCTCTATCTCTCGTTTTTTTTGTGCTCATAAATTACTTTCTCTCACTCTTTTCTTTCTTTCTCTTTCTCTTTTCGTTCTTTCTCTTTCTCTTTCCGTCTCCTCTTTCCTCCTCTTCAAGCTCACATTCATGCCGTAAGTTTATAATACACACTAACAGTTATTCGTAAAAACACAAATCTCAGCCCTCTCCAGCATAAGGAGTTTTCTTTCTAAAATGATCTTTTTTCTTTGTTTTGTCCTTCAAGACCACTCTATCTGCCCACCAATCAATGAGATATTTCTTTGGGGAACCATTCCGTGTCTGTACAGACGTGTCTACTTTCCTAAATCCATTTCTTCACCTCATTGCGAACGCACAAATCCAAGATATCACCCGAGACCCCCCCCCTCAAAAAAAAACGGAGAATTCACACACAAGTTGAACTACCCCGTTAAAAAATTCACTTCCATCAAACAAGCGTAATTTATCTCTTTACTTCATTTGAACTGTTGCGTTCTCATTGCACGTATGGGATGACTCAACGAATCATCAGAATCTTAGTAGTTGTAGATCGATTTCTCTTTAAGCAGTTCTGATTTTTTCTAAGATATTTTTCGACTTCAGGCAGGATATAATTGACAAAGATGTAGCCTTCCCTCCATTTTTCTATTGTGTTTTATTTATTCATAGCGTTGCATAATAGAAGTATGTCATCAAATTTCACTGTCTTTAAAATTCAGGTGGAATATCCTTGAGACCTACAGCTAAATTTATTGGTGATTGAGTAAATTTATTGGTGATTTCAGAACATTTTGCCATTTTGAATTGTTCTTTCCACTTCAGAAGTTTTTCTTTTTAGCTGACAACTTTTAGTTTTGAATTTGAAAGCTTTTCTTTTTACCACAAACTTCATTTACTGCCGGCCATCGTAAAAGATAGCTCATCTTCAAAAGAATTTCTGATTTGATTGATTTGACCCTGAAAATATTCTAGATGTTATTTTTTTGTATGTTTTACTTAATTCTCATTGGTTTTTCTTAAGATTCTGCACATTGTTGTTTGTTGGGTTCATTTGTCTCCTGAAGTGTTTCAAACCTGATTTTACAGTTACTTAGCAATCAGTCCATGTATGACTCCAGACGTGATATATATATATATATATATATATATATATATATATATATATATATATATATATATATATATATATATATATATATAACTTAAAAATTATTATCCCATTTCCTCATGATGAAAAATTCTTATAATGATTCTTCATGATTAAAAGCTCTATATAATTATAATTTGTTTGAAGAATCGTTTTTGTTTAATAGAAATGGACATGTTTTAAATCAAGAATATATGTTCTTTTCATTATAAATGAAACTTTTAGTAACAAAGTTAACACAAGGAGTTGACCTGTAACAATTAATTTTTGGTTTTATTCAGCCCTACTAATCAGGATTTTAGCTCTTGATTAAAGAAAAATGTCTTTCAAATGATTTTCATATTCACTTTAATATACATATATACATGTACACACACAACTATATATATATATATATATATATATATATATATATATATATATATGTATATATATATATATATATATATATGGTATTTGTTGCTTCAATCACTACAGAATATAGATCAATAAAATAATATTTACAATGTACAATATCTGAAATGGAGGAATACAGACACAATACTTTGGTTAAAATAGTTTTTCAAACTTTTTTTACAAAGGTATAAAAAAAGAGTTTCATAATTTTTTTGTGAATTAAAAAAAAAATGTAAATCTATTTCATTGCTCTTGAGGTTATAATAATTATGCACATACGTATTTCCAGTCTTTTTAGGAAGAAGTGGCCCTGGATGTGACTGTGTCCTTTGTAAAGAGTACGGATGTAACTTACAAGACAATTCAGGTTAATTGGTCGCACAATTGCCATGACTAGTAAATTTAGCATCGCTTGCGTACAATGTTGGCCGTTGGCTCAATTGTAGAGTTTCGGCGGTGTATTCTATTGGTGCGATATCTAGTGGGGGAGATCACGATATATACTGCTGATGAGACTTAATAAGGTCGAAATAGCTGTCCAGTTTTTCTGTATGTCACACGCAAGTTTTCGCCGGTTTTTTCTTGTCATAATAATTCAATTCACCATATAATTCCTCTACTTAAAAAAAAAGTAAATGTACATAAATTTCTTATTGATCTTCAAACATACATGCAAATGATTCTCTTCTTATGTATGAAAATTAACAATAACAATAGCAGTAGGCGCCTCGAAAATCGTAAATATTTAAACTATATATATATATATATATATATATATATATATATATATATATATATATATATATATATATATATATGCTAATGCATAAGAAGTATTTCACACAAAGTAAAATCTTAAGCAAACATTTACTGGCTTGAAATCAGAGTTAACCTTTTCTAAGAACGATGCCTAACCAACGCAAAATAACCCAGTCTGCTTGGCCCATGGTTGGTGGTGGGTCATATTAATTCACGCATTATTTAAGGATATTAGTGGCAAGTCCAATGCAAACAACCATGCCTCGGATTTTGGGGCTCGAGTCACAAATTGTATCTCCAGCCACAAAAGCCGTTACGAGAAGTGATCCGATTGCAGTGCAGTTGTGACTGGGAGAGATTTTAATTAATCAAATCCGCTTTGATTAGATAATGTTTTGCTAGAAGTAATAAATCCTTATGATTGACATCGTTTACTGAATGCGACGATGTATCCCTTTAACAAAGATGTGTGAAACAAAAGTGAAACAAAGGGTCAATAAGGATATAAATCTTAATTCACTCTCGAACACGTGAGGATAAACAGAAGAATACGTTTCCATTTTGTTGAAATGTTGGAGGTGACACTTGAGAATGTCGCATATTGCACCGCTGGACAAACAACGAAGGACTCGTAGATATATAAAAATATAATCTATATTTTTATTCTTCGACGGCGACGATTGTGTATAGTAGTTTTACAGTCTGAAAGAGTTCGTACATATCTTTCTTCTGTGGCGGGGATCCTTACTGTGAAGTAATGCAACGATCGGAGAACCCACACGAGGAGCTGAAGGTCTGCTAGAGCAATCAGCGGGTCTCTCTCTTCGCTTGAGTTTAGTTGACCTCTCTCCTTCGCTTAAGCGACCTCTGGATCTTTGTCTTCAGTCCAAAATTACAGACCTTATATTCTCTCTCAAGTCTCAAGTGGAAATATTAACATCCTCTTTGCCTCACGTATATTCTGTTTATGGCTGGTTATCGGAACTTCCATACTTCCGTTCTTTTCTGGTAATTTGTCGATCTTATCTGCGAACGGATATAAGTATCTGTCCCTCTATCCATAGGCAATAAATCATATTCTTCACCATCCTCCTCTCCTGTGACCCACTTTTTTGATGTTATCTTGCGACTGCATTGAACCTGCTAAGTTCATCCACGGAACTCAGTCGCTAGCTAAGCTAGTATATAACAAGAAGCGGGGGATTTTTTTTAAAGATGCTTAAGGATTAAGACCTTTCTTGGCTCGTTTGGGCTTCCACAGTAAGTATTGCTTGAGAACCTTTCTTTTCTCCCCGATGATGGTTGGAGGTCTACGACAAAGACAAGTTTCCGTGGAAAATCACAAAATATTTAATTTGTATAACTTATTTTCCTCACTCAAATTAGAAGGACTTATACTCTTGTGTAAACGCCAGGATGTCCTTCTTCAAATTTAGTATATATATATATATATATATATATATATATATATATACGATCCCCTAACGAGGGTTGAGCACTTTCGCTAAGGAATTAAATACTTCGGTATCCCATCGCAAAAGGTAAACAAACAAAAATTGATTCCCGAGCTGACGTTGAGCCGCAGGTTTGGCTTAGGTGCATGTTATCCGCCTGACTAAAGTTACGCGGATTTTGCTTGTCTAGCCACACTGAAAAGTTTAGATACGACGTAACAGTCTATCTGTGGTTGACAATATATATATATATATATATATATATATATATATATATAATTAAACTATATCTTCAAGACATTCACCAAAATAATAACACTACCAACAATAAAAACAGTAACAGAATTGATCTATATTATAGAAATCAAATGCATTATAACTACAAATTAAACGAACACGTAATAACCAACAAGGTACATTAAACCTATCGAAAAACCGAAACAAATAAAAGTTATTTAAATTTAAGACATCAAACCTTATCGTTCAGAATAACCCTAATCCTGCCAAAATACACCTAAACTGAACAAACGTAGTTGATAAATTTATGTGTCCATTAATAGAATTCACAGAACAAACGGAATACATGTGCTTTAATAAAAGAAGCAACATCTCTACACTATATTGTAGCTCTCTGAAACTAGTAGACAAGTTCACCTACTTCGGAAGTAGTGTCTCATCAACCGAGAAAGACGTCAACACGCGATTAGCAAAGGCATGGACAGCTACCGATAGGCTATCGGTCATATGGAAGTCAGACCTGACCAATAAAATAAAACGCATTTTTTCCCAGCGGCGGTCGTGTCGATACTGCAATATGGATACACTACATGAACGCTAAATAAACGTTTAGAGAAAAAGCTTGACGGCAACTACACAAGAATCCTGCGGGCAATATTGAACAAGTCCTGGAGGTATCACCCCACTAAACAGCAGCTAAACGCCCACCTACCACCCATGAAAAAGACTATCCAAGTTAGACGAACCAGGCATGCAGTACACTGCTGGAGAAGTAAGGACGAACTCATAAGCAACATACTCCTGAGGACCCCATCATATGGACGAGCAAAGGCAGGTCGATCAGCTAGAATCTATATACAACAGTTCTGTGCCGATACAGGATGTAACCTTGAAGACCTCCCGGGAGCAATGGACGATAGAGATTGGTGGCGAGAAAGGGTCGGGGAGATCCGTACCCGCAGCGTCACATAGTCATGATGATGAGTTTACTGAAACTACGTACTGATAAATGAAATATGAATTCAATTAAAAAAAATCTCTCTGAATTAATTTTTATTTTGTGCTTGGGGTAAATTATGATTTTCATTTAGAATGCAGGGGAATACATGAACATTAAAAAAGAAAATTTGAATAGAATCCAAAATAAAGTTTAATATTTATTAGAAGTTTGTGTTTCAGATGAAATAAATTGTAATAAAAACTACGATTATGAGTAATGCATTTTATATCCTAATATAATCAAGGATAACTCTATATTGTAGAATATGATATTTTAGCCGACACCACCATTTTTAAGAGCTACTATTCTCTGTTACAGCTTTGAGGAGAAAATTAGATTACTTTGAGAGATTATTTACAAAATGTACCACTGAAGGCCACCATTCACTTTTTATACAGTGAGGTACTTTTTGGTATAATGTTAATTTTTCAGCTAGTCTACTTCCAGTATCTCTTATATTTGTTGACAGAAATTTTTTTCTTTGTTACCCATAGGTTTTACTTGAATAAATTGAAACACATTTTTATAATTTTGTTATGTTGTTTCCCGTCAGTGTATTCGAACTAAAAGATATCAAAGCTGACGTCTCCTCGCTGATTTTAACGCGTTTCTATCAAGAGATTTGTACTGAAAGATAATCGGTAATAAATGCTGTCTGACTTTGCTTGTGTTGAACTATTTCTAAACAATGTTTAGAATGAAATCAATTTTCTACAAAAAAATTCAATTAAAGATGTACACCGTCGGACTACTTACTCAAGGGATTTCTTAGTACAGGTGAAGGTTTGTGTTGGACCCGCTACACTCTTTCATGAGCTGAAACAGAAGAATGATGCTGTAATGTATCATAGATTAAAAAAAAAAATAACAACTATAAATTTTTAGTTAAGAGTTTTTCATTTTCTTAGAACAGTTGCTCGACAAAGGCTTGAATGACAAGTCTGCCCTAATATTGTACTAATAAGTGTAGAGAGAATAGATGGGCTCATGCCTTTTTCAAAAGAAAAACGGAAACACGCTCGTCAAGGATGTGAACACAGCTCATCACGTTTAGTTACGACTATAATCGCTTCACCACGTACACATCCACACACACACACACACACACACACACACACACACACACACATATATATATATATATATAAATATATATATATATATATATATAAGAATGCAAATACTCACATACATATACACACATATAGATCCATATATATAAATACAGATATAAATACACAAACACATACACACACATGTATGTGTGTATGTATTTGAGCATACGTGTGCGTGTGTGTATAATGAAATCAAAATATACACATTGTAATCAACATTGTTTCATCAATAGTTTATCAAAATTATCTAATGATTGGTGGAATAGTTAAAATATTATTTCAAGAGAATCAAATGTTGTTTTTCAACTATACAAAATCGTAATAAGAATTCATAGAATATTGCATTTAACCCTGGGTTTCAGAGTTGAGTCATGAAAATTAGAGTGTAATATTGAGATTGGAGGACATGCAAAGAGAGACAAAAATAATAAAAATAGTAAAATATCAGTTACAAAATAATTGATACTATTTCTAATTATGGTAGACATCTTTTTCAATATTTATCCTCCACTGGAAATTTCTGTTTGCTAGGAATCGGTGTTCAAAAGATGGTGTCTCTTTCAATATGACACCGTCTTTTTTAGATGACTTCTTCAGGAGTCAATATTTCTTCAGTTTTTGTTCGATATTCAAAAATTCCGTTGCCGATCTTAATCTCTTACTGTAAACTCTTGGTTGAACATTTTCTGGACTCGTCAAACGTGTCATACATTATTTCTATTGGTACCTCTTTTCGTAGACTTTACCATAAATCCAATGTCGTATAAAACACGACACTAACAGACAATACTATGATTATATGTTTTTCTTCATTTCAATCCAGGTATATTATACGTACGATTAACTAGAAATAATTGCAACACATTCATTTGTGTTGCAATTTTACTTTCATTTCCTGTGCATGAGGAGTGAGTAAAAAAGATTTTTAAAAGCAGACGTGTTTTCTCGGTCTTAAAAAATAATTTCTCTCATGAGTTACGTGGGTTACTACTAATTGGGAATGAGTGACTCTGCGTTCGTTTAAAGTTACGTGAAAGTGGCAAAGTTATTTTGTTTAGATAGTAAGGGAAATGCGATTAATATTCTTAGAAGGTCAGTGGAGGCACAATGAATGAGTAGGCTACGTAGCTAGCATTATATATATATATATATATATATATATATATATATATATCCTTCTCGCAGCCTCTTCGTCTTTCTTTCTCTCTCTTATATATATTTTTTCTAAAAAAGCAACAACCATATATATATATATATATATATGTACGTGTATGTGCGTGTGTGTGGATCATTTCTAAATATTCAGGCAAATTCCAAATGTCTTAGTGAACGAGCAAGGATGTTATGTTTCATAATCTTATCAGCTCTCATGAAATCAATACATTTGCAAAATGAATGACTAGATTACAACCCTCATATCATATCTTTCGCATATGTGTCTATTGGTCTGTCTGTCTCTCTTTATATATATATATATATATATATATATATATATATATGTGTGTGTGTGTGTGTGTGTGTATGTGTGTGTGTGTGATATCTTTTTTTAAATCTCCAGCAGCTCTGCAGCATAAGATGTAGTTTTGTAATACAATGAAACATGTTTAATATAAAATTTCATGAATAACTGGCGACTCCTGTTCAGACACGAAAAATCTTTCGGACTTGTTCAATTTCATTGCAGTCCGACACAAACACGGGGAGTGAAGAAGAACTTGTTCGGGTTTATCATGGTATTTCCTTTTTAGCCATCCTACCACTCACCGATTCATAACAAAATCTTCCCCAACTTTTCTCTTCGGGTTTCAAAGCTCTACTGAGTAGATTCAAAATATATTATTTTTTCATATTATCTAAAATACATTGTGTTATATCATCACCACCCACGCATCTCCACTTTCATTAAATCTTTATTTCACCTCAATCTATGACACGACGTAAATGTATTATTTTTACATTTGGTTTTCCTATATGAGATGACAGTTGTCAGTTTCATAACTTTGTGCACGGACGGGTCGTCGAGTACAATCACACTAAAAGACCCATGAACAGTTCTCAATCTCACCAAGCAAAACAACAAAATAATTAACATGATCAATTATTAAAAAATAATCAAATAATTAATTATCATACTAATTATTTTACAGTTTCATATTACTTGAATTGTAAAATCGATGTGAATGTTTGCTCTTTGAATTTTTGCTGCTGGAGTGTTGAAGTACCACAGAGTGAGGTGTTTATTGTGTTTTTAACGTTACTTAAAAAGTCCTTGTAAGATTTTCGATAATGACTTTAAAAAGATGCGAAAAACTTCCTTTTCACTTCATTGTATCCTTTTGAAATGCACATAGATAATCAGTCTGTATTTTTAAAATATGGGAAGCAAAGTTCGTGAGTAAAAATTGTAATTGTGAATTTGTTCATTTATTTTGTCAGCTTGGATCAAGACACAACTTGAAAAAAGAACTCGTGAAGTTACAATATACATATATATATATATATATATATATATATATATATATATATATATATATATATATATATAAAAGTTCGCAAGCAATTTCAATTTTAGTTTTTGTTTTTATCTATTTATTTCGTATATGCGTGTATTTGCAACACAGTTTGGCTATCTGAAAGCCTTCTTCAAGCCATAAAATTGTTGCTTATATGTCGGAGTCTTTTATAGAAATATTATATAGTTCTTCCCAGAATTTTAGTTGGTAAATGGGTCATAAATTATTCTGGTTAATTCTGGTCAATTACCAGTCAGCTGTCTCATCGGAGTTGTCTGTGACGGTTTTGTTAGGTGTCTGTTAATGAAATTTTTTTTTCTTCTGTCGTTATGTCAAATATGTATGTGTCTGTGTATGTTTATTGGTACTAATGCATATATATATATATATATATATATATATATATATATAACTTCTTTGTATGAGGAAATACAAAAGATGTGAGTATATTTTTACTATTGTGTTGTTTGATAACTGGTGTGACTGTGCGCACACACACACACACACACACACACACACACACACACACACACACACACACACACACACACACACACACACACACACACACACACACACACATATATATATATATATATTTACACATATGTACACACACATCCCAACACTCATATTTTTTCGGTATTAAGTGAATCAAATATGTGTCAAAACGTAGTTATTCCCATGTACAGATGTATTTTTAGCAAATCACCGATATATTTCTTTCTTTGCATGCCTCAGTGATCATTTTATCTTTTTAATTTTGGCTATTATAAATTGGTTATTTGTTTATTATAAATTGCAGTTGTTTTCTGAAGGATATGAATTTATATGTACTTTGTTAAATAATAAGAAATTAGCCAAAATACCATATTTTTAACATTAGCTTCGTCTGGCACTAAGCGCTATTCGTTGACCAAATTCACCTCGGTAATAAATGGCTGTCAGCCAAAACGTAAACCCATAACGAAACAATCGTATCTAAAGCAACAATCCCGGAAGACAGGTTATTGGTGGTTATTCACAGAATTACATTAACATTCGATCTCCATTTACTGCCATGGCAAATCAATTTATTACGCTCAACTCAAACGTGATAATCATCACATGATTTACGATGATATATTAAAATCACATTTAATAGAACAAAACATTTCATATTGCAATATATTTACGATCATTTAATTCTGTTATTTATGAACGTTCTCTCGTGAAGTGATGGTTAATCATTATTTTTAATTTGGATTCTTATTAGTCTATATAATTTATAGGTGGTGAGGAGTAACGGCCTGGCCGAACAGTTTATGGTCTCTTCGTACGAATGCCCTTTAATAACAGCATATGTTCAAGTTTACGAAAAGTGCTGAGAAAGTATTGGGAACTGAAAATGTGTTTACAAAGACAGATACTAACAATGAATAGAACGTTCCATAGCACGCATTACACATTATCCGACAAGTTTTTATTTGTCGAGGCACTTCTGAAACTTATCTTTTGATATAACGTGAACTTGAGCAGTAGTAATTTTCTTGATATTTCCCATGTTTTAAAATCTTACAATTGAAATTAATTTTCTGTTTTCGAATCTAGAAAAAAGGCACCCAGTCTACGATTGGGTGAATATACAAGATGCTGTACTCACATAGTTTTATGTTCTGACAAAAACATCTCAAAATGATCGAAGCTGCTGATAAAAGAAACATAAAAGTTGCTCTGATTTGTCTAGACGTTTTAGGTTGTTGGTTGGTTGGCTTTACTATATATCAATACGTGTTAGTTTATCTTATACTGAAGTCAGTAATTTTTTTAGCAATTATATGTTTTCAAGGGATTATTCTGAATACTAATAATTTATACAGGATTATATGATTTCAAGTAACGATTCTTTTTGATATTTTATCATCTCTTGTTAGCACACATTCGTATTCTTTCAAGCATTCCTAATACGAAAAATTTACATACTATTGAATGGTTTCCAATATTTCAATAAATTACATCATTTCAGGTTACAAATAATAATAATAATAATGATAATAATAATAATAAGAAGAAGATTTAGAAGAAGAAAAAAGAGAAACCTTAAGTGAGAAACTGAATCTCTGTTAATAACAGCTCAAAAAACGCCATAAGGGCTAATTACATTTGATAATACGCAAGAGAATAGCAAGAGTAGGCTATGTGTAGACAGATTCGAAACGGTGAGTCACATCGTAAATGACTGCAGAAAACTAGAACAAATGAGTAAAAAACTTGTCACAATTGAGTGGGAAAGGTGATTTATTGGGAATTGTGCAAAAACTAATATTTAATCATACAATCAAATGGAATATAAACAAACTGGAATCCACCCTAGACAATATGTCACATACAATTCTCTGGAATTTTGGTATGTAAACAGATCGCCTTATCCCATCTAGAAGACCAGAGCTTGCGTTAATTAACAAGGGAAAATAACTTCTCTAGTGAATTTTGCCCTTCCAGCGGACCACGGAGAGAAATGGAAGGAAGCAAAAAGATAAACAGATACTTGTATCTTGACTGAAAGTTAAAAAACAAACAAACTGTGGAGCATGAAGGTGATTGAGATTCTAATTGTGATTGGCACGCTTGGAAAAATCACTAAGGGCTTGAGACAAAGAATGGTAGAACTGGAATTTAGAGGAAGAATTTAATCTATCCAGATCAATGTATTATTAAGATAGGCTATTAGAGTCATGGTGACCTGGGGAACTTGCTATCACTCAGATTCCAGCGAAAGACAACCAGCAAATGTTGGCGTGAAAAAATCACAGGGAATAATAATAATAATGAGGGGAAAGTTGAAAATTATTTTCCGGATAATTCTTGTTGTGATAGTGGCTTCCCATAATGGGACTTGAACGCTTTGGGAAAAAAACGACCATAAGTCATATTCAGAGTAACTTAGAATACAAAAAAAAAACGGTTACAAAGAAACGGAACCGAATTAGAAACGAACGATAAAAACACACAGTTCAGGTGCATAGTCATTGGGTGCAGTTTTACCCTCGTGCGCAAAGGATATGTCAGTCACCATTCTCCTAATAAACCTCCAGACAGGAAATGGAGCTGGAGTGTTGGTGACGTCATGCCCGGAAGAGATGGTCCTGAGAATTTGAGGATTTTGAAAAAGAGTCAGTTGAGCTTGGATCATGGAAGCAGAGAGTTAAGATTGGACCATTGAGGCATAGAGTTGAGTTTTCCACCGTTGCGGCGGTGGTTAAGTTTTTTGGGTCTCGATTGGGGGAGATGAATTGAGATCTTAAACATCACAAGATGTACCGTACGTGGGGTGGAGATTGTATGGTTAGCATAACATTTTAAGAATTGTGTCTCTCTCCTCATGTCGCCATGAACCAAAGTCAAGAAATTAATGAAGGGTTCGTATCTGAAACAACTGAGTCCCGCCAGTTTTCGCCAGCATTTGTATTTGTATATGTGTTTGAATATGAATACGTGTAGTATACAATATAATACGTATTTGGTGCGCAGTGACTTGCTATGTCTTTTGCAAAAAAAAAAAAAAAGAAAGACATAGATTGATTTTGAACTTGTGTTATTCACAGTACTTTAGTCGATTAGAAACGGCTAAGAATGATGGAAATATTAAACGATGGAAATTTTAGGCGGCTGTTGTTTCAGGTAGGAGAGAGGGGACGTAAAATGAATTATAAGAACCTCAGCTCAAAAACAAAACAAAAAAAAAAACAAAACAAAAAAACAAACAAACGGAAACAAAAAGAAAAACAACTGTGCTACCCAAGCTGAAAAAGATCCGTGATAAAGAAAAAAGCAATCAAAAGACTGAAGAGAAAAAATGCATGACAATTGATAAAGTAAAGTAGACATTGAATTACAAGAAAAGAAGAATCAGAAATTATTCTAAAATTAAAAAAAAAATGAAAATGAATGACGATACGAACACTTATTTTCTGACTTTTAGTTTTTGGACTGTTGAATGATTTATAATGTTTTTATATGCTTTTTTGAATTGTTATTCTGGTTGTTATTGTAATTTTATTGGTCAAGTCGACATGAGGAGGAATGTTACATTGCATAATTGTTACAGATTACGAAATCGAAAGGAAGAAAATAGAGAAAAACAAAAGGAAAATCCTTTCACATCGATGTATTAGTTTAAAACATATTTTGTTATCTTCTATAACAAAATTATTTTATTTTGTGGGAAGGAAAGGTGTCTTATATAGTTAAGGAATGATTTTTTTATATGAATCATTTTTCGTTAATTATATTTTATCATTCAGTTTGGTAGGGCTTTGAACTATTCGGGTTAAGAGTTCAGGTTCATTGTCATTGGGTGCAGTTTTACGCTCGTGCGCAAAGGATATGACAATCACCATTGTTATAATAAGCCCCTAGACAGGAAATGAGGCTGGATTGTGGGTGACGTCATGCCCGGAAAAGATGGTCCTGAGAATTTGAGGATTTTGAAAAAGATTCAGTTAAGATATGACCATGGAGGCAGTGAGTTGAGTTCCTGCCATTGAAGCATAGTTGAGTTATCTACTGTTGAGGCATGTTGTTGAGTTTTTCGGATCTCTACCGACAGAGATCTTAAACATCACAAGATGCGCCGCGTGTCAGCATAGTATGGTCAACATGGTATGGCTAGGTAAGACTTTTAAGAATTGTGTCTCTCTTTTCGTGTCGCCATGAACCGAAAGCAGAAATGAATAAACCGTTCGTATCTGAAACGACTGTGTCCGCCTGTATTTGCCTGTTTTGTATTTGTGTATGTATTGTATTATTGTTGTAATTGGTATCATGATGATTATATTGGGTGTACAACATCTTGACAACATCGGGCTTAATAAAAACTGGCTGATAACGATCGTTTAAAAGATTTGGAATACTTGAAACTCTGAGCAAAGATAGGACATTGACGAATACTATAAAATGGCTCAGATTTAAACAACTAAACAGTAGTATTAGTTATAAGTTATTACATGTACCAAGTTGCAGCTTAAGTAACGAATTAAATTTTAAAACGAAAAGGTTTTTAAAAAATGTGATCGTTTAATATTTATGAGTTAAAACTTAGTAAAACAAACATATGAGTGTTTGTGGGGAAACCACTTAAGTTTCCTAGTTCTTCTAAGTGTACCCGGTCAAATCTATGAGAAAAGCATAAATAATAATGAATCTCTGTTTAGGGCATGATGAAATACCCCCAGAAGTATGGAAGACCCGGGAATTAGACTACATACTGCTCTGACACTGTAATGCCGTATACAACCAAAACAATACACAGATGGACAAAGGGATGCATCCTCCCCTCCCATAAGAAGGGTGACCTCGGAATAGCCAACAACTACCAAAGTATAACTCTTACATCCATAACGGCCAAGATGTACAATTCTCAACTATACAACCGCATAGAACCCAAAATTGACAACATACTTAGAAAGAACCAAAATGGCTTCCCGAGAAATCGATCTAGGACATCACAAATTTTGATTATCCGTTTGTACGTGCCGAAAACCTTGACGCAACAATATTATTTGTCGACTTCTACAAGACCTTTGTTTCCATACACAGAGGGATGATGGAGCCAATACTTCTCGCCAACGGCCTACTCAAAGAAACTGTGGCAGCCATAATAACGCTATATAAAATCACGAAGGTAATAGTCCGCGCTCTGCGGATGGAGACACAGACAACTTCGACATTGTAGCTGGCGTGCTGTAAGGAGACACATTAGCCCCATACCTGTTTATCATCTGCCTTGACTTGGTGCTTAGAACGTCTATCAATATAATGAAAGATATAACTGTTTCCAGCTGGCGAAGGAAAGAAGCAGAAGATACCCCGCACAAACAATTACGGACACGGACTACGCCGATGTCAAACCGCTTCCGGCAAATACACCCACCCAAACCAAATCCCTGTTAAATAGTATTGAACGAGCAGCTGTTAGCATAGGCCTCCATCTCAACGTAGGCAAGACAGAATCCATGTGCTTTAATAAACAAAGGCGACATCTCCACACTAAATGGTTGGCCTTTGACACTAGTGGTCAAGTTGACCTATCTCGGATGTCGTGTCTCATCAACCGAGAAAGACATCAACACACAACTAGCAAAGGAATGGACAGCTATCGATAGGCTACCGCTCATTTGGAAGTCAGCCCTAACCGAAAAAATAAAATGCAGTTTTTCCAAGCAGCTGTCGTGTTGATACTGCTATATAGATGCACTGCATGAACGCTAAAAAACGTATGGAGAAAAAGCTTAACAGCAATTACACAAGAATCCTGCAAGCAATATTGAACAAGTCCTGGAGGCATCACCCCACAAAACAGCAGCTATACGGCCACCTACCACTCATCACGAAAACTATCCAAGTTAGACAAACCAGACATGCGGGACATTGCTGGAGAAGTAAGGACGAACCCATAAGCGACATACTCCAGGGGACTCCATCAGCAATGGAGGATAGAGAGTGTGGCGAGAGACTGCCTGGAAGATTCTTGCATGCAGCGTGACATGATGATAATTGTTCTGGTATTGCCACAACCAATGAAAAACAACAAATCCAAACCTTTTTCAACACAGGACCCAGACAGTAATTCTGGGTGTTATGATCGGCAGATGCTCCCTTGAAAGCCGACAAGAGGAAGTTGGTCAGTATCCCGTGATTGTTGACTGTTCTGGTTTCAAGTACTCAAACAATGACCAGATCAACAAGTCACCTCAGAGACACCAACGGAAAAAAGAAAGGGATATGTTGGTATGAAAAAAATTTTAAAAAATCTGACAATGCAACATGACGATATAAATCAAAATATATTGGCAAAAGAAGAAACACATATTAGATATAGAGACAGAGTAAGGCAATAAAAACAAACAGTACATTCCAAAATAAATAAAGAAAAGTCTACCAATAAATACGTGGAAAATGAACGAGAACAAACCAATAACCGGATGAAAAGGAAGCAAATCAATTTGGAGGCAAATTAGGGAAGAGAGAGAACATAGCAAAAAGATTGAATGGAGAAATAACACACAAAAAAAACTATGAGGACTCGAAGAAGGCCCTAGGGAGATAATACACCGGAAATTGTTCAGAAAAACAGAAAATACTACCGAATTTGAAAACACTAGGCTATGATGGAACACATGGAATCTGGTTAAAAGAAGTCACGTCCATACAGGCCATTTGAAATTTTCAACGGGATGAGTAGAAGAAGCAATAATATCCAAATGGATGACTAAGGGGAAGAATACTCTGATAAAAAAAGCCAACCAAAATAAACCATCCTGAAGACTATTGACTTGATAACGTGTCTACTTATGATGCTGAAAGTATTTACTGCATCGCTTTGAAAGAAGTATTACTCGCTTGTATATCACAGACTGAACGGAAAGGATATCACAGTGGGGAAAGAGGAACGGTATATTTGCAATACATAGAACAATGCTTCCTCAAAGAAGGGAAACACGAGACCAAAAATGTCCCTATGGCGTGGACTGACTACAAAAAAACCTATGACATGATCCCTCCACCTGCATAGTAGATTGAAAATGAACAAGATATCCCACACTTTATCAAAAGTGTAACGGAAAAATGGAACGTAGAATTAGCAGCTGCAGGAAAACTCTAGAAGAGTTGAAAATCTCAAGAGGCATCTCCCTGGGAGAATCTCTCGTAATTACTTTTTCTCAGAGCCCTGATGCCACTCAATTATATATTTAGGAAATGCACTGGAGGCAAGAAATTGACCAAATCATTAGGAAAGGAAAATCACCTTATGAATATGGATAATATCAAGGTATTTGGCACAAATAAAAAATAACTAGAATCTCGGATACAAAAGATACATAGCCAGATATAGGAATAGAATTTGGCATTGTTGTGAGCCATGCTGATTATAAAAAGTTGGAGAAAAGAAACAACAGAGGGAATTAAATGGCAAAAAAAAAACAACATCATAACGTTTGTGGTGATGAAAAATTATGAGTACATAGGAACATCATGAGTACCTGGACATCTAAGAGAAATGAAAAAAAAAAAAGAAAAAAAGAAAAGGGTACCTCAAAAGAACTAAAAAAAAGTCTCGAAAGCAAATACTTTAGCTGTAATATCATCGAAGCAATAAAACCCTTGGCAGTTCCCATTGTAAGCTACTCTGGGTCATTCTTTAAATGAACAGGGGAGGAACTCAGGCATGTGAACCATGGGACAAGATAATTGAAGACTATGCACAAGGCCTTTCACCTGAATGATGACAGAGGCTATATGTGTTAAGAAAAGAAAGAGGAAGATGACTCGCTAGCATCAGGAATTGAATGGATTCCAAAACTCAAAAATGCCAGAAAAGGCGACAAGAAACACTGATTGCAGTAGCCCATAACAGCAATGGTAACACGAGAACAAACACAAAAACAACAAAAACTAGAAAAGAAAAATGGAGAAAAATACCTCCAGGGATACTACAAACCACAAACTTTTGATATTACACAAGAAATGACCTGGACATGGCTTAATAATGGAAACCTTAAGAGAGAAACCGAGTCTCTGTTAATAGCATAAAATAATGCTAATTATATAAAAGCAAAGATTGATAATACGCTAGTGTAGGTTATGAGAAGACAGAGAAGAGACAGCTAATCAAATTAAAAGTGCATATACTAAACTAGCAAAAAAGAATTACGAGACTAAAAATGACTGACAGGGTTATGTTATCCAATGTGATTTGTGCAAATATTTATGAGCAGTATCTATACAGCCTTGATATGCTTCAAATAAGTTCTTAGTATTCACGAGTTCACCGATCTGGAATAGAACTTGTTTATGTTTTGTTTCTTTTATTGTAAAATCAGACTCGAATTGGAATCGGTCTCTTTTGTATACAAAAGATAAACTCTTTCTCGCTATCAGATTCATAATAGGTCCTCCCCTTATTCCTCAAGAAACAAACTAATCTGCACTTCTGAATAGAGTGTTAAAACTTCTCTACAAAAATTAAATAACTTTTTGTGTATTCATGCTTCTCTGTGCACGCATAACATAAGTAGGTAATATCGAAAGCGTTATCGTCTCCGTATATGATTTTTCGAAAAAAAAAAGATAAAAAGAAAATTATGCTCAATTCATTTTCCTTTTTACATCAAAGAAACAATCTCTAGTCTCACTATGAACAAATATGGAGTCTCATTGGTTAAGAGATAAAAATATTGTGTGTTCATATGCAGATGTCTATTTTACTGTCTATAATATACATTTACCAGACCCACTCGCCTTTTGTTCGAGGAAACGCAAGGATTTTTTCTTCGTGTGGCTTTGGAGAGTCTCGAAGAGAGTTGACGGTGAAAAAGACGGGATGATGAGATGACGATGACTTCACATCAAGGAAATGAAAAAGTCTGACACATGGTCAGAGAAAAAATACCAATAACTTTATCATTGGTCTTGTAAGCCACCCCTAGACCAGTCTGAAAATCAGGGTGACTTCAAGTGATATTTTCGAGTCAATCATTTGTAATTCAATGAATCATAGTCCACTCCCAATAGGAGAGCAGTTTCGCTGAATCTAAAATTTAGGTTATTATTTAAAAAATTATCATGTGACCATTTCTCACACCTACCATGAGACTTCTCGTGGTTGAGCTTTTGTTTTTGATTACACAGCCGAGCATCAAATTCACTTAGTTCTCTGAATTTTCCGTCTCTCCTTCTCTTTTACTCTTATTCTCTTGGTATCGTATTCTTGTATTTATAAGAAAAGACGCTGTGATTAATGCTAATTAAAAATATCGATCCGTCTTACTCAAGACAATCTTGTGTTTTCTTTTATGCTTTTCTTTTGGCTTTTTAATTACTTTCTCGAATTTTTACTATTCAGCTTTCGTGCTTGCACGTTTTCCGCGTTTGTATTCGGCATTTCGATATTTACTGCTGGCGTCCCGGAAGATATTTTGTTCGTGAACACAATCGAAAGAATCAAACGGAAACGTATTCATTTCACAAGCATACTTACGTTTTTATATAGCATATACGTTGACATCTTTTAACATTTTATTCTGTTCTATATACATCATATTGTATATAATATTCTATCTCTTTTTCCCCCTCTTTCTATATATATATATATATACATATAATGTGTGTGTGTGTGTGTGTGTGATGAGGTATAATACATATTGTCACAGTCGGTTTCGAGCCATCAGTGATTTTCAAATAAGTAAGTGTCACATTATTTTAGTTTATCGCAAGTTTTTATTTGAACGGTCCCTTTATGCCACGAGTCCTTCAAACCGATTACTTCTTTGTATTCAGCAGTATTTTTTGTAATTGTTTGATTTGATTTTTCGCGGTTTTCTTTTCGTGCACTGGCCAAACTTTCTGAGAGACGTGGGGAAAGCAGTATGTAAACTAAGCTTAAAATCGAATTTGACAATACCCGCTTCTAAAAGAATGTTTAAAATCGGCCTGTTGACACAAGTGTTACTGGTACATCATCAGAAAATTGATACATAATCGTGAAACTGTCAGATAAGCAATCAGCTTGGGGCATTCTATTCATAAATAAATTTTCAGAAAGATTTTAACCCTGTGTTGCAGAAAACTCTTAGCAATGGCCCAATCACAGATATTGAGCACTAAAAGAAAAAAAAGCAGTAAAAAAGTAAGTTGTGCTTATTTCACATTATTAATCAGCCCTGTTTGGCGAGGTTAGAACACGCCTTTTGCATGCCCATGTAGAGGAGTAAGACCTCCAAAAAATAATTTCCTGTCAATGATACTACACTAAATAAGGTGGTGTAGCGTCTGTTCTACGACCCTAGGGAGTATAGAGTATATTTTCATTGCAAGTATTCACAGATACATTCTGACCTGGATTGGTAGTATGAGTTAGATCCAAAGGGATTTTAAAAATGATTAAATAGGAATATCTTAAACCATAAAACTATGCACAAACAAATGATAATGATCAAATAGAATTATTAATAATATATAAGAATACCTGAAAGCATTTAACTCTTTGAAGATGTCGTAGCCAAAAACATTAGCTTTTACACCACGTGGTCTCCTTCACAGATTAGTGGATTTAAGAATAGTTACTCGAATCTGCAATAGTTTATTGAGGATAATCATTTTTATTGTTGCTGTTGTTGGGTTGAGTCTTAATTTATTGATTAAAACAAGTCCTAACAACGCATTTCAAACTTCCAATGCATTTAACGTAGCCTGAAATCAGCTGATTAAAACTGTCTTCAACTCATTCATCTTCCTGTGAATAAGTGCTCCCTAAAATGTAATTTTTAAACCCACGCTCCAAAAATTGCGGAAGTGAAAATTCGTGTTCAACATGAGCTTAAGAATGATAAAGACGCTACAAAAACAGTTTTAAAAATGTTCTTTTCATGCTAAGGTGTTTTTACTGACAGCGAAGTTTGAGATTTTAAAAGTTTCGTCCTGTCGATACGTCACTGAGAGGTTACTACCAACGAGGATACTCATTAGACCTTGAAAAGATTGATGAAATAAAATCTGCACAAAAGTACTCGAAAACTGACCTTATCACATCCGAATTCCAAATCTACTTCCACTTCGAAACAATTATACATAAGTGTACATGCTGGGCGTTTGGGTTCCCCATTTTCTGAGAGCAAAGAATAAACAAGTTCGCATACCCATCATGACAAGACTTCTTTTAAGGGGACTTAATCAGCATTTTTTAATAAATGCCATTATAGGTTCGGAGGCTTTGGTGTTTTATGACAATGTTTAACACAAATGGCAGGGGACGGACAAGGATAAATCTACGCAGCCTACTCCAAAGCGGAGTTTCAAGGTAGAAAACTTATATGGTATTATTCAGTTTGAGTTTTTAAACCTCAATTAGAAACTCAAAACTGATTTATGCTTTCAGCAGCTGAAACGTGTTCATGAAAATCAGAGAAAACGCCCCACACTTATCAGTAGTTGACGCATTTTGATTCACGGTTATAACGCAAACCACATTCAACAAGCATCAAATAGGAAAAAATATGGGATTTAGACAGGTGTGTTCTTCTCCACACAACATACTTTGCGTCAAGTTATTTCCATCTTTTTTCTTGTCTGAAAAATGCACTGAATTTTTCTTCTCAAAGTTAGTCGAAAGCGTTTGTTGAAAGTATCTTGGGCTGGAAATAAACTGAACCTTACTGAGAGGAATCAACAAGCATACTGATGAATGATAAGAGGTAATTCAAAATAATGGCGAATATACTCTAGATTAAAATGCATTCATTATTAAATCATTCATGAAGAAAATATATTTTACTTAAACGGAAATTGTTTATGACTCAACCTATTATTAGTTACTTGAAACCATGTAATTCCTTGAAAATCATTGGCGCCAGATTGGAATACTTGAAAAAATATAACTGTTCAGCTAAAGGATTATAAACACTAAGAGGTGAAAGTTTAAAAAATACACTTGATCATTGAACTTATGATTACGATTACAATCAAAGGTTTACAAATGAAGCAAATTTCGACATATATCTTTTTCATCAAGTCATCGATGGAGTCCCTTGACGTTCTCTTGCCATCTGTCCATATTATCACTTGCTCTTGGATGGTCCTCCAGATTTAACCCAGTGTTCGCACAGAGCTGACGTAGATTGTCGTTGCTGGTCGGTCAACTCTGATCATATTTACCAACCCCTCCGCTCGGGCAGGATATGACACACGGTCAATTTTTAAGCGGAGTTTAACTGGTTTGAATTCAGAGTTTTCCTTCTCCTAGACTAGTTGCCTCACCAAGGCTGAAGAACATAGTCTGCCCTACTATTTACCCATAGCTGGAGGGAGAATAATTGGATTCATACCTTTCCCAAGGGTATTAGTGCTATGTGAAATGCAATCAGTCTCGTCCAAGATTTGATCGGTCAACTCTGATGTTCAAGTGCCTTCGACTGGGCTTTATCTGATCTCCATTGGAGAAAATAGAAAATAAGTTTATCTTTATTTTGCCAGCGTTGCTCGGAATGTATTCTTTGTTTTACATGGACTCTTTCTGGGATGGGAGGTGAGTAACGATACATCTGCTCTTGGGGTAGGGTTCATTCCAGGATTTGTTCAAAACAACACGAAATATTCTTGCGTGGATTCAATCTAGTTTTTTTTCTTTGGATGCTTTTTTAGAGTCCAGGTAATGCAAATATACAGAAGTACCAACGTAGCCACAGTTCAGAAGAAATTCCGTTTAAATTTAAAAGAGATCAGATTTCTATATGATCGACATCTTGTCAATAGCGGTCTATTCCTGCCTTATGTTGCCATCACTTTGAAAAGAATAGATATTGCTGACGAGGTATGAAAACTGGTCGATCAATTTTAGGCGTTTGTTACTTAAAACGAAGATGTCTCAATCTTCTTCTTTAATGAACATATGAACTCTGTTTTACCTGCATTTACGTTTACGTAAAGGCTTATGCGTCTTGCTACTTGGTCCAGGCAATTCAACAAGAACTCGGCTTAGCCAGCAGTATTTGCTAGAAGTGCTTGGTCATTTATATAGTCTGCTTCTTTCATAGTTTCTCCAGGATATCGTTTGCTTCTCGTCTATTTTAATGTTTTTATTTGATTTACTAAAGTTCCTACTACGTAATTTAGGCTGATTATAAACAGAAATTGTTCTAATTTATCTCATTGCAAAACTCAAGTTAAAATGTCAAAAAAGTATTTGTCTCTATCACCGCTTTCGTGTTTTTATAAAGCCTCATTATAGCGGAAGCAGTTTCTTCGGCAAGACTCTAAGCTCATAGTATTTGTTCCATCTTCCCTCTATGTATGTAATCAAATGCCATGGAAAAATATTCGAACAACTGTGGAGCCTCCAGATGTTTTGCACGTACTCCCTCGATTATCAGACGGATTGTCAGAATCTGATTCCACCTAAGAATTTTTCAACTTCAGTTCGGATACGATTTAGAAAACATTATAAAACTTAGCTGCTATAACAGTAAGAGCTATGCTTCTATATTTCATAAGAAGTTTGCATGCCGTTAAACCAATAAAATAATTGAAAAAAACTGTTCAAACCATTGAAAAAATTCTTATATATAGTAATCCACAGACAGATCTGTTTCGTTCTATCAGAACTCATCAGTGTGGCTAGACAGTATCTTCCCATAGCTGGGATCGAAACCCGGTTGACTCAAACGTCAACCCAAAGCTTCTAACCATTCAACCCCGAAGAAATATTAGCTGCGAAGTAAATTTTAAATGGTTATGAATCACAATTACTATTGTTTACATACATCCGTTCAACGGTAGCCGAGACCCCAATTCAATATATATATATATATATATATATATATATATATATATATATATATATATATATATATATATATATATATATATATATACTCTTAATCGGTTAGAAACAGTAACCAAAATATGCATGTTTTATAAATCCCGATAACCAGATTGAAAATACCAATAGTTGTAAAGGCCACGAAGAAACCAAATTATCAATAAGTAATTCATACATTTACAGGAAAAGACTGCGAAAACTGGATAAATACCTGAACGTTACCGGAAAGCTGATAAAAGTTATGGAATACCAAAATGATAGTTGTATGAATCATGGTTGGAGCTCTTGAAACAATTCCAAAAACCTTTGAAAAAGACTGGGAGAACTAGAAATTCGAGGAAAAATCCAACAAGTCCAGAGTACAGTACTGCTCTGATTAGCTAAGATATTGAAATGTGTCCAAGAGAGTTGTAGAGATTTGCTGTCATTCAAAATTCAGTGAAAGCCCCCAATTACTACTGGTGTAAAAAATCAGTAAGAGAAAAAATAACACCCTTAGTCAAAGGCCCTCTGAATAAAGTTAAAGTGGAGAAAAATAACTAATCAATTAAGCTAGAAGCAACCGGCACAATTTTTATCTTTATTTTGATGTCCTAATTTTAGCACCACTTTACTTTTGCTAATGTAGAAATTAACTAATTCCTGGAGACTACAGAATGCTCAGATTTTTTAAAAAATACAACTTATAACATAATTTACCTCCTCAAATGCATCAGCTTTCATGTAATTTGCTCTTCTATGTTTGAGGACTTTAGAGTTTTAAACTTTAGTTTTCAATCAAAAGTGGATTATATTTTCATATTTTCTGTTTCAAAGGCTTGCCTTATGGTTGTTCCATTTTTTTTCAATGAACCTCCATGATGTACATATATAATTTTAAAAAAAATATCCTTCTTTTATAAATTTTAGCTGTGTTCTGATATATTATATATTTCAGACAACTTTAATCTAAAAGACTGTGTTTCGTTTCTGCATTTACGTCCAGGCTTTTAGAAGCTTTAGAAATTGTTATGTCTAAATTTAGATCGCTAAATTGTATATATTTCTTAAGCAATACACCTTTTTAGTATTATTATCAACTAATTCACTGACAGTTTATTGGTTATGTCTTTTAAACAATTATTTAGTTTCTCACACTCATATGATTCAAAGTAAATAAAAAAAAGAAAAAAGAGAACCTGCCGATTAGTGGACTTTGCCGTCCCCGTTGACCACAGAGTAAAATTAAAAGAAAGTGAAAAGAGAGTTAGATATCTCAACCTTGCTAGAGAACTAAAAAGAAACCAAAAAAAACTGGAATATGAAGGTGACAGTGATATCAATTGCAATTGGTGCCCTTGAACAATGACCAAATGGTTAGTAAAGAGATTATATGATAAAAAAATACAAATAAGCAATTTATGCATTAATTAAAAAAAATCAGTTTATTGTATTTTTATTTTTGCTTTTTTTCATGTTTTCAGAAATGATTGAAACTGCAAATCACAGAAGTTAGTGACATTGTTCAGTAAAAATTATTTTATTTTTCATAGTGTTCTACTTGCTGGCGTTTAAGTACTTTTTTTTATCCAACACATTTATTAAAACGAAAATTTTATCACATATTATTTTTTCTTTTTTAAATTTCTTTTTTGAATAAGAATTATTTTCTGTTATCAAAGTGTCTTCATCTGATTTTTACATGATCTCTCTGCTATCGTAGACACCAATCACCGAGCTCTCCATTTAAGAGATATATGTTTTATAGTCAAAATGTGTTTTAAAATTCTGGTGACTCTTTTGATTAGCATTTGTTTATTCAGGTGCTTATATAACACCCAAATACTTCCATAAAAGGCAGTGTTTTGAGGAACATTTAGTTTGATGTTTTAACCACACACACACACACACACACACACACACACACACACACACACACACACACACACACACATATATATATATATATATATATATATATATATATATATATATATATATATATGTATGCATATGTATGTATACTGCGCGCGCTTGTATATCTTGGTAAATCAATATGTTCCTCTTTATGCTGCAAACTTTTCCCTTCAAACTATATATGCCGAACTGAACTCTAACGTTTGCTGATGACTTCTCTTGTCAGCAACTATAACGCGATTCTACTCTATGTATTTTAACCTGGGAATATTTACGATTAATTTTTAAGTTCTATTCCAATCCCAGTCATCTGCATTGTATTTGTCACCTGAACCCAGTTTGATTAATCCCTGAAACATGCTATTTTTTGTACCTGAAATCTTTTCCATTTCTCATAATGTGCATTAGGAAGCCATATTGTTTTTGCTCATCCATTAACCTTTCACAAACCCCAACAGAACGAATGTGTTCATTTAAATTTATTTTCCAATTAATTAGATAAAGAAGATCTGATTTGCGCGCTTCTGATGTTGGAATTTACGATTAAAACTAAGATTGAGATGTTGAATCCGTGCAATTTCTACAGTTTAATTAAATACTACCGCCAATGATAAAATATCAATATGGCATTTTTAATGGTATATCAAGGAAATATATGTATAAACATGTTATATAAACAGTTGATAATTACTCAAACATGCAAATACACACGCACATACTCATATATAGATAGATAGATTTTAATGGCATGTCAACTCATCTATGTTTATTTTATGATTTAATATTAGGAAATTAAACGCATTTTACATTCATATTTTGTATAGTTGTTTATTGAGACTTTTTACACTCAGTCCACTTAAATACCAATCTTTTTTAAACAGATCCATTTGACTCATAGATGGAACCCTAACTGATACTAAATTCTTGGACACATTGTAATTAGGAATAATAGAAATGGAGTGATACATCACATTCTTCAGATTTCTTGAACTTCAGAACAGGAGCCACGCCACCAAATGCAGTTTAATTGTATAGTGAAGCGGACCACTTATTTGTTTTTCCCCCTCAGCTTGGACACAGCAGTCACTTCAATGTACTTAAAAACTCCTTTATGTAGAACACAGGGTCGCAGCTATACAATTTCAGTTAGTATGTTTCAATTTCTATTGCAAGCGGTTTTTGTTGGGCAAAGCTGCTATCCTATCACTCGCTGACTTTGGATTTCTTCATAGACAAGTCAGCCATACTACAAAGCTCAATCTGTCCGTGTATTTACCCACATGTAGGCGGGTGGGGTAGAGATGAACTCATGCATTTTTTAAGGACATCAACTTAAAATGTAACGGAAACTTCCTCGTCTTGGATTCGAACTTGGTTTATCAACTTTATTTTCTACGACGATAACAATCAACTTCTTTTAACTTAACAAATTTGTCTTCAATATTCGCTGTGGTTCTGTAATTCCCTTAAAAATTCACTAAAATCTATAAATAAAATGCTATGCATTGACCTGCAAGAAAAGCGATGAATTTGAGTAAAGTTTTCGAGAGACGAATGGATTCAAACTTCTCTCTCAATATTTCGAATATTTCGAATATTTCAAGTCTTGGATAAGGCTATTCTCTTTTTATTTTTGCTCATGCCTTTGAGAAAGGTATAAATTATTCTCTTCCTCCACTCCAACGATGTGTAAATTATATGGTAGACTGGCTTTACCTTTGCTTAGAAATGCAGTTTCTGAGTAGGAAAATACTGAACTGACAGCAACTTTAGTTTGTGTGAAAATCGATATTTTATCACATTCTGTTCGTGGCTGAGAGGTTTTTTTAATACATATCAATATGAAATCACGGTGGGAAAACCACAAAAACATCCGGCCAAATGCGATGAAAATAAAAGCACAATCAATGAGAGTATTCTAAATAAATTCTTCTTGGTATCAATTACCTCATTGATATACTTTAAGATAATATACGAATACATGGCCATCAAACAGAAGCCAAGATTCTTACCCTTTTCTTTCAGTGAGAAATTAAACATTTTGCTTTTTGAACATCTGTCGCTAAACTAGTTTTCTGTTCACAGGGAAACAATTCAGAATATGTACAATAAAATACAAATTCTATTTGAGTATTTACTCTTACTTTTAGTGAAATTTGCGACCCGCTATGCGTAAATCAAAACAATTTGCCATCTTCTTTATACTGACATTTATATTTCGGTCGAACACAATTTCTGCAGCGAAAGCAATCTATTTATTTTATGTCCATTTGAATGAGGTTTATCCAAATTAAGTACCATGAAACAAGAGTAAAAAGAATCAAAACTTACAAAGAAACAAACAAAAAACAAATCGACAATAATCGATAAAAGAATAAAGAAAAAGTTTTACATTTACGAAGCCTCAGTTAGATTGTCGCAAAATCAAAAGTAATTCTTCTTGTCGGTTAGGGTTGTAGAATACACCTTCTTCACCTCAGTTGAGGAATGAGACCTACATAAGGAATTTCCTGAGTAATATTTTATTGTTATTTTGAATGCAACCCAACACTAAAAGGTGATATGAATTTTGGAAGCTGCTTCTAATTTCAGTAAAACAAGCCAAAGCCTGATGATTTTAATGAAAGTCTTATTTTTGCTCAAGATAATAGAAATGGACGGATAAGTCATGAAAAGTATGAAAAACAAGAGCTATCAAAAAGTGGTAATTTACGAAACTTTTTGCTTAGATGTGGCACATAAAAGGGGTACCCAATGAGACTCGAACTCAAAGAGATATCAAAAAGTGGTGTAACACAAAATACAGAAAACAAAATTATAACAGAAACCTGTAACACAGCGTCAATATTAACACCAAATGGAAGAAACAACGAAGAATTAATTTTAAAACATCCTGTCCATAAAGAAGGGCAATTACCATCCTCATGTAATCAAGACTGGAAGAAAGTTAAAGTAGAAAGCAAAAATGATTGAAAAATTTACCGACCGGAAATATAAATGAATCAAGCAATCTAATTTATGCAGCATCAAAGTTATTCAGTGACAAAATTAAAGTTCTACGATGGGACGCAAACATAAATGAAAAGGCTGGATGGACGAGGTTAGAAGGACAAATAAAGACAAGGTTAGAACAAGCTAAATTATTTGGAAGGAAAAATACGCAAGGACACAAAAGAATAAATAGACTAAAAAAAGGCAATCACAGACATGACAAACAATTCAACAGAAAGAAATAGACTAAAAAATATTAGCAAAAAGAGAAATTCGGGTCAAATAATAAAAGCAAGGCAGGACCTTCAAAAACAATGAAAGCAAAGTTTTCGAATAACTTTGATGGATGAAGTATACGGGTAAATGAACAACCGGACAAAAGGAAACAAAATATTTCCTGGGAAAGATATAAAAACACAAAAATATGGCAGGAAGGCTAAATTGATATATAACATGATAAGAAAATTGCATGAAATTGAAGAAGAGAATCAGATATTTATACAAATTGACTCACTAAAAACCACTCTAAGGAAAATACCAAACTGGAAAACGCCTGGTTATAATGACATTCATTGTTTATGGTTCTAAAAATTCATTCCTATCCACGACTGATTGGCTAAGTAACTTCAGTGATGTATCCCATTAACAAGAATAACCGAATGGATAATAAAAGGGAAGATTACTCTGATTCTGAAAGATCCCAAAAAGTAACTATCTGCCTTGTCGGCTGGGGCTGTAGAATACACCGACTGCTTCTCTGCAGAGGGCTAAGACTCCCCCAACGAGTGTCCTGATATGACACTAAACAATCTGATGGTAAGGTTCCAGCAATGCCAGGGCTTTGGGGAATGCGGAGTACCCCTTTATTACCGTTGCTCCCAGGTCCACTCTGGTCCGGAGTGGTAGCACCTTATAAGAGTCCTATCTATGGGTTAAATAGAAATAAACGGTGGTTGGTGTTTACTGTTTTTAAACATTCGAACTGCATATTTATGCTGAACTGCATTGTTTAAAATAGAACTGTTTTGACATTAAAACTGCGTACTAATACTAAACTGAATTATCTGAAATGAAACTGTTTTGAAACTGTGTATTGCCCAGTCGGCTGGGGCTGTAGAATACACCGACTGCACCTCGGCAGAAGAGTAAGCAAAACGAGTGTCCTAATATGACACTAAACAATCTGATGATGAGGTTCCAGTGATGCTAGAGCTTTGGGGAATGCGGAGTACTCCTTTATTGCCATCGCTCCCAGGTCCACTCTGTCCCGTCGTGGTAGCACCTGACAGGGCCCTATCTATGGGTTAAATAGAATTAACGGCATATTTATGCTAAACTGAATTGTTTGATAAAACTGAATGGCTTGGGGTAGAAATGTTTTTGGCAATTAAACCATACTTACATTTAATCTGCCTGCTTATGCTAAACTGAATTATTTCAATCAGAACTGTTTTTGACATTGAAACTGTATTTACACTAAACTGAATTGTTTAACATATAATTATTTTGAGATTTAACTGTGTGTAAACAAAATCTGTGCTAATACTAAACCCAATTAGCTGAATTAGAACTGCTTGACATAACTGAATGGCTCGAAATAGAAATGTTTTTCACAATTAAGCTGTACTTACATTTAAACTGCCTGCTTTGTCTAAACTGAATAATTTGAAATTAAACTGTGTTTGACATTGAAACTGTACTTACATTAAACTGAATTGTTATATATAACGGCTTGAATAGTTTGAAATGGAAATGTTTTTGACAATTAAACTGTGTAGTCATGCTAAACTGAATTGTTTGAAATAGAACTGATTATTTACATAAAAATGGATTTGGCGTTAAAGAACCTCCAAAGGTTGATATGCCATAAAAACCAAAAAAACCAAACCAAACGCAACTATCCCCAGCAAATACAAAGAAATAACGTGTTTGATGCGGAAAATCCTAACCGCACAGATGAAAGAAAAAATATTATTCATTTGATTTCTGAAGTCTACTTCTCTCAAGAAAAAACCTGCAAAAGAACAAGCGGAACAGATGAGCTACTTTATACAGATAAATATCTTCAAGCAGGTCAAAACTAGATGAAAACTGTTGGCGTTGCATAAAAAGATTATAATAATGAATTGGATATGCTCCCGCAAACGTGTACAATAGAATGTTTGAAAATGTTCAAAATATCCAGCAAAATCATAAACTTCTTCACGAAATCTATAGAAAACTAGAAAGTGAAATTAGCAGCCGGAAAACAAACTCTAGCAGAACTGACAATCCATTGAGGCATCTTCCAGAGAGACTCCTTCAAGCCATTACTATCTTTTATTGCAATGATGCCAAACAATAAGTATATGCGACATAAAATCTAATTTAGTATTAAAGACATGTTCTATGCAAGTAGGGAGAAATTTTAAAAAAATGGAGGAAAGTAACTAACAAATCATGGGATCATTAGAACACTATCGGTAAAAGATAATTACAAGTATCTTCGAATACTGGAAGCATGCACCATCAAACAGAGATAAATGAAAAAAATAATAAATGAGTACCTCAGATAAAGAAGAAAACTTCTGGAAAGTCATCACCAGAAATGACATTAAATGAGAAAACGCTTGCGTTGTAAAATACTCTGGACCATTATTGAAATTGACGAGGGCAGAAATCAGATAAATGAATAAATGGACAATGAAAATGGTGGTGATGCACAATACCTATTACTCGAGTCAGATTAAATGTATCAAGAAAATATGAAAAGGGATTCGCCAACACTGAGGAGTGTTCAGTTGTAATAATTCGAAGACTCCAGGTATAAACAAAAAAGAGCAAATAAAATCCGATTTCAGCTGCCAGCAGCAGCAACGTCATCATAAAAACAAACAGTAAAACAATAAAATCAAGAAAATAAAGATGGTAAGAAAATAACTAGATGAATATTTCAAATGACAATTTGGGGAGACTGCATTTGAGATTACCAATACAAGGCTAAGATTAAGAAACCTCAAAAGAGAAACGGAATCTTTTTCAATAGCAGCATGAAATAATGCCATAAGGAACAATTATATAAAAGCAAAAATTAATAAGCTACAGAATAGTAAGTGTAAGTTATGTAACAACAGATTTGAGACTGATAATCACATAATAACAAAATTCAGCAAGCTATCCCAAAAAGAGTTCAAAACTAAACATGATTGGTTGGAAAAATTGATACATTGAGAATAGCTCAAGATATTAAAGTTTGCTCATACTGATTAATAGTATATGCAAAACCAGAATCTGTTCCTCAAATGAGACGCATAAAATTATCTGATATATTAAGATAAAAATGGTCACTGACTTCCGGACGGAGGACCAGACCAGTGTTAATTAAGGAGAAGAAAATAACTTGTCATCTAAAGGATTTTGCTGTTCTAGCAAACCACTTTAGGAAAATAAATGAAAGAGAAAAGATCCGCAAATATTAGCCTCGTAGCACATAGAGCTGTGGACTTCACTAGAGTTAAAATGTTGTTGAATATGAAGATGGCACCAATACAATGACAACATAAGCAATCAGGTCAATCCCCAAGAACATAGAAAAAATTACTTGGGAACTAGAAATGCGATGAAGAACAGCATTATTGAAAAGTCTTTGAGAGTTGCGGAGATTTACTGTTTCTCGGGCTCCAGAGAAAAAAAAACAAGTCACTGTTGTCGTGAAAAATTCGCAAGGAGTAAACTAATAATAATAATGGTAACAATTTATGAACACATTTAAATGATAGCAAATGATTATTTGACCTATAAAGGGGAACCTAACACTAACTACCACTCCGGTCCAAAGTGGAATAAGGATTTATGGCAATAAAGGTGTCCTCATATTCGTCAGTGTTCCAGGACTGAAACCTAACCATCAAATGGTTTAGTGTCCAATCCAGGACTCCTGTTCAGGGGAAGGGTATTACCTCTCAGCAAAAATGCAGTCTGTCTATTCTATTGCCCCATGTTATTGGGTTGATAATAATACCTCAAAGAACACTGAAAAATATACCCAATTAGAAAATGCCAGGCCATAACGGCATTCGTGGATTCTGGTTTAAAAAAGAAAAAAATATCTATCCATAAAAAATCTGAGAACTGAGAGGATGCTTAAAAGAAGCAGATATATGCAAATAGATGACTAAAGGAAAGCTTGATAATAAACTGTCAAGGAATGTACAAGATGTCCGACAAAGTAAAATACTTAATCAAAAGAGTAATAAAAAAAAACTAGATAGTGAATTTGATCCCAGGAGAAAAAAAAACTTTTCCAGTGGAGAAAATTCAGAGGGGTATCTTCCAAGGAGATGTGATTTCACCTTTACTCATTGTGATAGCAATGATTCCACTTAATTAAATACTTAGGAAAAGCAGAGGTGGATGCAAATGTACTAACCCGAAAGAAACAGCTTGATGTCATCCATGCGGACATCATGCTATTTGACAAAAATAAAAACGAATTGGAGATTCTAATACAAACAATAAGTCAGGTAGGAATAGAACTGTCAAATCAAGAAAGATTCAACATTCTTGTAGAAAAGGATTTTTTGTAGTACTTGGAAATATTGGAAGTAGACACCAAGTCGATATGAAAAGAAATAAAAAGAGTATCTCAGATGAACTAGAAAATATCTCGAAACTAAGCTTTGCATCAGGAATCTCATCAAAAGGATAGACACATGGGTTGTCCCACTTGAAAGATTTTCGGGACCATTTTTAAAATGGACGAAAGAAGAACTTCAACAAATGAACCAGAGGACAAAAAAGCTACTTACGATATATAAAACTTTACATCCGAAAAATGACATAGGCAGATTGTATGCCTCAAGGAAGGGAGGAAGAGGACTTCCTCGCAATGAAGATAACATCAATAGGAGGACCGGAATATTACACAAAAAAGAGCAAAGATAAGCTAATTACAGCAACAAGAAACTGCACAAACAACATTAAGATCAACAATAACAAAGAAAATAAAAAAGGAAGAAAAACTATATGGATATTTCAAGTTGCAAACCAACAAAATCTCACAGAAGAACAAGACTTAGCTATGAAAAGGAAACCTGAAGCGAGAAACTGAATCCCTTCAAATAGCAGCATAAAACAACAGTAAAAAAACTTACAATGTCAAAACAAAAATAGGTAAGATGCAACAGAATAGCATGTGTCGGTTATGCAGTGATCAACAAAAAGAGCATTAATCTGGTAATTCAACTACAGCAAACTAGCACTAAAAGAATCTAAGGCTAAATACGATTGTCAGCGAAGGTGATCCACAGGTAATTGAGTAAGAAAGGCAAGTAACAATACAGGAATACTAAACACTTGTACCAGGTAATAGTAAATGGAATCAGACCCCCGGGGATTAAATAAAGGAAGTGCTTCGAATTTCCGTGAAGGCTCCCTAGTTCAACAAGAAACACGGCCGTAACTTTATGTATATATTGGTCAGTCATCTCTTAAGCAAAAACATATTGAATTTTCAAGAGTCTATGACAATTTTAAATGCACATACGAAAAAGGTCTAAGAACTTATCATATGCACCACGTAACAATAAAAATGAAAACTGTGAATGATAGAAATTTTCCGAGAGATGACATAGATAGTCTATATGTGTCAAGAAAAGAAGGTGAAAGACGACTCGCCAGTATTGAAGATTGTGCAAATGCATCCATGCAAGGATGAAATGAGAAGATTTAAAAATAAGTTTAATTACTGTATCAAGTAATGACAATGACAACATAAGAACAAACAGAAAATAACTAGAAAACAGGAATGGGAAGACAAACAATTATGTGGATACTTAAAGCGACAAACAGGCGATATTGCTAACAAGAAGATCCAGGCGTGGCTAGAAAAAGGAAAAAAGAGAAACTTAATCTCTTCTAATTGCAGATTAAAACAACTTCATGAAGACCGATTATATTAAAGCGATAATAAGCAGTCGAATAGATTATGTGGAGATAGGGGTGAAACGGTTAATCACATAAGCGAATGCATCAAAGTACCACAAAATAAGTTTAAGATTAAGCTCCAATTGGTGGGAAAGGAGATTCACTAAGAATTGTGCAAGGGATTAGAATTAGCCATATTACCAAATGATATATGCCCAAACCAAAATCCATTCTTCGGAATGAGACTGATATAATTCTCTTGAGATAAAGAGATACAAACGGATAACTTAATCTCAGCCACAAAGCTAGACATACTGTTAATAAAAAATAACTTGTCGTCCACTAGATTTTGGCATACCAACGTATCATGTAAAACCCAAAGATCAAACTAGTTTGAACGTGGTTGGTCGAGTCCCCTCCTTAGGGAGACCCCCGTTTTTGCAGATTATATGTATATATATATATATATATATATATGTGTGTGTGTGTGTGTGTGTGTGTGTGTGTGTGTGTGTGTGTGTGTGTGTGTGTGTTCTGCTATGTCCTTGTCAAATGAATATTTTCTCAATTAACGTGGCATACTAAAAGTCATATCCGCCCCCCTCCAAAAAAACCCCAGAACAAGACAATTTATGTTATAAGGTTCAAAATAGAAACGATGCATATCATTTAAACTAAATACATCTTACTTTTCTTCACTTTGTCATATATAGACTCTACATACAACGAAATAAAATTCTTTATCTGACGACACCATTCTTATTAAATGTTTTATAATGTTTCATTCTGTCTTTTGTTTAGAAGAGACAGAGACAGAGAGACAAACGGAGAGAGAATTAGAGAGACAAACAGACACACAAACAGACATAAAGAGATTGAGGGACTGCGCTTCCCCACCTTTGTGTGTGTATAATTTGATTTTCCATGACATAGTTATATATATGCTAAAAAAACACTGTTGGAACAAGAAGCGAAAAACGTAGAGTTAAATTGACATCTTACTGCTGAATTGAGTTTTTACTTCCTATTCCTACCTTTTAATTTTTGTCCTCCCCGATTTTTGCAGTCGACTATTGCAAAAATAAATAAATAAACAAATAAGTGAATAATAAATAAATAAATAAATAAATAAATAAAAGAATAAAAAAGAGAAGAAAGAAAGAAAAAAAGTCGTCTTTGTTTCGACGGTTTTTCTGCCTTTCGTTGACGTTTCTCGCGGTTCAAATTAATTTGCTGCGAAATCCCTCAATTTAAAAATCCTCACTACAATTAATCAACGCATCTTTTGTAGTAGAACAAAAGAGGAATTCTATATATAAACATCGGCGTCTCTATGTATGCCTCGTGTAGTATAGATTTGAAGGATTGTTTCTTCCTTCTCCAAACTATCTATCTATCTATCTATCTATCTATCTATCTTAGGTTGTTCATATAAATCTGTCAATGTCATTCTCTTTTCGTCTTTCTTAGTCTGCTCACTTCTATCTTTGTTAGTCTATTCATATCTATCTATCTATCTATCTATCTATCTATCTATTTCAGTCTTTCTCTCCAACTAAGGGATGAGTACCATTCGAGCTTGAAAACCAGTATCCGAAATCCTGACTTTTCTCTGAGCTTAAAAATAGGTTTTAGTTTCTGCTGACAAAAAGATAAATACGTTTGCCACCCGATAGTTCATGGCATTTATCTTATCTTATATTTCTTTTATTTAACTAAACAGTTCTGTATATTCTTATTATAGACCTTTATAATTTTATACCTTATAAAACTAAGATGGAGACGGATTTAAAGGTTGCTGTTCTCCAGATTAATTTACCTCTGTTGTTCACGACATAAACAGAAAAGTTTAAGACACCCCATGAATAAATAATAGAAATGACCACTGACAATACCATGCTAAAATATCGGTTAAGGAGAGTGCTAAGTCTTCTAAGTGAATGAAAATAAGTCAAAGTAAAAGTTTCTTAAGATCAGTAGCGATACAAAACAAAACAAAAAAAAAAAGCAAAACAAAACAAAACAAAACAAAAACCAAAGAAAAAGGACAAATGATCACCAACATCGAAATTGATCGGTTGTGAATTTATAACTAAGCGCCCCTAATGTCTAATATTGCGAAACCGAATAGTTTTCGGTCAACCAAAATACAAATGTAGGCAAACGTAATAGCAATAAAATCTATCTATCTATCTATCTATCTATTAAAGCTTGTAAAAAATAAAATCTTTTAATGAAAAGTAATGATAAAAACGAGCTGAACTTATGGCCCATGCAAAAAAAAAAGCATTGATATATAAATAAGTAATTGGTTTTATAATTTGAATTTACAACTAAACTCCTCTTATGCCAACTAATGTCCTACTGAAAATTTCGGTCAACTAAATAAAACAGTAAGCAGACGTCATAGCTGTAACAATACAATCAATTACGATCATTTTTGTATAAATTTAATTAAAACTAAATTCACGTAATTCTGTCCCAGTATCAAAACAGAACACACTCTTTGACTAATCCAAATATATTCAAACCAAGTAATAAAACATTTTGAGACTGTGTCCTAACACATGTTATATTGGCAGTTCAAAAAACATCACAATTGAAAGAAAAAATAAGTACAAGAAAAAAAGCTACAGACTCCATTGTTCCTTTTCTTATAAGTTTGTCTGGCAAACAATCGATGCAGTCCTCGAGCACGCCACCTTTTTCAACTTTATCCAAACGATTTCATTGTTGACTGGCAACAGTTGGCGTCTCGCCAAACCTTCTCATTAGTTTCTAATGAATCAAATTCAAACGGAATCTTTCAGAAAATTAACTGCCAGGGCAAACGAACCTAATGAATTCAATTTCGAATTTATCTTTTCTCACATCGAAACTTTTCTAATGCCACGCACATGATATGTTGCAATTTGGGTGAACCGCTTGGAGAGAAAAATACTTTCTCCACTCGCTCTCCAACTTTATAAGAAGTTGCTTCACGAAAGTTTGGACATTACACCCAGCGAAACGAAAAACTTTATAAATTTTTTTGCGTCTTATTTACTTAATATGGTTTTATTTTCAGATTTATCATGTATCCAATATATTCATTATGAAGAAAATATTCAACGTAACGGTTATCGTCGTAGGAATTAACATCAGCGATACAAGTTCAAATCGTGGATAAAAGTGGTTGCATTTCTCTGTGCTGATGATTTTGGGAAAAGTATGAATACACCTTTTCTCTTTAGGCTATTAGTTAAATTAATGTATACTGAGCCCTTCACCTCTGGTTAGGCAACCAGCCTAGGAGAAGGAAAATTCTGAATTTAAACTAACGGTACTCCACTAATAGAAATAACCTTGTTTTGCATCATGCGAAAACGAAACACAAATTGAATATAAGGCTATATACATGCTTCTATTCAAGAAAGAGTTTGGGTTTCCAGTTTCAGAAAGTTCAAAATCATTTCTTTTATTATTTTCATTTTCATTTCATTTCATTTTATTTTTGTCACGGTTTGATCAAAGATAAGTATAAGGTCAATGAAGATGAACAGATACTCTTTTTTTTTTTTTATCTTGGCTCAAAACCTGAAGACATTTGTTTTATATCCAAATACGGTAAGACAACTGCATGGACTGACATAAAGCGAACTTTGAAAGGTTCAGTTGAATATCATCGAGTGATGAATCAGTGTTTCACTAAAACGGCAATTCTGATAGGCACAATACACAATCATAGTCTACTTATAATTGACTGAATAATGAAAACGTTTCCATGATTTTAGTTAGGGCAAAAATTAATCCGGTACATTTGCAACATTGCTATGTATTAAGAAAATATGATGTCGCCAAACTCGACGATGTAATCAGACAATTACGTTCACGCTCACCGTGCATAAATACATATATGAAACGCCTGTATACATAATATTCTTATATTTATGTTAGCACCTGCAAGCATATTGTTTACTGTAACTAGATATGGGCAGCCAAGAACAGAAGAACGTATAGTGTCGCATATTGACTCTAAGGTTCATTTTTATAAAAATTATATATATGGTATTAAAAAATTAAAATAGATATTTTGAACATCTATTGGTTTCTTAATAAATATAAGCGAATATATTTCTACGGTGCGTATCTTTTTAGATGTTTAAAATAAAATGATCTAAATATTTACATTTGTGAATTCCTTTTCGATTTGATTCTAATTGTTTTCTTTCATTTTAAATAAAGGCAGAGCTGACTTAGAATTGTCCAATATACAAAGGATGAAAATAAGATTAATTAATTAAAAATAAATGAATCAATACTTCGATATAAAAGATCAGTTTTGTACGACTGACTGCCGAAAGAAGATGATTTTGGCAGCCATGATATTTTAAGGCTTTCTTTGGCATATTTTTTCTTACTGAAAGTATTAAATATGCTGATCTTGTGGAAATCCTATAAAGGACGTTAGCATAACTGTCACATCTTATCTTCTCATCTGGGCTTATCTAAGGATTCTCCTGAGAAAGCATCTATATGATATTAAACAAAGAAAAAGATTATGGTTTTAAATCCTCTTAAACAAAGAAGAAATAAATTCATTTGTTTCAAATGTTACTGATTTATTCTACCCCCACGAAAAACTAAAAGATAGGGTAGCTCTAATGAGTACTGGGTTAATAATATATATATATATATATATATATATATATATATATATATATATATATATATATACAGAAGTAGGATGCTACACAAGGTCAATTTTGAGCGGAGTTTAACAGATATGAATTCAGAGTTTTCATTCTCCATGGTCAGTTGTTATGCCTCGGTTAAAGAGCCTTATTGGCCCTTCTATTTAATAATAGCATTAGGGAGATTTGTTGGATTCATAATTTTCCCAAGGATTTTAGCACAATGTGAAATGCAAACATTCTTGTCCAGGATTTAAACTCGAATCGCTATGTGCATTCTTAAGACGGTAACAATTATAGCACGAATATATATATATATATATATATATATATATATATATATATATATATATATATATATTGAAAGAAATTAACACTTTTTACTCTGGGCTGATAACTAAAATGGTTCATGAATCAAATAATCTACCCTCATCAAATGACTGAAAATAATCTACCCTCATCAAATGACTGAAAATGAAAATAAGGATTAGAAGAACACGATATAACATAAATGAAGTGAACATCATCTTTTTTTATATTGGTCTCATCGGTAAAAACTTTAGAGATCATAGAATTTGAAAGCATAACTTTAAAGCAATCCTGGAGGTCTCCAGGATTGCTTTAAAGTTATGCTTTCAAATTCTATGATCTCTAAAGTTTTTACCGATGAGACCAATATAAAAAAAGATGATGTTCACTTCATTTATGTTATATCCTGTTCTTCTAATCCTTATTCAAGCAAAATTTTGTTCACAAAAACCTTTTTATCAATTTGTTTGTTCCCTTTTATATATATATATATATATATATATATATATATATATATATATATATATATATATATATATATCATCCATGAAGGAAATCCAAGGGGTAGGAGTATCCAATTTGAGTGCTCAATACTAACGGATAGAGATGTATAACTGATTTTGGATTAATAATACATCAACACTCAACGTGCTGAGAAAGAAAACCTAATCTCAGAAAAAGTAAATCGTGATTCACGATTTATTTAAATCTGTAGATAAAATTTATATTCTACTTTCATTGAGACTATCATGTTTTATCAATATTACAAATATAATTCCTGTTATCATGAGCTAATAATTACATTTTATTTTAATTTACAAAAATTAGTTTTAATCATTGAAATTATCGTGAAAATTCATGTTATTTATATTAAGAATGATTTAATATATCGTATGTTAAGTGAATCATAATTAACAAAGAATCAATATATAATTCATGTAAGGAACCTTAAGTAATCGTAATAATTAAATAATTATCTGAAATAAATATTTTATTAATTTAACTAATAATTTATAATATATGAAAAAGTAAAATTTGATTCTTAACCTTTTGTTTATCTATCACTAAAAACAGTGTAAAAATCGTTGTAAAAAACGATGTAGTGTTGGGATAATTCTTACTCGTTATGAGTCTATTAGTCCTAGTTTTTATTTATTATTATTTTTTATTTCTTATTTTCCAGCTGGACGACCAGCACGAACATACATTCAGCAACTATGTGAGGATACAGGATGTTGTTCTGAAGACCTGCCTGAGGCGATGAACAATAGGGAAATGTGGCGAGAGAGGGTCAGGGATATCCGTGCTACCAGCACGACATGATTTCTTATTTTATTATCTTATCATAAAAACATATGTTTATCTTTTATCAATTAAATTTAATTGAATTATTTATTAGAAAAATATTAGATTCATCAATTAATGGCAGTTAAATATTTGATTTTAATAATATATCCAATTAAATCATTCTAAGAATTTTGTTCTATGTCTACATGCGGAAATCATTTCTTTTTTAGAATTAGGAAAATTTTAATTACACTTACCATGCAAATTGTTTATTATTGAGGATCTTTTTTTTACTATTTTCCAGTTTATAACAGGTGTTAGTCCTTGTTCTATTAGATCACAGTACTATTTTGATTTTTTAATGTTGGATTTCTAAATATTGTAGGTGGTTGTATTATCTAAATTTCCAGTTTCAGCTGGTTATATCTTTGTAAGTCTTATCATTATTTTCATTCTCTTTTGCTGAATTGTTGGCATGATACACAATATTATAAAGGTTACATTTGTTTCCTAGAGGGCATTTATGTTTTTAATTTTACAATTACATGTATGTTTTAAGTTGTCATAGTTATTCCAGTCAATATTATTTATTAATTTCTCGTTGTAATTGTCAATAATTTCAGAAATATTGTTAGTACAATAATAATTAATTTTTACATCATTCTTATTGATTATTTTTCTAAGGAGGTTGTCATCTTTAAAATGTTTATTAATTAAACTTAGAAAATTCTTCCAATATTGATACTAGATTTTGCAAAAAGGAGGGTTAAACGAGATAATATTTCTATACCTGTTTTTATTAAATTTTTTATTTATTTTACAATCTATATTTACATTTTTGGTTCTATTTTTCCCCTATTTGGTGACCATTATTTCCTATATTTTTTCCAGTATTTATGGGATTTTTATCGGCATCTAAATATTCAAGTTCATTTTTATAACCCCAATTATATAAAGCTTCATTATAAAATTCCATATGATGATTAAATGTTTTAGAAGATGGTAATCTGTTAATTCTACTTTTAATCACATTAGGAATTTGTTTAACTATGTTGATGGTTAGAACCAACATTAATGTACGTTGGTAGAGTATTAGACTTACTAAATGGTTTATAAGAACTGTTACTTTGATTGAGAGTTACCTCTAAAAAATAAACTACTTTCAAGTTAGAACTAATATCTATCTTGAAAACTGAATATATAAACGCCCTAATAAACTTCTTTTGCACTTTTGGTTTTAAGGTTCCATGCTATTTGGGATGGAAAATAATACATCATCTCAATGAAACCGACGTTCCTTAATCCAAAAACTTCCATAGGGTGTCTAAAATGTATATTCCCATCCAGTCTACAATTTTGGCAGAATCAATTACCCTATTGTAACGTCCAAATTATCACTTGTTTTCTTTTCCCAAGTAGTATTATTGTGAACTCGTACAGATTTCCTACATGTAAGTATAATATCCAATTCCTCCTGATAGAATGTAAATTTTATCAAAAGATTCAAATAAGTCGCGAACCAAGATTTACTTTTTCTGGGATAAGTTTGTTTTTTTTTAAATTTTCACTAGTTTTAAGAATAACATTTTTTAAAAAGAATTGTGTAAACATTATATAAATGAAAAATAATAATAGATATATCTTCAACTCAAAGAAAAATTCTTGATTAAAAAATATGATAAAATAAATGAAAATTTTTTAAATAAAAAATTATTCTGATATTAAAATAAAGATGAAGATAAAGGATTTTCTAAAAGTCCCATTCTCGCCAGAAGCAATATGAAAAGCTATAAATACAAATTTTGAATTATTATTCACAGGAAGGTTTTAACAACCTGAAATAAATTTATAATGATACCAAGAAAGTGATTTTTTTCTTTTTCTTTCTATATATATATGGTGGCTTCAATAAGTTTCCAGACCTTTTTTTGGTACAGGCATTTAAAATTGTAGTAGATTCTTGAAAATTCAGTATATTATTGCTATACATATTATGAGATGACAGACCAATTTTTACTATTTCAGATTCAAATGAACAGCTACAGCAGCAATTGGAATACACCATACTAAAAGCCTGATTGTCACAGCTGGTGAATTTTAAAAAGGCAATCTGACATTTTAGAAAAACGATATGCAATAAAATTCTGTTTTAAACGTGGAAAAATGCCACAGAAAGGTATGAAATGCTTTAGACGTCTTTTGGAGCATCTTGCGTGAATCGAGCATCAGTTTTTGAGTGTGGCATAAGAGATTCAAGGAAGGCAGGGAGGCTGTGAGGGATGATGAGAGGCGTGGGAGGAGTAAAGAAGTCAATACACCAGAGTTGATTGGCCAAAGGGTTAGGGTTTGGGTTAGGGTTACTATGTTGAGGTTTTAAGGGAGTTCGGGAAGAGGTTCCGTCGGAAAAGGCCAGCACTCTTCTAATCGGGTCAGTGTCATTTTGACCAGGACAATTCACCAGTCTACAACTCCATCCTTGTTACAGACTATTTGAGCAAGATGGGCACCCAGACAGTTTCTCACCCTCCCTATAGTCCAGACCCTGCTCCCTGTGACTTTTGGTTATTCCTCAAGCTCGTTATGTGATAATTGAAGAGATGAAAGAGGCTGTGACCAAAGTCATGACACGCTCACACAAGAGAAATTTCATGGGGCCTTCCAGAAGTTGTTGGAATAGTACAATAAGTGCATTGCAGCCGGAGGAGATTACTTCGAAGGGGACTAGAGTTTCTTGTGTGTACTATCAATAAAAGTGCCCCTACGAAAAAAGTCTGGAAACTTATTTAATGATCCTCGTATATATATATATATATATATATATTGAGAGAAAGAGAAAGAGATAGACAGAGAGAGAGAGAGGTGGAGGGAGTGTGTGTCAAAATTAGCCGTATGGAACATGCTCCATGTGTTCACCTTTTAGTCGAATGCACTGTTGAATGCAGCGTGTAAATTTGTTATCGGAGAGGCAAACGGTGAGGAACCCATTGCTCTTAAATCTTCACAAATGTCATGGGCTTTAAATTTCTTGTCCAGCTTGATAACTCTACTTCTGTTTGGAAATGCATTGAAATTAAGCTTCCTTCTGTATCTTCTTTGAACACTCTTAAAAGACTCAGTGTCGTTGTATATCTTCTCACCAAAGATTTGCTCCATCGTATAAGGCATGATTCCAATATTTACAATCCTCATCCATAATTTCAAATCATTAAGAGAATGAAGTTAAGAGCGAAAATCTGAGTGGCTGCTGCTTTGTTTCAGCAATTGTGACCCCCCATATATATATATATATATATATATATATATATATATATATATATATACGAGAAAGGGGAGTTAGAGTGAACATTTCAAGAATCTGCATAGAAACTGTCATGAAATAACTGATAACCCAACGGAAAAAATAACAATAGCCCAATAGACATTAAACTAGTACAGTTTACAATAGAAGAACATGATCTAGTACTGAAAAAATTAGAGCAGAAAAACTGTTAGCTCCTGATGCATAGAAGACTATGAAATTGACGATTATGGACGTAGCAGACACATAGTTTTGATGCAGGAGCTGTATTGATTTATAACGCCCTGCTTCTCAATTGTATTTGACCTGAAGGTAAGAAAAGTCTTAGGAAAAATCAGAACGGCTTTCTGAGAAATTGAACCTCAATATCACAGATTCTTTCAGTCCGTCTTATCATCGAAGAAGTACTTGTAAAAATGTCAAAGAAACTGTTACTGCTATAATGATGCTTTACACGAAAGTTTTGAACAGTGTTGGTCGAGTCTATCCAGGAGATACATTAGCATCACATATGTTTATCGTTTGACTAGATTATGAACTACAAACGTCAAAAATCTAATAAAAGAAAATGGTTTCACATTAAAAAAGAGAAAAGGCAGAAGTTATTCAGCAGTAAATATAACATATGCAAACTATGTAAATGATCTTGTTATAAACCTCTGAAATTAGTTGACCTGTTCACATACCTCGACTGTAAAATCTCATCTGTTGAGTGCGAAGTCTAAATATACATAGGAGAGTCTTAGACTACATTGTCGAGCATATGGAAATCTGATCTCATTGATAAGATAAAACGGGATTTTTTGCAAACTATTGTCATGCCAGTACTATTGTATGAATGCACAACAAGGACTCCAACGAAGCGATTGGCGAAATAGATTGATGAGAACTAGGCAAGAATATTGCAAGCTGCTTTAAGCAAATCAGTACAGCAATACCCCACAAAAAGCATTTGTATGACCATTTACCCCTCATCTCACAAACCGTTCCAGTAAGACAAACATGACATGCAGGGCATTGCTGATTAGGGAAGAATTCATAAGCAGCGTTCTCTTATGGACTCCTACTCACAGATTTGCCTGTGTTGGTTGTTGATCAAGTACTTAAAAACATCATCTCTCTGCGCACACTGGATGCCTTATCGTCCTTATAAGGACACCGAGGAAAAGCCAGGGTACTCCATGATATCAATACGACTCATAATGATATATATAAAAGAAAAGGAAGAAAAATATATATGAAAATAAGGAATGTAGAATTGTATTAGCACGACGTCAAACGTAAAAAAAACTCATCCAAAATGTAATTTCGGCTCCTTTATCTATTTCCTACGATGTTAGTCGTTAAGCCACCATTATATCTACAGTATAAGTTTGAATAAAGTTAACACGTGATCAAATCGTTTCATTGTAGTTATTTTATAAGTTTTGCATAGTATGACACAGACACATAAGATTGTTTACCATGCCTACTGGTTTATCATTTATTATTCTTTTTCTCTTTTGAGAGTTTTTCCCACCAGAGTTAGCTTATGATTTTCCATTTGGATCTGATTGACAGCATGTCTCAGCAATTTTTCTGGACACTTCTCTTTATTCTGGTCGATCCCAACGATGCTGTAGTTTGAAATGTCTGCACTCGTCCTCTTATTTCTAAGACCTCCAGTCCCTGTACCAAACCTTTGGAGAGTGTACAATTACAATTGGTTTTACCATCACTTTCATGTTCCATATTTTTTTCAGTTTTCAATCAAGGTCTTTTCGACCCCAAAACAACCATGGAGTTAAACTGCTCGGTGGAACTGAGAATGGCTAAAGGGGCGTTTTCTATCCGCTCACTCTTTGGTGAGTTTCTGTTACTTGGTAAGTACGTTCCTTCTTCTTCTCTTATCTCTCTTTTCGCTGTTATTATTATTGTTGTTAATCAAAAGCGTTATCTTTTTTTGTGGAATTTTACACAAAAAACTTATATCCGACTCATAAAACTAGAAAAAAACAAAAAACAAGAACAACAAAAAACAATAATTGTTGAAATTACATGGGTGTTTGATTATTATCAATTTTCAAACAGATCTGTTTGACCCATATATACGACTCTTGTAGATGTTATCACTCCGAGTCAGAGTGGACCTGAGAGTAATGGTGACGAAGAAGTGTCTTCCCTCTCTTAAGCTTCAGAGTCCAATCAAGAGATACGGTTTATCTTAATAATCAGGACTGTTTATTTTTAGGTTTGTATCCTTGATAAAAATAAACGCATAACACCTTCTAGAAAATGCAGATGATTAAATGTAATGGTACGCAAAACAATATCTGAATAAGATGGGATTCTAGTGTAGACATTATAAAAGAGCTCACATATAAAATGGAGCGCTTTTTTGTATATAATTTTGTAGTAACACGTACGTGTTGATAGGCACTCAGATGTAAAGAGATGTTCACAGTCTGCAAATTACAAGAAGCCCAGGTGTTTTGAGTGTCAGTTAACATACAGAAATATATGGATAAAGATGCGTCTGCAAAGATAAATATCACCTATTTAGATGCTTATCACGAACTTTCGATTTCACTGTCTATATATAAATCCATACATCTTTCTTTCTTTCTTTCTCTTCTTATTTCATCAGTATTTTTTCCACATATTTTTCCTGTCAAACTCTGATTGGCCGTTTATTAATCTTTTATGATCTACCTCTCCTTTAAACAGTACATTCAACGGTTGGTTTATAGTAATGAGATGATTAGATTCCAGGAATTAGGAAGAATCCGAGTGAAAAAAAAGATGAAACTAATAAATAAGTTATCAGAGTTTATAAAAAGTGCTCAGGTTTGTAAAGACCTTGATTGCAAAGCATATTTCCTAAAAGGGGCGCATAAAAGAGACGAGGTAAACATCTAAAGTCGTCTCACTAACGAGGGTTATCATTATAGCGAGAGCAGCTGTAGCAATTAAGGCTTTATTACTTAAAAAAAATTGTGCCTTAGATGTAAACCTCAGAAAACGCTCAAGAGACAACTACAGTTTGGATTGTACAGGATTTCAAATTTAACGTATATTCGTTGAAACATATTTTGCTATTTACCTGCAGCATTAATTTGATTACATAGATGATAACCTCCGAAATAAAACACATACATTATTCCATTTGATGTCGAGTGCTGTACACTGTCAATGTTGTGAAGTTTGGCATAAATGTTGGCTAATAATATCCATTTTCATTGTAAAATAGTCCATAAAAGTAACAAATTCTCAGTAGGCTGGGTTTAGAAAAATGTTTTTCTCGGTGATTGTAGTAAAATGTAAAGTTGGCGACTGTAGTCAAGCGTGACCCGAAGGCTTCCTTTTCAATAGCTACTACACCGAGGTGTATGGGAGGGCGCTACCCCTTTCCCTGGATTGCTCTACTTTACCCTTGATGCGTACCTTATAATACTGAGTGTTAAGCAAGGAGGTATCAAGTACCATTTTTTAAGTCTTTGGTATGACTCGACCTTGCATTAAACCCCGGTCTCCTGGACCATTGGTGAACACTCTACCCACTAGGCCAATGAGCCGTTTGTAATAGTGTATTTATACATACAGGATAATCAATCTACTTCTCCCTCTCTCTCTCTCTCTCTCGCTCTCTCTCTCTCTCTCTCTCTCTCTCTCTCTCTCTCTCTATCAGCCTAAAAAACCCATAAAAATGCCTTCTTTGCCTCCATGAAAAAATAGTCATCATATCCTACCCATCACAAAACACCCTACTAAAAAGAAAAATCTGAAATCCTTTCTAAATGTAGGCACGAGAATAAACTCTTCTCTCACACTTTGATCCATACACATAACCCATCTAACACCTCAAATATAAAAGAAAAATCCTGAAGCACCGTAAGTACCATTTTCCTCCACCAACCATCACACCCTACACCCGCCGCACAATATATGTACCATCTTTCTCGATTAACCGCCATACTCTTCTCCACCCGCCTCTACTATCTGTTAACTTTACATTTTTTTAGAATAGGCCCCAACACTCTACATTCATCTTTTCTACCACGTACACTCTACCCTTTCTTACAATAGCGTATCTATCACACAACATTAAAACAAAACATATAACTATTAAAATTAACCATCCCAACCGCTCAAATATTACACTCACCTCCCAAACCCGCCATGTTTCCTTAATCATTTTCCTTAAATTTATAATGATAACACTTTGCTCTTCAGTTATAATCATCATCGTACATAGATATACAAACTATTACTGTAACCCCCTTTATTATTTTCATTACGCACGTACTACCAAAGATAACTATAGTATATACAATATTTACGCAACATTTCATCAATTTATTATTATATCCAAGCCCAATTATCTTCACTAAATATAATACCAACATTGTACAATATTATATTGCAATACAATATACCCTTACTTATACCCATTGTGATTCTGGTCTGCCATAATATAACCGTTTAAATACGCTTACAAATTAAATCTTACTTCATTCCCCTCGACATGCAATGATGATGTTTTGTTCCTTATCTATAGTTACCTACACATACAAAAATAAAATAACAAGCGAAAAATTAGGATACACCGACGAATTTGTATCCGGTTAAAACAACGCGCTGCGTTTGTACCTTCACTAACACTCACTTAGTCACACATGCACACATTAATGCGCAACTATAACCCACATAAGCATACGCTCATACACTCATACACTCACATGTAAAGATTTCTACAAAATCCCAACTGCTTTTTGACAGTATTTCTTCGATTTTCGATTAATTTCATTTTCTTAACTGCCTGATGATTGTTGTTTCGCAAAAAAACTAAATAAAACCCAGGGGTCGCAGTCTAAATTCCATGAATTAGATATATATATCTAATATATATTTATTTATTATTATATAATAGCTGTATGTATAATCACTGTTAAAATCTATGGAATTAACTCACATAGGTAATTCATCTTGTTTCTTTTTTTTATTAATAATAAGAAATTAGAGGAAAACGTGTTTTAAATAAATGAACATTCTGGTTCCATAAAACAGATTACATTTTTTAAACTTATTTAATTCCTTCTTGAATTATTGCATCTATGCCATCCTTAATGCTCTCCCTCTTCCGCCTTCTGTTCTTGACATGGAGAATGCGTCAAAGTCATTCCTCTGGTGTAAAGCTTTTGGAATCGTCATCAAAATCTATATCCAATGGTCCATCTTTCCGAGTTCTTCCGTTGCCAATTTTAAGAAGAATCTTGAGTATCTTACAATGAGAACTGTTCATGTTTACATGGATCAGCTTTCTGCAGTAGAATTTGGATTTGGAAAGTTCATTTTGCTTTACTTTTTTTTTTTACTTGATACTATCCACTTTTGATAACTTCAGTTATTAGGAGTTTACTTTTTCCTTAAATGTCCTATGCTTTCCTGATTGTGCAGTTCGTCTACTTCCGTATTTTCTCTTTTTCTTTTTTTTCCTTATAAGCTTGTCGCATTTTTCATTTTCAAATCTATTTCTTTCACTTTAATTGTAGATTTTATTAGTTTGTACCAAGGTTTCTTCGTCTCGTTCATTCTTTGCAAATATCTTGATATCATCCATTAAATGTTTTATCTTTTTTCAGAAAATCCTTTGTAGATTTGTGACTAATTCTGCATTTTTTTTGTATGAAATTTAGTGACATCTTTGAAATAACGATTGGTAATTGTAAAAATTAATCTTCTTTGAAGACGTCTCTTTGGGTTTTAACTTCTGTTAAGGTTTGTCGTGCTACTAATTCTAATTTCCCGCTTTCTGTGACGCTCTGAATGAAGTTTACCACTTTTTATGGTATCTTTATCATTTTAGACATTCTATTTTTCTCGTTTTCGAGATAATGTCCGACATATTTGTTGTCTATCTTTGCTATAGCTACATATTTCCGCCTTGTAAATTACCTCACTTAGAATGTGGAGTTGTATATATGATCTGATATCTGTTCTTCTTGTTGGTTATCAGGATCCTTTTATTTCATCAGGAAAGAGTTGTTAAAGATTTCTTCTCTGACATATAGGGTTAGGATCATAATTGCAAAATCCAGTTAATAGCAAGTTCTTTCTCTTATTTGGGGTTTATTAACAATAGATCTGGACTTGTGTCAGGGATTAGTTGACCCGTTTGTATCTCAAAATCACAGAATTATCAACATCTCATTCGGATTTTCGCTTGTCCTTTTACTATTTGGTTGTGTGGTAAAAATATAATTTATACTTCACTTTCCCATTGAGTTGTATCTGGTTTTGAATTTTTTTTTTTTGTGCTACTTTGCAGCATTCTTTTATTATATGACTAATCGTTTTATTATTTTTCTGTTTAACGTATATTTGTTATTGTTTTACGTTTTTTTACGTTTTAACCGATTTTCCCTTGAATATAACTGGTCTTAACGACGTTGTTTGGAGTTGGTATTTGAAGAAATTCAGTTTCTCACATTTTATTTCCATTTTAATGCTATGTCTATGTTTTCTCGTGTGCAATTTCACTAGTTTGTCGCTTGAAATATCCATGCAGTTGTTTTATCCCATTTCTATTTTCTACTTTTTGTTGTTTTTCTGTCTATACTAATATTTTCAACACTATTATTAGCTATTTAATTAGTTGTTTTTTTTACTCTTTTAAATCGCACCTAGCTTTTTTCTCTTCTGACGAGTATTCTTTTTTCTTTCTATTCTTGTTTGTGTCATCTATTGGATGTAGTCTTCAACTTTTTTCCTCTTTGACCCATTTGTTTGTGTTCCATTTATGCCTATAAAAATGGCCCAGAATATCTTCCCAAAGAAAAGGCTTCGGTGTTTGTCGCTTTGATTTAGTTTCCTTGGTCGAACTTGATTTCAACAAGCTTTCTCGCTGAAATCTTTGTTATTGCACCTTCTTATCCGATTTTTTATAGTATCTGCTCCCAATATTCCCACGTACTTGTAGTTTTCTTCAAAAGATCTAATGCTTTCCTAATTTGTAGTTCTATTGCTTTTATCTGTTTCTCTTTAATCCCTTTTCATTGTGAGCAGTGCACATTTTTCAATGCCAGATTTCATTGCAATGTCCTGGTTATATATTATTATTGTTTGTATCCGGGTCTCTACTTTTTTGTTTTGCAAATAGCTCTTTATAAACCATCTATATAAGGTTATTAATTTTCTTGTCTTTTTATGAATACAATTGAGTGGCATCATTGCTATGCTGAATAGCTGTGGTTAGAGTGAGTTTCTATAGAAGATGCTTCCTTGGATTTTTATTCTGCAAAGGTTTGCCGTTTTTCATGGTATTTGTTTAATGTTCATAACTTTGTCGGATATTTCGTATATTTTCAAACAGTCTGTTACTCAAATTTGCGGGGCAATATGAAAACATTCCATCGCTACATTTTCAAAGTGATTTTGAGTTCCCTGGGGATGTGCTATTCTATATATTGTGAGTCGTATATTCTTCTTGTTTGCTTGGGGCATCCTGTTTGTTCTTCTGGAAATAATCTGTGGGATATAACAGAGTGTTTCTCTTTATCTGCGCATTCAGGATTTTGTATATCATTGGTAAATACATAATTGGTCTAAAGTAACTGGGGTTGGTTCTTTTTTGTGGCCTTCAGGATCAGAGCAGTTTTCCCGTTTGTCATCCATTCAAATAACCTCGCTTTCTGTTGCCATTAATTCACCAGCAGTGCCAAGCTGTTGTGGATTAACAAGGTTTTTTACGAGAATCCATGTATACCATCATGAGGTTTTCTTCCTTGGTATTTTCTTAATTGTTGTTCTAAGCAAGTCCAGGTGTAAGTTCCCATTGGAGCCTTTTCATGTTGTAATTCTGTTCCTTATTATTTATCCTTTCAACATTTCTTTTATCTTCTTTTAGTTTTCATATTCTATTCAATTTTTGTTTGTTTGCATTCTTTTGTTGATTTTATTTTTTATACTCTCCTCCAACTTATCAATTTTAACTGGTTGTTTTTCTCTGAAATACAAGTGTCAGTAAGACTAATCGGATCTCTGACCTCTTTAAAGAGCTGCGATCAGGATGGGGTCGATTTTTTTTCTGATTGCCGACTTTCCAGGATTCTTTTCCAGGCTTTGAGGTCCATTACAAAGACACCAACTACAATTAATTATCACTACCGTGTTCACGTTCTAGTGCTTTTATTTTGTTTACTGGCAAGGTCCTGATATTTGTCTCGCTTTTCGCTTTTTTAAGAATTTTCACCGTGGTCTGCTACAACAGCAAAATACACTAGATTACAACATGTTTTTCTTGTTAACACTAGCTTTGCTTTTAACGGCGTTTGATTTTCCGAATTGATTTCAAAATCTCAGAGTATTTCATGTCTCCTTTTCTCGGATAGATTCTAGTTTGGGCTTATACCATTAGTCACTATGATAAAATTCTATTCTCTTGCACAGTTGCCAGTGGATCAAACTTCCCACCCAATCATGCCAAGTCTTTTATGCCAGTTTGCTACGTTCGTTTATGTGATTAACTGTTTTATCTCCATCTCAACATAATATAAAGTTGCTATTTTCTTGCGTATAAAGAGAGGTTGCTACCACATAAATAGATCAAATGTCATGATTTTGTGCTACTATTAAAAGATATTAATTTTCACTCTTCACGTTTCCCATTCTCTACAACGACCAGGTCATCTCCTGTGTAATTTCCTGAGTTTATCTCTAGTAGCATCCATACAGTTGTCTTTTCATTATTATTATTATTATTAGTTGTAGTATTAGTATTATTATTAGTAGTATCATTATTATTATCTTACTTGCGTTGTCAATGTATATGAAAACTGTTGAAAATGTTAAGAGTTTCGTAAAATGGAAAATAGCAGAAATAGAACTGCTCATTAGCTTCAAAAGGCACTGAGGTGCTTTTCTTCGAATTTCCCATAAACACTCAGTAAATTACAAAAACGAAATATTTTGCTACTCCCAAATGGAATAAGAAAGTAGAACTGTTATATAAACAGAGGAAACAAAATATAAATAGATCTATGAATACAGATGAAGGAACAAAAATCATTCATAGATTTAATAAATAACCACATAATGTTTGGAAAAATATGCAATATTGATAAGTCACTATTGATAAGTCAATATTAATGAGTCAATATTGATAAGTCAAAAGGCTGAAAATGAAGGAAATCAATTTTAGTGTTAGAACTGAATGATAACCGGAGGAAGAATGGAAATCAAATACTGATTCTGTGTCATAATTGTTGTCGGAATCCGTGGATAGAATTTATATTTAAATGGAGCAGAGTTTATGGGACAAAGTTATTCATATATTAAAATGTAATATAAGAAATACAATTTTCCATGCGATTTTTAAACCAGGAAACAAATCAAAACAAATGCTAATAAAAAATCGAAAATAAGATAAAAGGTGACGGCAATGAAAAACGAAAAAAAGGTAATATTAAGAAGAAGAAGAAGAAGAAGAAGAAGAAGAAGAAGAAGAACAACAACAACAACAACAACAACAACAGGAAAATGAGTTTTTAAAGCTGACAACTTTGTTAAAATGTAAATGTCAAAACGCAACAGAAAACAAATGGCGACAAAATGAAGGATGTAAAAACGAGAAGATAACGTAAAAATGGTGAATGAAAAAATACAATTGTAAATATAGGTTTAAAAAAAAGAAAGAATAAGTACTAAAACATGAAAAGCTCTGGAAGATAAATGAAGAAAGAAAGAAAGAAAGAAAGAAAGAAAGATGATGAAAATTAAAGAGAAAAATATGGAGATAAAATGAAGTGAATTAAAGCAAATATAAAGAAAGAAAATGTATACAAAAAAGGAGAGTAAAAAAAAGAGAGAGATAATGATTGGAAAGAATTAAGGAAAGCTACGAAAGAAGAAAAAGCAGTAAATTAGCAAGCAAACAAGAAGTGAAAAAAAATTGCAAACCAACAAAAAAGAAAAAAAGAAAGTAAATTTACTGAAAAGAAGGTACATAAATAAATAAATGAATTAATAAATAAGAACTCACGAATAAAAGATAAAAATTTAAAGAACAAAAAAGACGACAGAGAATATGTAATAAAAAGACAGAGTGTAATAAAGAGAGACTAAGAAGGTGTTATAAAAAGACAAAGAGATACAAAAATAGAGACAGAAAAAGAAAGAAAGAAAGAAAGAAAGAACAAACAAACAAACAAACAAGCAATAAGAAAAGTAAAATATAAACGAACTTCAAATAATAACGATATCAGAAAAAGTGATATAAAAAAGATAAATGATATCTTAAAGTGTATGAGCTCTAACGAATGAAATTAAAAAAATAATGACTCACAACAAAAAAGAACTCGAAAGGATATTTTCTTTTAAAACTAAGAGAAAAAGATTAACAGAACGAAAGAAATACACATTTTAACCTGCAATCGGTCAACAAACCAAATAATTAATTAAATAAATAAAATGAAAAACGAAAGAAAGAAAGAAAAATTCATTAGATAAAACAAACTTTGAGAGAAAGAGAGAAAATATTTATAGAATTAGACCGGGTCAAATGAAACAAAGAAGAATACTGAATTTCGCAATGAGCAAGGGAGGCTTCAGGTAGAGAATCTCAGAACAGCCGACATCCCAAGAGTCCCCCCTCCCATTAATTTCATTTGCATTAATTCAATTTGGCTCGCCTCTCAGAGCTTCTGAATTCCTGCAAAATCTCTTGAATCGATCGCTTAATTCGATATGTTGTATGAAGTTGCAAGATCAGGCCCCGGAACCTTCCGCACGGTGATAACCTCGCTTTTACATTGCTATTCAATCATTAATTGATTTTAACAAGTTGGAACGATGAACAGGAGAAAATATTCTTCTTCTTCTTCTTCTTCTTCTTCTTCTTCTTCTTCTTCTTCTTCTTCTTCTTCTTCTTCTTCTTCTTTGCTACTTTCAATGCAACTCTAAGCACTTTTTCACTCTCCTCTTTTAGCAAAAATTCTGTTTCAACTCATTTGGCCACCATAAAGAAAGAAACAGACTACAATAATTTTTTTTCGAAATATTTTTCAGATTTTTCTTTATTTAATCATTTATGTCGATATCTATTATCATTCATCCAAATTTTCATTCATCTGAATATTCATTTTTTAACTTTCCCTGTTTCTTTACAACCCTTATGTTAGCTACCCTACGTCCACCAAAACGGTTTGCAAAATCAACGAGGTTTTAAAAAAATTCATTCAAAAAATGAAAATAGAATGGATATGATTAAAAAATAGGATTTTCTCCCAAATGAGTTGGGGGTACACTGCGTGATTGAATAATTGACTGATTTTAACTAGTTTTAACGATGAATAAGAAAAATTCTTTTTCATTTCTGCAATCAATGAATCTGTATCCGACGACACTTCATCTGCCTCTGTCACAAAATCTCCACCTTAATTCACGCCATCTTTAATAAAAAAAGAAACGACTGTTCATTCAGATTTCTGGAACATTCTTCCGTTTTTCACTCATTAACCATTCATATCTTTGTATATTTTCATTAATTCAAGCTTGCAATCTCTTTACTTCCCGTTATCTTTACAACCCGAAAGTAAATACCATTTTCTTCAGGTATAATGGTTATAAAAATGAGTATGTTGTTAGCAAGTTTACTGAAAATATAAAAAGAGATCATACGAGTTACGAATTATTTTCATAAATCATTGATGTTTGTTGGTTGGTTTGTTGGCTTTTATAGCATATCAATTTTTGTAAGTTATTTAATGACAAATTCTGTTTTTACTTATATTAAACCTAAGATTTCTAAACGAATAATTTGTAGAAAACATTTTAGACAAATAAGATCTCATTTGCTTGCCCCCCCATTTAAATGATTTCAATTCATTATATTCTTTGGTATAACCTAGTTTCTCCCCAAAAGGACAGAAGGTCATCAAGTAACTCAAATTATTCACCATGAAAAACCTCTTTCTGATGAGGGCGAAATCTCTATATTCTATGAGAACGTGTTTAACAGGGCAAAGCGTCTAACATGTCAAACACTATGGTTGTTGTTCCTGTTTGAGTATAAAATCGTGTGTAAGTCTTGTATAACCAATACGGAATCGGGATATAATGACTTGTCCACTTCTTGATTTTCTGAAAGCTGGTCTCCCTTCTCACAAAGAGGGCTTGATCATGAAGATTTTGTCAAAGATGTTATTCCAGCGTTGTTGCGATTTTGCGCGAAGTAATTTATTAATTTTGGGTTAATATAAGGAATCTTGAATTTGTCAGGGGTCAGACCTAAAGCTGTTATTTTATTTCCTCTCATTCGAATGTAGCTTGGGATCCAGCATAAAATGATTTCTAGGCAATTTGAGATTGAATCTACTCTACTCAACAGTTTAATGATGTGGGGGTTCTCGAGTTTTTAGTACTTAATGATAGTAAGACTGAAAGTGAGTCTGAGATTATGTTAAATTTCTTTTGTTTGCTCTTCGACGTGATGTCTAGTGCTTCTGCATTGAAGATACAGCTTACCGTTCGAACATATTTCTTGATAATTGTTTTATTTAGAACAGTACACATGCCGTTTTCTCATTATCCTTGGGGTCACCCGTGAAGATATATAAGTGTTCGGGGTTGTGTTTGAGCATATAAGGAAATTGCTCCTGATAAGTGCTGGGATTGGTTTTCGTTTTGTGGAGTTCATTCAGTTCGAGAATCACTTCGTGGTTTTTAATCATCCAAGTTGGTGTTGAGTTAAGATGTTTCCATATAAATTTGTTGGAGATATTTTTGATTCTTGAAGTGTAACCTTCATCAGAAAGGTTTTATTGATTTTTCCTTTTTTGTCAGAATGCTACTCGTATTTAGGGTTGATGATGCAATCATAAGTTGCGTTGGATGGGTATGATTTGAGTTTTGTTTAGTATTGGAGAGTCAATTTTTCCATCTATGTTGTAGAGGTGCTTCATGGGCCATGGCTTATAGGCTGTCAACTGGAGATGTTCTGAAATTTCTTAAGACCTATCTTAGGCTTTCAAGGTGTATAGAGTCGAACTATTTGAGGTAGAACCTCCTGGTTAATCTGGAGATAGAAATGGCATAGTCTACTTTTGGGTAAATCAGTGATGTAAATAGTTTAAGGAGTGTTTGTCTGTCACCTCTCCAATCTGTGTGGGCGACCACTTGGAGAAAGTAATTGGGTTCGTGTGGATTTGGTTGTTAAGTATTACAAGTCGATGATGGATGTAACTTCTTGTCGAGTATAACCCCAAGGAATTTAGATTCGTCAACGACAGCTATTTCTGTATCTTCAAGTTTGATGATCGGTTTATTGTGCATTTTTCTATGTTGACAAAAAAGCACACATCGCGTTTTGCCTTTGGAGATTCTGAAGTAATTTTCCGGATGCATTGCTGCAGCTAACGCTCTGAGGTCTCATATATTTCGATATGGAAGTCATGCAGAAGTTAAATTAGAGATAATCATCATTTCCAGGAGTAGGAAACTTTCTAATGCTATTAATTTTTATATTGATGAGTTTCTTTGACAGAATACTACTTTAAGAGACTTCATCTTCCTGCTTGTGGAGATTAGAAAAGGTTGATTTAATTCGGAATCGGAATTTCCTGTCCGAGAAAAAACTCTTTATGAATTTGGGCAATCTGCCTCGCAGCCCCACGCTATACAGATCTTTCATTATACTGAACTTCCAGGTGGTCTCATAACACTTCTGCAGATCAAAGAAGACTGCTATAAGATGTTGTTTTGGGATGTTGGCTTTTCTTATGGAGGTTTTCAAATTGGCCACACGATCCATTGTAGATCTCCACTTTCTGAATCCACATTGAGAACTTCTGATGGGTTTGTTGGGTAAGAGAGATCAAACCAATCTATTATCGACCATACGATCCATATTTTTGCAAAGGCAGTTAGTTAGTGCTTTTGGGAGGTAATTAACTGGATTTGAGCCCCCTTTCCTTTTAGGTTTAGGGATGATTACTACTAATTTCCAAGATTCTGGTAATCTACCTTTTATCCAGATATTATTATATATTGTCAGAAAGCATTCAAGTGGATTTTTTGGTTGGTGTTCTAGAAAGTCATAATGAATTTCATCTTGGCCGACTGTTATATTGTGTGATGTTTGGATAGCTTCTTTTAGTTTTACTGGTGTAAAGAATTGATTGTATTTTTCAGAATTATTGGACTTGAAGCTGAGTTTTTGTTTCTCTGTCTTACTTTTGAAAGTAACGAATTGTGGATTGGAGTTGTCGAGAGAAGAATTTATGAAAATGTCTCAGCTAATGTATCTGATATGTCTTTCTTGTTAGTTAATTCCGTTATGTTTATCGTGTGATGTTTCATGTCGGTTGGTTGGGTTTTTCTGGATGTTTTCCTAATCATTCTCTTGATAGTTTTTTTTTCTGGTGGAGGAGCCATGTAGGTTAAATAGTTTTGTCAACTTATCTTGTTGACTTCCCTTATGATTTTTTTATGTTTCTGTCTTGAATAGGTTGAAAGCGTTTAGGTTAATGGTCGTACGTTCTTTATCAAATTTTTGTAAGGCAGCCTTACATTGGCAAATAGCAATTCTACTGTCATTGTTAAACCAGGAAATGTTGTGTTAGTTTGAGACTGAGGTTTTCCCAATAGTTTCATTTTCTATTGAGATGAGGGTTTCACAGAAATGTTATGTTTGGTCTATGATATTAGGGTTTTTAACAGTCTTTGTTTACAGAGGGTTTTAAAGATTGCCAATTAACTTTGTGTATTTTTCAGTGAGGACGTTTATCCTCATGGTGAGTTTGTAAACTTTTGAGTAGAATTGCGAAGTGATCACTGCCGCAGAGATTTTCATGGTCCATATAGCTTATGGGATTGCATAAAGTTAGATAAAGAGCTGAGTAGGAGTTAGAATAGGTTGAGGAACGTATTTGATTTGTTATTTAGAATCCAGTGGTTATGAGTATATACGGCTTTTTCCAGATCTTCACCTTTTTGTTAGTTTTCTGGTGCATCGCGCAGTGCTGTGGCTGTTTGGGTCATTCAGCAATAAGTAGGGTTTAGGTATGTGTTTTATTAATCTGTTTATTCTTGCCTCACTGATGGAGTCGTGTGATGGGATGTAGATGTTTCAGATGTTTATATTCTTATGCAGAGTTGCTTTGGCAGTGATCGATTTGATTTTGGTGTCTATGAGTATTTGTTGTTGAGGTATATGTTTCCTAACTTGAATCGAGACATATCTAGAATCTCTGTTTCCGTTTTTCTTGAAATGGTTGTTCAGTTGCTGGTGTTTGAAGTTAATAAGATTTGATTTTTTCAGGAATGATTTTTGGTAGCGAACTATTTTGGAGTCGTGGTTGGTCAAAATGTGTTGTAGTTACTCACCCGGATTCCACTTCAGTTCAACTGTATGAGTGTTTGGCTACGTGTTTTCTTTGATTTGTTTTTTTTTTTTTGTGATGGATTGAGGTTATTTTTCTTGGTTTTGTTTCTGGTATTATTTGACTCCTCTATCTCTATTTTTCTCAAGAAGTATGAATCTGTTTTTAATCACTGTGGTTTGATTTGGGAGGGTCGACATTTTCAGTCGTTCCCGTCGAGATGATGATTGGCTATAATCCATTTTCATGTTTGTCATTATATGACTCGAGATTTTTCATATGTTTGATTTATATGGAGTTGGACAGATTGGCGATCTATGAGAGTTAAGTTTTGCGGGTGATTTTCTTTTTCTTAGAGGAGCGGTCAGTGTTTGAGCAGAAGGATTTGTTTGTGATTTTACTTCAATTGTTCGATTAGGTTTTTCTTTATTTGCATCGACTGGTGTTAGTTGTGTTTGAAGTTCAGCTGAGTGCAGGTTTTTCAGTTGTTCCTGGAGTTTTGGCCAATCTTTCGGTTCTAATTGATCGGCTTCTCCATCAGGGCTATGTACTTGCCGTCTTGGTTACTCTGTCTGATTGGATCTGCCTTTCATACGACAAAGGCTTAAGTGCTCAATCTCATGTAGGACCCCACTATTTTCGTAGCTTCTGCAAAGCAGATGTTTTTCTTGTTTTACTCGCAGTATTTACTTTGTGGCTTAGTAAATGGCGCAAGATCATGAGTAAGCCGGATAGTCTTGACATGAGTTTGAACATTTCATTTCATTCAAGCATTCTTCGTCCGTGTTTTGCGGGTCCTTTTCACCACACATGGCACATGTCTGTCGTCGTCGGCAAGCTTCTCTATTATATCCATATTTCTTAAATTTGAAGTACCTCACAGGAGTTGAGACGTACGGTTCTTGACAATAGTCGATCTTCACTTGTTTGGAAATATCGGGTTGGTTAAATGTGAGGATATAGGTGTTAGTTTCGATTTTTTCTCCTTTTCTGTTGCTAATTCTTCTGATGTTTTCCCAGGACAACTGACATTTTCTCTTTTGTAGCCAACGCCAATGTCAACTCCTTATAACTCATTTGGAAGTGTTGAGATTTTCATACCGGTAGGTTCTGCATTTCGTCATATGAAAGGTTTTCATTTTTAATGTTTTCTGCCTGCCTTCTGCAGTCCACCACCACACGCAAGTTTCTGTTCCTGGTTTTCTTTTGGTTTTTTGGAGTAGCCCTTGTTTTTATAACTTTTTCTATAAATAAGGCCGAGAATCTGGGCAAGCAGACCGCCTCCAAAGATTCAGTGACAATGAATTTGGGGAAGTCTACTGCCTCATTATCCGAGTCTGGTTCTCACAGGTTTCGTTAATTTATTTATTTTTTTGTTTGAAGACGCCATAAGGGCTGTTTATTTTTCACTGACCCTGTGCTCCGCTACCCATTACGGAGTCCAACTTGTGTTAGGAATGTAATAAGGGGGGAATCTATTCACCTTGGGTGATATGGGGATACATGAACAGTATACTCGAGTTGATTGTAAGTTTTCAACAATTGCCAATTTCAGATTTTTAGCTCTGATCAAATTCTTATTCTCTCAACGCAATTGACCATCAACCACCACTTTCTAGCACCTAAATGATAAGGGTTGGCAACTTCCTGCAAGTGAAAATTTTAAAGTATGGTCGGGATAAAATATAAAAATGCTGGGTCTTGACATGATCGGCCGATTGATCTGGTCGAGCTTGTCTGACCGTCCGTCTAGCCCAATAAGGACCAAAATTATGTGTTGTAATAACTTGACCACTCTGTTGCCGAGGTAAGTACAGCTCAATCACCAGGATCACGTCCATGACAGTTTGCAACTTAGGGCAAACAGGTGGCCTCATTGCAGGGGTCTTATCCCTCTGCCGAGGTGATGTCGGCGTACTGTACAGCCCACGCCGATAAGGCGGATAAATCATTGAATTGACAGAACACGGAATGATTTAATCATTTATATATTTCAAAACTATAAATAACGAATACGAAAAATAAAAGCAGAATCATGAGAAGAACTAATATTCATAATTTATCTAAAATTTTGAAAGATTTTTTAAAGTTAACACCCATTTGAGGATAATTTTAATAAATAAATGGAATATTAAGAAAAGATGGAACAACGAAAAGTGTAAACTGTGAATTTTTGAACATTTTAATGAAAATTGTGGGGGATTTTAAATTTTACTAAATAGCTAAAATATCAATAGATTAGAAAAGGTTATGCGGACATTTACTAAGTAAATACTTACACAATTTAAAAGTTGTAAGTATATGGTAGCTTTAGTATTGTCCCCTTTCACTATTCCCGTTTTCTTGAAACGAAATTAGGACACCTTAAAGTTTGAAAGTATGTGGAAATAAATGAAATTGCATCAGGATGTTTTATTCGAATCAGAAAACTCCAAAATACTTTCCCGAGAATTATTGTTTATATGCGTAATAATAGAATTATATAAACTCACATGTAACGTAGCAAGCTAAGATGGTATACTTGGATTTTAGACGCAAGGAAAACAAGGGATGAGTTTTTTTCAACTTGATAACCATGCAGTTATCCTGTCCTGGCATACTTCAGGATAACAGTCTTTGAGGAAAGAGAGTATTTTGTGAAGTTGAGTCAACGGTGAGCTTCATCTGATCGTGGTCTGAAGAACCTTTTAGGTCAATGGTCAGGATCAATTTGTTCAGTAAAGAAACTGGTACTACTACTCATCTTTAAAGGTGGTGTCTGTTTATGAGAAAATAAAAGCAGAAAGATTACCAAGACTCTAATTTAAACCGTACATCTAAACGACATCCCTGTTAAAAAAAGGGATACGTCCTCCTGAGGTGTGAGCCCTGGTCCCAGAGTTCGAAAAATCAGCTACAGAGCTCAAACAAAAAAACTCTTGGTCCAGCCCCATCAATGTCAGTGATGACACGGATATCAGGACCTTTTACAATGGGCCCTCTTCCTTTGTTTGACTCATTCCCATACACAACGTTCGAATCATCAATTGAGACTTGATGTCTCAAATACGCAAAGATGGAAAGAATAAATTTTGCATGCACAACAAATAGAAATAAGTAATATCTAGATGATTCCTAACTCGAGAACAGTCTCTCATGCCAAAAAATAAATTCCAAAAAAAGAGAGTTAAAACTATGAACCTAAATAACGCTAAAGTACAGTTAGATTATTTAGTCATAAACTCTGTGGTATATTTTATTCTAAAGAAGTATCTTACTTTCAAAGAATAGTCTTGGCAAAGATACGTCTGAGTCTACGCAGAAATAAGAAAGCGTCGAAACCAAATGTCACGACTGGTCCTAACCAATAGAGATATAATGAATAAATATATTGTAACTGCTAGAAACGATTTCGCTCGCCTCAGGAGATATGTGAAAGACATACTTTGAATCATGAATATGAATATTTTGTCACTGATCATAGAAACAGATGCAGAGTGCATGCCAACAAAGCTAAAAGCCAAGTGTAGGAATCACTAGTAGTTCGGAAAAAAACTAGATGTGGAGAAAAAATCATCTTTTCTCAATACCCAAAAAATGTCAACGAGCAGAAACTGAAATAAACAATCAGAATATATTTAAAGCTGAATTGATAAAACTAATATTGGGTTGAAGATAGACAATCAGGATTAGTATGACACACAAGTGGAAAGAAAATGTAAAGAAGTCGGAAGCCTTTCTGAAACCCTTGACAAGCCAATTTAAAAATGATTAATAGTCAACTAGACATTAAACTTGAACAGTTTAAAAAATATGGAAAAAATAAAATCAGGAAAGCAGCAGACCTCGAGTAAATACCCACTGAACTTTGGAATACAAGAAAACTTGATGACGTGCATCTCCGATTATGCTACGCATTCTAAAAACAAAACAGAATAGCGAAATGCATGGAAGGTTGTACCCTACTTTTTTTCAAAGATAGTCGGCCTCGGATTCATTAAGAACAACTGAGGCATGAATCTGACTGCTAGAGCTGTTGAGGTCTATTATGCCCGGTTTCTTAATCGTATCCAGTTCAAAGGTGAGAAACTTCTTAGGGAAAATTAGAACGGCTTAATGAGAAATCGATCCGAAACAATTCGTCGAATATCAAAGAATCAATGAATCTCGAAGGAATGATGATGATGATGATGGCATTTTCCGTATTTACTAACGTTAAAAGTCTGAGTTGAATATAGGATTTTAAATACATACTCTATCTTAAAAGTTTTCCGTTACAGATTAACGTGATTATTTGACTTTTACCCTCAATTTTTCAAAAATGGTCCTCCTTACAGCCGTCATCAATAAATCTATAGCCAACAATCCTTCATCTGCCTCATCCCCCCAAAATTCATGAAAATGTCCATTCATATTTACTTATATTTGTCAGATTTTCATTTTTTTTTTGTATGAAACGTTGGGTTTATTCCAAATTAGTATAAAGACTCACTACAACAAAATGTGCCTCACGAGTAGAAATGGAAGATGATATTAAAAATGGATGGCTCCCAAAGGCAGACTCAAGAGAACGTCTTACCAGCTGACTGGTGTGAGGCTATGGGTTATTTTTATTATTTACATGTATTCTTTATATTGGTAGGAGGCTGAAACATTAAAATCAGCAACCAAGGGAAGGATTCTGTCACATCCGATTCGATGCTGTAAAAGTCTTGCATAAATCAGTTCAATCGCAGACCTTTTATTCCGCACATCAGGCAGTAGGCAAGTCAATATGTTTTTATGAAGATTTCGAACTTAAGTTAAATTATTGACTCATGCGACATGATACCTGCGAAGATTCGCCCATAAGAAGCACCAAAGTCAAGTTTCGGCTGGGGTTGCCAACCTCACCGCACTCGAGAAAAATTTCGACCGACTTTTCAACTTGGAAGCGACGGACAAGTTAGCTGCACGTTTAATAAATGATGTTGACACGTGAACAACCTTGTCGTTCCAACATATATCTAGTAAGGATCACCATGCAGTTCTATAAACCAAAAGAACATAACAGTTTTTCGCCGAATGAAAGTTGTGGGAAGACATTTCACCATGGTGGATGAATAAATTAAAGAGATTGTCCAGCAGCTAAACTGGGATATCAAAATAGCGGGATTATGGGTCTCGTTGAAATCTGTTCTATGAACAGTTCAATACGAAGCGAGACAGGACGGGTGACATTAACTTTTTCAATCACTCGTCTGAAAATTCCCCCAATTCATTGTGCTGGCAGATCAAAACAGGAACCTAAAATAAGTTTAAGACAGCCACACTCTGTGCCTCATCTTTGAAGAAATGAAAAGTGGTTTAAAAGACCTGCTCCAATCAGTGACAATAGAAAGAAGTAAAATGAATCAACCTCACACTCCATTTAAACACACCCAGGCTGATCCTATTTGACGCAGTAGTCGTCGCATCTTCAGGCTTGCTGATACTGGGTTCAAACTTGTTCAAGTGAACTAGCGGTATTGAAACTACTAAGATGACTGGACAAATACCTCGTGCTAACTAGTCATCGAATACGTGGCATACATAGAACTAATGTGATAGAAAGGGCGTGTTGCTCATTCATTGAAGAATTGACTCATTGGATACACGAAAGATTGTGTGTGTGTGTCAAAACATTTCTGGTTTTTATTCATCAGAATCTGTCCTAAACGACCTGAATTTACATCCACCTGATTTCCCAGCCAAGACATCCCAGATTAAATCTATGAACTTGGCTTAGGAAAAAGCTTTGTTCTAAAACCCATGCCTAAAACCAATATGATCGTTTCCGCCAACAAAAATCAACTTGAAACCATCTCGGGTTCATTATTCGAATTGGTAGGCACCCACTCGAATAATGAACCCAAGATCGTTTCAAGTCCAGCGCACCTAATCCATATCCACGCTAACCTTTACAGAATATGACAGGATATCTATTTGAAATTATTTTCGTCATTGATGCGATGCTATCAGAAGTTCACGCACCGATCCCTGTTCCAGTGGGCATAATCGAAAAGATTCCAGAGGACACTCCTATTTTCTCATTATCAAAGATGGTAGTCCTACCCAAAAATGACTGCGTCTCCCAGTTGTAAGGTGAACTTACATAATTTAGGTCCCGCTAAAAGAAAGGGACACCTTCATTTAATCAGGTTTCCATCGATATGTTCACAAAAGTAAAACGGTTCTGTACACATGGAATGAGTTTCTCAGCTCATCACTTTCACAACCCGTACAAGATGCTGCCACTTTTATCACGGAATGGAGGTAGTACAGATATCTTCATGCCCCTAAAACATTTCGTGCGTCTGAAGACGGATATACCCTTTAGCTTGACGATAGCACGGTAGACATAGTTTAAAAAAAAAACATTGCATAGACGATAGATTTTTTTGAGACGATTGTGTAGAATCCTCGTTCTGGCATACAATGGCCTATTTAACCAGCTGTGGGAAGAATGAGATTGTTTTAATCTTCGAAAAATTCCATTAATAAGAGACTAAAGGAAGTTTGCTGAAAATGACTGAGGCAATTTTGGATTTTTTTATCCCACACAAATATCTCAGTCTGGAAGCAAGAACCTGATACATAAACAATAGAGAGAATTTGAATTGAGAGACACTGCAATGACTCAACCTGTACGATTACTTTTACAATGAACATTGTGGCCCATTTCGGTAATTACACATTGGCGATTTTGTAGAAATCCAGAATCAAGATCGCCTTCATTCTCGTTAGTGGAAAACAAGAGGGTTCATTGAGATTCTCGGTAACTGGCTGAAGTG
>OY757938.1:34742410-34999910 GCA_963585895.1 Sepioteuthis lessoniana
GTGGAACAAAGTTGTGTTAGGCCCGAATAGTTTCCATAGGAGCTCATTAGTGTTTGAAAAATCCAAGTCTCTGATTTTCTTGGGTGATATGAAGTCTACGAACCTATTGTGTTCGGTTTTCCCCAGTTTTCTTAATAGTAGACATACAATCTCTTTTACTAGGCCATCATTTACAGTCTACATTGAAAATATCTTCATAGCGCCGGTAAAACTGGTCGAACGTTTTGTGGTTCTCTGGAATGCATTTGAATGTATCAATCGAGTTATAAATCGTCCTCTGGGAAGAATCAAATCTTTTTGACGTTTTTTGAGCCAAATTAATGAATTTACGAGAAATTCTTCAAGTTGTTTTTGCTGTAGTTCAGTTTTCTGCAGTGTAAATTGTTGGAATTCTAATTGTTGTTTATGTAACTCCATAACGAATTTTTCCTGTCTTTCTCCGAATTTTTGTTGCTGATCCATGTTAGCCTTTAGCAATGGAACGATAGTTTTTTGAAATTCTTTCATATTCATGTAAAGATTTATAATATGTCGACTAAAGCAGGTGAAGAGGCAAAAACATTTCAGCAAATACTGTTGCTTTGCAATATATATATATATATATATATATATATATAGCAAATACTGTTGCTTTGAAAATCCGTGTAGACAGATTTTTTTTTTGCAGAAAAAAGGAATGGAACTACTTAATGGTTTAGCTTCTTTCAAAATACCGTAGTTCCGTTAAATGTGGTCATTTAGATTTCCTCCAAACTAATAAATATTTCTTGTAAGCCAAAAAAGTTTTAGCAAGGAATGAAATAAAGAAAAATTATTTCTTGGTGGGCGCCCAACAGATTCATTTGCATAAGTTTTTGCAAGTAAGCAGGGTTTTTTCTGTTCTTCACTGGGGGATTTTTGTAATTGTAGACAAACTTTTTTTAGAAGTGTGGGGAGAGGAGAAATAATTATCCTTTAGACCGAAGCAAAAAAAAATGCTTGAGATTTTTTTCTTTTGTTGTATGAGAACTTACTTTCTTTTTTTCCAAACAAAACTCGCCTCGCTGAATTATGGTGAATAGTTTCTTTAAAAGTTTGAGTTTGTGAGTTTGTTTTGTGAACAAACTGGCTTTTTTTTTCGTGTAAGCAATCGTTTTCGATACTTGGTTGACCGTTATATTATTTGGACAGACTTTAATAATCTTAAATATTCCGTTGGTGTCGAATAGCTAGTTCGTCACTGATGTAGGTAAGCGGAATATTTTTGTATGTGCCACTGATGTAGAAATGCCAGATTAATTTTTCTCATTCGACACTGTTGTGTGATTGAGCTGGTCCTCTGATGTGGCGAGGACGACATTCTCGAATATTTCTGTCGCTATTGAATGTGGGACTGGTTAGGCTTTCGGCGTGAGTGCGTTTCTTGAATCCGTACGTCGCCAACGATATGGACCCAAATTCGGTACACAGAAGGGAAAAACGGAACATGGTTTAGAGGTAAGAAAGATATATTAACAATAATTACAAAGGATAGTGTCCAATATTGGTAGTCGTATTTCTAGTACTCGTGTACAATTGCTGCTGCTGTATGCTCCCACTTCTACTGGTATTAGGTTATTACTACGCCAGTAATATAGCGCTGGAAGAGTCCGTGATGTTGGTAAGTTTCGGTTTCATAATGGTTGTCTACATTTTTTAAATTGCAGCTTAATTTTATTTTTATATCATCATCATCATCATCTCTCGCTAACAGCCTGTATTATCATCCTCATATCACACTTGGGGTTCATAGAAGAACATATTTTTGGAATTCGTCTTTGCTTCTCTAGCGGTGTCACGTATGTCATATGTCTCGTGGATCTTAGTTGGATGTTTTTTGACATGGGAGGAGAGTCCCATACAGCAGTTGTTTCGTGAGATGCTGCTTCCAGGATTTTTTCAAGATAGATCGTAGCGTTCTTGTGTAGTTCCCATCGAGGTTGTTTTTTCTATGCATTCTGTTAGCATCCATGGGGTATATCTATACAGTAGTAGGGTCACAATAATAGCTTGGAAGAAATCCTATTTTATTTTCTTAGATACATCGGACTTCCAATATGATCAATAACCTGTGGATAGGAGTCCACGCCTTCGCTAGGTCTATATTAACACCACTTTCAATAGATGAGTTATTGTTGTAGAGGTTTGTAAACTTGTCTTCTAATTGTTTAGGCCTAACACGGAGAGTGGAATTGGCTCCTTGTGCGCGTGTTCGGGTTTGTTCATATTACAGCTTATACATAACTGCGTAGGTGTGTATAAGTATTCGTTGAGTATATGCATTTTTGGTGTGAATGAGTCTGTGTGTGACCGTCCGTATTTTGTACAAGAGCAACTCATTCACATCTCCTAGTAAAAGAGGAGATTGTCTGATGATAACTAAAAACCACTCAGTTCTTTACATAATTCAATTTTGCTATCACCCGTGTTACGGCCATTGGCCACGGTAGGGTTAAAATGCAGGAAACCAAGGACTACTATGAGGACCAGAAGTGGGGCAGGCGATTGGCGGGTCTTCGAGCCCTAGCAACCGTGAAAGACCAGCCGAAAAGGGGCAAAGGTCTTGACCCAGATTGGGAAAAGACATGCGATTGGTCGAGGCAGGGAGGACTTTTTACCGCCAAAAAGAACGAGAGCCAAAATGTCAGTTCCAAGCTTCGCCAAGGAAGAGAAAGGTAGCCATTTCACGTGGTCCGGTGAAAGGTGAAATTCTTGTCACAGAATGGCCTAATAGAAGCCGTCAACTCCGTTGGGTAAGAAACTGAGGCTCAACGTAAAAGAAAAAAAGACTGGTGCCTTGCGACACGTTAATAAGAAATTAACGGATATAAAAAAAATAACGAAAGAAAGGCGAGAAAAAAGGTTAGTCAAAAATTTTATTACAAATAACATACGTAACCCAAATAAACGACCGTATCAAGAATATCCAAAGAAACATTTTTGAGGTTGTTCATTAGCAGCTAGTTTCGGCGGAAAACATATTTGTTTAAAATTGTATACCGACTTTAAAGACGAAGAGGAGAGACTTTTGGTCTTCGCAAAAAGAAGGGAAAGAATAAGAAAACAAATATGGAGAACGAGGAGATATCCTCCCTCTAATTGTAAAGGGACAAGAAGATACGTGTGTAATTTTAGGACGAATTGAAAAAAGAAAAAAGAAAGAAAAAAAAGGAAAACTTTGTCTTATTGGAAGGACATAGTCAAACACTATTGGGGGCGTCTTGACCTCCACATTTCTGTATTTTTTTTGTTGTATTTGTTTTGCTTTTTGTTTTTCTGTTGTTACAATTGTGCGTTCTTTAAAATAGAATATGTAAGAAAGATACATATATAAAGAAAAGAAAAGAAAAAAACACGCGTCATATTATTTGTCTGGTTCGGAATTCCTCACGTGTTCATTTATATCTCATCGACCTCTTTACCCTTAACACATCCTCATTCGTCTGTATCTCGAAAAATTAAACCTATACGCAAGCTTTACACTTAACTAGTTATATTGTCTTTCAAAGCTATCAATAAAATATAACTAGTTATGGATAATTTAGAGCTTTGGTGGTACGGTACTGTCGACGGAGATTCTCCCGGTCTTTCGAGGATAATGTAACCTCGGAACAAAGATACAGTAACCGTCACACCCGTTTTATAGAGTCCTGAAAACGTACAATCTGGGAATATTTTTGTCCTGATTGTGGGTATCTTAGGCCGGTATGTAGGGGACGATTTACTCCTGCATATGTCAGTTTGTTAGAGTAGATTCACTTGGAACAGTATGACTAACACAAGGGACCGCGTCACTTCGAGTTGGAAAATGTCAGAGTTCAGCCTGGTAAATGATTCCAGAGATATAGCAGTTGTATAAGGTTAAAATTTGCGCCGCATGTCAAAAGGGAGGGTAGCAGTGTTATCCTGAAGTAATACCCCACTTTGGGAGCCGGTACAGTTCCTTGTTTGTATTTTGTTTCCTTTGTTTTAGGGATACTGCCATTTCCAAGGCAGCGTGCTCTGTGGTTTGCATCGGCAGAATGGTACAATCATATCTCTGACATTGCAGCACTTCAGATATGTAAAAGTGTAACAAAGTAGGTATAATGCACAATGAACACTGCATGGTGGTAGGCGATGCTGTTACGTCAGAGAATTTACTCAGTTACGTGGATTTTTAAAACCACAATCCATTAATGTAATGGAGTGTTTCAATTTGGTACTCTCTTGAGTATTGTTCTTAATGAGCCCCGGTATACATTTCCCTTGAAGCTTTCTTCAATTTTTTGAAATTATTTATTATCCATTCAGCTTTTTTTTATGACCTTTCCGATTTTTTTTCCATGTTCATTTGTATCTACTAATTCATTTGTCTTCATTTTTTTTGTCCCTACTTTCGTTATTTTGGAAACTCCTGTTCTGTTTGTATTGGTTCTAGTGGTTGAACGAGTGTCTTTTTATTCTACTTTTTTTCAACAATATTTTTATTAACCTATTCCAGGACTATTGGCAATCATGCCTGCTGTTAATTGTTTTAGGTTTTTCATTCCAATATATCATTGTGTGTTTTTCCTTCCTTAGAAATTGCGACAACAGGCAAAACGCCTGTTGTCGCAATTTCTTAATTTGTTCTTGGCTAATTTCTCATCTATGCTTTGTTTTTCTGTTTTAGTTACATTGGGGAATACCAATTTTTCTCACTGACTAGTTTTTCTCCTGGCTAAATTTGATCGCTTAGATCGGCTATCTACATTGAGGTATTTGGTAATCATTTATTTGTTTTTTCCAGTGCTTAGGAATTGTAATGAAACCTTCTTTTCAATCACTTTTTTGAGCATTTTTTGTGATATTTTAGTTTTATGTATTTTGTGTTTCAAATCCTACAGAGGGCTCTTCTGGAGCATACTCTTTAGGGCTTTCTTGTCCACATATTTCTTGTAACTCGAAGTAAGAAAACCAAACTTTCTTTAAAATGATCTTCGTTTTTTCGGTAAGTCTTTGCCTAAATGTATCACTTTTAGTGGATTGTTTCCTAATTCATATCATACTCTTTCTATAATTTCTTCGTGTCGGATTGCTTTTAATTTTACAATGGATTACATTGTCTTGTCTTCTATTGTCTCTTTTTCCCTTTTCTTTCTCTCAAAGACATTGTTGATTTGGTTTGTTTATGTACTAGAACTATTACAGCTAAAATTCGTATATTTACCGAGGACTCTATTTATTAACGGAACACATGACGATAATGGCACTTAGATCTGCTGAACGGTACCTCCGGCCGAAATATATCTTTCCAGCTCGAACGCGACACGGAGAATCAATTGTGCAAGACAAAATATGTATTTTGGAGGAATTGGATTCATCAAGAATCGAATGGTTTTCGACCCTGAAATCATTCAGTTCACCTAACAGAACGTTTTAAGAATTCCCTAAAAGAATTCTGATGCAATGGCCGGCACTTATGTTGCAAGCTCACTGCCCTCAGGATTGACTGTCGTTTAAACCACTCTTACATGGCTGAAGATGAAAAAAAAATCGCAAATTTTTTCCATTCGCTCACACATGACTGATCTGGTTATTGGACGTTTGGCCAAACTTTTTTGGCGTCTGTAATGAATTGCTACGTTCACTTAACTCTGTTTATAAAGAACATCTGAATTTCTTCAATCATAATGCATACACTTTGTTCTTCAATCCGCTTCTTTCTTTTTCACATGAAAGGAGTCTGAGAACGAATGATCGGCATCACTTGGAGAAAATTTAATTTTACGTTTTTACAAGACCACAACTTACTCAAGATGTTTTAAGCTGGCTCATAGCTGAGCTCAAAACAATCATGCTCAATTGAACATTGACTTCTATCACATCCGACTTTCACTGTCCTAACCGAGGAAATGTCTCTCTCTCTCTCTCTCTCTCTCTCTCTCTCTCTCTCACTTGGAATTTTTTTCTGCTGCTAGCCTGTACCACTAGCAATGCAAAACTGTACATTTGGCTGATTCTATCAGGTCCAGGTGAAAGAAAGAGTATCTTTCAACTCTGCAGGCACGTCCAAAGTCGACTGTAAGTCACCCATCGTGAAGGTGGGTGCAGTAATCTTTGTCTCGGATTCTTCAGCAAGAAGAAATCTGTGCCTCGTTGACTTAATAATCAAAATGTTTTCAGGTTGAGATGGAAATGTTAGAACCGTTGAACTGAAACAAACCAAAGAAACCGACCAAAACCGACGACTTTCATTCACACTAAACAGAACGCATAAAAAACGTTTAAATCAAAGTACATCTTCATTGTTGTTGACCATTCAAAGAGAACTATTGTTAGGTATTAAATTAATTTAAACAAGCGCGGAGGAAGACTGATTACAGCGAACAGAAACAATTCAGATGACACATGCATCAACAACAAAAAATAAATAGAAAAAAATGGGAAGAAAAGCAATTGTATGGATATTTCAAGTGACAAACAAGCGAAATCTAACAGAAGAAAGGGCAACCTTAAGAGGGTTAATTAGTATATTCAGAGAGTAGGACAAAAGTAAGCAGTAAAAACCCTATCAAAGCAATAGACAAGCTACAAAAAAACACATATAGATGATGTGTTAACGGAGACGCAGCGATGAATTACATAATAAGCTAATGTAATAAATTAGCGAAAGAGAGTATAAGACTACTCACGACTGGGCGGGAAAGTTGATCCACTGTTTCAGTTTGATCATATGAACAAATAGTATATGCACAACCGAGGAGTTGTCCTAGAAAATTTAGACGCACGAAATTCTCAGGAATTTTCACATACAAACGGATTATTTACTCTCGGCCAGACGACCAGACCTAGAAATAGACAACAAAACCGATAACCAGTCGAATTGTGAACTTTGCCATTCCGGCTGACCACAGGCTAAAACTGAAAGAAAACAAAAAGGGAGATAAGTATGCGTACCTTGCTAGAGAACAAAAAAATCAACGAAACAAGAAATTGACGGTGACACTAATTGTAATTTAAGCGGTCAGTACAGTTACCAAATACGAGGACGTGTGGAGACTACAAAAAACAACATTGTTAAGATCAGCCATAATACTGAGAAGAGTCCTGGAGCCTTGAGGAGACTCCCTGTCACTCGGATTTCAGAGGAAAACTCTCAGTTAATGCTGGTGTGGAAAACTCTCAAGTGAATAATAATAATAATAATAATAACCATGCAAAAGGCATTACATCCAAGAGACGACGTTGAAAGACTATATGTACCAAGAAAGGTGGGAGGAAAAGTGTTATATTGTCATATGCAGTATCATAACGACACAATAATTAAACAAACGCAGGAAGACTTCTTTAACAAAATATTTACCTCTCACTTTATTGCAAGGGTTCGAAAAGGGTATTCAAGGTTTGCGTGTGAGAGGGAGTTGGGGACCGAATAGAAACTTCAATATTTTGACCTGCACTCTTATGGCCGTCAACGTTGTGTCTTTCTCGTTCTCAGATGCTCAACCGGAGGCCCTGGGGTCCACTCTGCTGGGTGCTGGCTTTCTTTACTGCATCTTATCAGCATCTTCTCTGGACTCCAATTCATCAGGGCCCCAAGCCCCTTCGGCCTGGTGTGGCTTTCCCTACCACAACTCTGCTCCAACTGGCACTCGAACTCAACTGTCTTGACTTCTGTCTTGACTGAGTTATATAACAGTTCAACGCCCAGTCGATCGCCCACTCGATCTTTAAAATCGTATGTTTAATCGTCATCAAGCGGAAATAACTGTCATGCAGTTCAGAGGTCACTCTCCTCCGGTGCGTCAGTCTATGAGAGTATCATGGGATTTTTTAGCTTGTCCCATTTTGTTAGCCAATTACCACCCACGCGATTTCCTCTCCTAACTGCCATTGGAATGTGTCATTTCCTTCCGGTGCATCACCTTGAATGGCATTTTTGGGCCAGGTCGAAGGTCAAAACATAACAAAAGGACCTGCAAAGCGAGAATAGATAAGACGCCAAAAAATAGTAAATGTAGGTTATGTGGTGATAGAGACGAAGCAATCAATCACATAATAAGCAAAGGCTGCAAATTAACACTGAAGTATAAGACTAGACACGACAGAGTGGACCTGGTGATCCACTGGGAAATATGTGAGAAATTTAAATTTGACCATGCAAACAAATGGTATATGCACAACCCAGCTACTTTCCTAGGGAATGACACACATAAACTGATATGAGATTTTGCCATACAAACAATAAAAAGAAAAATTGCAAAATTCTGGACTTTGCTGTCCGTGCTGACCATAGGATAAAACTGAAAGAATGTGAAAAGAATGATAAATACCGCGACCTTGCAAGGGAATTGAAGAAACTGTGAAACATGAAGGTGACAATTGTATCGTTTTCGATTGCGGCTTTTGATACAGTACCTAAAGGATAATTAAAGAGACTGGAGGGTTTGGAGGTTGGAGTTCGAGTGAAGACTATCCAAACTACGGCCAGAATACTGAGAAGAGTCCTGGAGACTTGAGAAGATCTGCAGTCACTCAGACTCCAGTGAATAACCATCAGCTAAAACTCATGTGAAAAACTCTCAATGCGTAAATACTTAGGGATACTGGAAGCTGACACCATTCAAACAATAGGAGATGAAAGACAAACTAAAGAAAGAATATTTCAGAAGAACCAGAATGCTACTTAACATAAGACTATGTAGCAGAAACATTGTTAACGGAATAAATAATTGGGCTGTCCCTCGTTAGATATTTAGGGCCATTTTTGAAGTGGACAAGAGAAAACATTGAAAAAAATAGACTAGAGACCAAGAAAACTAATGACCATGCATAAGACATTACATCCCTGAGATGACTTGGACAGATTATCAAGAAAATAAGGACGAAGAGTACTTGGCAGTATTGATGACAGTGTTGTCGCATCATTACATCAACTTGAAGACAACATACAAAAACGTGGAGGAAAACTGATTACAGCTACCAGAAACAATACTGAAAACATCATCACAAACAGATCAACATTAAACAGAAAGCAAAAATGGGAAGAAAAACAACTCAATGGAAGTTTTAAGCGACTAATAAGCGACATATCACAAAAGAAAAGAATGGGAAACCCCAAGAGAGAAATGGAATCTCTCTTGTTAACAGCACAAACAATGCTATAAGAACTAATCGTATCAAATAAGAATAGATATAACGCAATAAAACTGCAGATGTAGGTTATGTGGTGATAGAGATGCAAGTATCAATCACATAGTCTATGAGTGGAGTAAAGTAGCACAGCAAGAGTATAAGAATAGACACGACTGTATGTGCAAGAAATTTAAATTTGTCCATACCAATAAATGGGATATACCCAACCTAACAACTGTCCGTAGAATGACATGCAGAGTCTCCAATGAGATTTTGATATACCAACTGATCACCAAATCTCGGCTAGACGACCAGACCTTATAATAATTACCAAAAAAAAAAGAGAAATTGCAAAATTGGGGACTTTGCTGTCATGGCTGATCACAGAATAAAATTGAAAGAAAGTGTAAAGAAAGATGAATACTGCGACCTTGCTAGAGAATTAAATAAACTGTGGAACATGAAATTGAGGATTATAGCAATTGTAATTGGTGTTCTAGGTAGAGTCACCAAAGGATTAATAAAGTGAGTTGAGGAATTGGAAATAAGAGGATGAGTGGAGACCATCCAAACTAAGGCATTAATAGTTCGACCAGAATATTGAGAAGAATCCTGGAGACTCGAGGAGAATTACTCTCACTCAAACTCTAGTGAAAGACCATCAGCTAATTCTGATGTGAAAAATTAATAATAATAATAATAATAATAATAATAATAATAATAATAATAATAATTTACAAAAAATGAAAAAGAACTGGAAACTTTAATCCATGCAATAAGAATATACAGTCAGGACATAGGCATAGAATTTGGCATAGAAATATGTGCAGTGCTTGTAATGAAAAGTGGCAAACGATATATGATTGACGGAATGAAAGAACTAAAAGAAGAAAAGACTAGAACGCCCGGAGAAAACGAAACCTACAAATACTTAGGCATGTTGGAGGCTGACACCATCAAACAAGTGGAGATGAAAGAAAAAATTCAGAAAGAATATATCAGAAGAACGAGGAAGCTACTCGAGACAAAACTATCAAGCAGAAACCTTATCAAAGGAATAAATACCTGTGCTGGACACCTTGTAAAATATTCGGGACCCTTTTTGAAGTGGACTACAGAAGAACTTAAGCAAATGAACATAAGAACGAGAAAACTAATGACCAAGCATAAGGCATAACACCCAAGATATGACGTTGACAGACTATATGTATCTTGAAAGGAGGGAGGAAGAAGTCTTTGCAGCATTGAAGACAGCGTTGATGCATCGATACAATAACTCGATGACTACATAGAAAAACACGAAGAAGGACTGACAACAGCCATCAGAAATGATACAGTCAACACGATGGACAACAAAATGATAATAACTAAGAAACAAAAATGGGAAAAAAACCCAACTCTATGGGCGTTTTAAACGACTAATAAACATCTTAAACGAGAACACGTGGACATGGCTAAGAAAATGAAACATTAAGAGAAAAACAGAATCTCTCCTAATAGTAGAACAAAACAACACCATAAGAACCAAAGTGAGAATATATATGACGCCACAAAATAGCAAATGTAGGCGATGTGGTGATAGAGACGCAACGAGCAATCACATAATAAGCAAATATAGCAAATTAGCACAGAAGTATAAGACTAGAAACGACGGAGTGGGCCAGGTGATCCACTGGGAAATGTGCAAGAAATTTAAATTTGACCATACGAACAAATGGAATGTGCCCAACCTACCATCCGTCCTAGAAAATGACACATAAACTCCTATGGGACTTGACATACAGAAGAATCACCTAATCTCAAACAGAAGAGCAGATCTTATAATAATCAACAAAAAAAGTTGCAAAATTGTGGACTTTGCTGTTCCGGCTGCCCACAGAATAAAACCGAAGGAATGTGAAAAGAAGAATAAGTACCTTGAACTTACTTGGGAATCGGAAAAAACTATGGAACATGAAGGTGACAATTATACCAATAGTGATTGGTGCTTTTGGTACAGTAACTAAAGGATCATTAAAAGGACTGGAGGATTTGGAAGTTGGGGGACGAGTGGAGAACCTCTAAACAACAGCATTATTGAGAACGGCCAGAATACTTAGAGGAGTCCTGGGGACTTCAGGGGACTTGCTATTACTCAAACTCCAGTGAAAGACCACCAGCTAAAACTGATGAGAAAAACTATAATGATAAAAAAGTAATAAAAAAATAGATAATAATAATAATAATAATAATAATAATAATAATAATAATAAGAAGAAGAAGAAGAAGAAGAAGAAGAAGACGAAAAAGAAGAAAAAAAAGAAAAAAAAAAGTGGAGAAGACTTTTTCTTTTTGTGTGATAATGACATCCTACCCATCAAAAATTAAATAGAAAAGTGGCCTTTACAAATGTCTCGATAATGTTAACTGTTTGTAAAACATACGGGTTAAAATTAAAAATAAATAAATAACACCTTAGATTTACGCACACACACACACACACACACACACACACACACACACACACACACATATATATATATATATATATATATATACTTATTCGTGTGTATGAACGTGTCTTAGTTTGCATATGTTTTTAAGGAGATTGAATGATTCATGAGAAGACTGAGGGAAAAATACAGTAAAAACCACGAATATATAAATGGAACGAGAGAAGGCAACATTCTAAAAAGACATTCAATTCACATTTTCCGAAAAAAATAGTCGCTCTACTCCAAGTATAATATTTCTTGCTTAAAATCAGGAAGCATTTTTTCTAAATATTCGTGTGATTTTTTCAAACATTAGAGATTGCAGATTTTCTCTTACTAATATTAGCATTGTATAGCTAAAAAATTTAGTCGAGCAGGAAGAATTTATTGCAACATTCCTGCAACTTTAGGGTTGGAATAGCCACCATAAATATAATTGATTACGTCGGTTATAAATACGAATCAAAATTGGTGGATTCGTATTACATATATATATATATATATATATATATATAGCACGAACATACATTCAGCAACTATGTGAGGATACGGGATGTTGTCCAGAAGACCTGCCTGAGGCGATGGACGATAGGGAAAAGTGGCGAGAGAGGGTCAGGGATATCCGTGCTACCAGCACGACATGATGATGATGATATATATATATGTAAGAGGTTTATGTTTCTTACTGGCTCAGTAGGTTTGTTACTAGTGGACCAAATGGTACAGTATTATTAAATAGTGTTCAATATCAATGATAGAACATTTACACACACACACACACACACACATATATATATGTATATATATATATATATATATGTGTGTGTGTGTGTGTGTGTGTGTTACCTGGGAGTATTTGTGACCCTGGATTTCATGCATTTTGCAAACGTCGGATAGAATGAATTTTTTTTAAGAAATGAACATTAATACGATTATTTTTTTCTCCTAACATCTTTCTTATTGCCACACCATCCATCAGCCCTTAGTGACACCATACTAATTATACAAAAGAACCACCGACCATAAGTACCATTTTCCTCAAATTATTACATTATGAACACCCACGAGTATTACCTGTAATTGTTAGTAATATATTAGTGTTAGCAAGGACTATTTTTTCTCATTATTGTATCCATTAGTATTATCAAAGACGATTATTACCATAACTGTAAATTTTATTTAATTTATTATTATTTTTATTGCAATGTGTACTCAAAATCTATCATTTTCCTACCTGCCAGTAAATACAACACCACATAAAAAATGAATAAATAGATAAAATAAAATAAAATAGAATGAAATAAAAAGTAACACGATGGTGATTTTAATCATCCAATTTCAATCACCCAGCAAAATTCCCCACAAAACAAACAGTTCACATTCAAATCAAAATGAACCTTAGCTACCATAAAGTAAGAAAGAAAAAAAAATTCTGAATACGACAATCCATTCTCCCTCTCTTACCCAGTCTTCTCTTCTCATACTCTCTTCCTTCGTTTAACCCCTTCCCATCAATTGACATCGGATATATGTGTAAATATGTAAATATGTAAAGATGCATGCCAGTACATACGCAAACATACGTATATATGTACGCGCGAACAACTTCACATACACAAAAAATAATAACATTAAAAGACACAAATTTAGGCACTCTTACATACGAATAACCCTCACTTTTCGTACAAAAAAAAAATAAGTAATCGTTTTTGTTTTTTGAAAATCTTCACAATGTCCGACGAATGCAAAATGCATGAAACTCAGGTTCACAGCCACTACTATGTAATATATACATACATACATATATATATATATATATATATATATATATTTATATATATATATATATATATATATATATATATATATATATATATATCAGTAGTGAATTCATGTGTTGGGTTCGGGAGATCAGCCCGAAAAACTATTCTCTCAAATATATTTTGAAGCAATAAAAACTCTGAAAAAGTAATTTGTCCTAGGCTTTGGTTGTACTTGAAGCCACATCTCGATTCCTTATAGATAATTATTTTGATTCTTAAATGTATTGTCCTTCCCTCAAATGTTGAATTAAAGAATTTTTGCAGACAGTGCTCATGATGATGTTAAATGAAGGAAAAAGCGTAACTAGTTATTTAGAACTTTTGAAAATCAAACCTAAACAACATACAAAACCCTTATATAACATAAACAAATAGATTTCTTATTGGAATTGTAAAAACAATCTTGAAAGATCTTGTTTATCGAAGAATATATTTTGTTTCAACAGCTAAATTTTGGTAGTAAAACATTGATTTCCATTTATTATAATATTATTAAGGAAAAATTTCATTATACGAAATCAAAAGCCCAATCTAATTTTTCTATTTTTTTTTGTTTTGTTTTTTTTATTTTGTGTGTGTGTGTTTGTGTGTGTGTGTGTGTGTGTTTGTTTGTTTGCTTTGTTTGTATCTGTGTACGTATGTGAGTCAGTAGACTATTTTGTTGACTCAGACATTTACCAGCTAACGTTAGAGATTCTAGTGATGATCGAGACAGGTGATTAATCTGGGTGAAAGATACTAGGTACCAACAACGAACCAAATTTTAAACTTACATAAACATAAACACATTGACATATACAGAAATACATACAACTCCCACATACACAAATTAATATAAATATTAAGCATTTCGACTCGTACATTCATTTTGCAAGGATCTTCCTTTTCACTAATTGAGAGAAATTGCTTATGAAATATAGTGAATTTAAAATATGAACCTCTTAACACTGATGACTTAAGGGCCCAACTAAATATATTGATTTTAATAGATAATATTTAAACAATTCATATATATTATACACCGATGAGTTAGATGGATATAACGTCTATGCACGCTTCTCACCAAAAGACTTCAGAAAGTATACCTCGAAAAGAACTACATATTTAACCCAACAATTTCACTTTTATTATTACTTAAAGTTTATGTTCAATATTTTAATACGTAAAATGATTCCTTATTAAAAATTAATTAATTGTTTTAGATTATTTCAAAATTTGTAAATTTATTTAAACACGAACTAAAAAGATTAAAGAATCGCTCAATATTCACGCAAACACTCTTAGCATTTGTACATCCATCAGTTTTAACATAAATACATAAAGATGATGGCCTAGAACCGAGTTCATCCAGGATCTATCTATCTATCTATCTATTGTTGCAGTGCCATTAAACACAACCAGTGTTGGTTGTGAGAATATATTTGCGACCACGTCATCTCTAACATCTGCCCGCAAAACCCCTCATATTGCAATCCTCTTTATTAAGTATGGACCACAGATGAGCGAGAGACTAATTAAACATGGTAAAATAGCAAAGATGAACCGAAGCCATGGTAGCCTTTACTGATTTAAGCAATGAGACCATGTGAAACGTTTACAGGAGATCCCGAAGTTGACTGGAGGCCGGATTTAAAGCCAACGTTGATTTCTTTGAATAGATTTAACCAAGGTATTTAAAGATATTTTCATGTAAATTTACCTGTAAAAATTCATGTAAAATTACATAGATTTAACCAAGATATTTCAAAATATTTTCATGTCAAATTACATAAAAATATCTTGAAATACCTTGGTTAAATCTATTCAAAGAAATGAACGTTGGCTTTAACCCTGGCCTCCAGTCGACTTTACATCACAAATACATCTGATAAAATGAGATTTCAGGGTAATTTTCACTTTTTGATTAATTGACATAATAATTTATCCATATATAGTATGCATCAGAATATTTTTCTCATTTTATTTTTACGTACATTCGGATATATTTTCCGTTTTCTATAATATATATATACATATATATATTGCCAGAATATTTTGATTTTGAAAAATTTGATTAAACAGGATAGACACATCGTTTTTGTATATCTTATTTTAGATCCGTTCATTTCCTCGTATGCGTCGTTTGACTTCAGGGTGGAACAAATTCAGGTAGGCGCCGTATTTTTCCCAAGTAATTTTGTTACAAATTAGAGTTATCTACGTTGGAACAGAGAATGAAATGAAAAACACAATGAGGAACGTTATAGATTTATCAGAAGATTAGAAGGAAGAACAAATGGTAAGGAAATTTACAAAAGAAAAGAATTTTACTCGATGTTAGAGGAAGAAAGGACGGGTTAAACACATTTTAGAATGCGGTTGCTATGAATTGATCTTATTTTGTTAATCTTTATATAGAGAGCTTCAAGAATTTGAAGTTTTTGCTTGCACTTTCCTTTGTGTAATATAGCACCATCTTAACATCATTCCAAGCAGAATTCAAACAAGTCATACGAAAACTTGAATGAACCAAAGGCAAAAATAGGGAGAAGGGCAATATTTAATCAATAATATATATATATATATATATATATATATATATATATATGTAAAATAAATTGAAAGAAAACTCAAAGGACTGTCAATATGTCATTATAAATTTATTTCGACAATCACCCACCAGACTTGCCTCTTCAGATGGCTGTTTACAAAGTGTAAACTGATTCACAAAACATTGTTTATTTGTAAAAAAAAATACTGAAACACGACCATAGTAGGTGGAATAATAGGGGCACATCAGTTTGGAACAGGGTTAAAGCTGATAACGATTACTATGTTTGGGATTTTAATCTTGTCATATTTCAATTTATCCCTTTTATTTCTATTTATTATCCACGTTTCCCCCAGTATCTCATCCAATGCAACTTTTTGTGAATTAAGAAAGATTCTATATATTTATTTGTTTTATTCTTTATCCATGCCGATTTTGGGGATGTCATGAATTCCTATGCTTCTAGATTCATTCTATTCCTTCATTATAAAACGTTACAAAACGTTATCCTATCATCGCAAATTGACTTTATCCCTTCTTTAGTTTATCTATCGTTATTTTAGTATTTTGATATTTACCTCAGTCTAACACCGATTTTTTATCAGTATTATAACTTATTGTAACTCTCTTAATAATTCACGGCTTTAAATAGTTTTTATTATTTTTATTAAAGAGACATCATGTTCTTAAGCCAATTTAATTTATGTTAATATAGTAGTTTTTGTTCCTCTAATGACTATTTTATTATTATTACTCTAATTGATTATCATTATTGTTATTAATATTATTGTTGCTATTTTGTTATATTGTTACATTTTTCCGACTAATATGTACATAAAATAAAGTTGGAGATTTAGTCGAAGGTAACCCGAAGGTGACCCGAAGGCTCCCTTTTCAATAGCTGCAACACCGAAGTGTAGGGGAGGGTGCTGCTCCATTCCCTAGATTGCTCCACTTTACCCTTGGTCCGTACTTTATAATGCTGAGTGTTAAGCAGGGCGGCATCAAGCACCATTTTTTTGAGTCTTTGAATTACCGGACCATTGGCAGATACTCTATTCATTCGGCCAATGGCCCAGTACATAAAAAGGTTATTATTCAGACTAACATTCACCCATTTTGACATCATTGACTTCATTTTACTATTATTTGCATTTCTATTCAAAATCATTCTCATATTAGTTTAAATCTATCTTTATGTCAGCATTTGAATATTCGTTCGTTTCTTTTATTCAGTAACTGCATAGTTGCTTTGTATCTAATTATACTTTTTTTTTTTCTTCTAAGCATAAGTTATGTTTACTATTGCAGCTATTTGTCGTCGAAGATTTTTTATAAACTCTTAATTGATTTGTGGAGTAAGTCCCCACTATCTTTAATTCTAAAAACACTTCGAGAGGACTGTTTGATTTCTGAACAGCGGATTAGTAAAATGATGTCTATGGTTATATAAACATTGTTTCCAATTCCCCGCAGATATCCCATGACTATTTTCCATTGGGAAAATGTTAGCCTGGCATACCACATTTTCAAAATTACACCTTCCACCTATGGAGCATTCTTTTTTTCTACAATTACAATGTAATCTATGCATTCTCTTATTATCCATATTTGATTTATCGATGACTTTTCTGTTATGGTTATATATAATTCTTCGAATACTATTAGCGCAGGAGTAACTAATCATAACAGTGTTTCTTTTAAACTGTTTTGCTTAATGGGTTGCCCCAATGAAAGTGCTAATCTATTAAGTTAAGGGAGTTAAGCCAGATTACTTTTCTTTTTCTATTCTTACTTTATTATTATTATTATTATTATTATTGTTGTTGTTGTTGTTGTTGTTGTTTCTCTCTTCTCTTCTATGAATACAATTTATATTACTGCTGTTTCTATTAATTGTATTGTATCGTTCAGTGGCTCAGTTTATCTTCTGTTTCATATATTTTAGTTTTTGCTGATATTTACGATTTTCCCGAGCCTCATTATATGTTCTCTTTTTTCTTCGAATATTTTTTTTTACTGGATGATAGCCTATTTATCCTTAGATTAACTGCATTTGGCATTTGATTTTTAATCCGGGGTGGTTGAAGACATTGGTGTAGGTTGTTCCTTGTTAAATGGTTTGAATGTGTTATTCTCTAAGTGAAATGTGATATCCATGAAATTCACTACTTTTAGAGAGAGAAAGAGAGAGAGAGAGAGAGTGTGTGTGTTTGTGTGTGTGTGAGAGAGAGAGAGAGAGAGAGAGAGAGAGAGAGAGAGAGAAATATGTCAGTTTCTATTTATGTATTTATTTAATGATTAATATTCAATTGTTAAAGAGTCAGTAAATCGTTAAATTTTCACAGTGTTTAATACACAAAAATGTTGACGAGTATCTCAATATTTATAAAGTAATATATATATATATATATATATATATATATATATATATATATATATATATATATATATATACACACTAATCTAATATCTACCAGCATTCACGGTTACCAGAAAAAAAGAAAAAAAAACGCCAGGAACTAGAGATAACAATATCTCGAATCACCGCCCGGGGGAAAAGAAAAAATATTATAGGAGAAAAAGAAAGAAAAGGCCAACCCTATATATATATATATATAAGACCGGGTAAAACTTCATAGCGCGGAGTCCACAGTTTTGATCATCAAGTTAGCTGGTAATTCATACATCTGACATCGAGCATTTTCTGTATATAACAGATTCCCTGCTCTCTTGGTTCCAGTCTCTAATAACATTCTTCAGGACGTAATATTACCTGATAATGGTGAAAGCGAAAAACTATTAGTTTTAACATATTTATCATATATACATGTTGCATTCCTGATGTCAACTATACTGTCTATAGAAGCACTCGAATGTGTGTGCGTTAATAAGTGTTCTTTTATTCATGATGGTTGATATGCAAATTAGTTACTGAGATTTTATATCCAAAGACAGTGGAAGTACTTGCCGTCACTTGTGGATTTTATGAAGCTATATCGAACTGGTAGAGCATGCAATTTCTCAAATTTTTATGGGTCATATTTGTTCGAAAGTTATTAAATTTGACTTTAATTATTCCTGAACAGAATGTTGAATGTTCAGGACAGAAGCTTAAATGCATATCTATTTGTTATAAATTCAAATAAGTTTTATATTTATCACAACTAAACTAATGATGGGTATTTGTTTATAAACTAATATTTCTTTCTTTCTTTCTTTCTTTCTTTCTTTCTTTCTTTCTTTCTTTCTTTCTTTCCCTCAGGCTCTCTCTCATTTTCATTCACTCTGTCTCTTCCTCTTTATATCTCTTATACACACACACACACACATATATATATATATATACTTATTCTGAACTTAATGACTTTCCTACAACTTGTGAATATTCAAACTTTGGTATAGAAACATAATCGTAAAATTTGAGAACATTTGTTGCAGCAGATGGTTTTAAATTTTGTCGTATATATTCCGTTTATATATTCCCTATACTAGACACCACACACTTTCTATAGATTATTTTCAATTCAATCACACACACACACACACACACACACATATATATATATATATATATATATGTGTGTGTGTGTGCGTCTGTGTGTCTGTGTGTATGTCTGAGGCATCTCCCCTCGATCTCAATACCTGATTCAATTAAAGATGTGAACCGAGCTACCAACAGAAATTATTTGTTTTGGTGAAGAATTGTGTCGAATGAGCCACATATTCCCTGGCTTGATCGCAGGTTCTTTATCCAGGTTTGTTGTCCCTATATTCACAATTTTACTCCTGAAGTTACACTTGCGTCGTATTCCTTGAAGTATGCAACATTACTAAACCTAGCGCGTTTGTATAATCTATTTTGAATGCAAGGTTGAATAAAAGGCTAATTTCTACTTGTTCATTAGTAAACATGTTTTGTATTTTCCTTGCCCGGCAGATCATTGCATATTTATCAACGCAACATTGTCAGGTTGGATTCTTACCGATTTCACAACCAGGTATAAAACTTCGTTCACTGAAGAAATGATTGGAAAGATTATATATGATTTGGAAAAAACCAGAAATTCCCATCATCCAGAAATAATAAAAGACAACAACTTGGAACTAAGAAACAAACACTGAAAAAGATACTGGGTATATTCAGCTATGACATTTGTTTCTCTATCATCCTACCTGTCTCCATTTCTCTCTATCTTTCTCCCTCTTCCCCCCTCTCTCTCAATATATTTTTTTGTAGGTCCAAAGAGAGGAAGAACTATTTTAAAATAAGTAGGTCCACGAAGATATTTGTATTTTTTAGGATTTATTTATTTATTTTGTTCTTACATACGTGAATGTTTCCAGCTTGTTGCTTTCGTCAGAGAACATATATGGCACAAGGTCTTGTTAATGAGGTACTCAATCAGACTTGAACTCACTCGTGTTTGCAATTCGAATGGTTTTCAGTTGGCCCTGGGTTTTTATGGAGGTCACTCCATGTTTATCTTTGCCTGCTTTACCCTTCATTGGTCATTGATATCTAATATGTAGGAATTTGATAGGGTTAGAATCTTTTGGTCCGATAGTGTATTATTGCATTTTCTTAAAATAATGTAACAAAACGACAATCATTTAAAGTCAAAATTTAACTATTTACTTATAAATAAAATATTTTCTTTGAAAAATTGGAAACAAAGCACATTTGAGTTTTCGTAGATTATTTTTATTATTTCAACCAGAAAAATGTTGCTCTGAGTCATGTTATTAAAAAGATTCAGTTTTTTTTAGCTAATTTTCATGGGCCCAAAATAACAAGCAACATTATTTTTTCTTTATATAACATTAATTTAAGCACTATCGACCAAATCCTCCAAAGAGTCATTTTCCAAGGAGATGCACTATCACCCTTACTATTCATAACAGCCATGATGCCACTGAACCACTTACTCAGAAAATGCGCAGCCGGATACAAACTCAGCAGATCGCAAGAGAAGGTCAACCACCTAATGTACATGGATGACATTAGATTATTTGCAAAAAATGAAAAAGAACTGGGAACTCTCATACAAGCCGTTAGAATATACAGTCAGGACATAGTAATGGAATTTGGCATAGAAATATGTGCCATGCTCGAGATGAAAAATGGCAAACGACATATGACTGAGGGAATGGAACTACCAAATCACGAGAAAATTAGGACGCTCGAAGAAAATGAAACCTACAAATACTTGGGAATCTTGGAGGCTGACACTATCAAACAAGTGCAGATGAATGACACGATCCGAAAAGAATATCAAAGGAGAACGAGAAAACTACTCGAGACAAAACTCTTCAGCAGAAACCTCATCAAAGGAATAAATACTTAAGCTGTGCCCCTAGTCAGATTTTCGGAACCCTTTCTGAAATGGACCAGAGAGGAACTTAAACAAACGGACCAAAGAACAGGAAAACTAATGACCCTGCATACGGTATTATACCCCAGAGACGACGTTTACAGACTATACGTATCTAGAAAAGAGGGAGGAAGAGGACTTGCCAGCATCGAAGACACCGTTGACGCATCCATAACACTAAAGCGGAAAACACGAACGAGGACTAATTACAACCATCACAAACGATACTGACAACACGATAGACGAAGGAATGACAACTAGGAAACAGAAATGGGAGGGAAAACAACTCTATGGCTGCTTTAAGATTCTAATAAACAACATCTTACACCAGAAAACCTGGACTTGGCTAAGAAAAAGAAACCTTAAGAGAGAAACAGAATCCCTCCTAATAGCATCACAGGACAACGCCATAAGAACCAATCATATCAAAGTGAGAATAGATAAGACGCAACAAAACAGTAAATGTATGCTATGCGGTGGCAGAGAGGAAACGATCAATCACATAATAAGCAAATGCAGCAAATTACCACATGAGTACAAGGCGAGACACGACTGGGTTGGCAAGGTGATCCACTGGGAAATGTGCAGGAAATTTCAATTCGACCATACAAACAAATGTTATATGCACAACCCAGCTCCTGCCCTAGAAAAGGACTCACATAAACTCCTATGGGACTTTAATATACAAACGGATCACCTAATTCCGGCCAGACGACCAGACCTCATAATAATCAACAAAAAAAAAAGAGAATATGAAAAATAGTGGACCACAGAATAAATCTGAAGGAAAGTGAAAAGAAGGATAAGTACCTCAACCTTGCAAGAGAATTGAAAAAGCTGTGGAACATGAGAGTAACGATTTTGCCAATTGTGATTGGCGCGTTAGGCACAATAACTAAAGGATTATTAAAAAGCCTGGAGGACTTGGAAGTTGGCGGACGGGTAGAGACTATCCAAACGACAGCATTGCTAAGAACCGCCAGAATCCTGAGACGAGTCCTGGAAATTTGAGGAGACTTGCTGTCACTCAAACTCCAGTGAAAAACACACAGCTAACACTGATGTGAAAAACTCTAAAGGAATAAATAATAATAACAGTATAAAAAACGAATGCAATTGTAAAAATCGAAACAATTGTCCTATGAATGGATTATGTAACTTAAATAATTTAGTGTATCAAGGAATAATTTACCCAAAATAGAATATAATTGATAGAAAAACTTATATCGGAATTTCTTCCACGAAATGGAAAGTGAGATACGCAAATCACAAATATTCTTTCTCCCACAAACATCTGAAACACCAAGCAGCATTATCTAAGCAATTCTGGAGTTTGAAAAATAAAGGGTTAACCCCTGAGATTCAATGGTCTATGTAGATAAAGTCAAATACTCCAAAATATTTTGATGGAAGATGTAATCTATGCTTAGAGGAAAAAATACAAATAATGACTAATTCAGTCCTGAAAAGTTATCAAATAAGAGATGTGAATTAATAGCAATATGTAGACATAAGACCAAATTTAAACTATAGACTAATAATCATAAATAACGTTTTTTTTTCTAAAAAAAAACATAGAGTTAAATTGAGAAATAAGGTAAATGAAGAAAAATAAAAATAAAATAAAAATAAAGAAAAGAAATAAACTTATCTTGTTTACGTACACGGCAAAAAATAGGTGACTGAGGAAATAGGCTCGAAATTAATATAAGTATTAATGTTTTCCTTACGAAAAAGTATTTACAAAAAACATAAAATAAGTTAATTATCGAATTTAGTTAAAAAAGAAAATAAATAAAATAAGTAACAAAAAATAAAAAAGTTGAATTACTATAATTCCAACCGACAATAAAAATAAAAAAAAGAATAAACAAATAAAAATAGATAAATAAATACGAGGGGATAACTCTTCACCCCTCTTCCATCACCTCCCACCCTTCCCCTCCCGTGTCTATTCTGATTTATTCTGTCTATAAGATCTGAAGATGTTCTGTTAAATTTTTCTTCGTGTTTTTGGTTTACACCAGAAACATATAACAGGATGGAAATAAATTTATAATCCTAAAGTGACCGGTTTTTGGTTTTTCTTAAAGAAATTATTACTCTGTAACATTGAGCTCTTTACCAGGAAAATTTAAATGTTCAGGTTTCGAATGATTTTCTTGTCCTGATGGAATTACTCCCAACTCTGGTTTAACTGGACCGAATAATACATATATATATATATATATATATATATGCGTATGTGCGTGTGTGGATATTTATCATTTTGGTATGAAAGAGGCACTGGGACTCGTTTATATATATATATATATATATATAAAGGGAGATCTGAGAGAGAGAAGGGAGAGAGAGAGAGAGAAAGAAAGAGAGAGAGAGAGAAAGGACTTGACACAAGCCTAATTGAAAATCGTGTGCATGAACCTCATAGTCTTGAGTTTTTATCCTATTTGAATTTTAATTTCCACTTGAAATATCGAGATATTTTTATGCATTTGCGTACTGTATCTTAGATGTTCTTATTGGTAACTTTTAATCAAAATTATATAAATATATATATATATATATATATATATTGGGAGAGAGAGAGAGAAAGAGAGAGAGAGGTAAACATATGCGCTCATAATCGGGCTTTCTGTTTATGTTTTCGTCCGTGACACTTACTTGCTTAACATCAACCACAACATATTCATATATTTTTCTTGTGCATGTGTGATAATGTCTGTGTGTATGTTTTCATTTTCTTGTTTATTGGCCTTTTAGAAAAGCACCTCTGCACTCAATGGTTTATTAATTAAATCTGTTTACTTCATTTTCAGCGGTGAGAAAACTTATTTTTTTTAAAGGTGGTAAAATAAAATATTTAAAAATGTTCTTTTTCTCACTTCCTTGCATTCATTAGTTGCCTCAAGTTACGATCTAATCCTGTATTCAGAAACTTTGACACAATATCTTCTGTATTTTATATTTATTTATTTATTCATTTTTTTTATATTAATGGAGGGAAAGCTCTGTTCAATTATAAACTTTTAGTGTCATAAGAAACAAGTCAAGGAATATGGAACCTCACTGGAGATTAATCTGATCGATTTAGTAATGGTTTGGAGACCTAAACTCTTACCATTGCTCCAGAGTGAGTCGAGTAATAATATTTTCAAGGCATAGAGTCTGGTTCATAATAGTCATGGGTATATCGTAATTAATGGAGATCTAACATTACCGTTCGGTTACTAGCTTTTGCTCTGAAGCTGATGTATAAATATTAATGTTTGGGAAAGCTTACGTTGGCACAAGGCTCCACGTGTAGGTTAGCATTTAGGAGTGAACTGGAAAGTGTTATCAGAAGTAGCTTTTAATCATTAATACTGTGCAAGCCAACTAAACAGCATGTGTACTCAGATCAGCTTCACTCATTATCTGTTCTTTGAAAAGAACTTCCTTTAATCTAAAAATATACGTTGTGACCATTATGAATTTTCTGGTAAATTTATTGTTAAAAATGAATAAATTTGCAACATACAGGGTGCAACATATGCATGATATATGATGAATACAGGTTCACCACTTATTAGAAAATATGTGATTTGTATATGTAATTATTTTGTGTCGATATACGACGAGTATAATTTGCCCAGTCGGCTGGGGTTGTAGAATATTCCGACTCGACCTCTGCAGAGGGGTAAGACACCTCCTCAACGAGTGTCCTGAATATGATACTAAACAATCTGATGGTAAGGTTCCAGTGATACTGGGGTTTTGGGGAATGCGGAGTACCCTTTCATTGCCATTGCTCCCAGGTCCACTCTGGCCCTGAAGTGAAGGACCTGATTGGGCCCAATTTATGGGTTAAATAGTACTAAACTGCATACTTATGCTAAACTTAATTGTTTTAATTAGAGCTCTTTGACTAAACTGAATAGCTTGAAATAGAAATGTTTTGACGATTAAACTGTACTTATATTTAAACAGTGTATTTATGCTAAACGGAATTCTTTAAAATTGAACCTTTTTTGACATTAAAAGTACTAACGCCAAAGTGAATTATTTAATATAGAACAGTTTTGATATTCAACTATAAACCAAATGATATTTATACTAAACTGAATTGGCTGAATTAAAACTGTTTGAATAAACTGAATAGCTTAAATAGAAATGTTTTTGACTATTAAACTGTGTATTCATGCTAAATTGAATGTTTTGAAATAGAACTGATCATTTGTATAAAAATGGTTTTGGCATGAAATAACCTACAAAGGTTATATGCCATAAAACCTAAACAACCAACCAACCAACGAGTGTAAAATAGTGTGAAGAATTGGAACTAAATTTACGAAAAGAAACGAAAATTCGCAGTCACTTTGAAAAAATGAAAAAGTGAATCCCATCACCACTGTTTGTGAATAAAATATTATTGACAAAATACGAATTTACGCAAGTGAAACAATCTCAATACTCGCCAGTTCTTGTTCCTTAGGGTTTTTTTTATGTCTAAACTCAAATTTCTTCTTCGGGAGAACATTTGATAATGAAGGCGTTGAAATAAATACATTGGAGGGGAATTACAACATATTAAAGGAGAAATATCAGATTTGATTCGACCAATGAATTGAAAAAGCATTGGAATAAACATTTTCCATATTAAAAGTACTATTTTAAAGAAAATTATTTACTCGTTCATTGTTCATTTTGTCTTAGTAATGACTGCTTCGTTTTCCATTATCTGTGGATATATATATATATATATATATATATATATATATATAATTTATGTTTAATAATGATATAAGTAAGTCAGATTACTAGGATAGGCGGGTTTAATCTTTTGATTTTCAGGATTTCAAATGTATACAAGTATCATTAAAAAATATTTAAACTTCGCCCATATTTTTAGATTTGTTCGAATTGTATTGAACTTACCTGCAAAGAAATTAAGACAAAAATCATGCTTAATTTTTCAAGCTTCATGAGAAGAGGTAGCGTTTTGCCAGAACAAATATTCAGCCATGAGTTTTCTGAATGAAGCTTTGATAAACTTCGTATATATATATATATATATATATATATATATATATATATATATATATATATAATTCATATCTAACATTTATATAAAGCGGTGAAAAAAGTTTAAGACACATATTTCTTGGTATCTTTTTTAATAATGCTTCTAGATAATTAAAGTTTTCTGGAAATATAGTTATATTAATGTTTTAACTTGAAGTAGTAATATTTACTGTAAGTATAAAGCTATACGATATTTATTGCAAAGTTTTTAATTTTGGGGTGGAAATATGTTTAGAGAAAAATGTAGTGAATATTAATTAAAATCATTTAATCTTAAAGACACGTGGAAATAATTATATTTATTGCTATTGTCACGTGGTGTCCCCCTGAGTGAGGAGAAATAAGATTACTATTAATTCCTCCGTATTCGAATTAACAGTAGCAAGCCGTCAAAGAATGACCGTTAAGAGCGAATGTGGGTCAAGCTAACAGATGTTTGTACTTGGTGACCTGATGGGTAAAGAATGGGATACGGGGGGACATATAGTAGCCCTAACGAATCGCCTGACCAGGGAGAAGAAGAGAGAAGCCAAATGATTGGCTGGAGCCCTAGGGCTGAAGTGGGAGCTCCTTCCGTCAGCAGAAGTAGGAAGGAAGAAAATTAGTCTTGAATCAGACATCGTCGTGACCAGATGGGGTGAAGTCGCGTGCCAAGACTCCGGGAAAAGAAAGACGGAAATATCTTGGACAAGAAGAAAAAGAAACCCTACTTTCAAGCCAGACTCCAAAAATAGAATAAATGCCGTCAACCCGAGGATAAAGAAAAAAAAAGGAGAAAGAAAAATGCTCTCCAAAGGAAAGTCGTCTAAAGATAAGTAGACTTTAAAACTGTTTCTCCCTATACCCAATTATATATCCTCTCTCTCTCTCTCTCTCAAGTTGAAGAAAGACTAAAAACGAAAGAAAAGAGAAGAAGAAAGACATTTGTGTTCATGTACTATTCATTTATAATATAGCCGACACGTTAAAGATGTGTATCTATGTGTAGTAAAAGATTGATGTATTTTAATGTTCCCACGTGCTTGAGTTGTTCTTTGTATTGTCTGCTTCCAATTTGTTATTTCATGTTTCTTTTTCAGCTTCTATTCGCCTTATGTTATGCTCGCTTAAAATTGTCCTATAAATTCCTTTAAAATTTTTATACGGGAAACCGGAGTGGTCGACTACTATAATTAATATTATGACTTCTAAAAATAGGGGTCCATATCTTCCATTGTTCTAGGGGAGGAAGAACTAGTGGCCTTGGTGTGTGTGTGTGTGTAGTGTGAAATTTGGAAACCCCTTGCCAACGGCGGTCAGTCTAGCCATAAATTAATCCCCCACATAATATGCCAGTTCCTATATGCCCGAGGAAAAACTCTGAACGAGGACTTATTCTACAAGGGATCAAGTGCCAGTCTGCCCCGTCTTCACACGTGCGAAAAGTAGAGTCCCGTTTTGGGATTCTAGTAAATTTGCTGTCACACTGTACTATATTTTTGTGTATAACACATTCAGTTCTGTCAGAATGAATATTAAATTTTAAAATCATCGCACTGTGAAAATTTTGGAAAATAAAAAGGAAAAAGCCATGCATTCAGAGAATCGTGGTTTAATGTAACTTTGATATCTAAGAAGATAAATAAATCCACGACAAATGTGAATATATTTTTGTAAAATCCCGAAGAGTATGGCAACCGGAAACGTACACGTCGTCGAACAAAACCATCCCCAACGACCCTTTGCGGACTTTTCAGAGACGCTTCGAAGGGTAAAAAAGTTGAAGAAACCTTTAAACTTCACTAGACCTGAATAAGACACCAAGAAGAGTTCTTCAGATTTTACATGACTCCGAGAATTTCGTTTACAAGAACAGAAAAATGTCTCGAAAAATATAAGAACCACCAAGAATGGATGTAGTAAAACGTCACTTGGACTAATGAAAAATGGAGGGTTATGATTTTCTCAGATGTAAAGAAGTTTAATATGGATGATCCGAATACTTACCAGTCTTATTGGCATGCTTTGAGAAAAGATGAACATTTTTTCCAAACGGCCATTTTGAGAAGGGTCGCTCATTATTTGGGGAGCATTCTTCTCAAATGGAAGGGACATGTTAATTGAAATGAATGTCAAACAAAATACTACAAAGTACAATGAAATGACAACTTCATGAACGAGATAGGGTCATTTTTCAACAGGATAATGCTGCTATACACAATGCTAAGCATACAAATACATAGTTTACCGTAGAAAATATAAAGGTTTTAGGTTAGCAAGCAAAATCCTCGAACCTGAAACCCATTGAAAATCTATGGGGATCCTATTAAAGGCTGGTTTATCAAAATGGAAAGCAGTCATTGATGGAATATTTAAAGAAATTTTGGGAAGAAATACTCCTTGTTGATTCAACGAATTCAATGCAAACGAGCAACAATCCAACAGAAATGCTGGTAAATAGTGAGCTGAAATATCCAGGAGAAATATGAAACTTGATTCCCTCCTCCAATTAAAAATGTTGCAATATATATCGTGTCGCTTCATACTTAGGGAAATGTTCATATCTCTATATTATATCTATATTTCCTGAAAATGTATATGATCTATAAGCATTATTAAAAATTTATGAAGAAATATGTCTTAAAATTATTTCCACAGCTGTACCTGTGTATGAATATGAGTACGTATATATGTATATGTAATATATATATATAAGTATATGTATTTGATATTTATATATATATATATATATATATATTTAATGTACATATACGTAAATATAATGTATATATGTAGATTTAAAAATATATCCTGAAATGCACACACACACACACATGCATATATATATATACACACACACACATGCATATATATATATATATATATATATTTATATATATATGTGTGTGTGTGTGAGTGTGTACATTGCATACATTCATCTATAAACATATATATATATTAAATATATATGTGTGCTTGTGTGTGTTTCTCTGCATGTATATGCGCAAATATATATGTGTTATATACTCATCTACAGCATCACAACGACACAATAATTAAGACGCAGTGACAAAGACAGACGCAATGACAAAGACACAGGAAGACTTCTTTAACAATATTTACCTCTCACTTTATTTGTAAGCGTACAAAAGGGTTGCTCAGGGTTTGCGTGTGAGAGGGTGTTGGAGATCGAACATAACTGCAATATTTTGACCCCACTGTTATGACCGTCACGTTGTGTCTTTCTTGTTCTCTAGAGCTGCTCAACAGGAGGCCTAGGGCCCACTCTGCTGGATGCTGGCTTTCTTTACTGCATCTTATCAGCATCTTCTCTGGACCCCAAACTCCATCGGGGTTCCCGGGGGCCCCCTCGGTCGGGTGTGGCTTTCCCTACCACATCTCGTCTCTAACTGTCTGGAACTCTCCTGGCAACTCCACTGACCCCCTGGGCGTCGAACTCAACTGGAACCGGAACTCAATTCAACTGGCTCGTCGAACTCAAATGAGTTATATAATCGTTCGACGCCCATTCGATCTTTGAAATCGAATGTTTAATCGTCATCAAGCGGAAATAACTGGCATGCAATTCAGAGGTCACTCTCTTCCGGTGCATTAGTCTAAGTGTGTACCATGGGAATTTTTTTAGCTCGTCCCATTTCATCAGCCAATTTCCGCCCACGCGATTTCCTCTCATAACTGCCATTAGAATGTGACACCTCCTTCCGGTGCATCACCTTGGAATGACATTTTCGGCCGGGTCGAAAGGTCAAAATACAACATACGTAATTTAAGTATTTATGTGATATATATATATATATATATATATATATATATATCACATAAATACTTAAATACAGATATATGCATATTGTGATATATACATACGTATATATATATATATATGTGTGTGTGTATATATTAGTCATATATATGGATATATTAGCAATATTCCAATATATATATATATATCTATATATATATATATTGCATATGATAAAGATATTTTGTCAAGATTCGTTTGTTATAGATTTCGATAGTGGTTCACATTTTTGGAACTTCTATTAAGAGTGAATTTCATATTATCGTCAAATCCACAAGTAATAAACTTTCGAATCGTTGCCTAAAATGTTACAATCATGTTGGGGTCGTTTCGTGAACCACAAAACGTTGCCATAATAACAATGCAGCCGTCTACCGACAACGGCTTTCTTTTGAAGTCATATCTCAAAGTAATTTATCGTCTAGTTGTGCAAATCATCAAAGCAGGCGATACTCGTTTGGAAAATGCGTCTTGAGGTCGACCGACTTGCTGGTGGTGGGGAACAGTGAGAGCGGTCTCGTTAAAGTGTTCATTGCTGCGAATGAGCTGTTTTATTTCTTGTAGAGAATGGTTGTTGAGTTCAGAATAATCACTGGATCAAGAGAGGTTTGTATTAACAAACACATTTCAAAGAAGACTTCAGACTTTCAATATGGCCGGCTGGAATCCAGGTGCAAGTCGGAAGAAGAAATGCAGAAATTATAATCGAATGTTTGGTTCATACTAGAATTACATTTCACCTGAGAATAACAACCGATTCCAGCCGATAAACCACCTTTCAAAGGCACTCTGCTTACTTTCAAAGCCAGGAGCCGATTTTAGCAGAGGTTAAATTTTTTAACTAAAATCTATACAAGCAAAATTAATGACAACGAATTGCTATAAGACCATTGAAACTATAAAAGTGAATTCTTAGGATGAGCTGAAAATAAACCTTTCTTTCTTTCTCTCTTGAAAAATGGGTGAAATGTGTCTGAAAATCTAAAAGTCTGTAGGTAGCACAAATTTTAAAATAAAGCAAACACGGAAAAGGCATCTGTAAAAAGCACAAAAGAAAACGTTATATTAGAAGCAATAAATAAATAAATAGATAAATAAATAAATAAATTGAAAAATCCTAACATTGCTCAATCATACAGTAAAAGGTCTGAACTTCCATGTGTCTTAAGCTGTACTTTTCTAGAGCTGTCTCTTTTATTTCTCGCCTCAACGACTCGCTTCTTCGTGCAGCTCTTTTTCCAAACATTTCCACGTGAACTGTCCATTTACTTTAGAAAACCAGAGTTGCACAAACCGCTTCCCTTTCTCTCTGATTAATAGTTCTTGCCTACGTGAGAAAATGGGAAAATTAGCATTTGTAAAAGTTCTATACGCTTAAGAAACATGACAGAACAAATGAAAGACAAGTTGTTAAAATTTGGTGAAAATTGGAGACAGTTTTTAAGACAATTTGAATACAGCTACATCAATGTCGATATCTGTAAACAAACATTTGGTGCGTTGGCCTGGGGATAATCTTTAATGTGCAAAGAAATTTCACTTCCTCTGGGTTTTTAAGTTGGTCTTTTTCATCGAGCGAATGAGGTATTTTGGTGAGTGTAGAGCGCTTGGTGACGTAAGAGTGAACTTATTGGAAAGAGAAACTGATGATGATTGTGGCAAGCTAGGGCTCCTTAGAATAATACAGAATAATACAGTTTTCTTCCCTTCCCCCTCTCCTCAAAACTTTTTGGGCCATGTGCCCACTTAAAACATGTATGTTTTGAGAAATAACATTATTATACAACAGTAGAGGTTTTAAATCCTTCTTTCTATAAAATTTTGATATTTTTCTTTCTCATTAAGTCTCCCTTTAATGTCTTCCCATTTAATAACAACCTGTCATCTCTATACAATCCAGTGTCCTCTCTATTTACTATCTCTGCCATTTTGGTTAATAAATACGTGCCAATTAGTCCTGACACTTCGGAACTATTAAATCATCACATCGGTACATTAACGTTTCTGATTTGGTTTCTTTTCATCCATATTTCAACAAAAGATTTTCTACAATGTTTTATTATTTTTGTTTTCATATCTTAAATTTATGTAATTTTTAACCATCCAAATTGCCTTGTATCTTCTCTGTCATGAACACGTAGAAATCTTTCATATCAAAATGCAGGAATTCACAATATTTTTTAATTATCTAATTGAACCACTCAATGCTATTTTTACTGTTTCTCCATTAATTGCATAGTTTCATTTCATCTACTTTATATACTGTTTTGGCTATTTTACAAATTATATTTTTATTGGGTTTATCAAGCCACATTTAGGTTTCCTTTGTAAAATATATATATATATATATATATATATATATGTGTGTGTGTGTGTGTGTGTGTGTGTGTGTGTATATATATATACACGAGGTGCATATGATAAGTTTCCAGACTTTTTTCTTATGGGCACTTTTATTGATAGTACACACATGAAACTCTACTCCGCTTCGAAGTAATCGCCTTCGCCTGCAATGCACTCGTGGTACCGTTCCAACAACTTCTGGAAGGCTCCACAGAAGTCCTCTTGTGTGAGCATGTCAATGACTGTCGTCACAGCCTCATTCATCACCTCATTTCTCTCATAATGACAGCCTCTAAACTTAAGGGATATCCAAAAGTCACAGGGGGCAATAGCTGGACTATAGAAAAGGTGGTGAAATAGTCTGTGACAAGGATGGAGTTGTGGACTGGTGCATTATCTCGGTGGAAATGCCGCTGACACGATTTGAAGAGTGCTGGCCTCTTCCGACGGAATCTCTCCCTGAACTCCCTTAAAACCTCAACAGAGTAACCATAACCGTAACCCTTTGGCCAATAAACTCTAGTGTTCTGACTTCCTTACTCTTCCCACACCTCTTATCATCCCTCTCAGACTCCCCACCTTCCTTGAACCTCTTATGCCACTCAAAAAACTGATGCTCGATTCATGCAAGATGGTCCAAGTTTAAAACAGAATTTTATTGCATATCGTTCTTCTTATGTGTCAGATTGCATTTTTGAAATTCAGCAGCTGTGACAATCAGGTTTTAGTTGTGTGTATTCCAGTTCCTGCTGTAGCTGTTGATTTGAACCTGAAATCATAAAAATTGGTCTGCCTTCCTATAAGATGTATAGCAATAACATACTGAATTTTCAAGAGTCTACGACAATTTTAAATGCCCATACGAAAAAAGTCTGGAAACTTATCCTATGCACCTTGTATAATTGGAAGAAAAACTCCACAGACCATGATTTGGCCATAATAAATTTATTTTTGCTGGTCACTAAAATGCAGCTAGCCGCTTCAGATCGCAAACACACAACGGGGAGAAATTCACAACAATACTCTAAAGGAAAACTAACCTTCAAGAGCTAGAGACTGTCGCAAATCAAGTTTATTAGATCCATATTGGCGTCATTTATCCTAATCTTTCTACAAGTGATTTTGATTAGATGCTGTTATCATATTGACACTTTTTTTTGCAAGAAACATTTCTCTGTTTATTTACTTTTTTCTTTGATAAGGGAACATGCAGATAATGATATTAGTAATTCCAAACTTTTCTTTTATTCAAAGAATTGTTTTACTCATTTTCCTTTTATGATTACAGTTGAAATTTCGTCTTTAATTTATGTATCGCTATTTTAATATTTAACTCCGATTACTACTAATTTCCCAGGGAAAGGAGTAGCGCCATCCCCTAGACATCGGTGTAGTAGGTATTTAAAAGGGAGCCTTCTGGTCACCCTCGACTACAGTTGCCAAAACAGCTACTGCTTATTTAATTATTAAATTCTACTGTCATTCGATTAATCAATTCTTGATAATTATATCCTTAATCTAATCCAAACTAGAAACATTAAAAAATTCCAATTGTCCTTAAGCTAATTTACATTCTTCTTCTTCTTCTTCTTCTTCTTCTTCTTCTTCTTCTTCTTCTTCTTCTTCTTCTTCTTCTTCTTCTTCTTCTTCTTCTTCTTCTTCTTCTTCTTCTTCTTCTTCTTCTTCTATTATTATTATTATTTTTATTAATAATAGTAGTAGTAGTAGTTGCAGTAGTAGTAGTATTCATACGTTATTACTACCGGTATCCATAATAATGCTGATATCCTAAGCTTCATTCTTCTATACTGATATCATATCCTTCATTCTCATAATGTTATCCCTTTCAATTTATCTATTCGGGACCATGATCGTGTGAATTGAATTCAATTGTTATGTCAGCATTTGAAAACTAGTTCATTACGTTTAATTAATAGTTGTTTAGTGACTTTGTATGAAATGATACTTATTTTTTCCTCCAGTTACAACCTTTGCCTGGAGGAAAAAATAGAATCATTGAAATTTGAATTATAATTCTATCGGATGTTCATTTGAACTATCCGTTAGTGAAATTATTGACTCAAGAAAGAAGACTACGAAATACAAATCAGAAAGCTAGACAACTTCGTAAATTGAAGCATATGTACCACCATTTGCTTCCGTACTTTTGCAAATCAACAGATTCATTCGTCATCGATTACAGCACAAAACTTCGTAACTTCTACTGAATGACTTTAGTTGAATATAAGCAATGTATCTTCAAAAACTTGGTTAAACGCCTGTGTTACTTGATATAGTAGGATGCACTGGCTTAGATGAAATATGTCTCAATATCGAAAGCATACTTTTCCTCCAGGATACAACCAAATGAAGAATACGTTGGCTGTTGGACTAGTTCAGTTTAGGAAATGTACTTTGAAATGGTTGTTCTCTTACGATTAAGAACGATGTGGTGGTGTCTGAACTCGAGAAATTATGCTTTCATTGTCGAAGAAATAGTTCGGAAACTGCATTAAAGCTATCAACTGTCAGCTCTAAAGGTGTGTTAATCTGTAAATCGGAAATGCATGAGTTGACATAAACAAACCGTAAAATAATAGTTGCAATCTGTATTTTTAACGAACGCACTTGGCCAATTTGGGACAGATTAGTGATTATAAAAATAAATATTTGGCAAGGACATACATTTTCTTAACTCTTTTTATTAAATCTGTAACCAGTCTATTATAACAAAGCTAACAAAAACTCAAAATCTGTCAGCGTGGACCAAAAGCGATCGGTGAAATAAAGAATTGTGCAATATTGTCTGTATTACTGATGTCAGCAGGTATTATGTTCGCAGCTGATCTGGTAAAGGCGCTGTCATTGCAAAACGGGTGTTAAAACCTTAGTTTAATAAGTTGCTTATGTAACGATCCAAGAAGTACGATAATAAAGGAAACAATACAAATAAGACGAAAATCAGCCGTAATTACTCGCATTAATACTTCTAATGTAATGCGAATACAACAATTATTCTTGCTTAATACAACTTCAATCGTAACGCTACCGCAATAATTATTCGGTAAAGATATGACCTCAAATATAGTGCGATTACTAAAAAAAAGTTCCCGTTTTCATAGTTATATAATTAAAAAAGAAATACCCAGAGACTCTCTCTCTCTCTCTCTCTCTCTCTCTCTCTTCCCTCTCTCTATATATATGTATATAAACATTATGAACTATTCCATTTTAGACGTATGAATATTATCAAAACCAAAATTTTAGCCACAGATTTAAACATATTTAAAGTAAATTCTATAACGAGTACACCATGAATTGTAAATGTTTATAAATTTCATAATATAGGCTATAAAAAGGGCAATTAGATATATTGATGGTAAGATAGTCACGTTACTATGCTGCAGTCATCTTAGACTCCACTGAGAAAATGGCAATCAATTACCCTATTTTTAAGCAAACATATTATCTTAGAGAATCGATATAGCCTTGTGTGTGTAAAAGTATTCGCCTCATCAAATAGCTTAACCGCAAATAACGACTACTTACCTAATTCTGAATAGTGTAGAGCCAGAAGAGAAATGATTTTGCTTTGAAAGATCATAAACATCCATGATAATGGAATAATAATTAAGATATGAATCCAACACCAGACAAAGCAAGATAATAAAACTATAAATTATTCAGCTGTAACAATAATATCGCTGGCATAAATTATGGAATTATCACATTCAAATTATGTAATCTTATGTTTTTCATTTATCAGTAAATAAACTAATAACAGATAAGACGCAAAATTAAATGTCCATCGACAAACGACATAGTGATCTTTCTTTTTAAATGAGTCCAGTTTTTATTAAATGTTTTTAAGTGATATTTTACGACTCTTTATTTTCAAAAGACAATTTTTACCTTGAATTAGCACATTTAAAGGATATTCACTTTGGGTTTTTTTTATTTAACACTAAAAATCAAACTAATAACCAAGAAGACGCAAGACAAATTCTTATTCTGAATATTCGGGCTTCATAAAATATCAATTACTTAAACAAAGTAAATAAAAATACCTAAATTAATGGTGTTTTTTTCCAAACCAGGCAGAGTAAAATATTATAGAATAATGCAATATTGAAAGCCTCTCAGAAATTCAGTTAAGAGTACGATTCTCCGAACATTTAAAAATAGACTGGAAAATAATGTAGAAATGAAAAAACAAAACAAAACAAAACACACACATCCACACACAAAACGTAATTACGATTAAGACCAAAACTTTTATAAATACCGACGGGAAATATTTCCAATTTGTATACATGATACAATATATAACAATTCATGTCCAGGTATCTACCATCCTCTCAGGATTTAAAATTAATAATGTGTGATGTGAAATTACGTAACTAAAGTGATGCAAAACAATTCATATAAGTCACAACGTTTTAATGACACAAGATATATCTCAGAAAAAATAAAAGAAACTATAAAAAACATGCAAATCATTCTTTCGTTACCTTGGATCAAGAGTCTACATTATCGAGTTTCTAAATATGTCAGCTTCCAACCAGTTCTTATTTCGTGTCTTTTGATATCATACAACTTCCGGTCTGAATTGTTTTTGGATCATTTTATGATCAGAAACAGGCAAGTTATTACCGAACAAAAAATCTAGCAGCTTAATAGATCATTTGATGGTCTCTTGTGTTTTCGGTTTTAATAAGATGGTGAATAATTAGCGTTTTGCCGATCTGCTTTAAAAATACCCTCTCATTACACTCATTCATTTTCCATGGTCATCCAACAATTCTTAGCTGTATAATATTCTGTAGAACAGTGACATATATTTTTTACAAATGTATGACGTCTATCAATGTATGACTCCAGTTGCATATTGTAATTGCTCTTGATTCAGAAGTTCTACAAAACGTTCGAAATCCGTCAATTTTTGCTTTCGTATGGTTTGATTAAATTCCTCCATCTTTTTGGTTATTCAAGGTCAATATTTGGTAAAAAAATAATTTGATAAAGTTTTCAAAAATGTTGTTCTACTTTTGTGACCCACTTGAGTTTCTTCTACTTCTTCCTGTGTCTGGTATTGCCACATTATACTATCATGAAACATGACGAATCGAAACAAATGAACGTAGGACCCATACAATTGTCTAGGTGTCATGATCGGCGGGTGCTCCCTTGATTGCCAACTCGGGGACATGAAAGCATCCTGCAAATGTTGGCTTTTATAACTTCAGGTATACAAACAATTACCTAAGCAACCACTCAACTCAGTGACATCAACGGAAGAAATGGCCCCGAGAAAACAACAAAAATATTCTCCACAGTTATCTTAAGAGCATATAGAAAAAGAATGATAGAAATTTGGGAGGAATGTGCTACATTTAATACAACAAGCAGGAGACGTGTGGCCAAAGATAGAATGAAAAGAAAGAAAGTTTGTTTTCTGACCGTGTGATTAGAGAAATTTAACTAAAAATAGAGAAGAATATAACCAAAAACCCACTACGCAAACCGAAACGCTATATTCTGAAAAGCATGAACCCAAAAGCGAAATGAAACACAAATTAATGAAAACCGAAACACTACACCCCATAACAACACAAAACAATTATTAACACCAAAAAGAAATTAAATGTAGCGTTAATAAAGAAAATCATGACTGAAAAGAATACTACCTTACCATCTCAGAAACCAAGTCTGAAAAAAGTCAAGGTAGAAAATGAAAAGATAAACAAATTATTAATAAACATCCTAACGCATAGCATCACTGTATTAAACAAGGTGATATATGCTGGGGCGAAATTAGTCAGTGATAAAATCATCATCATCATCATGTCGTGCCGCCAGCACGGATATCCTTGACCATCTCCCGCCACTTCTCCCTATCATTCATCGCCTCCGGCAGGTCTTCTGGGTTACATCCTGTGTCCTCACATAGCTGCTGTATGTAAGTTCGGGCTGGTCGTCCTGCTTTTGCTAGGCCATATGTGGGGGTCCAAAGGAGTACGTCACTTACGAGCTCGTCCTTGCTTCTCCGGCAGTGTCCGGCGTGTCTGGCTCGTCTAACCTGTATAGTTTTCGTGATGGGAGGCAAGTGGCCGTACAGTTGGCGTCTCGTGGGGTGTTGTCACCAGGACTTGTTCAATATTGCTCTCAACATTCTTGTGTAGTTGCCGTCAAGTTTCTTCTCCAGCCGTTTGGTTAGCGTCCATGTACTGCATCCATATAGCAGTATCGATACAACCGCTGCCTGGAAGAAACTGCGCTCCCGATCAGTATTATAAAACCTAGGTCGGAAATTCGATTGGAAGAACACGTAAAAAATTAAAACAAGAGAAAATCCAACGGAACAAAAAACACGGGAATATTTTGGAATAAAGAAACCAAAACAAAACAAATCTAATGCAACTTGAAGAGATAAATCAAAACATTGGCAAAAGAAAGAAGATTTAAAAGATAACGAGAAGGGTCAAGCAACAACGATCAAAAGAAAACATTTCAAATTAACGGAATAAAATTCCTCCAACACTTTGGAGGAAAATGAAATCCCAACAACGGGATTCATATGAGGCAAAATTATTCTGTAGAAAAAATATGGGAATGGAGAGAACATTATTGAAAGGCAGAATGAAAAAAAATAACATAGAAAAAGAATTAAATTCACTCAAAGAAGGCACTGAGGAGATAATACAACTGGGATCGCTCAAAAAACACTGAAAAAGTACCGAATTCGAAAACTCCATGGTATACATAGTTTCTGGTTTAACAGATTCTCGTCTATCCACGACAGACTGGCTCTTGAAATGAGTAGATGCTTAGAAGAAGCAAATATACCGAATGGATGACGAAAGGAAAGACTACGCTGATCCAAAAGACTCTAAAAAGGTACTGCCCCCAGCAACTACAGACCGATAACATGTCTACCTATGATGTGGAAAATCCAAAAAGCACAGATTATGGAGAAGATTTATTATTCGCTGGAAAGTCGTGGATTGTTTCTGAAAAATAGAAAGGATACATAAAAGAACTGGAGAAACAGTTGACTTACTGTTCATTGATAAACACATCCCCGGGGAGAGCAAAACGAGACGGAAAAATTTAGTTATTTCAAAGTTATTTCAAAGGTCTTTTTAGACCGACGATATGTTCCTGCAAAGCTGGGAAATAGATTGTCTCAAAAAAGTCATAGCTCTCCTCACGGAAGCCATGAAAAGCTGGAAAATTGATTTGACCGCAGGAGGAAAAATTTTTGTTGAGGTGAAAATCCTGAGAGTTATATTCTAAGGAGATGCACTATCATCATTATTATTTGGGATAGCGATAATACCACTCACTCACATACTTAAGAAAGGCATAAAAGACAACAAATTTCATAAATCACAAGAAAAGATTTAATACCGAATGTACATGGAACTTTTTGCAAAAAATCAAGTAGAATTAGAGACAGTAATACAAAAATAAGCATATGCAATCAATATATTGGGATGACATTTTTTCCGAGGAGAATCTGCCATGTAAATAATGAGAAGCAGAAGAAGCCCGAAAAAATTGAATAAACAAATCAAAAAGGAATCAGAACAGTCGGAGAAAGTAAAATCTACAAGTACTTAGGAATATTGGAAGCAGGCATTATCAAACAAGTAGATATGAAAGTAAAAAAGAAAAAAATATTTCAGACGAATGAGAAAATTACTCAAAACCAATCTCAGTAAGAATCTCATCGAAGGGATAAACACCAGACCAGTTGTCATAGTAAGATACACGGAACTATTCTTAAACTGTACGAAGGAAGAACTTCATGAAATGTACCTGAAGAAAAAAATGTTAATGGCAATGCATAAGGCCTTACATCCGAGAAATGACATAGGCAGACTTTCTGTCAAGAAAAGGAGAAAACGACTTATCAATAGATAACGTGGATGCATTTATACAACTACTTGAAAACTATATAACAAAATAAAGAAAGACTTATTCCAGCGAACAGAAATCACAAAGAAAACATAAAGACCAATAGAACAACAACAACTAGGAAACATAATGGGAAAAGAAACATCTGTATGGATATTTCCAGCGATAAACTGACAAGAAATGACACAAGAACTCCTGGACATGGCTACGAAAGGGAAACCATAAAAGAGAAACTGAATCTCTTCTGAAAAGCGCACAAAACAACGCCATAAGGATCAATTATAGAAAAGCAAAAATGGATAAGACGCAGCAGAATAACAAGTGTAAGTTATGCAGTGATAGAGATGATAAACAACATAATACGGGAATGCAGTGAACTAGCACAAAAACAGTACAAACTAGACGCGACTATTTGGGGGAAGATGACTCATTGGAAATTGCGCAAGAAATTGAAATTTGACTATTTTAACAAATGGTATATGGACAAAACAGAATCAGTCATGGAGAATGAAACATAAAAAGTTCTCAGACGAATGAGAAAACTACTCGAAACCAATCTCAATACGAATCTAATGGAAGGGATAAGCAACAGACTAGTTAGAGAGAGAGAGAGAGAGAGAGAGAGAGAGAGAGAGAGAGAGAGAGAGAGAGAGAGACCTAAACTTAACATCAGAAGAAAAAGAAAACCTAGTAATGATGAAAATAAAATAATGGATGAATAGAAGAAAACCTTACCATGAATCCGATGCAAAGATGATATAGAAAACCAATGATTGAGATGTCGACAGATTTTGCAAAATTTAATGCAACACATTAAAGACTTCCTGACCAAAGAGGCCGATTTTCGAGATATGTTGGATTTCTAACCATGAAATACTGGAAATATATGGACAGGTAAATCGAAGAGAGAGAGAGAGAGAGAGAGAGAGAGAGAGAGAGAGAGAGAGAGCCTTAAAACTATTTGAAACACTCAATGATGAACCTAATACCTTACATCAAACTTAATATAAGAAGAAAAAGAAAACCTACAAATGATGAAAATAAAATGATGCATGAATAAAAGGAATAAAAACTAGAAAAAAGTAAATGTAGAGCCAGAAAAAGTGAATAAATCATTGAAATATATCTCAACCGACAACACTACTGAACTGAAAGATTTTATTTCCATAAGATCAAAAAATGTTTGAGATAAAATTGGAATCTCACAAAATAATCTGAAAAAGTGTAAAACCACGATAGGAAATGAACACGGCGACACGAGTTCAAATCCTGGACGAGACTGATTGCATTTCACATAGCACTAATACCCTTGGGAAAGGTATGAATCCAATTATTCTCCCTCCAGCTATGGGTAAATAGTAGGACAGACTAGGTTCTTCAGGCTTGGTTAGGCAACTAGTCTAGGAGAAGGAAAACTCTGAATTCAAACCTGTTAAACTCCGCTTAAAAATTGACCTTGTGTCATATCCTGCCCGAGCGGAGGGGTTGGTAAATAGGACGATAGGAAACCAGGATAGAAGGACAAATATGCATTTACGACAACAAGCGAAACAACTATGGAAGGTAAACTGCAGAGGAGCCCAGGGAAAGGATAAGATCCCAAAAAGACAACCACCGAAAAGTCTGAAAACTCAGGTTGAAGAAAAAAAAACATCGATATTGGTAAAAGAAAGGAGACGCAAAAGATATTGGAACAAGATCAAGCGGTATCAACAAATGGAACATTAAAAAATAAGTAAAGAAAATTCTAGCAATAAGTTGGTGACGAAGTCATAGAGACAAATCCACAACCAGAGTCAAAAGAAACAAAAGTATCGAAATGGAACTATTCTAACAGAAATTTTGAAGGAATAAATAAAATGAATAAAGAAATTCGAAGAATTTGAAGAAGGATTCTTGTTTGAAAATTCCCTCCAATCTCCGATAAACTGGCTCTGCGACTGAGTAAATGCAAACAAGAAGCAAATGTTTCCAAATGGATGACAAAGGGAGAAACTACCCTGATCGAAAAAGACCTTCGAAAGCCACCATCCTCTGCAACTATAAATCAATAACCCAGGAAGAAATGTAGCCGTACTATGGATAGACTATAAGAAAAACCTACGATATAGTTCCGCAAACATTAAGTAGAGTGTGTTTGAAAATGTACAAAATAAGACATAAGTCATAAACTTAATAACAAATGACATGGAAATCTGGAGGGTGGAATTGACTGCGGGAGATCAAATCTTAATATAGGAAAAATCATAAGATTCATGTTCCAGGACGATTCGCTTTTAACACTACTATTTGTTAAACCAATGAAGTAACTCAATTAGATTGGAAATGCCTGGCCTAGTCATTCCCCCAACGAGTGTCCTGCATATGACATTTAACAATCTGATAATGAGGTTTCCCTAATGCTGGAACTTTGGGGAATGTGGAGTACCCCTTCATAGCCATCGCTCCCAGGATTAGTCTTGCTCAGTGTGGTAGCACCTGATAGGATCCTATGTATGGGATAAACAGAAATGTTTGACATTTCAACTGTGTATTTATACTAAACTAAATTTTTTGAAATAAATATGTCTTTAGGTTTAACTTTGTAAACAAAAAATTGTGTACTTATACCAAACTAAATTGTTTGAAGTAAAACTGTTTGATCATTTTACTGTTTGTAAACAAATGACTGATGAATTATTGAATTGTTAGTGATACATAGCAATACTTGAAACAAACTAACTTTGTGAAAACAAAAGATTCATAATCAAAATAAGTATTCATATCTGATAGAAGTATGTGAAACCATTTAACTGTGTGAAAAATGAGCTCAGGTACGCTTAAAATGTTATCTACAAGATGTGTTAATGATACATTTAATATTTATGTATGAAACGGATTTGATATTAAATAACCTACAATGGTTGATATGCCATAAAACCAAACCAAACCAAACCAAACCAAAATGAGCAAATGCCCCAGGGGCTACACATTTACGAAATCACAAAAACATTACACGATATATACATGAATGATATAAAGGTATTTGCAAAAAATGAAAATGAACTGGAGACCCTGATAAAAACGAATAAAATATACGGCCTGAAGGAATGGAATCATGCATTTGAATGTGCCATACTCATAATGAAGAGAGGTAAAAGACAAAAAGGGGAAGGTATAGAGCGAGCAAATCAGGAAGTCTTTAGGACGTTTGTCGAAAAAGAACGCCAAAAGCACATGGAGATATTAGAAACAGATGCGAAAAAGCATGAGGAGAGGAAGGGAAAATAAGAAAATAGTACTTTATAAGAGCAGCGAGGCTTTTGAAACCACGCTCAGTAGCAGAAATCTCATCAATGAGATAAGCACCTTTGCAGTTCCCTTACTTACATGGATTAGAAGGAACCTGACCTCGGCTGGGCCTTCTGGTATTCCCACGGATTGGAGTCTTAATCACAAGCATATATTCACATTGCACCGGACCTCCGGAGGGTCAGCAGGAATTCGCACAGGGAAATTTATCAATAACGAACATAGTTCAAATTGCACCTAATGATCCTAAGACTACCATTGACTGGCAGCGCATGAGTTTTGGCTCGAGTGCAGCCTCCTTTTCCCCTTAAATAAAAAGACTTTGTGTTAAATGGGAGGCATAGATAAATATCACGTACGCTGTCCCTCTGTAAGATATTGTAGACCATTCCTAAAATGGATAAGAGGGAACTCAGACAAATGGGTCAGAAAACTAGAATGCTTTCATCTGATAGATAACATATATGGCCAGAGTGTGTCAAGAATGCAGAAAGAGAACTCACCAGCATCGATGGTTGTGTAAATCAGTCAACACAAGGACTCGATATGACTCCATTAAAATTGGCGGTTATTTTGTTGATTAGGTTTTATGACATATTAACCGTTTTAGGTATCTAATGTCAAATCCTGTTTTTATAAATATTAAATATATATGATTAGTAGGTAACCTGCTTAAATACGCCAGGGCTCATATCTTTGCAGTCATTTAGATGTATTGCAATTTAACACGAATAATTCTATATAATATTAATCAATTGTTTGCGATCAGTTATATTATTTAAGTATCCACTTCTAAAGCAGAAATCCAATTCAATATTTATTAATTCCTTCGATAAAGTTAAACGGTTTCAATTATTGCTACTTCCCATTAACAACTCAATTTAACATCATTCTTTTGTTTCAGCACAGTTGAATAGTTAAACGGTTTTGTTTGACCGATTCATGGGACTTTTTCAGGCACTACTATTCCGGCTCAGTATGGGCTTAGGAGTAATAGCAATGAAGGAGTACTCTACATTCCTAAAACCTTCTGGAATAGAGCCTCACCAACAGATAGTTTGCTGTTATATCCAGGACACTTGTTGGAGAGTTTATCCTCTGAAGCGATACAGTCAGCGCATTCTACAAACCCCATTCGCCTGGGCTGCATAAAAAAGGCCAAAGAAATAATTAATTTAGCAGCCTATAACAGCATTAGCAATATAGGTATAAAAAGAGATGCGATAAAAACGATGAAACAAAAATGAGAATTAAAAAAGCTGTTTAGATATTTAGTGCAAAGAACTGTAGAGATTTCACAGGAAGACATGGACATTGCTAAGAAAGAGAAATTTAAAGAAAGAAATTGAATCACTTCTAATAGGAGCACAAAACGACGCCATGAGAAGATGAAACAACTAATAACATAGCAGCCAGCTGACACAAAAGAATTACAGGAATGTGTATATCTGAGTGAGCAAGATGAACTTCTGGGAATTGAGCAATAGACACAATTTTGACTAAACTACGAAATAGTAATGCACAAACCAGAATCCGTCCAAGAAAATAAGACGCAAGAAATCCCTGTCATAAGACCAAACTTAGTGTTAACTAAAAAAAGAAACTACTGTCTAGTAGATCTTGCCCTTAGAATGACCATAGAATACAAATAAGAAAGAGCGAAAGGACAAACAAATGCTTGGATTTTGCGAGAGAAGTAAATAATTTGCGGAATATAAAAGTGACGGTAGACATAAAGATGACAGTGAAACACCTTTTTATTCGTGCACTTGAAACAGTCTCCAAAGGTTTGGAAGAAAGACCGAAGGAATTGGAAATCAGAGAAACGAGACAATCCGAATTACAACATTGGTGAGATCGGACAGAATACTGAGAAGAGTCCAGGAGATATGAGGAGACTTGCTGTCCCTCAGACGTCAATGAAAGAATACCAAATAACGCTGGCGTGAAAAAACTCTTAAGAAAAATTAGTAAATCTTAGTAAACTATTATAGCTTAAAGTAATTATTTCAATATAGAATATGCCATATTGTATAAAATGTTCCTTTCGTTTACAAATATTTTAAACAGATATTCGACATTCAAATGGAAACAGAACAAGTAATATCGCTTCAGGTGGACCTGGAATTAATGGCAATAAAGGGGTGAATCCATACTCCTAAGAACTCCAGAACATGAAATTCAAAATAGTATGCAGTTTAATGTCATAATTAAGATCCTCTCTTTGGAAGAGGAGTCTACTTCTCTGTAAGAGGTTAAATCGGCCTAATCACACTGAAATCGTTGGTCCTCAGATCACCTAAAATAAGAAGCGATGTGCAAATACAGTAATTAAATGATTGACAATGTCATACCATTCGGTGCTGTGTACTAGACTAAACAAACCTGAGTTTTTTTTACGACTAAACAAACGAAGTCATTTCCACCAGACTAAAAAAATGGTTTTTAAATGTATTAAGCAATCAAACGCCTGTATGGCAGACTATAGAAATCTTAGTTTTACAAAGCCCTATATATCCTAAGACCTCTATGCCGGACTAAGAAAACATGGATTTTTAAAAGTCCATACTAATATCTGACCTGTGTGCCAGACAAAGTTATGCTTTGTAAATAAGTTAAATTGAAAACGGGATCCATTATGCAATATGGATTATCAAATGTTTTCTAGTTTAGAGGAAAGAAAAATTTTCAATAATCATTTCTTTTGCCTACCGGTATTTGCAAACTGTTTTTCTAATACACTCCAGACAACTCAAAAGATTTTAACCTAAATTTAATGTTTTTTGTTGCACTATAAAAGGATCGATCAAAAGTTCTATATTTAGACGTCATAATCTGCTGGATGGATTTTCACATTAGAATATTATTAGGAGAATCGAATGATTAAGAAAGAAAAAGAGACGCACGAAATCGAAAGGAAAATCAGGAAGGGTAAAAACAGATGACGGATCGATATTTTGCATCACTTGCTCCAAAACGAAGTTCGCTTGACTTGGTTGCGTGCAAACGTGAGATTACCGGCGACACTGATTACCTCTCTTGCTGCTTGTCACGGATAACTTACCCTCAAGCGATTCGTGTGTTTACAAATGTTATATCAAAGTCAGGCCAAGGATAAAATCATGTATATATATATAACTCATGTAAAGTTAATAATATAAGTGATATAAAGTTATATATATATATATATATATATTTATATATATATATGTATGCATAAACTAATTCAAAGTTGTAAGTATATTATGATTTACACAAACTTATATATATATATGTATATATATATAATTTTAGAAAGTTATATACACTCATTCGAAGTTAGATACACATTATAAGTTACAAAGAGTGTATATATATATATATATATATATATATATATATATATATATATATATTAGGAAATGTCTGAATTTGTATTATGTACATTCTTGCATGCACGCACATATCCACATATACACACACACATAATCGTGAATATGAGACTTATCTTAAAAATATCTCGAAAAATATCCCCCGGGATTTTTATGCCGTTTCTTATGTCTCTTATGCTAATGTTTACTCAGGCGCTGTATATGTAGAACTGCTTTTTTTAATATTATCTAGACATTTATTATTATTATTATTATTATTATTATTATTAATATTATTATTATTATTATTATTTACTCATTAGAGTTTTTTTTTTACATCATCGTTAGCTGATGGTCTTTCACTGGATTTTGAGTGACAGCAAGTCTCCTCAAGTCTCCAGAACTCTTCTCAGTATTCTGGCCGTTCTCAGTGATGTAGTATTTTGGATGGTCTTCACTCGTACGCCAACTCCCAAGTCCTTCAGTCCCTTTCATATCCTTTTGTTACTGTTCGAAACGCACTAATTATAATTAATGTAATTTTCACCTTCATGTTCCATAGTTTTTTTTTCAATCCCCTTGCAAGGTCAAGGTATTTATCCTTCTTTTCACATTCTTTCAGTTTTATTCTGTGGTCAGAATCAGCGTAAGCTGATGGTCTTTCACTGGAGATTGAGTGACAGCAAGTCTCATCAAGTCTCCAGGACTCTTCTCAGTATTCTGACCGTTTTCAATAATGCTATTGTTTGAATGGTCTCCACTCGGCTGCCACCTTCCAACAGTTTTAGTTAATGGTCTTTCACTGAAGTTTGAGTGAAGGCAAGTCTCCTCATGACTCCAGAACTCTTCTCAGTATTCTGGCTGATCTCACCAATTTTGTAATTCGGATTCTCGATAATGCTGTTGTTTGGATGGTCTTCACTCGTCTCCCAACTTTCAAGTCCTTCAGGCCTATTAATAATCCTTTAGTTACTGTGCCAAAAGCACTAATCCCAATTGGTATAATTGTCATATTCATGTTCCTTAGTTTTTCAGTTCTCAAGCAAGGTCGAGGTATTTAGCCTTCTTTTCACATTCTTTCAGTTATTATTATTTTCTTTTTACTCTTTTAAGAGTTTTTTCATACCAGCGTTAGCTAATGGGTTACCACTGGAGTCTGAGTTAAAGCAAGTCTCCTCAAGTTCCCAGGAATCTTCTGAGTATTTAGGCCGATATCAACAATGCTGTAGTTTAATGGTCTCCACTTGTCCTCTTATTTCCAAGCCCTCCAGTGGAAGAGCCACATCTTTTAGGGACCTAACTAGCGCACCAATTGAAATTGGTATCACCATCATTTTCATGTCCCATAGATTTTCTGTTGACTTTCACCAGTTCTTGTCATCTTGCCGAGATTGGCTATCTTTTTTTAATTTTTTATTTACACTCTATTTTTGTATTCACTGACACTTGTTCAACAGCAAATTTGCTCAAATCTCCAAGACTCTTTTAAGTATCATAGCTGATTTAAATTGAGCTGCACTTTGGATAGACTCGATTCTTCCTCTGATCTCCATTTCACTCACTCTCTTTTTCAAGACTTTAGAGACTGTTATATAATTAAATCTTCTTTGTTTCAGGGATGCATTATTAAAGCAGAAGTTCGATTATTAAGAGAAAACGGCTTTGTCTTATCTGTTATTTGTTTATTTGCTTAAAATTAAACATAAAACTAAAAAGATACCCTCTTAGTGTGCTCAATCAATTTTTGCCAGGGGTGATATTCATTTAGTTTGTGTACATACGAGATGTATTCAAAAATGTATGGTAGAGGAAATTGCATTTACCAAGACAGAAAAGAATATTGCATGAAATGTTAAATCTAAAAAAGTATCTTTTATATCCAACATTCTTATTCCAGTGAGTTTTCCCTTAGTAGAATTCAGAGTCTCCTCTTTCGATACGTTTGAATCTAAGCCATCGTATTTCTTTTAATGACGTCCATCTTCTTAAAGTTTTGTCCTGGGATTAAACTTTTGTTGGGGAAAACAATATCCTGGGGTTGTGGGGTACTGCACTAGAAAAATCCAGAGTTCCAACATAAATACTTTTTTTTTCAAAGTGTTTTGGGAATAGCTCCTAATTTCCTTTCAAACTGTTGCTGATTTTTTTAGATAAAAGCTCATTCTTTTGACAACTGTCTAGACATCGAGAGCATCACTACGTAAGTTTATTATTTGCTAAGTAATGTAAATGTGTTCATTTAAACATCAAAATTTTGAAATTTCAAGATGCGGTCTCGATAGTTTTTTTATCACATTTTATATTAGATGGGTAAAATATAAATCTCTTGTTTGAAATTCAGAAAATAAATACTCTGAATAAAAGTGGCTTCTGCAGGAAAATTTTGCTCATAGGTAATAATCTAATAACACTCTGTAACACTAAGAGGATATGTATTATTTCTTAATTGCTTGTGTTGTAAAAGTATGAAAAATATGTCCACTATTCACATCAAATTATTTTCTTGTCGATTTCAATTTTTATGTCAAAACAGAATGCACTATTGTATTCAATCATTTTTCGTAAATTATTTTCTTGCACCTTACTTCTATTTGTGTTTTAATATATAATAACAATATGATATACATTCGGAAAAGATTCTAATTCTATGGTGCTAACAGCTAAGGGAGAACATGATGCTTTTTTAGGAGAATGGAATTTTCCTTTTATAAAAAAATAAAAAAGAAATATTGACTATTAAATAGAAATATCAAAAGTAAGAAAGCTTGGGGTTTTGTCGGTACAATTATTTATTTTAAATCATGACATCCCGAACTAACTCTTGACAACGTGTTGGGGTTAAAAGGTAAAATCTTTGTATAAATTAATCAAATCATTGATTTTGTTTTGGCAAATGTGAAAATATACTTTCTTAAAGGACATGGGGGTGTGACTCATAATTAACCAAGCCAGAATATTGTGGTTTGGTTGGATGACCAATTAAGATCTGATACACGGAAGGGATTCTTTTTCCACAGACGTAAATCACGTGCATTTGATTGGCTGATTAGTCAAAAAGGAGTAGAAAAGTAAAAGCTGATCACTGATTGGTGAGCCAATGGGGAATTTTTGTTCTCTCAGGAATTCCCGATAAAAGTAGATGTTCTAAAAACATCTATTATACGAGAGAAGATATCCGATGTTCATATAAAAGACAGGGAAATAAGAAAAGAAATCTTTCCGATAACTAAAGTCTCTCCAGTAAAAAACCTCACTCTTCGAAAAACTGAGAAACATAGAAAGACTACACCAGCCAGATACCTCATTTGCCTACCACTCAAATACAGCAAAAAGCGACACACTATTCCATTTACACACACACACACACACATATATATATATATATATATATGTGTGTGTGTGTGTGTGTGTGTGTGTGTGTGTGTGTGTGTGTGTGTTATTGTTACACCATCAAATAGTTGTTAATTGTTAATGAATAATTTTTCTTCTCTTTAAATTGCCAGCACACCGGCAAATTGTTCCAGTAAACCACCCCGACTGCCAGAAGAAGATCCGGATACATTGCGGTATCTTCTATCTGTAGATCTTACAAAGACAACGTTGGCACTGAGGGAGTATACAAAAGAACTAGCCGGAAACACATGTGATAGTCACGGAACCATGGCTACAGTCAAGTACTGTGATGGACAGAGGACCACAATATTCACTTTTCGTGTCTTCTGGATTGCAGAAGAAGAGTACATTTTTTTCCTGATTTTCATAAATGCTTCCCTTCCAACACCTATATGTGGAATTCGGCCACATTAGGAACTGCATAGAAACAGCGATATGATTTTGGAAAAGATTCTAAATTTTAAACCTAAAATTGGACGCAGAGAAATGTCATACATTCCTGAAAACAAACATTTTCATTAGAACTGATGTCAGGCATCAAGTTCACAGGTAAACTGAATCCACTTACCCAGGCGACATTAATTGTATCTATGATGTCCTTAATATATCTTTTTAAAAATCCATGCCAGAAAAAAATAGCAATATCCCCCATTAAGGAAAACAAGCCATCTCACTTCAGATAGATACATACCCAGACACATTACACCCAAGATTTAATTTTAAAAAATCATCAAATAGGGTGTATACATAATCCTTAATGATAACGCCTTCCAATTCAATAACATTAACTATATCTAGATCTTAGGAACAGCTATGGGAAATAAAATGGCGTGAATATATGTTACCCTAATCCAAGCATATGTAGAAGAAAACCTATACGAAATAATAGGTAAGAAATACGGCAACGACATAAAAGAAGAATTTACCAAATCAAGGAAAAGATATTTGGATGATTGCTTCATATTCGAGGAATGCCAATGGGGAGACATCAACGAATTACACAACCAACTACAAAACTTACACCCCAAAATAAAATTTACTATAGAACACAGATCAAAAGAACTACCATTTTTAGACATCTTTATAAAAAGCGTAAATGGCCAAATCATAACAGATATCTACCACAAACCAACAGACACCCAACAATACCTCCACTTCAAAAGCCACCCCCTATAACTGTTCAAAATCCATCTCTTACACTCTAGCACGTAAAATACATGCATTAATCACGGATAAAAACCTAAAAAATCCTCGCCTTAAAGAACTACACACAACCTTAAACAAGAGAGGATACTCAACCACACAAATTAATAATGGATTCGAATAAGTAGAAAAATACCGCAAAGATAATTAAGGAACCCGAAAAAAGACATCAACCAGCAACCCCCAGCATACGTCCCAACCTGCTACAAAAACAGCCCAGAACTATTCACTGAAAACTAGAACTTAATAAAAAAAGAAACAAATACTTGACACAACAAAAATCATTAAAAGCCAGAGACCACCCAAAAATCATAAAAGAATACTCACTTCTTTTACATTCAGAGAAAACACAACTTAATGCAGTAATAAACGATGTAAACTATGAGATATAATTATAGAAAGAAAATCCTATACTTTTAAAAACCCGGAAACGAAATTCAAAATAAGACTTAAGACTTAAGCTGCAACTCGAAAAACGTAGTCTACGTAATTGAATGTTGCAAATGCAAAGAAATATACATAGGGTCAACACAGGTCCTTAATAAAAGGTCGTCATTTCACAGTAGTAAAATCAAAAGACTAGAAAAAAGAAAATTAGATGTATCGGAACAACTATACCAGTGTAGTCAAGGTAAATTTAAAATAATGCCAATATATCAAAAGAAAGACTAAACGCTACTTCAAGTAAATGAAAATAAATTTAAACCATAATTGAATAAAACATGAACCACACACACACACACACACACACACAAATGGAAACGAACATATATATATATATATATATATGTACACGCACAAAAAATATCCCAAGACACACATTCACACTAACAGAGAAAATATAACTATAATTGAACACCACTCCAACACACACACACACACACACACACACACACACACACACACACACACACACACAACGTATCAAATATCAAAAGTAAATGAGGGGTAAAGTAGGCTAAGAGAATCAGACACCAAGGAAAGGAAAAAAACGACTTTCATAAAAAGAAACATGACCAACTGAAAACCACTCAACCTGCAAACACAAGTGAGCTCAAGTCTCATTGAATACCTAATAACAAGGCCTTGTGCCATACATACATTCTGATGAAAGCATCAAACTGGAAACATTGGAGTATGTAAGAACAAAGTAAATAAATAAATCCTAAAAAATAAAGATCTCTTCGTGGACCTACTCCTTTTAATATTTATATATATACACATATGCGTATATATATATATATATATATATATATATATATATTGGAAGCATTTCTTCATTGATACATATGAGATTGAACATAATAAATATTTTTTGTCTACATATTTTTTGTTAATCCTTTCGAATAGCCGTATCGATATTATGATATTCGGCGGGAATTTGTTGATAAACCTTCCATAATTAGTTAGTTCCCAAGTACTTTCTGCCCAACTTTGGGCCATCATCAAGGGAGGATATATTACAAGAGTGATGAAACTTTTGTATGTACATTACTACTTTGTAAGAATGACCGTTTGCACTGTTATATTGTGTAGTGTTTACTTTTCGAATTTGTTTCTATGAATAGCCTCAGTAGCTAAAGACATTTAAGTACATTAGCACTGGTTTAAAAAAGAATTCTATTAAGTTTGGTTTGTATGTTCTTAAAATGTCATGTCTCAGGAATCTGTAGATTTTGTTTGTTGTTTTGTTGTTCTAATATTATGTGCTTTCAGTAAGAATTTTCCGTGATTATGTTGTTGGGCATGAATGCTTTTTAAATGCTGTGCTATGGAACTGGTATCAGAAAGGTGCATTGTAAGTCTTTTCGGTGGGATAGTTGAGGTTAAACCGACATATATATTGTTGTTTTCAGAGACACAATCTCCTAAAGGACATTTGAATTTATATATAACGTTGTTCCTCAATCGAGGAGGAGGAATTATTTATAATGACTAAGTTGGAGGTTTGAAATTTATAATAGTATATGATAAGTTGTATTTTTTTATTAGGATCAGTGGGTGTATGTTTCTTTGAATCTATGTTTTTAATATTTTTCCATCTAATTTATAATTGTAGTGCATTTGGTTGCGGTAAAAAAAGTTTGATAAATATTTGTTGACTTGGTGGAGTGATACAGTGTTCATTTTGTTGGTTAACATTTTTAATCGTACGTTTAACTTGTTCATAAACAATATGATTAGGAAACCCATTTTTGATGAGAGTCTATTTTGTGTTTTCTACCTCTTTTTTGGAGGAGTAAATCAGTTTGGCACGGGTTATCAGGTTATTAATAATTGCTTTTTTTTATATATCGGAAGGGGTATCCACTTTTAAAGTTCATAGTACAGGAGTTTTTATTAGAGGTTTTTTTGTAAGTAGAGTTAGTAAAGTTACTATTATTGTTAGTATCAATGGGAACATTTAAAAAGGAAAGTTTATTGTTTTCGTTTAGTTCATGAATAAAATTAAGAACAGAATTTTTTGGGAATTCGAAAGGATTTACAAAAAATATGTAGACAAAAATGTCTATAATGTTCAATCAAATATATATATATATATATATATATATATATATACTGTGACGAGGAAATATGACACCCTAATACATTCACCGGGCTAAAGGGGAAGGAAGTGCGACAATAGTAGTAAGCAGAATGGTGGAAAGAGAGGCCGTCTCTCTTTAACCCTCTCTATTATTAAAAGGTGACATGGGCATGGGAGAACCCCACTCACTATTGGCCATGTGTGTGTCGGCGGAGAGAGGCAAACCGGTGACTATGATTGGTATTGATGAATTAACCGCAAAAGAGAAGAGAAAAAACTCCACAAAATCCCGAGTAAGTAAACATGCAATTAAAGCATATTAATTTTTTCTTGCTGCATTCATGCTGACGTAAATAAAAGACAAATTACAAGAGGAAAGAATAGCCCTGATAAGATAGAGGAGAGAAGAAGAGGGAATATCCCCCTAATGATAAACTTGAGATTTAGAGCACAAGTTCTGCTATTGAATCCTAAAGTCTGGGGAAAAAGCGCTACGTGTCTACCGCTGAAGAACGATACTCTCACCTTCCACCATTAACTGATATTAAATGAGGGACCTCGTCCGGGATACGAATATTTTAATGGAGGATCTTCCGAGATACAGAAATACTTTCTCGCTCTTGACTTTCACCTGAATTTTTTCCTTTCTTTCTTTCTCTCTTTTATTTAATAAAGGAATATTTTTATTGATCTTGTTAACCCAAACACGGCAGTTCAGAGTCCTTTTTTTGTGGAAGAATTGTATTCACCGAAGACCTCCAATTTGAGGGGAAAGCTAGCCAGTTACCTGTGTTGACTTTTTATAATGCACCTGGTAACTTTGAAATGTGGTTCAGATAGGGAGTTGGTGATATCTGTATCTTTAAATAGCGTCGGAAAACCACAGCCAACGTCTGTGCCCCGCTTTAACTGGTGGACTTGGTGAGAACGAACAGTACGCTGCAAGCCCACTGGGCAATTGGTGGTGTAACAATATATATATATATATATATATATATATATATATATATTGAGAGAGAGAGAGAGAGAGAGAGAGAGAGAGAGATGATGATGAGAAGAGAGAGAAAAAGAGGTGCTCATGTGTTAATGGGTATGGTCATAGGAAATGGACACGACGAACCGAGTTCAAATTCTTATGAGACGGTTGGCATTTTACGTAGCACACTTAAGGAATCTGCATGACAGCAAGTCCTCTCGGATCATCAGGAATCTTCTCAGTATTATAGGAAAAGATGTGAATCAAACTATTATCCCTCCAGCTGTGTTTAAGTTGTAAGGCAACTTTAAAGAGCGTTGCTTGCCTTACAACTTACCCATAGCAGGATGGAGGATAGTTTGATTCATATCTGCTATGGGTAAGTTGCATGACAAAAAATACTCTTTAACCGAGGTTCAATATATATATATATATAGAGAGAGAGAGAGAGAGGGGGAGAGAGAGAAAAGAGAGATAAATTAAGAGAAAAATGCATTATATAGTATATGTTGTAGGTATAAGTGAGAGTTAAATTTTTTTAAGTGACTTTACGGGCAACAATAAAAATAAATTCTTAATGAACATAAATCATTTGCGAATTCAATTCACTAAAAATAGTACAAGACGAATGCATATAATTTCAATATGCTAGATAAGTAACTTAAAAAGAACGTTTAGAAAATTTCAAGTTACTGATATTCTTACTTGAACTGTTCTTTTCAAGTGTTGCAAAATTATGTTTGTGTTGTTGTAAGGCAGCCAATAATAAAATCAAAGAGAATTAGTAGATATATAATAACAGCGAATAAGAGGGACGTCAGTTACTTGGTAAAAAGTATATTTATTCGATTAAGAATTCATACACAATACTCTGTCTGTCAGACAGCAACGAGGATCATTAATTAAGTTTGCAGACTTTTTTCGTATGGGCACCTTCATTGATAGTTCACACATGAAACTCTAGTCCCCTTCGAGGTAATCTCCTTCGCCTGCAATGCACTCGTTGTACCATTCCAACAACTTCTGGAAGGCCCTATGGAAATCCTCTTGTGTGAGCGTGTCAATGACCTTCGTCACAGCCTCTTTCATCTCCTCAATTATCTCATAACGACAGCCTCTGAGCTTAGGGAATAACCAAAAGTCACAGGGAGCAAGGTCTGGACTATAGGGAGGCTGAGGAACTGTCTTGATGCCCATCTTGGTCAAATAGTCTGTGACAACGATGGAGTTGTGGACTGGTGCATTGTCCTGGTGGAAATGACACTGATCCGATTTGAAGAGTGCTAGCATCTTCCAACGTAATATCTTCCTGAACTCCCTTAAAACCTGAACATAGTAACCCTAACCCTTTGGCTAATCAACTCTGGTGTATTGACTTCCTTACTCCTCCCACACCTCTCATCATCCTTCAAAGACTCCCTGCCTTCCTTAAATCTCTTATGCTACTCAAAAACTGATGCTCAATTCATGCAAGATGGTTGAAAAGTCGTCTGAAGCATGCCATACGTTTCTGTGACATTTTTTTCAAGTTTAAAACAGAATTTTATTGCATATCGTTCTTCTAAAGTGTCTTCACATCCAGATTGCATTTTGAAAATCCCCAGCCGTGACAATCAGGGTTTAGTAGGGTGTATTCCAATTCTTTCTGTAGTTGTTCATTTGAACCTAAAATCAAAAGAAATTTGGTCTGTCATCTCATAAGATGTATAGCAATAACAAGAGTCTACGGCAATTTTAAAAGCCTGTACAATAATGTCTGGTAATTTATGAGATGGATGCAACCATTCTTCTACCATCCATTGGGTGGGGGTATAGCTAATCCTAAACAACAATTGTTTTGAATTGTTTTTGAAAATAATTTTAAAGAAAAAATCATTTTTTTTATAATGATCATATTGTTTCCTTTTCTTTCCTTCTTTCTATTCTTGTTGCTTTCAAGAATTCGACTCGTAAAATTTTATAATTTCCAGTGTTCCTCATTTTTTCCTTCTTCAATGTTGATTTGATAAAATTTTGGCGGTTATTTTCTCTTCTGATTTTATCTATACCTGAGGTTGAAACGATTCTTCAAGTTAAGTATGTTTTGCTACAAAAATATTTTTCATCAATGAGACATTAAAAAATGTGAAAACTTATGACTATATTCTTTGTAAAAAAATTATGATGAGCAACAATTTTTCCAATCAGCTTTTTCAAAGAAAAATTGAATACAGACTTTGTGCAAAAATATTTATATGAATAAATCAAATACTATTTCGTTATAGTATTCAAAATTGAATTGATTTTCTTTCATGTTAAAGAGTCTTCCTGGTTTCATTTTCAAATCAAAATAAAATATTCTTCCTCGGAGAAGCCTTACGCGGAAAACTTTTTCTTTTTGTTCTAATTTCAACCTCAGGTTATCATTTTAAATTTCAAATAAATAAATTTATCTATATGCATAAAAAAATCATTTTTTTTTGTACTTTAGCAACCAATTCAAATCAAACAATTCAAAGCTGAATTTTCATTATGAGTAATTAAATGTATGAGTGATATTTCTCATTAATTAAAGCCATTGTAAGGGAGATAATTCCCTTAGATTTAATTTAATTGTGTTAGAGGAGACAAACACACAGAAACAAAAATATCCCATATAAACAACGTAAGAAAAAAATAAGCTCAATATTTGTTGTCTATAAATAGAAATGTGGTACGAGATGTTAAAATAGGAGGGTCAAGAAACTAATCATCACTATCCTAATTTTTAACTTATCTACTTCCATTTCCTGATCAAAAACATATTACTATAATCGATTCAGCCTAACGACGCAACATAAAACTTTCGTTCTTCAGTTCCTAAAACAAGTCAATCGCTCTATACATATCTAACCTAATGCTATATTTACATTCTTACATAATTGTGAGGGTAAGGGGACAACTTAAGAAATACTATTTACAAAAATATATATATTTATAAAATAGATATCCACAACGATATGAAACACTAGAGTAAAATATATATATATATACTATCAAAAAGGATCAAGTTAGAAGTGGGGCCCCTGCTCACTGACTGGCGTAGCGGAAAAGCTTATTCCTTAGTCAAAAAACAGAGAAGGGAAAAAAATTATTTCCCTGCACTTCCGGAGAACTAAGTTTTCTACCAACTAAGCGGGAAAAGAAAGGGTAAAAACAGAAAATGGGGAGTGAAAAAAATATGAAGAGGAGCTAACATACTTGAGTTAAGCAAAACAACTTTTACAAAAAAAAAAAAAATGGCAAAAAAAAATAATCTCACTAACCTGACATGAGTTATCATATTTACCAACCCCTCCGCTCGGGCAGGATATGACACAAGGTCAATTTTTTAAGCGGAGTTTAACAGGTTTGAATTTTCCTTCGCCAGACTGGTTGCCCCACCAAGGTTGAAGAACCTAGTCTGTCCTACTATTTACTCATAGCTGGAGGGAGAATAATTGGATTCATATCTTCCCCAAGTGTATTAGTGCTATGTGAAATGCAGTCAGTCTCATCCAGAATTTGAACTCGTGTCGCCGTGTCCATTTCCTAGGACGATAACCATTACACAACGGGCAACTCCTCACATGACAGTTATTGTCTGTCTTTCCAAGGACTCAAAATCCTGTAATTTCCAAAATGTAATCGAGGTTAGTGACTCTCACGCGACACGAACGTACAACATTCACCTTCCTTTTGTCAAACTCAAAAGAAGTGAGTCTTTGACTCTCAGACAAGATTTCAATTTTGATTTGATTATTGAAAAATGTTAACAATGTCATAGACGAGAAAGACTTGCTTTCGTGGAATTCCCTCTGTCGCATCGCCGAAACAACGATGTTCATAATGCCGGGTTGGGAGAAAAACAAATTGTTTCGTCCTGTTCAGCGACGGCACTACACTGCTACTTACAGAACTGGCTTCTAAGACAAAGAACTTTTTATTCATTGCGGAAACAGGTAGCGTTCAAGACATTTGTAGAAAGGCCGTACGGCCCGGTAGTGAAATTGGGCATGCACGATCCACTCCTATATATCACTGCACCGGACGCACTCTGATAAAATTATCAGACGCACTGTAAATAGACGCAGAGACAACCTCGAATCACTCGTCACGTGTGCGATGCCTCGACGTTATTGAGCCTCCATAAGCGACCTTCCTACTTTGTCACGCCGACCTCGTCGATTAAGTCATTTTGTACGGCTCCCCATCACTAACGTTCGATGTAATGCTTTACTCAATAATGGCCGGCTGTCAGAGACCAGTCAGCGGCCGAGATGAAGCTTTCGGAACATGCCGAAATTCATAATAAAAGGATCACTTGTTTTTGTGTCATCATTCGATTGCACGCTTCTCAAAGTCAGAAAAGCCTTCTTGACGTCTTCCTTTAAGAAGTCGCTAGTTTCATCATGTTGGACGTGGGAAACTGAGACGCAAAGAAAAATATATACTCTCTGTTTAAAAATTAACAATTCCCCCATAAAACGCAAATCTTCAACCATAACAAATCAAAAATTATCAAAAAATCAACCTATTAAAAGCTGTAAGGTGTCCACGGTTACAAAATAAAATTTGAAACATTCTTAGTTACAAAAAGTAATTAGTAAACAGATATACTTAACTAACAAAATTCTAGAAGCGATTCTATCTAAAATTTTATCTGAGGATTCTTATTTTTCCTTTTTATGTTATGTATATTTCAATAATGATTTCTTTGATTTACTAATAATTTTCATTTCGCTGAATTTTACAAAATGTTATGCCGTATTTTTGTTTGTAAAATAATGCTTAAACTATGCGTTTTAAATGTAAAGACACGCTTACTCTACTATAAACCCAAATTGATTTTAAAGACTCTCTCTGTCCAAATGTCAGCGAACACGACAAAATGTTTTTGAATCTCTTCTATAATATAATTTAAAAATTGTTAAAGAAAGCCCTAACAGTAGTTTAGAAGAAAAAGTAAAAGCCTAAAACACCTAATGCCACCCCCCCAAAAAAAAAGAGAAAGGAAAAAGAAAAAAAATGATGAAATTAACACCCCCCCCGAATAGAACAGACCGTCTCCAAAACTACCTAAAATTCAGTAGTAAGTAAACGTTAAAAGGAAGAAGAAACATTTGAACACACGAGCCAACAGAGGAAGGAGACGAACTTCTCTATTTTTTACGAAAAGTGCTAATCTACTTTGTTATTATTGTTGGACTACTTGTTACAACTGTCTAAAATTGTTATCTCGGTAAGACTTTGTTTTTTTGTGTCTTTTGTTTGAACTTTTATTTATTTCAAGTCTTACCGGGAACTCTTTGTTTTGTCGACTGACTTGTTTTTGTTATTCCGTCACTTGTTATCCGACTTTTTGTTTTATTGTTGTTGGGTTTTATTTGTTGCCGTGCTGTTTACTTTTTCATTTTCAGGGGTTTTACCTGTTTTTAATTTTTTGTGGTGTCATCTTACTTGTTTTATTTCTTTAATTTGATACTTTTTCAGTTAAACAGTAGAACCTCCCTCCATACTAGCTACAGTTGGAGGTTTATTTATACCCTCCTGGCTGCTAATTTTTATTGCAGCCATGGAGGGGGCAACAACTCCAACTAATACACAAAGTGACCCAAATAAAACTCAAAGCCTGATAGGGGCAAATTGGCCTTCGCTGCCGATCCCCGCCGAATCGCAAGATACAAATGGAAGCCAGGATAGCCCGATACAGCCGGCCCAAAAAAGCCCCACAGCCTGGAAAGGCCAGCAGAGGGGACCGGCAGACTATGAAAAGGACCGGGTGGGCAAGTACGCGAAGTACTTTAATGGAAACGAGATACTGCCCATCCCGGAAATAGTTGAAAAAATTACGCCAAGAGTCCTCTCGCTGGTCGTTTCCGACTTAAAGACCAAAAGGCTTGTGGGGCTAAATGAAGACATATTCGAGGAGCTGTTGAGGAAGGCAGGCATCCCATGTCAATACTTCTGCAGGAAAAGTTTTGCGACATGAGATGTCCTGCTTCCTAGTGAAGAGCAAGCGGCGAAAGCGGCGGGAAGCGATATAATTACAAAGAACTTCAGGCTGCAGTCGGAATATAAAGGCACCCGTAGGCTCCGCGTCACGGTCTGCAATGTCCCGGCCATTATCACTGGAGAGGTCCTGGCGGCATATCTTAGTGCCTATGGCCAGGTAGAAGACTTTAACCTCCTCAGATCCCCGGCCGGGACAGCCTACGGGGATTATGCCTTCCGGCTGTGCCTGACAAGAGATGGCTTCAAAGCCATCCCTGAGACATTAGTATGCAGGGATCGGCAGATGATTGTGATGGTGGAAGGAAGACGCCCCAGGTGCTGGGGGTGTAAACAAATTGGCCATATCGCCAAGTTTTTCCCACAGCGACCTGAAAACAAAGAAAAGGCGTCAGCCACGTCAACAGCAATAACAAAAGACACAGCGGCGGCCACCACCATCACCATCAACAAGGAAGCGGAGGCCCAGGGCCCGGGTCAAGTCCAGCCTAAAAGTAACCTGGAGGGCTGGACGGAGGTAACCCGTAAGAGGAAGGGGTCCCCCAAACAAGGGGGAAAAAGCACATCTTTATCCCCTCCTCAAAAGAAGGCAGCAGCAGTAGCAGCAGTAGCAGCAGCAGAAACACCAGAACCACCTGTAACTCCGGCATCAGCAACACCAGCAACACCCGCACCAGTAACATCGGCACCAGCAGCATCACCCAGACCTTCAACACCAAAGACACCAACTGTACCCTTAACATCTCCTAAAAAACACAAAAAGAAAAACAAAATAAACGCCCCGGAAGAGATGGAAACTAATGTGAATTTGAAGAGGAGAAGGGACAGTGGGGAGGGGACCGCAAAAAAATATGCCCCGAACAACCCAAGGCAGGTCCTTCCTCTCAAAAACAGCAAACTCCTCCACCTCTACCTCCACCACCCTTTCCCCCTCAAATCCTACAACCCACACAACCCCCTCATCAAATTGTCACCCTCTCACCCCAACAAGAACAGTGCCTCAAAAAATATCACCGACCCTATCAAATCCCACTCCCAAGGTCACAATCAACTGACCGGTCCCAGCCCCTAAACTTAACCAGGACACATTCCCTTCCATCACTGAGCCCCTCATCAATAGCGTCTCAGGAGCTCTTTCCGGCCAGACAGAGACAAGACCCTCCTGCCAGCAAGAAAAAAATAAATCGACAGGAGGGCGAACAAGAACTTACAATTATGCAAATACAGCAGGCAGCGGCTTTGTGCTCAGTAGAGCTGGAAGCAGTCGGTGACTTCCAGCTTCGAAAGGCACTAAAGCCGCTGCTGAGTCTAGAAAAGATTAAAAACCTAAATGTTTCTAACCCCGTGAATTTCAGGAGTGCAACCATGGTGACCACTTTTGTCCGGTCAGCTGGCGACCGTACCAAGGGCGTATGGAAGTTCTTGAGTACGGTCTGTCAGACTGATACGAGCATAAAGCTGGCGGAATTGGAGCATTCCTCACTGAAAAAATGCATCCCATATTGTTCGGGTAGGGTCCCTATTTTGGTTCACCCATCCCTTTATAGGTCCCTAAAGCTGCGGTTCCCAATAGATGTCGGCGTAGTCACCAGGGACAGCCGGGTTACAACTGAACTCGGCTCCGGTTCCCTGCGTCAGGCTGTCGGCATCCTCACACCCAAGGATTTCCGGCCCGTAGTCGACACTGAGTAAGGTAAGTGAGATTGATGGCTCTAAACCTTGCCAGTTCGAATGTGAGGGGACTGAGGGATTCAAGCAAGTGTGCGCACTTGCTTGGTGAACTAAAGAACCTCGGAGTGAATGTTGCTGCAGTGCAAGAGACCCACTTCACTTGCGATGCCGACTGTCGGGTGCTGGAAAGCGACTTTAACGTTTTTTCAGCATACGGCAGCCGCATCAGCGCTGTGGTCTCTTTGCTAGTTGGACGCAGCCTTGATACTGATGTTGACGTTGTTTTTGCAGGTGACGGGGGCCAGCTGGTTGTGGCCGATGTTGCCGTGAAAAGTTTCAAGTTTCGTCTGGTTGCAGTTTATGCGTCCAATATCACTGCGGAGAGGGTTTCCTTTTTTCGTCGGTTGGCGCCGTTCCTGGACGATACGAAGCAGCTAGTCTTAATGGGTGATTGGAATGCGATCCTTGATCCCAAGATAGATCAGGTCGGGCGGTGAGCTAGGCGTGCAGGAAGGTGTGATAGCAGCCTTGTCGGCTTCGTGACTCGTCACGGCCTCGTTGACAGGTTTCGTCTTGATCACCCAGGGCGGGAGATGTGGACGTGGCTAGATAGCTCCCCCTCTGCCAAAGTGGGTTCCTACTTGGACAGAGTGTTAGACGAACTGACATTGATTTCGTTAGTTGTCCCACATTCCCTCTGATAGCGTGGACTGACCCTAAGCTTGTTAGGGTCAGTCTGCGGTTAGCCAATAGGCCTAGTCTAGCCGGCTACTGGAACTTCAATACCTCCTTACTGGAGATACGGGACTTCCGGGACCGGCTAGAATCCCTAATTCAGCGGGAGTTAGTGGGGGCGGTTACCGGGAATAGGCGGTGGGTTTCTCTCAAATATAGGATTAGAGACTTCGCCACCAAATACGGTCAACAGCTCAACCTAGATAAGGCGAAGGAGGCGAAGTCTATAGAAGATAGACTTTCCCGGGCGGTGGCTGGGGGGGGACTCCCTAGGTGTAGAGCTAGCTAGGAGGGACCTTGAGCGTGAGAGTAACGAGCGCTTCGAGGGATTCGTAGTTAGATAGGGCTAAATAGTGTTCTCAACGAAGCTGTGAAATCAAACGCGACTGCGCGTGAAGAAGAAGTGCGAAGGTTCCCCGATCAGTACATCGCGTCTGTCAAGACCGCGGACGGGTGACTGCTGCGATCAGGTCGTGAGATGCGTAATGCCTTTCGGGCACACTTTCGGGATCACTTTGCCCGCTGCCCTGATCTCCCGATCCGGGAGTTTCGTAGCTATCTTGCCGACTTCCCCCGCCTTGGGGTGGCTGAAGCGGCTTGCTGCGAGGGTGTGGTTACTGAATGCGAAGTCCGTGATGCGTTGAAGCAGGTCGGCCTCAACAAGTCACCGGGACTAGATGGTTTGCCCTACGAAGTGTACCTGAGGATGTTGCACATGTTTGTCCCTATTCTGACGGATGTGTTCAACCATTGGTTCGCTCAGGGAGTGATCCCTGGTTGCGTTACTCAGGGCGTGATCACATTGCTGAAGAAAGGTGGCCAGCATGTTGGGGAGGGCTTAGATGACTACAGGCCCATAACTCTGCTTAACGCAGAGTTAAAGATTTTTGCCCGGGTCTTGGCGAATCGTTTACAGCGTGTCATTAGTGATCTGATCGCCCCCGAACAGACCTTTGCTGTGAAGGGAAGATCGATCCAGGACAATCTGCACTTGATTCGCGAGGTCCTAGAGGGGATAGAAGACGACACTGAAGCCGCGCTGATCAGTGTAGATCAGTCCAAGGCCTTCGATAGGGTTGACCATCGGTTCTTGGCGTCTGCTTTGGAGACTGCCGGATTCAAACCGGAGTTCCACAGATGGATTTGTATGATGTACCATAACCCTCAGGCGGTGGTGCTGGTGAACGGAAGGCGTTCGGAGGTATTCGCGATCGAGCGTTCGGTCCGGCAGGGCTGCCCCCTGTCTCCTCTTCTCTATGTCCTTGCGTTGGAGCCCCTCCTGCGCAGGCTTAGGGATGAGAGGACAAGTCCGTCCCTGCGCGGTATACCTTTTGATAGCAGCCTTGCTGCAAGGGTTTCCGCGTTCGATGATGACATCATGGTGTTTGTGTCCCGCCGTCTGGATGTGGGGGCTGTGAAGGAGGCGGTTGTCGAGTGCGAGCGGATCGCGGGAGCCAGGGTCGATTTTGACAAGAGTGAAGGTTTGCGGCTCGGTGCTTGGAGGGGTAGCAATACTCTTCCAGGGCCCTTCCGCTGGAGTGACGGACCCGTCCGCATCCTCGGGGTGTGGTTCGGGCCCGACCTCCAACTGGAGCGAAATTGGTCGGAAGTACAAACCGGGGTGAGTGCTCAAGTGGGAATCTGGCTTTCAGGGAGGTTGTCCTTAAAGGGCAGGGCGGAGGCGTGCGCCACGTACGTCTTCCCCCTGATCTTTTACCGATTGGCTGTGCTTTCTCTGCCTAGGGCACGTCGGTTGGCACTGCAACGGTCCCTCTCCGGATGGCTCTGGGGAGGTGCAAGGCCGATGGTCCGTCGGCAGGTCTGTATCCAACGTACACGCAACGGGGGTCTGGGTATGCCTGATCTGGAGGGCCGCTGGCTTGCTGAAAGACTTGCATATCTGGGTGGGTCCTTGACGGGGGACGCAGTGTGGAGACGAGAGGCGAGTCGGACTTTTCCTCGCCTCCAGTCGGACCCAGGGGCTGAGGGTCGACGTGAGCCTTTGAGCGAAGCACTGTTTGTCCGCGAGTGCCGAAGGGCCCTTCGTGGCCTTCTTGGGTCCAGTGAACTTTCACGGCCTCAGAAGGAGCTATATCGGGAGTTAGTGGTGGGTTCCGCTTCTCATCCTCTTAGCGAGCGGCGGGGCTGGAGGAGATCCGCTCTCACTGGAATTGGGCGCCAGGATCGAGCTTCTAGAACAACTCCGAGTTCTCGCTCACCTGGCGACTTGTTCGAAATGCGTTACCCCTTGTCGGCTTGGACTACAAAGCGGGCCTGTCAGACATGCCCGATTGCGCTCGCTGCGGCAGTTGTTTGGAAGAAACGGCTGAGCACGCCTTCTATTACTGCGAGCGAGTTCGCCCGTTTTGAGACCACGTCGGCGAGTGGACGGCTCTCATCGAACCCAAACAGCTCGTGCTGCTCGATGTTGGTTACGTCGTGGACAACGTTCTTCCTCCGTTTCAGGGTGAGAAGCGTGTGGTGTTTCTCGCGATCCTAGCTGTAGCTAGAATGGTGATTTGGACGACGCGAAACAAGGGATTGTATGACGATGCAAACTTTTCTCATCGTGATCTGGTTTTGTATTTTCGGCATCAGCTGAGGGTCAAAATCAGATGCGATAGAAAACGCTTGGATCGCATAACATTCAGCAAAAGGTGGGTGAATGCAGCGAGCCTGTTCGTGCGAAAGGGGGCAACGTTGGAGTCATCCTTCCCTCCTCTGCCGGCCCATGGAGTCTACGGTACGGGTCCTTAGGGACCCCACCCCTGTCAAGTAGGCCTCCAATTTTATAGATGGGGGGAGGGGAGGGCAACCAAACGGGGGATTTTTCTTCGCGCGGGTAAAAAAGGGGCGCGTCCTGCTGAGGTTGGAGCCCTGGCCTCAGTGTTCGAAAAATCAGCTACAGCTACAATCAAAACTACTAAAATGCAAGCAAACACTACAAATAGCCACATTTAACGTAAGAACCTTAAAAAGAATAGGACAACTACCAGAGCTAATCGCATCGGCCGAAGAACATAAGATTGACATAATATGCATACAAGAACACAGATACACTCACACTGAAGATATCAAATATCACGAAACTGGCAATGGGTGGTCGCTCGTCACTGTATCTGCGTGGAAAAACTCTGTCAACGCCGCAGTAGGAGGGGTAGGATTACTTATAGGACCTAGAGCATTAAAAACGCTAAATAGCGTTGACAAAATACAACCTAGAATGATGGCAGCTACTTTTAACGGCAACCCCAGAGCAACAATCATCTCATGCTACAGCCCCACCAATGTTAGTGAAGAAAATGAACTAGTCACCTTCTACGATGAGTTATCCTCATTAGTGCGTAGCATCCCGAAACACAACATGTTAGTCATTGGCGGAGACATGAATGCCCAAATCGGGAAAAACAGAAACAACAAATACAGCCTCCACAACACGTCAAACAGGAATGGGCAACAACTAACAGATTTCATGATAGAAAATAGATTAGCATGCCTCAATACAAACAATTAAAAAAGGGAGGGCACACTATGGACATACACGTACGCAAACAATACTAAAGCTCAGATAGACTACGTCCTTATAAACAAGAAATGGAAAAATAGTGCAATGAATTGCGAGGCATACTCCTCTTTTGAGGGTGTGTCCACCGATCACCGAATAGTCACCGCGAAAATACGGTTAAGCCTACGAAAAAACATCAAACGAACAGCGACCACCAAACACTATGACTGGGCCCTATTGAACAACAGAGATATAAGAGATAAATACGTATTAGATTTAAGAAACAGATTCGAAACACTACAAGAAAAGACCGAAAAAAGTACACCAAACGACGAATATGAAAATGTCCTCAATGCACACCTCGAGGCGGCAGCGAAATTCATTCCAACAAAACTCAAAAGTAAATATAGAGTCCCTTGGGAAACTTTAGCGGTGAGAGAAAAACCTGCACTAGTGAAAACAGCCTCCAAAAACTATCGAAAAAAACCAACAAACACAAATGCCTTAAAACTAAAAACAGCACAATATCAATTAGCAGGCGTATATATAAAGGAACAGACAGAATACATTCAAAATCAGATAGATAAGATTAGAGACTCGGTGGAAGATAGACAATCTAGGATAGCCTGGCAAACAACAAACGAAGTGAGTAGAAGAAAGAACACAGCCAAAGCAAAACTGAAAGCAGCAAACCAACAGGAAAGAATAAAACTGTGGAAACAGTACTTCGAAAACTTACGAGGAAACCCACCGAAAATAACACATGAACCAATCACCAGAATAATTAGCAAACAATTAGACATTAAACTAGGACCGTTCACACAAAAAGAACTCGAGTCGGTTCTCAGAAAAATTAAAAATAGGAAAGCTGCAGGGCTGGACGAAATTCCCCCGGAAGTATGGAAGACCAGCCAATTCGATGACATACTGCTCCGACACTGCAACGCAATATACAATCAAAATCCGATAGATAGATGGATGAAGGGATGCATACTCCCCTTCCCTAAAAAAGGGGACCTCGGATTAGCCAAAAACTACCGAGGCATAACACTTACATCCATAGCAGCCAAAATCTACAATGCCCTACTACGAAACCGCATAGAACCCGAAATCGACAACATACTTAGAAAAAACCAAAATGGCTTCCGAAGAAATAGATACACGACCTCACAAATATTAACCATCCGTAGAATCCTTGAAGGTGTACGGGCAAAAAACCTACAAGCGACATTAATTTTTGTTGACTTTACCAAGGCTTTCGATTCTATTCACAGAGGAAAGATGAAACAAATTTTACTAGCGTACGGCATACCTAAAGAAACCGTAGCGGCAATAACGATTCTCTATAGAAACACTAAAGTAAAATTACGATCACCAGATGGAGACACAGAATACTTCGACATTGTAGCAGGAGTACTACAAGGGGACACGCTCGCTCCGTACCTCTTTATCATTTGTCAAGACTACGTACTTAGAACATCGATTGACAAAATCAAAGAGAATGGCTTCGAACTGACGAAGAAAAGAAGCAAAAGGTACCCCGCAAAAACAATTACCGACGCTGACTACGCCGATGACATAGCGATACTGGTAAATACACCTGACCAAGCCGAAACACTACTGCATAGTTTGGAACGAGCAGCAGCAAACACAGGCCTCTATGTTAATGCACACAAAACGGAATATATGTGCTATAATCAAACGGGGGACATCTCCACTCTAGAAGGAACCCCTCTTAAACTAGTAGACAAATTCACTTACCTAGGAAGCAGCGTCGAATCAACCGAAAAGGACATCGAAACGAGGTTAGCGAAAGCATGGACAGCTATCAATAGGTTATCGATTATTTGGAAATCAGACGTAACCGATAAAATGAAACGCAGTTTCTTCCAGGCAGCGGTCACATCGATACTGGTATATGGCTGCACTACATGGATGCTAACAAAACGGCTGGAGAAGAAGCTAGACGGCAATTACACAAGAATGCTACGTGCAATCTTAAACAAATCCTGGCGGCAACACTCCACAAGACACCAACTGTACGGCCACCTGCCCCCTATCACGAAAACTATTCAAGTTAGACGAGCCAGACATGCAGGACACTGCTGGAGAAGCAGGGACGAACTCATAAGAGATGTACTCTTATGGACCCCCACACATGGCCGTGCAAAATCAGGACGACCAGCACGAACATACATTCAGCAGCTATGTGAGGATACGGGATGTTGTCCTGAAGACCTACCTAGGGCGATGAACGATTGGGAGGAGTGGCGAGAGAGGGTCAGGGATATCAAAGCTACCAGCGCGAGATGATGATGATGATGATATATATATATATATAATTAACTTAAATCGCGAGTCGGAAATCTTCTACTAAAGTTTCATGTTATCGGATCATCAGGAAGCCTAACTCCAACAAATGCTAAAGGAGAAAACGCCGTCTTATATTCACCAAAACCCCACCTAGCTTAGAATTTACATAACAATATATATATATATATATATATATATATATATATATATAAAATAAAATAAATAAATAAATAAAAAAACTTACTTATTTTTAAAAAAATATCTGAAACCTACAACTAATTATAGAGCAACCATGCCCTTTTGTGTCTACAACTATTTAACACCTCCGATCTTTGGTTTATCATATCCCTACTTTTATAAGATGCTATTGCTAATTTTTCGTCCATGCAAAGCAGACAACTCCTATCCCCAGCCCTATATTTACGGCATTTCTTTATTACTTCCCATTTCATTATAGGATCTATATCTATCTATCTATCTATCTATCTATCTATCTATCTAAACAATATTAACAATGTTACCCAAATTAAATTTATTTTTATTTCATATTGATATGTTAGGCGTCAAATAGTGTATAGAAGCACTATATATATATGTATATATATATATGTGTGTGTGTGTGTGTGTGTGTGTGTGTGTGTTGTAATAGGCAAAGTTATTACAGTTAATTGAAGATATTTCCATTTTATAAGTGATATTTATGCATACAAAATTTTCGCAGACATTGTGTTCTTTTACATCAATTTGTTCCTGATATGTAAATATCAAATATAAAAAGAAACCTCATTACACTACAGACATTTTTGTGAGATTGATGTTAATAAATTATTAACAAATAATTCTTTTGTCAATTATTGATCTAACAAGGCATATATACATATATATATACACGGTGAGAGAGAGAGAGAGAGAGAGAGAGAGAGAGGGAGAGACAGATAGACAGACAGACAGAGACTATATACTGATAGTTTAAAAATTTACGTAAAAACTATTTAAGACATTGTCACTCAATATACAGACTTTTGTCGGGAATAACTCGAAGTTTATTATTGTCAGTTACAGTTGATAAATAATTAAATATTACCCGTTTTACAAAGCTTCTTTCTCTTCTTCATAGTGTTCCCAAATTTGTCTCTCATATTCATTATTCAGTTTTTTTAAAACTTAGTCACCAGGAGCTGTAGAATACACCGATAGCATTTCTGCAGAGTGGCCTGATATGACACTAAACTATTTGACAGGGTTTTGGGGGAAAGCAGAATACCCATTCATTGCCATCGTTTCCAAGTCCACTCTGGCTCGTAGCGCCTGATAAGGACCCATCTATAGATCAAATAGAATTGTTTGACATTTAAACTGTGAGTAAACAAATGACTTATGCTAAATTGAATTGTTTAAAATCGAACTGTTTGATAACTGAACTGTATATAAACAAATGATTGTTGTTTAATTTAATTGTTAGCGATACATAACGTCATTTGGAACCCTTTAACTGCGTGTAAATGTATTATTGATAACTCTTTTATGTATATACATTTAACTGTGTGCAAACAAATCGCAAATGTTACATAGCAATACTTGAAACCATTTAACTGTGTGGAAATAAATGACTGATAATGAATAGAAATATCGTGTTAGAAATATCTGAAACCATTTTACAGTGTACAAATGTATCTACAAAATGACTTTACAAATCATATATATATATATATATATATATATATATATATATATATATATATATATATATATATATACGTAAAAACCGGATCTGGCGTGAAATAACTAACAATGGTTGATATGCCATAAAATCCAACCAAACCAAACCATTTATTCAGTTTGATAAATCCGTTTCAACTTTTCCGTACAATTTTCAAAACATTTTGGTGCAGAATTTCCGAATCCTTATCTACCCTCGACAAATGCGTGTTTCTCTCAGTGACCTTTGTAACTAACAAAAAACAATCAGTTTATTTTTCCTTTACAGTCGTTAATTCCTGAGATAAAATGTTGGCATTGCTTACCCAATAAAAATTATTCCGTACAAAATTTCATTTGACTTTATTTATCAATTCTAATGTATTATCTATTTCATTTGTATAATACAGCTCGCTTGGGAAAACCTCTGAATTTATTCTTAATTTATTGAACTCTATAAAGTTGTAAGCAGACACTTGCTTTTGAAGATCTATACCCTTGAGACAGAAATTCAATTTGCATTAAACTCTTTTCACAAGAAAATGGTGTGACACTTGTTGACGAAATCTGGTGTAAATTTGGGTAAAAACTAAAGTAAAAAATCTGCAGAGACTGAACCTATTGAAAGTGCTAATTTAATAAAAGAGAAAGAGATAAGCCAATACGCATAGAGTCCGTCGATATTTCTTTCGGGGTATATATATATATATATATATATATATATATATATATCCTTTAAAAACGTTTTCATTCAATTAAAAGTGCTCAAATACTGGCTAATGAGGAACAATAAAACATAAATGAAACTGTTATGAACATGATGGTTTCAAAGCAATAATCAGATGAAATTCGAACGACTTTTCTGCTTCATCTAATGATTGCATTTTCAATTTATTCAACTTTAAGTTATGAAACTTACAAGATGAGATTTTTACACACACACACACACACACACACACACACACACACACACACACACACACATATATATATATATATATATATATGAGATATTATAAATCCAGTAAATCCAGAACAGGAGATAATTCCAATCAGCGCCAATAAAATAATATAAAATAGAATATTAATCTTAAATAATCCCGGTAAAGTGCTCAATTTATATAAAATCTACAGAGAATTTTAGTATATTAATTTTAAAAAGATTAAATATTGACATACTAAAATTAGATTGTCTAAATAATTGTTTTATAAATGTTTGAATTTTTGACAAGTATTATTGTAACAGTTATTTTTGTCTGTGTTAAATTTGAAGTATGATGAGACCGGATGTAGTTTTACTTGCCAAAATATTTTGATACGTATAGTTACTTGAATGTTTAGGCTTGTTTTAATACATAGGAAAAACATATTCTTTTTTGTCTCAGTCTGGTCGTAAATGGGGAAAATTTATTCTAATTCCATTTCTTGCTTGATCTGAAGAAGTCATGGTTATTTTTTAGAGCATTGATTTATATCAATGCTTCTAACAGGATGGAAATTAATTTATTATCTTAATGTGACCAATTGTTGTTGTTTTTTTAAGAGTATATATATATATATATATATATATATATATATATATATATATATATATATATATACGTGTGTGCATTTGTGGTAACTCAGGGCAGGTTTCTAAAAATATCTCACAAGGTAAAACTTAATTCATGAAATGTTTTCATATTATAATATTGCAATATTTGCTGAAAAAATTCGTTTTATTTCAACTCTCATTCATTCACTGTGATAAATTTGCTGGATTAATTGGCATTTTATACTTTATCTAGCCCTTACTGTAGCAAGTATATATATATATATATATATATATATATATATATATATATATATATATATATTAACAGTGTATCTTACTTATAAGGAAATCATATTATATCTAAATGGATTATCGTACAATACACATTTTACTAACTCTTTTATGATATGTACGCAAATGACTTGTTACCATAAAAAACAAAATGCGTAACCATATTAGGAATCTAGCTACAATAATTGTGCTTGATTTGTTGATTGCCACTTGTCTAGATTTAGAACATGATTATCAACAAACGACAATAAAGAAAAATGTTAAAAAATACATTTGAGTTGAGCGAAAATGAATTCGACGACTGCAAAAAAAAAAAAAAAAAAATCCTCAGACTTTTCAATTAGATAATTTTTTATAGCTTTCTCATTTTCTTTAAATGTGTGAATAGATTAGCAATCAATGTATTAATTGATATTTGTCCAACTTAATTATCATTGGTGTGAAATTGTTATAAATAGAAAAGTTGGGCTATTAAATAATGTGACCAGTTGTGTAAAACAAATTCTAGCAAGTTAAATATAAGTCTTTATTTTCGATTGCGCTTTGTATATCACCCGTTTACAATGATATTGCAAGAAGTTTTCAACTGACAATACTGCATAACGCTTATGATGACATTGCTAAAAGTTTTCAACTGACTATAGTTTTTCTTCTTTTGACCTTTTTTACGTTTATAACCCCCTCACTGGTGAACAAAAAGCTGGGATTTTATCCCATTTGAGAAAAGAAAAATCATGAGAATCAGAAAGTTTATGGGGCTGTGTTACTAGGGGAATATACGTTTTTTCCCAATTTTTCGAAGATTACGTGGCTTCGCTTGATATTCTTATGATCTTGACACAATCTTGACCTAACGCAGTAGTAATAATCCTAGCTTTCTCCACTAGATATGAATTCTGTGGGAAAAACATGTGTAAACTGCTAACTCAGCTCTGTTTGTTTGGGAATCAAGTTTCGTTCATTAGCGGACTGTTTAGAATAACAAAAATTCTGAAGTCATTGTGATTGCGAGGTCTAGTGATGAGCTCCGAGAATAATTTGTTATGTTCCTACTAGTATATCTATGCCTATGCGAGGTGTTGCATCCTGTACAAAGTTGGAACAAAAAGTAAGTTAATTTAAAAGGAGGATAAAATCTGCTAGGCCACTTTAAAATTGATTTTATTTTATTTTTCTCTAATATTAAAAGAAGTGAAAAGAAAAGAGCTGATTTATAAATTTTGGTGCTTGATTTCGGCGATAGTTATTCGGAGAATCTTTTCCGTATGTGAATCCGGCCGAATCTACTGACTGATTTAGAGATTTCTAGATAGGGGTAAATTTTTTGTAACCCTATAAGGTTGGAGACCAGTCAAAGAAATTTTATTTATTTCAGGAAAAAGAAACCGATTTGGATTTATATGTTATATAGTCATCTTAGTTACTCTGCCTCCTCGGCGAGACCATTTTCAATGAACACAGACCATGACAAGTCCATTAATTCGTATCAACAACTTCTACAACAAAAAACTGGCCTGATTCTACCAGCGCCGAAAATATCGATTCCCCCAACTTCATAAATATCGAAAAAGTATACGCGCATTATTCAGACGAACCACCAATGTGCGAGATTCTTGGACAATCCCATTAATGCTCCCAAGATTCCATCTCTCAGATTAAAATTCTCATTTCCAATCCACAAGTTCCAAAAATGAAAACCTTCCCAAAAAGTCTTAACTACAGATATGCGGGATTCCAGATCTTGGACTGAAATTCTAATTTTCAATCATCACTTGTCCGGACCACTGACAAGTTACTACAAATTTTTACTCACCAAGACCTATTTACGATAAAAATATTTCACAAAATATTGTTTACTATAAGTTTTTACTCACAAAGACCCCGTCTATTGTAACTTTCCTTTATGACAATATTGTTTATTATTGCTGTCTATCAAAAAACGGACAGCAACTGTCCCAGTCCTCTTTTTTTTCCTTCCTTTTTCCTCCCTCACTTCGATACAATATTATACATAGCAGTAATCTCGATTTTTATCTAGGGATCACACATAAAAAAAAACATTATTTCTAGTTTTATGCTTCAAGAAAGGCCCTTGTCATTAAAACTAATCTTTCACTATTATAATCAAAGTAATCGACAGAGAGATAGAATTATATGAATGAGGGATGTACTTACTAATTTTCTTTGTTTTCTTTTTTTATTCTCTTTTTCACTTTACTGTTTTTGTAGCTGGTCTATTCTTATTTCTTGTTTTCTTTTTTTCTTTTTTTTTTTTCTTGTTCTTCTTTTCTTCCAGCACGTTGCCTTCCTCTATTCTTTTTTTCCTTTCTTTTCGCGTCAGTCTGTTCATCTTTTTGTTGCTTGTTTGTCTTGTTTTTTTTTCTTTTTACTTCTTTCAATTCCAGCATTTTTCTTTGTCCTTTTCATTGCTGTCGTGTTGTGATGCTTAAAACTGTCGTTTACGGTAACCAGGTTCATTCTGAGTCCTTGAAAAACTCTGCTGGCACAGGCACCAAATTAATATATGTTATATAGTCATCTGCTGATTCATGCAGAAATATACATATATATGCTGGATACATACCGACCCAATAATAATTAAGACGCACGATGATAAAGTCGCAGGAATAAACGACGCACATAGAAAGACGCAGGAAGACTTCTTTATAAAATATTTTACCTCTCACTTTATTTGTAAGGTTTCGAAAAGGGTTATTCAAAGTTTGCGTGTGAGAGGGAGCTGGGGACCGAACATTACTGAAATATTTTGACCCCGAAGTTATGGCCGTCAGCGTTGTGTCTTTCTCGTTCTCCATGGTTGCTCAACCGGAGCACTGGCTTTCCTTACTACATCTCGTCTCCCTCCTCAACTCTACTCGCCTGTCTCCACTGGCTCGTTGAACCCAACTGAACGGAACTCAACTGTCCTCTGTTCAATTCGTCGGCCTTATATTACCTTCAAACTCCCACGCGGTGATATGGACACTCCTTCCGATATCTAGCGACCAGGATGTGTCACTTCCGCTTTCTTTGGAATGGCCTGTGTGATCGTCATCGAGCGGAAATAACTGTCATCCAGTTCAGAGGTCACTCTCTTCCGGTGCGTCAGTCTATGAGAGTATAATGGGATCTTTTTTACCTCGTCCCATTTCATCAGCCAATTTCCGCCCACGCGATTTCCTCTCATAACTGCCATCAGAATGTGTCACTTCCTTCCGGTGCATTACCTTGAATGGCATTTTTGGCCGGGTCAACAGGTCAAAACATAACATATGAAGAATAGAGTAGTATATTACAGATGTGTAATGGTGGAATGGATTTCTGAAATAAAGTGTCGATTCAAAAGCTATGTTAATTGTTTCGACAGATTGCTGTGTTCCGGGACGGTCTGAAGTATAAACATGAATTCAGATCAAAGCCAGAGCCTGTCTATCATAAAACAGAATCAGTATGAAAATGAAAAATTGGAATAACCTATTTCCTAAATTTGAATATGGAATTTTTTCCAGATATAATACACGCTAGCAAAAAATTATTTAAATCCACATTTGGAGGAAATTGGTATTTTCTTTCGTTTCGTCCGTTACCACTCCTCAGATATATATATATATATATATATATATATATATATATATATATATATATATGAAATCGTGAAGTTTGTTTTTACAGACGTTGTACTTGTTCTTTGCAGACATGTAGAAAGCAGCAGATTTCAGGCACGCTGGGATCTAATCTAGTTTCAGCCTCTCTAGAGAGGAAAAGCAGAGGAAAACCTAATTGGATGTTGTTTGGAAGTCATGTACTCTCTTTGATAGACAATTTTATAAAGAAGCCAAGAAAGACTGCGATAATGCGACGCTTAGAGGTAGCCTTGTACCTGACCCACGGAGATCAAAGAAGCGAAGCACAATCGAGATGATATGATATTTTAGAGAAACAGAGAGACATATACCAAAAGAATGAGCAGCATGTGAACCGTTGGGCAGTTTCCTGAAGTTCTGTTTTTAATCTTTTACCAGACTGCCCTGAGTATAGAAAGCGAAGAAAACTGACCATATTATTACATTGTGAAAAAGCAAGGAGCTTAACGTAATTAGCACTTGTGAAGTAATACCAAAGGTTAAGGAAACCAAACATAACCACGATCTGAGACTGCCTTGCGCCGGACTATATATAGCAAGAATACAAAAGCCTAAAGCGTATACGAGGAACTAACAGACTGTTAATTCGGTAATTGGTATCTGACTAAAACTTACCATCTCCGGGATTGGCGAATATATGTGTTATTTTATAGATGTTTGCTCATGCTAATTATTGTTATTTTTGCAAACCGTGTTTTGTTCTCTGTCTGGGCGTCAACTTTTATTTTGTTTGCTTGATTGTGCAAATTCATCGACAAGCAACTCCGATTAGCGATTAATCTGTTGTCCTCATATGATGAGGACGGCTCTACCATCACATTTCTACCAAACTAGCTGGAAGTCAGTTTTTCAATCATCTTTTTATGTTAACGGTCATTTGTGTAGTGGCATATGCCATCCTTATCTGATACCTGGGCGGCCTTCTGACTCACGTAAATGAGATCCTTTTGCATGTATTAACATGCTTATAAATTGTTTAAAGACTAGGCTTTTTACAATGTTCCATATGGAACCATGGAGTTGAATAAAATTTGGCTGGAGGAATAAGATTATTGTAATCCACAGAGTATCTCTCGAAATCTTACTGCGTAGCTTGCACAAAACGACGTAACCCCAAGTTACGTAGATTCTTTTAAGACAAGATTATGTTTAGTAGGTTTGGGTCGAAGTCCCCAAGCCACAAGCCAGCTCAGCAAGGTTGGAAAAGAAACAAATAGTCTTCTTATTTCTTCATTTTTTTCCTCGACTTTTTCACGGTCATCACAGTCATATTGAGTCTGAAACTCACAAACCTGCAATCTAATATTTCCTCATCTTTACATTGCCCACCAAACCCATCCTTCTTATTAAAAAATAATTCAAGAATAAAAAAAGATTGTTTGCATTTATAGTTAATTGATTCTTTTTTCATGTAAATTAAACATTGGTAACTTATTGATACTTTGTAGTTTATTATGTAATAAAAAGTGTTTTTGTGACTAACGTGTCACTTGTTTTTTTACTGTTGTTGGCGTCATTCTTATGTAATGGCTACTTCTACCAATCTATCTTGATGTCAAGAACTAACGATGAGGTAGATTGACAGATTAGAGGGGGTCAGAGGTCAATCCTGACAGTTCTAACAGGGAGAAAAGCATCATCGCTAATCTCCTTAATTGTTGACTGTCAAATGCAAAATAATAAAGAGAATTAGATACTTAAAGGAAAATAGTTGTACTACCACTGCAAGTTAGAGTGGTCTCGAGTGTACTGGAAAGGAAGGGATACTCCAAACACCTTTGATATCCAGAAATAGAGCTTCATCATAAATGTAGTTTATTCTCATCACCTCTTCTAGCGAAGTCTTACTCCTGTGCAGGAGATATAGTAAGCATATTCTAATCTCCATCAACGGGGCATGTTGCACTTTCAAGTGTCCAGCAGTGTTGTAATGTGAATATTTATCTTACTGAGATAAAAATGTAGAGATCACAGTAGCTTCTGTAAACAGCCTTTACTTTCCTTACCGTGACAAAGGAAAACAATTTGGTCTACCCGACTGTTAACTCTTAGCAGTGGTAAGAAGAGATGGATTCATGCACTGTCCAAGAACATTAGCATAAGTGTTTTGTAATCACATTCAAGGGACACTGACTCCATTTCATATGATGAGAGCCATGTATATAATTCTATTTATTGAAATATCATGAGTTACAAGAAGTTGCCCTATCCTAGACTTTCCATTACAACGTTTTTCTATAATTCCTCTATAAAAATCTGAGTTTAAATATTTGGGCCTGATTGAACTATACAATATATACCTCCATCCAGTGGATAAAATCCCTTATGCTGCATAACTCTTGCAATGAGCTTTCGAAAGGAAAGATAAGTTTTGACACGGAGGTCTTAATATCAAGCAGATCAACCTTCGGTTTGGACGGTAAACTCAAGTTCTTTTCCTATAACCGAGTTATTATCAAGATACGTTGCCAAATGATGCAGAGACAATCCACGTATATTCTTAGAAAAAAACACTTTCTTTGGAATATGTACTCACACCTATTTCAAGAAAACCTAGATAAGATTGAAAGAACATTAAGTATTTTTCTTTTGCAAACACCTAGGCAAATGATTCTATAATTACTAATAGGATGTTCACAGTCCGGTCAATTGTAAGACTTTCTTTACAAAGTAAAAGGAATACGAAGAATTTTGTAGAATCTTCTAATGAAGACAATGATCTAGATAAAAGTAATATATCATTTTAAATAAGTGATTAGAATTTTATCGAAGAAGCTGATTCGTACATATATATATATATATATATATATATATATATATAATTGTCGTTCAAAATTCATGAATGATTGCTGTTTCTTGATTCTCCAGCATTTAAGTCTCAACTGGCCACACAATTTTGCAAACGTTGAAGTAGAAAAAGAATTTGTCGACCAATTGAGTAATTGTTGTGGCCCCGGAAAGGGTCACTAATGAAAACACAGACACGGCACTAGGTAAACAGATTATATGGCACAAGAAAGATAGAGTCACATTGAAAAGGTAATTAGTCTCATACTGTTTCGGATAACTCTGGTATTGTTCGGCTGGCAGCGAAATCTCTCAGAACTAATATAGGTGAGAACAGTTCATTATGGTGAGATGGGTAAGGCTCCCATGACCCCACTCCCCAAGCCTTTTACTTCGTAAAAGTGCAGTTAGTAATTTATTTTGGACTCGATCATCAGCGGGTCGGTGAATCTCCTTTTTTTCTCCCTGACCGACGTTTTTCAGGTGTTGATTGGGGAGGATCTAAATCGAACATGTCGAAAATAGTGTCTATTGGCTCTTCTTCTATTTGTGGTACGTCGTTGGAATCGTTCAAACGGCGTTTCTTTAACTGGTTCTGGTGTCCTATATTTCTGTATTTGGGTTCTTCTACAATGTTCAGCATATCACCAATTCTTTTTTTAATTATTCCACGTTCCCAACAGTACGTGTTATTTTGACATTTTTTAAAGTAATTTTTTTCTCCCTGGTTGAACCTTTTTTTAGGCATTAATGTGGTCTTTCGCAGTTTATTTTGTTTCGGGAGTGGCTTATCGAAGACAGATCTTATCTTTCTGGCAAACATAGTCTCGGCTGGTGAGACTGCCAGTGGTGTATTGGGATTGGGTGGGATTCTGTATACCTGCAGAAATTGCTGTAGTGCCTTGTCCGTCGGTGTACCTGATGCTTTTTTAAGTGCTCGCTTTAACGTATCGACAAAACGTTCAGCCTGGCCGTTTGATCTTAGGTGATATTGCGGTGTGGTTATGTGCTTTATTTGGAAGATTTCACAGAACTCCTTGAATTCGGCAGATGTGAATTGGCTTCCGTTGTCACTGACCACACCGAACCGCACAAACAGTTCATGCAGGAACCCAATATTTTTTCCCGTAGTAGGTCTTCTGCATCTGAGAACCTCAGGCTATTTAGAGGAATTATCCACTACAATTATGTAGTAGAAATCTTCCAGGAGACCCGCAAAATCAACATGTATCCTCGACCAAGGTTGTTCTGTTTTTGGCCAAGGTTTGAAAGTAGTGGGGTGCTTTTGTCGCTAAGGCACAGCCTTTACATTTTTCGATCATGTCCGTAATGTCGTTATCCATCTTCAGCCAATATACATAGCTTCTCATGAGACTCTTCATTCTATCTATTCCCGGGTGTCCCGAGTGGAAATCTTTTAAAATTCTGTTTTGCAATTTCTTTGGTATTACGACCTTTTCACTTTATAGGAGGACGTTGTCCCATAGTGAAAATATTTCTGGCACTTTTTTGTTTTTTTGCTGTGATTTTCTGTTTAATATTGGTAATAAAGTCGTCGTTCATTGATTCGATTTTCATCTCGAGTAGCATCACAGGCAGTTCTTTGATGGTGTTAGCTAACATGTTTTTAATTTCAGTCTGTTCGTAAGGTTATTATTACTGAGTCCTCAAAGGGTTTACTATCTGCCATGCAAGTATCGGTGAAATTTTGTCACTGCGAATAGGATTCCCAAGGCTTCCTTTTCAATTTGGGAATAATGCTTTTCGGCCGGTAGAAGGGTTCTAGACGCGTGAGCTATTGGCTTTTCTGTTCCATCGGGCATTTTATGGAGGATACACGAACAAACCCCATATGACCTGGCATCGCTAGCGACAATAATCTCCAGTTTTGGGTCATAGTACGAGAGAAAAAGATCAGATCTAAATGCCTTTTTAATTTGGTCAAATGCTAAAAATACTTCGGGGAAACTACCTTTTAGTTCCATCTAAATTTTTTTAGCTTCCGCCGTAATGCATTCTACTTTTTGGCAAAACGTATTAATTGGTTGATCCCAGGGATTAAATTTCTGAAACCAGTCCGACCCATACAAATTTTCTGTGTTCTTCAGTACGAAGACTTTTTTGGTTATACCATTTAATAATGCTGCGATAATTATTTCGCCTTCAAATTTTATTTTGTCTCTTGTTACTGCTCGCGCCGTCTTGCTTGTCATCTTTATTATGTCAATAATTTAATTTTCTCCAAGTTTGTAAATTTATTATTGATAGATCAGAGCCAGATTCTTGCTGAAATCTTACCGACTTATTTAGTACTTTGACTGTTATGTATATACGAACGACTTTGTCTGAACAGTCCTCGCTTTTTGTATGTCTGACTCTTGTTTTTAATTATTTTCCTGTTTCTACACTGTGAGCCCTTATGTCCGAATTTATCGCAGTTTTGACATTTATTTTGTACGATAGGGACAATATAATATAATTTTCCACAGCGGTAGCAAGCGCTGGGTGTTCTTTTTTGGTTGTCACTAGTCTGCCTGTACTAAAATTTTGGGTAATCATATTTTTTTGAGAAATCGTGTTTTTTCTCTATTTTACCGGAGAGTATGATTGAGATCTATGTTTGACTTTCCTTACATAAGCAACACCAGACTCCTCGATATTTTTTTAGTCTTTTCTGACACTCACTCTCCTTTGACAGTCTTCAGCCAGTTTTTAAGTGTGAGATCGGGTTCGTTCTCTAATTTCGACAAAACTCTGCGTCTGATTTCCGCGTCTTTTGCCGACACTAGGCCTTGTGCGAATATCAGACATTTGAAGTTACCCGCTGGCAATTTGCCTAGTTTAAAATCGTCGCAATTTTTATTGACGTCTGAGGCAAACCCTAAATAATTATCACTGACCCTATTTGTTAAGTTGAGACATTTTCATCTTTTGTGGAATAGAGACGTTTTGGAGCTGAATAATTCTGACAATAATTTAACTGTTTCTAAAAAGCCAAGTTCGCAAGTTTTTTTTTTTTGTAAGATATAATCTACCAACTTGTTGTGTTCCACAGTTCCTAGCTTTCGTAGTAGTAGCTGAACTTTTTAGCACCAGTCCAATCGGCACAGTTGTTAACATAGATATCTTCATATATTCTGTAATATGCCTCGAAGGTCTTATCCTCATCTGGTGCGAAGATAAATGTTTCAACTGCATTCCACACAGCATTTTGAGTGAAAACTGCAGTACTATCTGTAGACTGGTTATTACTTACACTTTTAAGAAGGGCTTCTTTTAGTTTCTGTTATTCAAGGAAGAACCGTTGTTGTTTTTCCTCGTTTTCTTATTTCCTTGTAACAAGTGAAAAAGTCTTTCGTCGTTTTTTTGTTGAAGTTAAAGTTGTTTTTCTTTGTTTTCTTTCTGAAGTTGAAGGAGTTTTTCCTCATTTTTTTGTTCCTTTTCCTTATTTCCTTGTGACAACTGAAAAAGTCTTTCTTCGTTTTTTTTGTTGAGACTTCATTTTAAACCTCATCATTTGCGCAAACATGTCTTTAAGGTCTTCCATTTTCTAGACTTAAAAAAAATGTTTCTATCCAAAAAAGTCTTTTTTCTCTGGAGGGGGAAGTTTTTTCCCTTCAGTAAATATCCCCAGAAATCAAGAATAATTACTGTGTGAGTGTGTGTTTTTTGTACAACACATTACTGTAAGCGCCGAATTAAATTTTTCTCTCTGAAGTGGTGAGGGGGAAGAAAAATATTAAAATCTTTATTTGATTACGTGACAATCTACTTACAGTTCTTTTTTTTAAATATCCGTTATCCGACACACTCTGTCGTTTGTACAGTTTTATACCTCATAGTTGTTTAAAAAAAATCTTGTTCGGTTCGATGTATGCTGGAACTTTGTTGTAGATTATTTAACAACATGTAGATTTTCTGCCTTCCCTGTGAATGATACAAGCAGTATCATTTTGCCTCAAATAAAGTACGTCCTGTACACACCACCCATGATACTTCATGTGTTGGAACAAGAAAATGCGGTCACAAATATTACACTTTCAAACTGTTTCTTGAATCTGAGAGTCTATTGTCCCATTCCTTCCCGATAGCTTGCCATGAAGCAATTCACCATATAGCAAACATTTACGAAGCCTTTGGTCTTTCAGATGGGCAATGTGTTCTTTCCAGTGCGATTGATTTGCCATAATCAATGGTTCTATAATCGTGCACTCAGTCATACTCAGTATCTGGTGTTTTACTTTGCCATTTCACATTGAGTATTTCACCTCAGGCATTTTTCATGAAAATATTCCTAAAGTGTAAGATGCCTGCGGTGAACTGTCCATGTTTCTGATGAATAAAGCAAAACGGTCAATACGCTCGATAAATAGAAATCTTCGTCTTTTAGTAATGCCACAGTCTGTCCATGTTCTCTTTTCAACCCTTCCAAAGGCATCAGATGCTCTCCGCATTCTCTCGTATATTTAGGAATCAAGAGAGTATCTTTTGCCAACATATAATCGGGATACACTAACACATTGATCACTTCTAGATGTGTGCTATTTCCCAGAATATTTGGTTCAATAGATACTTACTCTGGAAGTGAAGTGAACATTAATTTAATCTTTGATAAACTGATTTTGAGACCCAATTTTGTATAGAATTTTGAAAAAATACCCATGAGGTGTTGCATATCGGCTTCAGAATTAGTTACAAAATCAGCATCACTAGAATTAAAATGTTCTCAAACCAGGACTTAAACTTTTGCATGCATTGCCTGAAATCTTCTAGAAATAAAAACCAAACCATAACCCTTACATAGCAAAAGGATTTCTTTATTACACTTGTGAAAATCCTGAGACATTATAGACAGAAAGAGGATTGAAAAAAATGCCGCGGAAAATATCACCTTGCTTCATAACATTATCAATTGATGCTTGTCAGACAGTTGACTCTTGAATATAACGTCTTCATATCTTGCTTCTCGCAAGCTGATGCCACGATATTAGTTACAGATGGACATTTTATATTTTTCCTCTATACAAAAACTCGAAGATGCCATCAATCTGATCTTGGCGTGTTTTCTATAACTGTGTTTTAATAGATCGACTGGTATGTCAACCAAGTGACGTGATGGCTTCTATTAATTTGTTCGATTTAAATTCATCTCTTTCTGGCATTCGGTCCATCCTGGTATATATCACACTGACAAAGATTTTGTGTAGTTACCATATCATTTGTTTGGGGATTATATAATCCATCTTGAAAGGATCCATGCCATAATTCTCTGATTCTAGCAGACGCCTTAGTAAGAAAAATGCTATCTTTTAAAACCAATAAAAAATTGGTAGATGTATGGGGAACGAAGACCATACTGGATTTTTTTAAAAACAATTTTGAAATGTTAACATCAAATGCTTGCTGAATATTAAATGAGATGTGTGCCCAGCACTCCTTTTTTCATTCATCTAACTTCACACTGCATATTCTTTGTAAGTCTTGACATCGGAATTCTGATTTAAGAGGTTTTTCTGAGTAAGAGTTTTTACCTGTAGTTAATGCATTTTCACCAGGAGTTCATCAATATGACCGTTATTACTATCAGATTAATCTTGATGTTTCTTTTATTTAAAAGCTGGAAGTTCAAAGACAACAGCATAAACTTAAAAGTGAAACATTTCCAATTTCTTCCCGAAAAACAGATAGTTGAGGGAGATTTGCATATGCTTTCTAGTACCTGTTAAATAACATTGATCCGTTTAGGAGGTTTTTATTCTTTCTTAATGCACCTTTCTGCGGATGCATAGTAAAGATTACCACGCAAATATTTGGGATCGGTATTACAATCTGTACTGTGTAGCACAATGACATAGCAAACATAAAATATCTTGTTTACCTGTGAGTTTGAAATCAATCATATATCCATGCTTGGAACAAGAATTGCACTTGCTTACTTTTTGTTTTAGTTTTTGCAGAAAGAAAATATTGCAGATTGAGAGATTGAACTCAAAGCTAAACCAACTGTAATTAACCATCCCTATACCAAAATGGCCAAGAAAGTTCCAAGTTTCATCGTTTTTGACAACACTAGCTTTGATATATATGTATGTATATATAAACATTTTAGATTGTTCTGTATATTCATTAATATTTTTACTCCAACTACTCCCTTTATTTTCCGACACTATTCCTCTTTAATTTCTCCCCTGTTCTTCCCACATTTTTATCTTTTCTTTGACTAACTTTTTTTTTAATTTTCCAGTGTAAGGTTTTTATTTTCTAGTATTATTCTAGCCATACAAATGTTCCCAATGATTTTTAATAATGATTGTTTTACTCTCTAATGATTGTGTAGACACATAAAACTAAAGTTAGAGTTAAGAGGTTGAAATATTTTAAATTTGTTAGGAGTTTGTTAATATATATATATATATATATATATATATAGTCTTCTATATTTATAAAAAGAATGCTCAATATCGGTAATAGGACATATGTAGATCTTGGTTTAAATAACAAAGACGTGGAGTTGACAGCTCTTTTTGACTGTTGATTTCTTGCCTATGTCATCTGTGACGGTGCCATTAAATTTCTATCCCAAGACGGGAGTTTATTTTTCGCACGTGTGAAATCGGGGCAGTCTGGCACTAGATCCCTCACAAAATAAGTTCCAGTTAAGATTCCTTCTTCGGGCACACGGGAAACTGGCAGATAACGAGGGGGTTAATTTGGGGCGAGACTGACCGCCGCTGGCAAGGGGTTTCCAAATTTCCCGTTACACACACACCCGCCAGGCCACTACCCCTTCCTACCCCTTGGATAATGAAAGATATGGGCCTCTAGGTTTAGATATAATATTATTATTTATCGTAGTCGACAATTCTAATTTCCCGGGTAATATTTTTAAAGGCGAATTGGACATTTAGCGAGAATAAATTGAGGCGAATGAAGCTGAAAAGGAACATGCAAAAGACAACTTGATAGGCATACAACACAATGGATAAATTTCGACACGAGGAGAGATATAAAATATAACAAGGTTTTTAATACATGCGGACACACTTTTAACGTGTCGGCTATATTATCAGCGGATAATATCAAAATACAAACGTCTTTCTTCCTAATTATTTTCTTTCTTCCTTCTTTGAATTGAGAGAGAGAGAGAGTATGTAATTGCAATACTTAGGAAGGCTGGTGGGAGAAAACAGTCTTAAGGTTTACTTAGCTTTTCGACGGGTTCCTTCTGAGAGTATTTTCTCTTTTACGGGCTAGCGGAATTTTATACAGCTTGGGTTGAAGGCATCTATTATCCTCTTGCCCAAGATTCTTTCCGCTTTTCCCCGGAATTTCGGCGACAGTTACAATACATCTTATCATGCCAACTGCTATCCTGAAACCCGGCTCTGCTTCTTCACCCGGAGTTTGGCATCAGATCCCCGTCCTCTCACGGCGACCTCTGTCCTGAAAACTAAATTCTTTATCCCTATTTCCACTGACGAAAAGGGTGCTACCTTCGCTTTAGGGTTCTGGCCAATCACTTGGCCTTCTTCTTCTTCTTCTTCTTCTTCTTCTTCTTCTTCTTCTTCTTCTTCTTCTTCTTCTTCTTCTTCTTCTTCCACCTCTGTCAGTCGATTCATTCTGACTACTATATGTCCCTATACCCACTTCTTTATCCATCCGGTCACAGAGTGTAACATCTCTTGGTTTTCATTCTGACCTGGATTTGTTACTTCGGCTGCGAGGAATTGACCTACATTCCTTATTCCTCTTTTAACGGTCAGTCTTTGGCGTCCTGTTAATTCAAACACGGAAGGGTAGGGGACATTTCTTATTTCTCTCCTCTCAGTGGTAGACCACGTCACACATCGTTAGATCAAGGCTTCCACGTAGTGGACTCCCTTTACTGTTGTGGGTGTATAATGTGAAGAGCAATCTAGTTTGTTGACTATTCTAGGAGACGTGGTCTATGTTATTCAAGTGCTTAGTTTTAATGAACATTTACATTTGGGGCGACTTCTTAATGTAGTTATAATTCACCTGTCCATTATATTCAACTTCTATGACGATGGTGACTTTGGACCAATTGGTATTTATAATTTACTGGAATAAAATTTTGATTCAGAAAAATAAAGTAGAATATCTGAAACTTCCTTGTCCAGTCGGTTGGGTCTGTAGACTACACAGACTGTACTTCTCCAGAGGGGTAAGACCTCCCAAAAGATTGTCATGGATATAACACTAAACAATCTGATAGTGAGGTTCCAGTGATGCTGAGGTTTTGAGGAATGCGGAGCACCCCTTCATTGCAATTTCTCCCAGGTCCACTCTGGCCCGGAATGATAGCACCTGATAGGGCCCTATTTATAGGTTAAATAGAACTAGCTTTATACTTATGCTAAACTGAATTGTTTGAATTAGAACTCTTTGACTAAACTGAATAGCTTGAAAAAGAAATATTTTTGACGATTAAACTGTGTACTTAGATTTAAACTACGTACTTATGCTAAACTGAATCGTTTGAAATCATTTTTTGACATCGAAACTGTACTTACGCTAAATTGAATTGTTTAATATAAAACTGTTTGGACATTTAACTGTGTGTTAACAAAATCTGTACTTATACTAAATTGAATTGGCTGAATTAGAAATGTTTGACTAAACTGAATAGCTTCAAATAGAAATATATTTAACCATTAATCGGTGTACTGATGTTTAACTGAATTGTTTGAAATAGAACTAATTATTTGTATAAAAATGGCTGTGGCTTAAAAAAAACCTACAAAGGTTGATATACTATAAAATCCAACCAACTAAGCGGAAACTTCCGTTTACCCTGATGTTAAAAGTAAGTATTACATTCCTTTATAATTGCTTTCATATTACCCCTGGTAAAAATTATGGAATTAAATCACTTAGAGAATGTTCTTTCCGCTTTTTTGTATATAGCGGTAAATGAACAAATAGTATTTAAGTTATTTTTCTTTCATAGCTGAACCATCCTACTTTCAAACAAACTAAATTAGATTATTTGAATTAATGGTTTCATTTTTTCCATGGTATGCACAGGAAAATATTAAGTTATTTTCTGGCTAAATAAAACCCTATGGTGAACATTCTCTAATTGTGTTAATTTCATAATTTCTACTCGAGGTAGTATTATAGGCAATCTTTCTGCCATGAGATATTCTGGAAAAGTCACGAAATCAATTGATTATTCTATCTCATAGTCAAATTTTCTGTTTCCCCGATTAAAAAAAAACTATGTTGTTTTAAAGGCAAGATTTAGATTGTGCTGATAAAAGAGTATGAGTTCTTCTGTAAAGTAATAGTAATTGTTATTTTCTTGTTGACTTTAGTTGCTAAAGTTTAGGTATCTTCGACTTTTCAATTGAAAAGTGTTTTTTGTGTTAGTTCCTGTGTTTGAATGCAGACAAAAGCGAGTGTTAAAAGGTCATATTGTTGGATGTGGAAACAAAGGCTCTTTTTTGTTTGAGAGGCAGACAATAGAACTTTTACAACTATCAAACTAAAAGCGGACGTTTGCTCTTTGCAAATGAATATTTGCATTTTATACAGGTTGACTATGTGACACACTCTCTCTCTCTCTCTCTCTCTCTCTCTCTCTCCATATATATACATATATATATAAACAAAAACAAAACGTTGTGGCAATATACCAAAGAAGCGAAAATATAGAAGTGATTTTCGCTTCGTTCTTTTCGGTTGAAAAAAGGAAAAACATAATTCAGCTTTTTTATTAGTTTCGTACGTACAAAAACCTACGTGGATATCAGGTTGTACTCACGCAAGGTTGTGCATATGTGTGTGTGTTTACTCAAAAACACGCAAGCAACTACGCATATATATACACACACACTAGAAAGAAAAAAAAAACATGTTGCCCCTACCAATAATTAATAAGAACAACTTAATAATAATAATAATAATAATAAGGGCCTGGAAGATTTGGAAGGTGGCGACCGAGTAGACACCATCCAAACAACAACATTATTGAAAACGGCTAGAATACTGAGAAGAGCCCTGAAGACTTGAGGAGACTTGCTGTCACTCTATCTCTAGTGAAATAACATCAGATTAGGCTGATGGGAAAAACTCTAATGAGTAAATAATAATGAAAATAATAAGCCAACAGGTTCGTTGGTTTGAAAAACTCACAATGATTGAAATAATATCCAGATGTTTTCCGAAAATGAATAAGGGAACCCTGATACAAAAGATAAAAATATACTGCGATCGCATAGGAATGGAATTTGACATAAAAAAATGTGCCATGCTGATGATGAAAAGCGGAAAAAGAGAGATAACGGAAAGAAGAGATCGATCAAACCAAGAAAAGCATCAGAACACTTGGAGAAAATATAGAAAGTACTTGGGAATACCGGAAGCATTATTTTTAAATAAACAGAAATGAAAGAAAAAGTAAGAAAAGAGTACCTAGATAATTAATGAAATCTTTTCGAAATCAAATTCTGCAACAGAAATCTCATCAAATAAATAAACAGTTGGGCAGTCCGTCTCGTAAGATGCTCTGGACCATTCTTGATATGGACAAATGAATCAATGGACAAAGAAATTGAGAAGAATGCTTAAAGCCTAACATTCGAGAGATGACTATTTGTGGCAAGTAAAGAATCAGAAGGAAGACTCGCCAGCATCGTGGACTGCGTAGATATAATCATTTGAGGAATTGGGGACTTCACGAAAAAAGAAAAGAAATACTAATTGGAGCAATTAATTACTACGATGATTTAGACATGGCTAAGGAAAAAAACGTAAGAGAGAAAGTGAATCTCTTTAAATAGTAGAATGAAATAATGCCATACTGATTAATTATATACGAACGAAAATTGATAATGCATAACGGAATAACAAGTGTGATGGGGAGATAAAAAATGTGAATACAGAAAACCAGTGCAAAAAGAGGACAAGACTAGGTACAACTGGGTAGGATAGTGGATCCAGTAGAACTTAAGTAAGATATTAAAATGTGACCATACTAAAAAATGGTTTATGCGAAGACAAGAATCCATCATAGAAAATAAGCCATATAAAATTCTCTGGAACTTTCAGATAGAAACAGATCACTGAATCCCAGCCCAGAAACCAGAAATAGTGTTAACTGAGAAAGAAAAAGAACGTGTCATCTGGTGGATTTTGCTCCGAATAAGTTTCCAGACTTTTTTTCGTATGGGCACTTTTATTGATAGTACACACATGAAACTCTACTCACCTTCGAAATAATCTTCTCCAGCTGCAATGCACTTGTTCTACCGTTCCACCAACTTCTGGAAGGCACCATAGAAGTCCTCTTGTGCAAGCGTGTCAATGACCTTTGTCAGAGCCTCTTTCATCTCCTCAATTGTCTCATAACGACAGCCTCTGAGCTTAGGGAATAACCAAAAGTCATAAGGAGCAAGGTCTGGACTATAGGGACCGTGAGGAACTTTCTTGATGCCAATCTTGGTCAAATAGTCTGTGGCAAGGATAGAGTTGTGGACTGGTGCATTGTCCTGGTGGAAATGCCACTCACCCGGTTTGAAGAGTGCTTGCCTCTTCCGACGGAATCTTTTCCTGGCCTCCCTTAAAACCTCCACATAGTAACCCTAACCCAAACCCTAACTCTTTGGCCAATCAACTCTGGTGTATTGACTTCCTTACTCCTACCACACATCTCATCATCCCTCACAGACTCCCTGCTTTCCTTGAATCTCTTATGCCACTCAAAAATTGATGCTCGATTCATGCAAGATGGCTGAAGCATTCCATACATTTCTGTGGCATTTTTCCAAGTTTAAAACAGAATTTTATTGCATATCGTTCTTCTAAAGTGTCCTCACGCCCAGATTGCATTTTTGAAATTCACCAGTTGGGACAATCAGGTATAGTAGGGTGTGTTCCAATTTTTGCTGTAGCTGTTCATTTGAACGAGAAATCATAAAAAATTGGTCAGTCATCTCATAAGATGTATAGCAATAACACTGAATTTTCAAGAGTCTACGACAGTTTTAAATGACTGGACAAAAAAGTCTGGAATCTTACTGAATTCACCCCGTATTTCGGCAGACAGCAGAATGAAAATGAAAGAATGAAACAAAAGAGAGACAACTGATTGGATCTTGCAAGCGAACTGAAAAAGTTGAGGAACATGAAGGTGACCTTGATATCGGTAATATTTGGTTCGCTATGAACATTATTAAAGGGCTTGGAAAAAAGACTGTCAAAGTCAGAAATCCGTGGAAGAATCGAGACCTTAATGATCTTAGCATTGTTGAGATTGACTAGAATATTGAGAAGAGGCCTAAAAAGCTTAGACTTGCTATCACTCAAATTCCAATAAAAAAAATACCAGCTAATGCTGGTATGAAAAACTCACAAGAAAAAAGTATCTTGACTTTACAAGAGTGCTGGCGACAGTGATAACAATTACAATTGGTAATCTTTGAAAGTTTCATGAAGACCCAGATAAAAGACAGGGGAACAGTTTAGGTTTTATGGCATATAAACCATTATAGGTTATTTCATGCCAAATCCTCTTTATACGTATATCAAAAATATGATTTTTAAAATCATTTTGTTGATAACATTTTTAAAGGATTCTGAACTTTTTTTTTTACTCACAGTTAAATGATTTCGATTATTTCTATTCAATTCTAATAATTCTATTTACTATTAATCATTTGTTTGCACAGAGTTAAATGGTTTCATGTATTTCTATGTAAGGTGTGGGCGACCGTAATCAAGGGTGACCTGAGGGCTCCCTTTTCAATAGGTTCTACACTGAGGTGTGGAGGAGGGCGCTACTCCATTCGTTGGATTGCTCCACTCTACCTTTGGTCCGTTCCTTATAATGCTGAGTGTTAAGCAAGCCGGCATCAAGTACCATTTATTGAGTCTTTGCTATGACTCGATCTGGGATTGAACCTCAGTCCCCCGGACCATTGGGGAACACACTACTTATTAGGCCAATAGCCCAGTCCATTGCTATGTAACGGTAACAAATTAACCTGGGTAATTTATTTGCACACATTTAAATGAATACACATATATAATTTGTAAATGAATAGTTTGCAATTTAATCTTAAATGAGTCAGAACTAAGTTGTGGCACACTATTATTGTTATTGGTTTTACACAGTTCAATGATTTTAAATATTGCTTTCTAACATTAATAATTCTGTTCAATATCAATCATTTGTTTGCACACAGTGAAGTGGTTACAAGAATTGTTATTTAGCACAAATTATTCAATTGAATACTATTCATTTGCTCTCCGTCAAATAGTTTCAACTATTGCTATGTATCACTAACAATTCAAATAAACATTAATCATTTGTTTACACACTGCAATGTAAAAACTTTGCTATTCCAAACGACTTGATTTAACCTAAGGCATTTATTTGCACAGAGTTTAAATGTCAAACAGTTTTATTCAACCCATAGATAGGACCCTATCAGGAGCTACCACTTCCAGCCAGAATGAACTTGGGAGCGATGGCAATGAAGGAGTACTCACATTCACCAAAGCTCCGAGGCTGGAGCCTAATCGTTTGATTGTTTAGTGTCATATCTAAGACACTCGTTAGGGAATCTTACCCCTCTGCAGAGATGCAGTCGGTGTATTTCACAGTCCCAACCGACTAGTCAATGGGGAACTGGAGATTTGAGGAGCAATAGACCCTATGCAGACCACGGTGATGTTAAAATCAGAGGACAGTCAGAAAAGTTTTGAATATCTGAGGAGACTTGCTCTCAGTTTGACTTCAGTAAAAATTTACCATTGTTAATTGCCGTGAAAAACACGCAGGATAAAGAACAAATAATAATAATAATAATAATAATAATAATAATAATAATAATAATAATAATAATTAATAAAAACATTTCTTTAAAAGAATATAATACTGTAATAGATCTTTCAGTAGTATGGGAAGTTTAGCTTTATTGCAAGAAGTAAGAAATCATATACTTATTTCATGTTTTATCCATTGTTTTTGGCCAGTATTTAAATGTTTTCTGATTATGTGTATGTGTGTGTGGGGTGTATGTGAGTAGTTAGGCTGCAGTCTTTCATTTAAGCATGTTTGATTAAATAATAAAAGAACCTTTTGTCTATACAATTTTATTAAGATCTTCTAAAATTTTCTGATAAGTTTCTTGGTTTCAGGTTGCTATTGTTCGATGAATTTACAAAAATTGTCCCGAGCGCTTTCAGACATTTCATATGCCATCATCAGGGGTTTTTTTGCATTTATAAAGAGTTATTAATGACGTAAACGCAGAGTTGGATAAAACTAAGATGCTGATGACATCGAACAAATATAAAAAAGAACGCTACCAACGGAAATAGAATATTATCAAGAAATATAGAATATTTTGAAAATGACGAAAGGCATTTCAAAATATTGCCACTATTTAATTTTTTTGGTTTTTATATGCAGGTTTTCTGGGATTTGCATAGTAAGCCGTCTTGAAAGAGTAGTAGTGGTAAGACCAACGTACATATCAAGGGATATTTGAACATATATGGGACGTTTATCTTATCGAGAAGTTCAGTGGAGAGGGAAGAGTTAAAGGTAATAATTAGGTTGGAGGTTTACAATTTGTTGTAGTAAATGATAAGTCTTACTTTTTTTTGGTAGGATCAGTAGGGATAAGGTTTTTTTAATATATGTTCATCTATCTTATGATTATTATGAAATTGGTTTTTGTAGTAAAGGTTTATAGAATGTTTATGGTTTAGGGTATTATCTATGTTATGTTATCGAATTTTATTCATGAAATGTTTAATTTCTGTATCAACTATGTAGCTAGGAAACCCATCATTGATAAGAGTTGTTTTTTTTATTTTTAAGTTCGTTAAGGAATATAGTTTGGTAGGAAGATAGTAGTTTAGCGTTGGAAATAAGTGTTTTTATGATTATTCTTTTATAACAGAAGGGCATTCACTGTGGAAATTGAGAGTGCAGGTAATAATGTTGATAGGTTTTTTATATGTGGAGAAGGTAAATCGGTCAATATTGCTTGTGTCGATTAATATACCGAGAAATGGAATTTTATAGTCGATATTGATTTCTTGTGTAAAATTAAGAACTGAGTAATTTTGAAAGGTCTCTTGTATTATGTTAATTTCATCAGTGCTCTTAGTGGGAAGGAGTATGTTTTCAGCGTACATTAAGTAAGTAGTAGATTTATTGATGGTATTAAAAACTTTATTTTCTCGGTCTGACATGTAAAAGTTACTGAAAATGGGTCCCAAAAAGTTGGTCTTTGAGGAGTTTCAGTTTCGTCAGCATTGACTGGCTCACTTGAAGAACGGTAATCTAAAACCGAGTAGTTACATTTTATTTTGCTTTATGAACCTTAAAAAGTGATCAACTTTTTCAGATGTATCAGCAGGTATACACAGTGCTATTAGATTGTTTTTAACTTATCATTATGCTAAGATATGGTCGCCAAACATTTTTCTTTCCATCAAAAAGCTGGCTATATATGAACGTCTTTGGAATTCTGCAGTCTCTCATTCCTATAACATGTCTAACCCATCTCAATTGTGATTGTATAAGTAAAGTCACTTTGTCTAATATTACACTTAGCAAAGAAATCAGTGTTTGAAATTCTGTCTTACAAAGCGTATCCAAAAATGTGGTTATTGCGAAAAGTATCAAGCTGGTGTTCTATGGTGTGTCCGAGTCTCCGATCTATACAAAAGGGTGTTTTGTACGTTTTGTCTCAAGCATAATGACACTTTAATCCCAAAGACCATAATGAAGTTTTCCGAAAGCTCATGTAACATAAGCTATTCTGTTGATTATCTCACCATCTAGAGATTAACTGCTATTGACATTGCTAACCAAACATGAAAATGAATTCACGTACTGATTCTTTTTTCAATAGAAGGTTATCAAGGTGTTTTTAAAATGGTAAACCGTTGATGGCAGATTTAAAGCACACACACACACACACACACACACACACACACACACACACACACACACACACACAGATATATATATTTTATAAAGAATATGAGGTGGAAGGCATATTTTTTCTCAATACGATTAACTGTACGGAAAAGGAGGGACGGGGCAAATATGGGTTTAGAACAAGGAAACACCCCCCATATCAAAGAGATGGACAAGTTTGAGGCTGAAATGATAGGAATGGTTAAGGAGATAAAGTTTAGGAAAATGCGCTATAATATTCAGCAAAAAATGTATGAGGATATGAGGAGATTTAAGGAGTCCGAAAGCATATTTGTAAAGTCGGATAAGTCGGGCAATTTGTATGAAATAGAAAAGGGAAATAATAAGCAAATGATGTTTAAGGAGGTGGTTAAGAATTATAAGAAAGCACCACCTGATCTCGAAAAAGAGTTGAATAGCAAGGCAAAAATGTTGGCACATAGACTAGGTATTGTAGATAGAGTGGAAAAATACAATACCAAGAATTGTTTCATTACGATCAAGGACCACAAATGTGATTTCAAGACTAATCCTGAATGTAGGCTTATTAACCTGGCCAAGACACAGATAGGTTGGGTTAGTAAAATAATCGTCAAAGAAATATGTGATTTGCTTAGGCTGGCATTAAACATCGACCAGTGGCGGAGCACAAAAGATTGTATTAAGTGGTTTGAGGAATACGAGAAGAATGATAGGTGCTCCTTTATCAAATATGATATTAAGGATTTTTATCCTCTGATAACCGAAAGGACACTGGATAGAGCGTTAGATTTGGCTAAGGAATATATGGTGATGCCTTTAGGTAAGGTGGAGATAATTAAGCATTGTCGTAAAACATTGCTATACTATGAAGATAGTATATGGATAAAAAAGGGTGGGGGGTGGAAATTTCGACGTTTCAATTGGGGCATATGATGGGGCAGAAATTTATGAGCTCGTCAGGTGTGTATTATTGTATAGTATCAATAAGATTATGGACCCAAGTAGCCATGGACTTTATCATGATGACGGTTTGATTATCGTGGATAAAAGTACACCGAAGAAGTGTGATGGTATTAGAAAAAGATTGTATGAGCTGTTTGATGAGTTTGGATTTAGGTTAGATATAAGGACGGACCTAAAAATTACCGATTATCTTGATGTTACTTAAAACTTATATAGTGGAACTGTATCTCCGTTTAGAAAAAGGAACCAGGGTCTGCGTTATGTGAATAAGGGATCTAATCACCCAACACAGGTGTTTAAACATGTACCTAAGGGAATAGAGCATAGATGATCAAATAACTCCTCCAACAAGGAAATTTTTGAACGAAGCAAGCAGGAATATGAGTAGGCTTTGAAGAATGACGGATATAGGATCAATTTAGAATATCGGGATAGGGAGGAAAGTAACACGCAAAAAAGGAGAAATAGACCTAGGAAAATTTTATGGTTTAATCCCCCTTATAACATGGAGGTAGTCAATAACTTAGGGAAAGAATTCTTTAAGTTATTAAAAAGAAATTTCCCTAGTGGGAGCCCGTTACATAAGATATTTAATAAGAATTGTGTTAAATTAAGTTATAGCTGCATGCCAAACATCGATAGCATAATAAACAGGAGTAATATAGCTACTTACTTAATTTGTAAGGAGAAAAATAAGGTGATTGCTAAATGTAACTGTAGGGATAAGGTTAGATGTGCCCTGGAAGGCAAATGTAAGGAAAAATGTGTAGTGTATAAACTGGAAGTATATAGTGATCCGGATAATAAGAGAAACAAAAAGATATACTTTGGGTCGACGCAAGGGGATTTTAAGACTAGGTACTATAACCATAAAACAAGTTTCTCACACGAGAAGTATAGGCATAGTACTACATTATCTAGTTATGTGTGGGAGCTCAAGGATAACAAAGGGATAGATACTATAATGAAATGGGAAGTAATAAAGAAATGCCGTTAATATAGGGCTGGGGATAGAAGTTGTCGGCTTTGCATGGAGGAGAAACTAGCAATAGCATCTTGTAAAAGTAGGGATATGTTAAACCAAAGATCAGAGGTGTTAAATAGTTGTAGACACAAAAGGGCGTTGTTGCTCTATAATTAGGGATAGGTTTCAGAGATTTTTTTAAAAATAAAAGTAAGGTTTTTATTTATATATTTATTTTTGTTATGCAAATTTTAAGCTAGGTGGGTTTTTGGTGAATATAAGACGGCGATTTCTCCTGTAGAAATAATCGAAGTTAGGCTTCCTGATGATCCGATAAGGTGAAACTTTAGTAGAAGATTTTCGACTCGCAATTTAAGTTAATTTTATAATTGGCTCCACTTGTGTTGAGCACTTTTGTAACTGTAGCATTGCAGGATTCGTGGAAGGTTTTTAGTTTTCTTTTGACCACTGACTGCATATCCCTTGATTTTTTTCAAGGGGTCGGACGAGGTTGGCCTTTTCTTTCTTTTTGACCTATATTTTTTTCTTTTCCCCCGGGCGGTGATTCGAGATACTTTTATATCTTGTTCCTGGCGTTTTTTTTTTCTGGTACCGTGAATGCTGGTAGATATTAGATTAGTAAATATATATATATATATATATATATATATATATATATATATATATATATATATATATATATACATATTGTTATTGCTACTGTTGTTGTTGTTGTTTTCTTATTATATTAGTAAGAATGATAAATATAGTTGAATCTATATTTTTCATTCTTACTGTGTTAACATGTTCAACTGAAAATCCTTTTTGACAAATTCTGTTACTAATTTCTATTGCAGTAGTTTCTAATCAATAAATTTAACTTATATGTTTGTTGCTTATAATTCAGAAAAGTATTTTGACCAATGATGAAGTATTTTTCTTGTCGAGAACTTGGATGATGTATCTTATAAAACAATTCTTTTTATTTTATATTTTCTACCTAACAGACATTTTCTTAGCGGCATAGTTTTATTGTTCACCTTTATCATTTACCGTTATATATATATATATATATATATATATATATGTGTGTGTGTGTGTGTGTGTGTGTGTGTGTGTGTGTGTGTGTGTGTGTGTGTGTGTGTGTGCGTTGTGTAGAGAAAACGGAAAGAAAAATACATATAGATGGATGAGAAAAGATTTATTTATTAATTATTTCCCCCAATGCGTTTCGACATTAAGATATTTAAGATATGAAATTACGAAAATTTCAGGTAGAGAGTGTTTTTGTTTTGTTTAAGGTGGGAATTATGAATCTCAAGCAGTGGTTTGAAACGAAAAGAGAAAAAATATTCAAAAAATATTCGAATAATTTAGGACAAGAAACGTAAATTATATGTATATGTATGTGTGTGTGTGTGTTTGTGTGTGTGTGAGAATATGTTTGTCTGTGGATGTATTGTGCGTGTTGGGAATTTTGTCTTGGTCAGCATTCAATCCGCAACTAATGAATCCAGTCAAAAACTGAACCATGGTCAATTCGATGATTTTCTATAATAATCTGTAAAGTTTTCTTTGGTTAAAATTTAAAAAAAAACAACTTACGAATTCTTTTCTTATTTTTAACTCTTTATTTTCTATTCTTTTTATTTCTTCATCTTTAAATTATTCTTTGGCTGTTCACTATATTTTTCCATTATTCTTTGTTTTTGTAATTTACTGGAATCTTGCGTTAGTTTAATCTATGATTATTACGCACTTCCGAATTGTTCCTTACTCAAACTGCCATGTTCCTTCCGGGGACATGTTGAACAGTACATTGAGTTATTTTAGACCGTCATAAATTTTCATCCAGCCGATTTGATAGTTATCTCTCTTAAGTTGTTTAATTCATACATTTTTATCATCTTTTTAAATATTTTTCTTCATATATTAGTTTGTCTCTATTAATTTTTTTTATCGGGGTGGGGGTGTTGGCTAGATTAATTTTTAAAAAAATTATTTCATTCATTCTGTATTTTCATCTTATGTTATTTATCTATATCTTGGTGAGGGAAATTTAATAAAGTTGGATTTAAGCTCACCTCGTTCTGTCGTCAATACTTTTTGTTTTATTTTCCGTCATTGGCATGGACAAAACATCATGTGGGATACACACTGTTCTTTCCAAATTTTATCACCCGAAACTGATATATTTATGGCTACGAACACTGATTTTTCAAGTGATTATCTTTCTATTCTTTTTTTTCCTGACCGTTTTGTTCGGTAATACTGCCACTCAATTACGCACGGATATATTTAACACGTGCTCCTGAATTCTACATATATCGATATTTCTAAAATTATAATCGATAACACACACACACACACACACACACACACACACACACACACACACACACACACACACACATACACACACACACACACACACACACACACACACACACACACACACACGAGAAGAATTTAAGCATCTTATTACAATGTTATCTAGCTGCTGTTGGCAGTGTATTTTATATATATATATATATATATAATTGGTGATTCTAGCTCTGAAGTGTTACTTGGACTGATTACAAATGAAAAAAACTATCCACATATATTAACTACCCCATTTAGGAGTAGAATTTAAACATCAAATAAGAATATAATCAACCTATAACTGAAAGAATTGGTCAACTTATATATGCACAGGGTTGCGAAAAAATCATTATACGAAGACCAACATGATTAGTTCCCTTTATCTGTAGAATTTTTCAAAATAAAGCAACTATTGTAGGTCTTGGCAGTTTGTCAACTTATCTTATTCATTCTTTAACCTATACACTAACATTTAATATAAGCAAACGGCAATTTACGCAGATAATTTTAAATGGGTGACTTCAATGTTTTAAATATGTTAGCTATATTACATAACTTAGAGATCATTTCCATTTTTTTCACTAATATACGATATAATAACAATGAATATTTAGTCTGATGGTGAATTTTAGAAAATAAAAATTACTTTTCTTCTATAAGTTCTAATGCTTTTTTCTCATCAATGATACATTTACAGGGAATGAGTATTCCACATGCACATTAAATTTTTATAAGAAATACATATTTACTTCATTTTAGTACGAAGCGTCATGGTTTATAAAAATCCTCTAATATCTTACCGTCTATTTTTTTAAAATTCTAAATCAACGCGAATATGTTTTTTTTTTTCAATAGAAATGCAAGCCAATGAAGGCAACAGTTCTTGATGCATTCAACATCATTAGTCGATGAAGCTAGCGCTCGGTGGTGCGACTGACAACAAAGTATTAAGTACGGGAACTCTTGCAATACGTATGAGCGAGTAACACTGACATGTGAGAGAGTAACACTGACATGTGACCACTTTGAAAAGCGTCACTCTGTAACCGACTTAAATTTCTGACCTTGCGAAACTGCACTCCTATTTCAATGAAGGTCGGCTACGATTCGACGCTTCCTGCAGGGACCGAAAACTATCTTTTCACATCTCCCCGTTTTTGAGACCGGTCTGTTGAAAAGTTAAAACATAAGAATTAAGTGACCATCTCTCTGACTGTTTCCTTTTTCTTGATGTAAACTCGTCATCTCTTCATCTCGTCTTTCTCCCTAATGACTTTCATCGTAACCCCGCAAAGCGATAATTATGGAAACCCGTCAAAAGTTGAGAAAATTCTTTACTTTGCTAGCAACTATTATAAATCGAGGTTGGAAACCCCTATGGCTTTCTGGAAGTGTTTTGTTATTCTTTGCTTCTTGGACAAGACTCTAAAGTCATTGATCCTCATTCCTGACGAAGAATTTGATTTACATGTTTTCAAAGTTCGAACCTGATAAAAAATTAATCACAGTGCAATATCTAAACTCGAAAATAAAATAAAAAGTTGTGATTAATTACGAGAATGAAAATGCACGACAAAAGAGAAACCAAAAGCAATGAAAAAAAAACTATTGTATGATCGTCAGTTAATCTATTTTAAACACATAACGTCTTACAAGCCATGAACAACTAAATATGTGCTGATTCTACCAAGATTGATAAGGACATTTTCCATTAATCATATCACAATAAAAAAACGTTAACCATTTTCAAACAATGTCATGATTTACATGCATTATGACTTGAACTGTTCATTAGCAAATGGAGTGAAACTTTTTTGTTTCTTTTCTGTTACTTTAAAACTGCGATATTCGGCTATTTTAAACTATTTTCTATATCAGAAATACCGTAATTCATGGAAATAATCAATCTGAGATTTTTTTTTAGATAAATGTATTTATATAATACAATAACTAAAAGTGACAATAATTGCTGAAAACAGCTTTCCTGGGAAATAAAAAATATAACCTTTACCTCTGTTTGAAATTTCAGAGTCATGTTTTTTAAAAAATATTTTTAAACATTTTTCCTTATCTTATTGGAAAATATTCATTTACTTGTCCTTTTTTCCATCTCTCGTCTTTCTGTGTTGTGTCTTCTGGTCATTTAGATTTCAATATGGGTATTTTTGTTTTAACGTTCCCAGCTTCGGAACCTGATTAAATAAACCACATAACTTGAAAGGATTACGTCTCTTTATCAGAAAATACTATGATATTAAACTCTGCATCGTTTGCTTGCAAGAACGCTGAATGGAGGGGCGAATTCTATCCTCTGCATTAACCGGGACTTTTTTAAACGAGCACATCAAGCTTCTATTGTCGAGAAATAGTTAATTTGCTTTAGGAGACACGTTTAGCGTGACGGTTATCGTGCAAGAAATTGCGTCGCCGATCTGAGTCTAAATCTTGGACGAAGCATTTTGTAATTTGCTTCATGCTAAAACCCCTGAGAAATTCATGACTATCTGTTTTCTTTCTAACTATGGTGGAATAGTAGGGTAAATTAAGATTTTAGACTTGGCTTACCAACCAATCTAGGGGAAGGTAAACTCCAGATTCGAACCAGCTTAAAAACTGAACTCGTGATACATCCTGATCGTGATGGAAGGGGGTTGGTTAAATACATATTTTGTTCTTCTCATTAGCCATATGGATGAATTCGTTCCGTACTGAGTGCTTATCATTTTGATACCGTGGTAGAAACAGAAGCCACATATTTTTCTAAAATGTAGCTTCTTTTTTTAAATATTTCGTACCTAAGCTGTTATTACTTTTGACATTAACAAACAAACAAACAAACAAACAACAAAAAAACTTTGCTGTTATGGTTTTTAGCCTCCAGTTCAATAATCGTTTTCGTGAACTATTAAACGCAAACGTAGAAAGCAATTGCCATTGATTGTATTCTATCTACCAATGTAACGATATGACGTCTTCCTTTTTCTTAGCTAGAGACATTTTAATTAAAAAAATATCAGCGGGAAAGAAAGCGTCAATATTTATGAACCGCAGAAAACGAAATTTTAAAATAAAATTTAAAAAAATGGGTTTGCAGATGCTCTGTCTTTTTCACAAGGAATAGTCGACTGCACAGACACAAGGGACTTTTTGATGTAGATCGACACCCTGCAAATAAGAAACAGGAAAACTTTGTATTATAACGGAAAATTCGTAACGCGACGCGAAAATAGCTATATTTGATAAAACCATTCGCTTTAAAAAATCCACAATAAAATGCAAAGAAAGGGGGAAAATGGATTTTTACATGCAAAAATAAAATCTTTCCGTCGCTGTAAAAAAACTGTTGGTTGGGTCAATGGCATTTCAACCCAGATCTCATTTGTTTGCATACTGTTAAAATCTTTCAAATATTCTTATCTAATAGGAATAATTCTATTAATAATTTGTTTAATGGTTTCAATTATGTAGACCAGCAAGTCAATGTATCATCTTTCCTTGTGACAAGTTAAATGATTAATGAGTTCTATTTGAACCATTGATGGGAACCAAACAGGTACTACGACTTTGGGTTAGAGTGAAGGAGTTATAACTTCACATCCCTCAAAGCTCTTGGACCAAACCCTTACTATCAAATATTGTTTAGTGTCATTTCCAGGATATTTGAAGGGGTAGGTCTTACTTCTCTGCAGATGTATATTCTATTGTCCCAGCCAAATGGGCTACGCGGTGAATGAGTAAAGGGTATGTGAATATATTCATTGCTGTGAAAAAATAATACAATTATTTCTACATTTACATAAAGAAAAAAGAAAAATTTTAAAAGTGCAGATTTTTGGCTTCATTGCACGAAAAGAAAGTTTCATTTCAATAATGTTAAAAAAAAAGAAAGGAGTTTGACATTTTAAAAAAATATTACGGAACAATCATATTTTTTCTAAGGTTTACCAAGTTTTATGAAATCGAGGTGATTTCTTCTAAGCATTCTGCAATGAAACAAAATTTTAACATCTTTCTTCTGTACATAGATAAGCTACTATTTAAGTAACAGATTCTACAACAGATACATGAAGCATGATATAGTGAGAAAGCGTTACTGGAGTGCCAAATAAATTAATTATTGAAAAAAAGCCCTCAACCGGAAAATAAACAAGTTGACCAAGTTCGAAATCACGTCTGCTTATAAATGTATAAAAATATATGCGTCTTATCTAAAAAACAATTACTTTATTATCAATCATATATTATAAAACACACGGCGTCTAACAAAAATAACCTTAAAAGAGCCATTCACATCTAAATATGCATTGATTCTATGTAAATCGACAAGAAAATATTTCCTTAATCATATATCATGCAAAAAAATTTTAAGATTTTCAAACGAAAAGTATTTATGTCCATGAAGTATTGCTTGAACTGTTCATTACCAAATAGAGTTCAACTATTTTTTAAAAATTTTCTCTTAGCTTCTTGTTTATGAAATCAATATTCGTCAATTGTAAACTTATTTTCTTTAAGAGAAATAACGTAACTAGCGGAAATTATTTCAGTTTCATATTTTAATCATTTTGTTATGTTTTGACCTGTTGACCCGGCCAAAAATGCCATTCAAGGTAATGCACCGGAAGGAGGTGACACATTCTGGTGGCAGTTATGAGAGGAAATCGCGTGGGCGGAAATTGGCTGATGAAATGGGACGAGGTAAAAAAGATTCGCTTTCTTTTTAGTGGCCGGGGATACCAGGTGTCTATCGGTCGTGTAGCCAGACAGCAACTGAACGACATAAAGATGCAAGATGATTTGGTTCCACCAGAATGAAGAATCTACCCCGCACAATTTGCCCGTTGTCCATTTTCATATACTTCCATGAACTCAGAAATTGACCAGAGGAAATAAAACAACAGACGCCCTTACACATGAGGTAAGTACTGCATTTTATGCTTTTCTTCCCTTCTTCTTCAGTCATTGCAAAAACTGTAGTTGTCGGTGACTATGCTATAAATAACAGTTTTCAGCTACAAAACGGTTAGCTTGGATTTTCTCCCCCAAATCGCAGCAGCGGTAATGGAGTTACTTATCTATAAAATGCTAGTGCTTCATTTAGCGGTTCACTTCAAATAGATGAGCTCATAAAGTCATTCTTCATTTTGTGCCTTAACAGCTGTGTTATTCATGGCTCATGTTACTTCTGCAATTATTGAAACACATTGTCCATTACTTAATTCTGCTCACATTTACTTTTAGGTTTCTATACATTTTTCACAAAGCCTTGCTTTGCAGCAAGACACACTGAAAGCACTGAAGTAAAGACCATCGAAGTTCAGCTGCAAAAAGCTTTTTCAGTACCTAGATGGATGACCACTCAAGCAACTGCATGTATTATAAGGAACCTGAGGCATGTGTGTTATGTCTGAGCAGAGTTTACGAAAGGATGTGAAGTGAAGCAGTGAAGAACCTGTTCAATACTTAGATGGATGACAACGTCGATCCGCTATAATTAGGGTGTGATTGACTTTGGCTGAATTGTTACACTTTTTACACACGCCGCCTGATGGTTGGATCGAGGAAAAATGACATTAATAAAGACGGTCATACGATTTTATTCTCAAGTTTGGTTGGTTTCTTTCTTCTTAACAGGGCTGAGCCGTGGCTTATATTTCGACAAAAACCTGAAGCTGGAAAATCTTTATTAACAACCAAGCACAATGAGCAGGCCTTTAGCATGCGAGACTGCATAAACTACGAATGATACTGTCATATAAGGAATTGCCATCAACAGAAAGTCTGTATTAAAATAAAGCTTAGTAAATAATAACATTCTGTAATACATGTCAGGGGATAAATGTTTTCGTTTGGAGAAATTTAGTTATGCAAGAAAATCGCCATTTTGTCCAACCACCGTTAACTGTATCTGTAATTAATGGACAGCGAGTCACTCAGACTCGAGTTAAAGACCATCAACTAATGCTGGTGTGAAAATCTTGCAAATAATAATAATAATAATAATAATAATAATAATAATAATAATGCACAACCAAGCACCTGTACAGAATCGCCAGAAGACCATACCTAATAAAAATCAACAAAAAAAGAGAAATTGCAAAATTGTCGACTTTGCTGTGTCGGCTGACCACAGAATAAAACTCAAAGAATGTGAAAAGAAGGATATGTACCTCGACCTTGAGAGGGAATAGAAAAAACTATGGAGCATGCAGGTGACAATTATAGCCATTGTAATTGGTGCATTTGGAACAGTAATTAAAGGATTACTAAAGGGACTGAAGGACTTGGAAGTTGGTGGACGAGTGGAGACCATCCAAATTACTACATTACTGCGAACGGCCAGAATACTGAGAAGAGTCCTGGAGACTTGAGCAGCTTGCTGTCACTCAAACTCCAGTGAAAAACCATCAGCTAACGCTGATGTGAAAAACTCTAATGAGTTGTTGTTAATGATAATAATAATAATAATAATAATAATAATAATAATAATGTTGCTTTCACAGTTCCCAGGATTTGTCTGCGACACTACGGAATTTTAAATGGATCAGAAACGCACCTTATGTGTAATAGTAGAAAAGCGTAAACATACATTTCTCAATAGAAGCAGCAAGGCAATCAATAACTAGTGTTTCATCTGCAACTAAATAATCAGTCATTTAATATTATTTTAAAGACAATAAAATATTCAAACTGTTTTTACAACTCGAACCCAATTTTTAACGGATCGCCTAATATGATTTTAACGATCAGATTTTACTTGACTCAGAATATAGTGCTGAAAAAAGGTTACAAAAATAACTACCATATAAAAAATATAATAAAAATGTTTCCTCTCCCAATTCAAATAAATTAGAACTCTTTCAAAAGTCATACAAAGACATTATAAAAAGATTATATTTAAATCTTTTCGTTCGGGCAGATCTCATAAATAAAACGATTGGCCAAATAAAGCCGAAGTTAGCCAACGTCCTTATTGAATTACTCAATAATGTAATATAATATAGAGTATTAAAAAATATTTGCGACGAACGATTTATGACTTTATATTATAAAACGTTACAGATAAAGTCGGAAATGTGTAAACAGTGTTCTGGTAAACAAACAAAAGGATTGTTTTTTCTTACAACTGATCCTCTATTGCCTTATCATTTATTTTTGCGTGTATATATATATATATATATATATATATATATATATATATATATATATATATATATAATCTAATTAAAACATTTCTTTTATGTCTGATATGAAATTTGTTGGTGAGATTTATCTGCTGACATCTGACAAAAGGAACCGAGAAGATATTTGGAAGTTTCTTCTTTTTTCCTTAAGTATAAAGGAAACAAAACAAAACAAAAAAAAGAGTAGATGGGAGTTAATCGATTCCAAAACGCTGCGAAAAGGAGCCAATAATGAAAAAAGAACGATGAATATACTAGCTGAATTAGCCGTTTAGCCCTGATAAGAGGTAAAATCTTCTAAACCGTTGTGTTTCTTCAAGAAATAAAATTGCATAGCAAAAATAAAAATAAACAAATAAGATTTATCAGTTATATATTTTGCATTATCTCATCAAATTATTATTATTATTATTATTATTATTATTATTATTATTATTATCGTTCTCTTTATTTCGCACATCAGCAAAAATTCGTAAATCTTCACTGAAGACTGGGTGGCAGCAAATCTCTTCAGATCACCAGGACTTTTCAAAATACTCTTTCTGATTTAACAGTGCTGTGGTCTTGATGGTTTTAATTCTTTCTCTGATCTCTAATTCTCCGTTTCTTTTCCAAGTTCTTGGAAACTGGTCTAAAGTCTTCAGCTATGATTGTTATCACCGTCATTTTTTTTCTGTTGTCTGGCAAAGTCCAGCTTTTTCATGCTCGTTGTTTTTTTATTATTTTCACTTTGTGGTCTGCCGGATCAGCAACATTGACTTGATGATAGTTTTTTACTCTTGATTATCCTTTTGTATCTGAATGTCCTAGATAATTTTATGCATTTCATTTCCTTGACGGATACTGATTTGTATATATATTATTCCTCAATATGCTTAAACTTTTGTCACTTGCATAATTCCCCGAAAGAAAAAAACCTTTTTATCCTGTAGTTACATGCACATATCATAAAATGAAATGGAAAAATTGTTTGTGACTTCCAGATGCAAACGGATCGCTCAATCCAGGCCAGAAGACCAATCGTTGATTTACTTAGTAAAATGAAAAAAAAAAAAATTACCAGTTAACAGACTTGGTCGTTCCAGCAGAGCTAAAGTAAAGGAATTGGAAAATTCGATGAAATTCGGCGCTAAACAAGAAAGTTAAAAAGTTGGACGATACGAAAGTGAAGATAACAGAAAACAGAGTTAGAATCATGGAACACAGAAAAACCTGGAAAAAAGGCAGAAACTAAAGAAAATCCTTAGGATAATTGAGACCTGCTTGGACTCTGAGAAGAGATCTCTAAGGAGATTTGTTGTCACTTAGACTTCAGTGAAAACCATAAATAATAATAATCATAAATAAAAAAATTGACCATGCTTTATCGAAATGTATTGTAAATGACAAATAAATAAAGTTGTTTTAAAATATTCTTTTATATAAAAAGTAAAGGTGAAAAATCATTATTTTAATTGAAGAGCATTACACATATGAAATTTATCGGTTTAAGCATTTTTGTAGATCTCCTAAGAAATCTGCGCATACAAGTTTCTCTCCAGTGAAAAAAAAAGCGATGTGGATTGTACAATGTACATATATATATATAGTAAGTAAAGTTGGCGACCGTAGTCGAGGGTGGCAAGAAGGCTCCTTTTTCAATAGCTACTACATCGAGGTGTAGGGGAGGGCTCTACTTCTTTCCCTGTATTGCTCCACTTTATCCTCGATACATACCTTATTTTACAGAGTGTCAGGCAAGGAAGTATCAAGTACCATTTTTAAAGTCTTTGGTATGACGCGACCTGGGATTGAACGTGGATCGCCGGATCATTGGCAAACACTCTACCGAATGGCCTAAATTGCCTATATATATATATAATTTAATTGTTATAACGTCTTTTAAAAATTATAGACTATCCATTGCTAGATACCCGTTACGTCCTTCATTCATTTAATACTATTGACTTTACATTTTACCTCCACTTCGGCGGAAGGTGTCGAAATAGTACAAATATTCAAGGTAGCCTTGACACAAACACAAACCTACACCCATAAACACTTCCACGCACTCCCATCTGTATCATTTACTATAAAATATTATAATTGGTTATTTGAACTCTAGAGCTGTGAGCAAATTGTTTATATTTCATTGGAATTCTCAGTATAATGAATTAGTAATGTTAAATTGCAATAAGAGAAATATCATACGAAATGCAAACGAATCAGCTCAAATATTCGTTTCAAAATAAAATTACCTGCACACAATTCGCTTACGAAGTATATATATATATATATATACACTTTCTAATTTACTATCTACCGGCATTCACGGTGACAAAGAAAAAGACCTCCTCTGCCAGAATTCAGAGATAACAAATCTTGAATCACTGCCTGGGGAAAAAAGAAAAAGATTGTCGGGAGACAAAAAAAGAAAAGACCAACTTCGTCACACCAAGTTGAAAAAAAATCAAGAGATATGCAATCAGTTGGTCAAAAGAATAAAAATCCACTGCAAAATGCTCCAATGCTACAATTACAAAAAGCGCTCAATACTAAAAAGAGCCAATTACAAAAATTAAATCGCGAGTTTACCTGAGGAGCCGTTTTAAGCGAAACTGTGGTAGGATAGTTCCGACTCGCGATTTAATTTTTGTATATATATATATATATATATATATATATATATATATATATATATGTGTGTGTGTGTGTGTGTGTGTGTGTGTGAAGGATTTAGTACTAAATAAATCACTAAGGTTGATAGACATTAACCAATCAACCAACGAGACACGCACAAGTATATAAATATATATATATATATGTGTGTGTGTGTGTGTGTGTGTGTGTCATATCTAATATCGTGGCACATAGGAAATTTCTTGGGTACAAGTCAATGATTAATCCTGTTAGAGAACTTGCTGTCAAATAAACGTATTCGGAAGTTAATGCAGATTATTATTGCATTAGCAATATTATTGAATAGTTTACTTGATAAATGTCAATTAACACGCGCGTGCACACACTGACACACAGACACACACACACATATATATATATATATATATATATATATATATAATATTCAGCATTAGTTTTATTTACATTGTCTGCGTTGTTGTACGTGTTATATATATATATATATATATATATATATATATATATGCGTGTATGTTTATTCTGCTCATATATCTAATTTAGAAAGAAAAAATTCATATATAAGACCTCAGGCATATAATACATACATTCACACACACACACACACACACACACACACACACACACACACATATATATATATATATATATATATATATATATATATGAAACAAATATGGAGATATTAAGATAAATGAAATACTGAAAACAATTTAGAGGCCTGATATTTCGCTCTTTTATTTCTTAGGACGTTTACAAACTGAAACCGCTTCCTGAGATTTTCTATTTTCAAACAATTGTTTATAAATGGAAGATCACAGAAAAAGGTTTGAGTTTGAAAAAGTTCTTAGAAATAAAAGAACGAAATATCACGCCTCTAGATCGTTTTTAATTGTTTGATTTATCCACCTTCCCACCTATATCTATTATTTTGACTGATTCACCACATTATATCACTGCAATATATATATATATATATATATTCGCTATACTCTCTCGCAAACGCACCCATACACATACATGCATATACATGTGTGTGAATATACATTAAAATTATTTCAGGCAATTAATGTATATATACATATATGGGTGTGTGTGTGTGAGTGGCTGCGTAATTTTCTATGTGTGGTTTTATTTATATATATATATATATATATATATATATATATTTACGAGGGTCATTAATATTGATAGTTCACAGATGAAACTTCGAAGTAATCTCCTCCAGCTGTAATGAACTTTTTGTACTATTCCAACAACTTCTGCAAGGCCCCATGGAAGTCCTCTTGCGTGAGCCTGTCAATAACTTTCGTCACAGACTCTTTCATCTCCTCAATTGTCTCATAATGACAGCCTCTGAGCTTAGGGAATAAGCCAAAGTTAGCGGGAGCTAGGTTTAGACTATAAGGAAGCTGAGGAACTGTCTTGATGGCCATCTTGGTCAAATAGTCTGTGACAAGTATGGAGTTGTGGACTGGTGCATTGTCCTTGTGGAAGTGCCACTGATCGGATTTGAAGAGTGCTAGCATCTTCCAACGGAATCTTTTCCTGAACTCCCTTAAAACCTCCACATAGTAACCCAAACCCAAACCCCAACCCTTGGGCCAATCAACTCTGGTGTATTGACTTCCTTACTCCTCCCACACCTCACAGACTCCCTGCCTTCCTTGAAACTCTTATGCCACTCAATGACTGAAGCTCGGCTCATGCAAGATAGTCGAAAAGCAGTCGAAAGCATTCCATATGTTTCTGTGGTATTTTTTTCATGTTTAAAAGAAAATTTTATTGCATATCTTTCTTCTAAATTGGCCCCACGTCCAGATTTCATTTTGGAAATTCACCAGCTGTGACAATCAGGCTTTAGTAGAGTGTATTCTAATTCCTTCTGTAGCTGTTCATTTGAACTTGAAATCATAAAAAATTGGTCAGTCATCTCATAAGATATATAGCAATAACATACTGAATTTTCAAGAGTCTACGACAATTTTAAATGCCTGTACAAAAATGCCTGGAATCTTATTGAAGGCACCTCGTATATATCTATCTATATATATATATATAACTTTAGAATATATTTGGTTTTTTCATATCTGTATTGCATTCTTTATCTTTTTTATTTGTTGAGTGTATGTTATCGTTTTATTTTTGTTTTCATCTCTCAAAAACTGTCCACAAATTCTCAGTCACTTACAGCATCTCAGTTGACTTTTGCCTTTCATCATCTCTCTTCTCATTATTCATGCAGATTTTTACCAAATATTGCATGCGCTTCAAAACCAACATACAAGAACAACTTGTTTTCCCGTACTTTCTCTATTAGCGTGAAATTGACTGCACATTTGCAGCGTTTAATTTAAGTTACAGCTACAAAACCGATTTGACTTTTAAATATGCATTTTCCCACTCACTTATTATTTGAGGTCAATATATTAAAAAAGAAAATGACTCAGGAATATCAGGACTCATAACATTTAAATTTAACGCTTAAAACATCTCTGATACATGTACTAGAAGTTATAATGTGCACACTCATAAACTATACAAAAGAATCACCAGAGTGTACTTCGAAAATGCTGGTTCCTATTCATTTCTACATAATCTACAATGAATATAAGGATGATAATAACAAGATCTTTTATTTTTATTTTTCCACAAGCTCTTTATGTTCACAATTGATGACTAAGAGCCTACATATTGCATTTGTTAGAGGTTCACAAAGAATATAATAGAGTTTTAGATCTAAAACAGAAATCCGGCCCTAGTATTGTCATCTGGTGGATTTAGTCATTGCATCAGATCTCAGTGTAAATGGAAAATAGGGCGAAAAGCGAGAACATAGATCGTTCCAGAAAACTGAATAGGTTGATGAGATGAAGATTAAGGTGTTACCAATATTAGCTGAATAGATTGGAAAAGAACCTGGAAAAGGGACTTGTTGAATAACAGATCAGAGGACCAACTGGAATCCTCTAAATCACAGAACTGGGAAAATCGGCCCGGATAGATCCGGAGAGGGTGGAAAAGTCACTAATCTTAATACAAACAATCTTCACACCATTATATTGTATCAAGTATTTCTATGTAATTCTATGTTCTTACATATATGTTTGATCATAAATAGGACCTTAACAGGTATTACTTCTCCAGGTCAAAAAGGTCCTGTGTGTAATGGCAATCTACATTCCAGATCCAGAGCCTCACCTTCAAATGTAGTTTAGTATCACTTTTAGTGCATATCAATTTGCCAGATGATACCAATCCGTAGACAATACATTCTCTCTATTCTATATCAGAGAAAGTAACTAATCAGGAATCCATGAAATATGAAAGTGAAATATGCGTGATAGAAATGAAAGGACTGCTTAATGAAACATTTGGAAATTGTAGTTTTCCAAATGGAAGCGGGAGAATGAAAATGGAAATGCAGCATAAAAAGAAGATTAAAAATTTAAAGGCTAGAAAGAAGAACTTGGTGATTTCATGGCTCACTGACTCGGATTTATGAGGCGCAAGACGCAATACAATATTTATGCAATTTGCCTAAACAAAATGTTATTTCCGTTGCTACTACTGGCATATTTCCTGACAAAAATGAGTGAATTATTAATGTAAGGTTTCTTAATTCACTGAGAATGAGTTTCGTATCAGTACGCTTTCGCAAAAATTAAAGAACTGATAATCAACATTTTTTCAATTAGGATCCGAGGGTAGAGTGTACGTCCTCAGAAATCCGCCCCACCTTTAAATCTGCTTTTCTATCCCACCTGTTTCAGCACCCACTGCCCAAATAATCTTTATTGGCAATTTCACAACTTTTATACATAAATAGTCGATCAAAATCATGTAGCATATTCGCCAATGTAGTATATTCACCAATGTCGATATAGCTAATCGCTGGACAATGAAGGAAGAAGAGGATGACAAGGAAAGCCCCAAAACAACTTGTCTAAGGTGTTAGGACCTCCTTTGCTTTATTCTTTCCGTTCGTTTTCTGAAGCTGTGGAAATGGGTAGAAATCTATAATAGACACAACGTACGGAGTAGTTTCTTCGTTCAAGATAGAACTGACTCTTCTCATATCTTTAAAATATTTGCTAGCTTTATGTACACGCAAAAACTTTTTTCATCGTGTCTCCAACCATCAAAAAAGGTGAATCGAGAAATCCATTGATTTTATTATGGTTCAAAGAACCGCTAACCTCCACTCCAACCATTCAAAGGTAGCATCGTCTTGGAAATCATCTTTTAGATGGCCGAACGAGCCTGGTAATCTCGGCATTTTTTACTTACTCGCTGTTTTGAATCCAAAGTGCTAGATTAATCATATCTTATTACATCGAAAGAACCGGAGGAAATGTTGAACGTTGCTGAAGCGTCCTTCTTCCGACTATTGGCTTTTTTGATCAGTTATCTATTAACACCAGGGTACCATTTGCTTACAATGTTGCTGCATATCTTGCAACCTATTACATTACACGAGACTCAAAAGAAGTTCAAAGAAAGAGGAGATTTTTTGAGCATGTACATTGCATTTAGATCCTAGTTGAAAAATCTCGGTTATTAGCACTTTAAGTGAACTTTCATATACCACTCACAGATACCCGTCAGAATTGATAATCCATACGTAAATAACACATTTTTGTCAAAACCTACGTGATAACAGTAATATAGAAAATGTTTTGTTTGAGTTCCTGGTATAAATATTGTAATCTGTGTTCCACGTCATAATTCCAAGCCGTTAAATCCTGAAGTTTATACTATTCTATTTATTTGAATTTATTTCATTTTAATTCTACGTCTCCATTTTGATTCCATTATTTAACTATGATTTTCAGCTATTTCATAATACATTTTTTTTTCACTTCTATAACATCTGTTTCACTTTCACGTTTTCTGGATTCCTAAATCGTTAATCACCCTGTCGATGGAGTTTAGAATGGACTGATTGTATTCCTTACAGAGGGGTAAAAATGGGATGTCTTTATGACACTAAATTACATGCGCTGGTCAGATGACTGTTTCTGAAGTTTGAAGAATCCGCTTCACTCGAACCAGAAGTGGTAGCATCTGGCTATTTCCTATTTATAGGCCAAAAACATCTGTTAGAAAATTGTTAGTATTAGATGGAAATATTGAAACCATATTACAGTGTATAAATTATATGTAATAAGAACTGATACTTGAAGCTATAACAAATATAAGAGAAGTTATCATTGTTACATTTTTGCAAGCTTTTCACAAGAGCATTAGAAAGACATCAAGTTTCCTTAGGTCAACAGGACTCTTGTCAATATTCTGGCCAATTTTAATAATATTGTCGTTTGGATGGTCTGGATTCGTCCTTCAATTTTCAACTATTTCAGCCCCTTTGCCAAGCCTTTAGAAACCGGTCCAAGCTTACCAATTAAAGTTGGTATCAACGTCATGCTTATTTTCCACAGCTTCCATAATTATCTGGCAAGGTTCGCTCTACGTTTTGCCGAGATGACTAGTTTTCTTTTTTCTTAGTTATCACTATCCCTGGTCATCTGGTCGGAATTAAGTCATCCGTTTGTATCACAAAATCACTGTGAATCTCATTCTCCAGGAAGGATTCTGGTGTGTACACATTTCAATTGTTATAGTGGTTAAATTTCAATTTCTTGATCAATTGTTCTATTTATCTGAGTTCTTCCTTCGTCCATTTGAAAAATAGTTCCGAGTATCTTATATGGAGGTTAATTACTTTGATGAGATTTTTGCTTCAAACATTGATTCCGAGAAACTTTTTTGATCGCATGAAGCACTTTTTTCTTATTTTTCTTTAATCTCCACTTGTTTAATGGTAGTTACTTCCAATATTCCCACGTTCTTTTTTCCAAGTGTTCTGATTCTTTGTCGATTTGGCTGCTCAATTCTAATCGTTATTTTGTCATTTTCCACTTTTCATAATAAGCAAATTCCATTCCTATATCCTAGATGTATATTCGTATTTTTTGTGTCAGAGTCCCCATTTCTTTTTCATTTTTTGCAAGCAATTTGATATCGTTCCTGTAAATAAGCTGATTAATCTTTTCTTGAGATTTTGAAAATCAATTGCTCCAGTGCATTTCCTAAGCATATAATTGAGTGGTATCATTGCTATTACGAATAGTAATGGTGATTTTACCCTTTTTTCACCTCTTAGTTCCACTCTCCAATTTTTCATGGATTCTTTGATGAATTTTCCGACTTTGTCGGATATTTTGTACATCTTCTGACAATTTGCTATCCAGGATTATAGTTTTCTAGTCAATCCATTCTGGGCAACATTTTCCCGCCTCGGTTTGTTCTCCTTAAGGATATGCTGACCACTCTACATTATGTCGCTTGTTCCCTTGTATTCTTTCTGTTTTTCGGAAAACGGTCTGTGGCATACTAGTGAGTGACAGATCTTGCTAATCAGTGCTTTTAGGATTTTAGATTTTCCACATCATAAGTATGCATTTTATCAGCTTTAGTTGCAGGGGATTGAGGTCTTTTAGATCAGATTATTCTTCCATTTAGTCATTAATTAATGTATATTTTCTTCTTGTTTCCTCACTTAAAGAGGCGGTCTATCGTGAATAGGCATATCTTTTTAAAAAAAAAAGAATCCATGTATGTCATCATAGCCTGGAATTTTCCATTTCGGTGCATTTTGTGGTGTTTCTCTGAACAAATCCGAATTTATTGCCTCCTTAGTGCCTTCTTCGAGTCTATGTAATTCTTTTTCATGTTATTTATCCATTTGGCCTTTTTGTTGTGATCTTTCTGTTTCCGTATCTTACTCAACAATTGTTCGGTTTTTTCTGCATCCGATTGTTTGTTTACCTTCATGCATTCTCCACTGATTGGTTATTAGAATTTTTTTTGTTACTATGAAAAGTCCTGTTTTTTATATTGCTTCATTATGTCTAGTATGTTTCGCTATTATGTTTTCACTTATGACTGAATTATCCCTCGTGTTTTTTCTTCCTTTCATTTGTTATTACAATGTTTTTACCTAATTTCCAATCAAAATTTATTATTAGTAGTATTTTACTCTTTTGAGAGTTTTTCACACCAGCAGTAACCGGTGGTTTTTCACTGGAGTTTGAGTGATAGCCAGTCTTCTCAAGTATCCAGGTCTTCTCATTATTCTGGCCGATCTTAACCATGCCATAGTGTGGGTGGTTTCTACTCGCCCTTTTATTTCCAAGTCCTCAAGTCTCTGTACCAATCCTTGGGGATTGTACTAAGAACACTAACAACAATTGGTATCACTGTCTCTTTTACGTTCCACAGTTTCTTCAATTCCCTAGTTAGGTCCAGATATTTATCCTTCTTCTCCCTTTCTTTCAATTTTACTCTGTAGTCAGCCGGGACAGCAAAGTCTACAATTAAACAAAAAACTATCATCAGGTCTGGTCGGCTGGTCGAGATCACGTGATTTGTTAGTATCTCAAAATTCCAGGGAATTTTATGCGCCTCATTCTCCAGAACAGATCCCGGGTTGTATATATACCATTTCTTTCGTATGTTCAAATTTCAACGTCTAGCACAATTCCCCGTGAATCACCTTCCTTACCCAGCCGTGTCTAGTTTTATTCTCTTTCTGAGCTAATTTGCTGCATTCGCTTATTATATGATTCATAGTTTCGTCTCTATTACCACATAACCTACATTTGCTCTTTTGTTGCATCTTATCTATTCTTAGTTTGATATAATTGATCCTTATGACGTTGTTTTCTACTGTGATTCCTTGCGAGTTTTTCCCACCAGAGTTTGCTTTTTGTATTTCCCTAAAGTGTAAATGACTGCAAGTATTCTCAAATTTCCAGGACCTTTCTAAGCATTGAGGCTGACCCAACAATGCTTTAGTTGGGATGGAATCTGCTCGTCTTCTTATAGTTAAAACTTGCATCTCCCTTACCAAGCTTTGGGGTATCATTTCAAGTGTACCACTTACAATTGGTGTCTCCATCACCTTAAGGTTTCATAGCCTCCTTAGTTCTCAGGCAAAGTCCGAATACTTGTCTCTCTTTACGTTTTCTTTGATTTTCACTCTATGATTTGCCGGAATAGCAACGTCAATTTTTATTAGTTCTCTTTTTTGTTATCTATAAAAAGGTATTGACTTCGGGCGGGGATTAGGTAATTTGTTTGTATCTCAAATCCCAGAGAATTCTGTGTGTATCATTCTCCAGGATGTATTCTGAATTGTGCATATACCATTTGTCAGTATGGTCAAATTTCAAAATCATGCACTATTCTCTCTGGATAAGTTGTGTCTTTTCTTGTAACCTTTTTACAATTGTTTACTGCATTCGATTATTATGTGATTAATGCTTTCGTCTTTATCCCCACATAACCTAAAGTTGCTATTCTGTAAGTCATTGTTTTGTGATGCTGTTAGAAATGATTGCGTTCCTTTTTTCCTTTCGCTTGCCTTTTTTTATCCATGTCCAGGTCTTCACATGTGAGATTTCGTTAGTTTGTTGCGTAAAATTTCCATATAGTTGCTTTTTATTCCATTTTCTTCCTAGTTATTGTTGCTCTGTTGATCTTGATGTTATCTGTACACTTTCTATTGCTCTAAATATTCTTTCTATTTTCTTTTTAATCTTGTCTTCATCTATTCATACTGATACATCAATGCTATTTTCGATGGTGTGAGTTCTCTCCCTACTTTTCTTGATAATCTTTCTATGTTATCTCTTGGATTATTATTATTATTATTATTATTATTATTATTATTATTATTATTATTATTATTCACTCATTAGCGTTAGCCGATGTTTTTTCACTGGAGTCTGACTGACAGCGAGTTTCCTTAAGTCTCCAGGACTCTTCTCAGTATTCTGGCCGTTCTCAACAATGTTGTCGTTTGGATGATCTCCACCCGTCCGCCAACTTCCAAGTCTTCCAGTCCCTTTAGTAATCCTTTAGTTACTGTTCCAAACACACAAATTACAATCGGTATAATTGTCACCAGCGTGTTCCATAGTTTTTTTAATTCCCTCTCAAGATCAAGGTACTTATCCTTCTATTCACATTCTTTCAGTTTTATTCTGTGGTCAGACGGGAGAGCTAAGTCGACTATGTTGCAAGATCTCTTTTTTTTTTTTGTTGATTATTATTAAGTTTGGTCTCTGGCCGGGATTAGGGGATCTGTTTGTATGCTAAAGTCCCATAGGAGTTTATGCGTGGCATTTTCTAGGACAGCTGCTGGGTTGTGCATATACCGTTTGTTAGTATGGTCGAATTCAAATTTCGTATACATTTCCCAGTGAATCACCTTGCCGACCCAGTCATGTCTCACATTATACTCCCTCTGTGCTAATAGTAGTTTTCGAGTAGTTTTCTAGTTCTCCTGATATATTCTTTTCGAATCTTGTCTTTCATTTTCACTTGTTTGATGGTGCCAGCCTCCAAGATATCCAAGTATTTCATTTTCTCCAAGTGTCCTAATTTTGTTGTGATTTGGTAGTTTCATTCCGTCAGTCATATGTCATTTGCCACTTTTCATGACGAGCATGGCACATTTTTCTATGCCAAATTCCATTCCTATGTCCGGACTGTATATTCTAACGGCGTGTATGAGATTTTCCAGTTCTTTTTCATTTTTTGCAACTAGTTTAATGCCGTCCATGTTCAGGTGATTGATCTTCTCTGGCGATCAGCTAAGTTTGTATCCAGCTGTGCATTTTCTAAGTATATGGTTCAGTGGCGTCATGGCTATTATGAATAGTAAGGGCGATAATGCATCTCCTTGGAAAATCACTCTTTGGATCTTTGTTTCAGCTAAGCTTCTTCCTCCTGCTGTCAGCTCCACTCTCCAGGTTTGCATGGTCTTTTCGATGAAGGTTATGACTTCATGTGATATTTTGTACATTCTGAGACAGTGTATTATCCTGCTTTGTGGAACCATATTATATGCATTTTTTGTTGTCAATCCAAGCCATAGCTAGATTGTTCCGTCTTGTTTTGCTCTCATTTAGGATGTGTTGATCCATGTAGAGCAATTCTCCTGTGCGGCATCCTTTCTATTCGTCTGGGAACAATCCACGGCTTGTTAGCGAGTAGTAAATCTTTTCCCTTCCAGGCAGCGGTTGTATCGATATTGCTATATGGATGCACTACATGGACGCTAACTAAACGGCTGGAGAAGAAACTAGACGGCAATTACAGAAGAATGTTGAGAGCAATATTGAACAAGCCCTGACGACAACACCCCCCAAGACACCAACTATACGGCCACTTGCCTCCCATCACGAAAACTATACAAGTTAGACGAACCAGACACGCAGGACACTGCTGGAGAAGCAAGGACGAGCTCATAGGTGATGTACTCCTATGGACCCCCACATATGGCCAAGCAAAAGCAGGAAGACCGGCTCAGACTTACATACAACAGATATGTGAGGACACAGGATGTAACCCTGAAGACTTGCCAGGGGCAATGAATAATAGGGAGAAGTGGCGAGAGAGGATCAGGGATATCCGTGCTGGCGGCACTACATGATGATGATGATGATTTTCCTCATCATTGGTAGACAGGATATCGGTCTGTAATTGTTTGGAGCAGTACCTTTACTTGGGTCCTTTTTGATTAATGTAGTCTTTTCTTTGGTCATCTAGTTAGGTACTTGTGTGCCTTGTTGGCATCTATTCACTTTTAGTGCTAGTCTGCCCTGAATGGAGTTGAATTTCTTGAACCAGAAGCCATGTAATTCATCATGGTCAGGCGTTTTCCAGTTTGATATTCTTTGTAGTGTCATTTTGAGTAAGTCGATGTGGATTTCCATTTTGGGGCCTTCTTCAAGTCCCTCGAGTTCTCTTGTAATACTGTTTATCCATTCAGCATTTTCATTATGTTTTTTTAGTTGCCATATTTTCGTCCAAAATCGTTCGGTTTCTTTTATATCAGTTGTTGATATGTTTTCGTGTCACTCCCTCCCAATTGTCGATAGAATTTTCTTTCGTTGTTTTGGAAAGCCCTGTTTTGTCTGTATTGATATCTCTTTAATCATCCTTTTTTCGCCAGAACATTCTGGTTTATTTCCTCAAGTTGTACTGTTATTTTTTTTTGTTTTGCCTGTTCTTTTTTGTTCTCGATTATTTCAGCGCCACTCTTTATTTATCATTCTGTGTTGTTTTCGTAGTATTTTATTTGCGTTTCCAGTCGAATTTCCCAACCCGGTTTTGACTGTTTCTTCATGCTTTTTGATGGGATCCCAATTTTCTCACAAACTAATTTTGCATCTGCATAGATTAGTTCATTTAACTCGGTTATATTATTCGTCAGTATGTAAGGTAGTATGCGATTTATTTTATTCGTTTCTCTCTTAAGTGTTTTCCATTCTATGTTTCTTATTGATGGTAGAGTAGTCTTTTCACAACTTATGATTCTCTTTACATTTTCTACGTTTATCTTTTGTTCTTGTGATAGTGTTTCTTCCTGGTCGCTTGGTAGTGTATCATTTGGAAGTGTGGTGTTTTCATTTTCCGAAGATAGCAGTTTTTTTTTCATTGGATCGTTTTGTTTGAGACCACTTGATGTGTCTGGTACAGTATTATAGTTTTGTTTGTGTGTTTTATGATGGATTTCTAGTATTTCAAGGTCAGAAAACCAACCCTTCTTAATGATTGTTTTAACTTGATCGGTAAGACTTTGGCTAGTTGTCTGAAATTTTGCACATTCTTGCTAGATCTCTATCATTCTTTTCCTGTGTCCTCTTTGTGAAGGGTTGCTCCTAAAATAGCATTGAAGTGCAAGTTGATTATCTTCCCTAGTCTATGTTTTGCGTTTAGGTCTCTGATCGTTGTGCTTTCTACGTCGTCGGTTATGTACCTGAAAAAAGAGCAGCCAACATTCGTAGGATGACGATCGTTTCTCCCAGGTTGGCTATCAGGAGAGCATCTGCCGATCATGACACCCAGGCCTGTTGCTTAGGTCCCAGGTTGTGTAATATTGTGATTGGAAATTTTGATCTTGGATAATATATTGTGGCTATACCATCCCGGGGGTTGTTTATGATCAGCGCACTTGACACAGATGTGCCCAAGAACAGCTATGGTGGCTGTACATAAACAGCGGGTCACAAAAAAATGGGGTTTATGAAGCCCTAAGTTTTATTCTAGTTAAAGTCTGTTAACAGCCTATTTTTATTTTGCTTCAAGGCCTGAAGCCTGGAGCTACGTTCGCATTCTGTATTGCGTTCATAGTTTATATCTATAGACCTATTTTTGGATTGAGGCTGGTCATTTTTATAGATAAAACTTCTGATGAATCTGCAGTGAAATTAAAGGCGGAAACTGTTTATCGAGTAAGTAGATCGGAAAGTATTATTGATTTTAGCGCGTTAAATTTAAACAAATCTTACATATTTCGAAATATTTGACCAGGAAATAATTTAGCCGATTAGAAAGATTCTTCATTTAAAAAGGTTACAAATTTTACATTAAAAGATTCAATGCTGTATTCTTAAAAAACAGAACTCACGAAACTTCCTCTGAAATAAGAGATCTTATATTCAAGTCCTTTTTTTCGTCCCAGACCTCATGAAAAATAAGAGAATTATTTTTTTGTTTTTTTATATCTATCCTAACAATTATATATCATAGGAACTTTGAGATCTTTCCATTACAAACTGGGTGGGGTGGGGCGTTAATGTTTTAGTAATTAGGCGATTAGCATGCTAAATTTGGACAAATCTTACATATTTCAGAACAGTTGACCTGGAAATAATTTAGCCAATTAGAAAGATTCTTCATTTAAAAAAAGGTTACGAATTGTATATTAAAAGATTCAGTGCTGTATTCTTTTTCTGAAAAAAACAGAACTCACTAATCTTCCTCTGAAATAAGAGATCTTATATTCAAGTCCCTTCCATCGTCCCAGCCCTCACAACTTCGAAGAGAACCGCTTTTTTAATATTATCATTATTTTACTCCAAGTAGAATTTTCACAACAACGTTAGCTGGTGGTCTCTCATTGGAATATGAATGACAGCAAATCTCCAGGACTCTTTTCGTTACTCTGAACAATCTCAGCAATGATGTGGTCTGGATGGCATTGCTTCCTCCAATTCCTCACTTCCTCCAATTCCTTGAGGACCGCTCCAAACACTCAAATTTCAATTGTTATTTACTTCAACCTCATCTTTTACAGTTCTCTGGTAAGGTACAAGTATTTTTTCTATCTTTTAAATTTCTTTTATTTTCACTCAGTGGTCTGGCACAATGGGAAAATCCACAAGACGGTAAGCTTTTTTGTTCATTAACAGGACATATTGTCTTCTGGTCGGGATTAACTAATCCGTCAGTATCTCAATATCCTAGTGATTGAAGTTTTTAATACGAGTTCTAACTGGTGAAGATTGCTGTCGGTTTAGGGACTTACGTTTCTTTGTGAAGTCACGGAAGATCGATGGTTGAAATTGTGCTGAATTTTAAAGTTGCCAAGAATCTTTCCCGTATAGATAAACAAAACAAAAACCAAACTATCATCATCATTACTAGCACTACCATCACCATCACTAAAACCACCACCACCACCAACAACAATAACAACAACTATTAACAACCTGAAGCATCTTCGATGCTTATACATATAATCATTTCTCCTGACAAAATCAGAACAAAGATAGTAATCGTTTTTCTCGGACTGTATTTATTTAAAATGCACGAAAGTGCGTTTTTTTTTTTCATTACTGATAAATCATTTTTTCATTACTGATAAATTTTTCATTACTGATAAATCATTGAGCCAATTCATTTCCCATGGGAGAAGAGTTATTGTATTGTTAATAAACAAGAATGTACTTCTCCTTGGTAAAAAACAGAACAAAACAAAAAACAAGAAATTAAACATTACATAGGATTCAAAACAAGGAATCGTATTTTATTAATACTAAAAGTATCATAAAACAAAAATAAAAGGGAATATTCGACTCGGAGACTGTACAACGTTTTTTTAAGGTAGAGTCTTTAAGGGAAGCATCATGTGAGTAGTTTCGATGATTCACGAGAAAAACTACAAATTTAGACATGATTTCTTTGCAATGTTCTTAGCGCACCACCGTCGCTCATATTTTTTCATTGGTTTAATCCCCCCCCAAAAAAAATGATATCCAGAAACTATCAATTAAATGGTTATAAATCTACCCTTTGCGAAACATATATACAGTTTATAAGTATTTTATGCATTTATTGAAATGACAAAAATAAAATAAAATAAAATAAAACACTTTCCGAGTGAATGTTGTTACAGAATAACCGCAAATGGTTAGGAAGAGATTACTGTTCCATATATTTTTAGTTTTATTTACAAGACTTGACCCATTTTTTCCTTTGTTACTCTTTCTTTCTTTCTTTCTTTCTATACAATACAACAAACCCAAAAAAATTCATCTCACTCCTTCCCCACTTTTTATTTATTCGTTCAATCTATTTCTTATTTTCTTTATTTATTAACTCTTTGTTATACGATATGACAAATGTTGTTGCTGGTGATTGGACTTGACGTTCCTTTTCTTTTAAATATCCTTCTTTATTATAATGTCGTGACGGTTTCTTATACCAAGACGTCTTGAGAAACCCTGACGAGATTCTCACTTGATCTAAAGGATACAATATCGGTAGGTTTGACTTCAATTGATTTATTTGTTTAACGATATATTATGGATATTGAAATCTAACATTTGATTTATTTGCTAAAATGTCCTTCAACTCATACTATTCATATTTTCCACGTCCCAATGTAATTGCTTTATTAATTGTATTTTTTCAGTTATGATACTAATTTATTATATAGAATAAAGTATGTATTTACTCAATACCTCTATTCTACCTCAAATGAGATACGACATAAGGTCAATTTTTAAGCGGTGTAAACAGAGTAAACTGGTTTTGATGCAAGAAGACCAGTCTAACCTATCCTCAACTGGTGGAGTAGGAGAGAATAGTTGAATTTTTAGCATTCGTATTATTGTTATCTGAAATGCAAACAGCATCATTCTGGATTTGAAATTCGTGACGTTACACAATAATCTCTACATAACATGTTCCAAGTATTCATATCTAAACATAATTTATCTATGATTATCACGTTTAAACTAACTATTCCTAATTAATAATAATAATAATAATAATAATAGTAATTCTTCCCAAAGTTATATGGCTAGAAGTATTCCTATGTAAAAATAAACATAAAAAAAAAAAAATGTGTTCAGGCGACTAAGAATCCTTAGTAAACCATTATAGCTTCAATAAATATTCTAATACAAATAATTTGCTCACAGTTATGTAAGATCAAGTATTTTGATGTGATGCAAATAATTTTCTGACGTATCTGACTCAGGCATGAGAAACTAATTGGTACTACCGCGTTAATTCACCGTCAACCTGGAAGAAATATCAATAAATGATTGGCATGGTACAAAAATCTATTGGATTGCAGCGTTACGAGCAGATGCATTTACTTGAACATCCGATTTTGCAAAGCTACAACCTACAGTAGAGGATACACTCGGTAAATTCTAAGCTTTGCCGATTTGGCAATTCAGAAATCTTGAAACTTACTAGTGAAAAGCCTGTATAATGGAATGTTTTTAAAGGACAGATAGCTAATTAAATCGAGGTCAACTAATCAATTAGGGGAGCAAAATGTTAAAAAAATTAGAATAAAGAAAGTAGAACATGAAATTAAGTTCCTGATTTCACTTCTCACCGGTCCAGATTTATTTCACAGTCATTGTAATGAAGGGATGACGCTATGCTCCTCGAAACTCGGTAACTGAAACCCCTGGACTGGATGCAGTTTAGAGTCATTATTAGAATATAATTTTTTGGCGGGTTATAATCATCTGCAGAACATGCTATGATCTATTTTGAATATTATTGACATGACAACAATATCATAAGACAAACAGAGAGAGAGACACACACACACACAGAATTAGGTCAGAGCCAAGTAAGTTCAATTTCCCCATTGCACTGATTATTTTTACAGCATTTTTTGTCTAACGGCATTATTGAATATATTACATATTTATACCCTTAAATCCAATTTGCATGTTTTCTTTCAATTTTTTACTAGTAGAATGTACGTCTTCTCTTTAACCAAAATCTTTTGTGGCTACTGAAAACCATATAACTGTATATAAATAATTAGGTTTGGTTTGGTTTCTATTGATAATAGTATATCGACCTTCGTCTGTTCTTTTATGCCAATGCCATCAATGTAGAAGAACAATAGAGGTAATATTTAATCCGGATCTTTAGAATAAGGGTATTAATAGCTTTCCATAGGGTATTTGTCTGAAAGTGAACATAATAGCGCGGTTAGACGTTAAATCTGTCGACTCTGATGTTGCAGTTTTCGTGTCGTGTGTTGACCACCAGACAACTGTGACTCTCTATATATTTACATCCTAACTGTGTGCAAATAACTTGTATTAAGATACTTTGTGGTAATTATTTTTGAAGGATTATAATTTACTGGGAATCATTGAATTGCTCGGAAAATGTTTGGTTTAGACATTTTATTGGTTAGTATACCACAAAATCACCCTACTATTAATATGATTCTCAACAAAAAGCTTTTGGAGAAATGAAAGTTTAGTTCAGTTTACCAAAAAACCCAGTTGATCTTTTCTTCAACAAGCCATTGGTCAATAAAAAGTCTAAAAATAATAATTTTGAAATGGAAAAATGCACGTTAGCAGTTGGAAAATGTGCCTGATCAGTAGTCATAGAACTTCACTTATCATCATGTGGAACGGTGAATATCGTGCTTTTGTGACTGAAACTTATGAAAAGATAGTGACTAACACTTGAGAACAGCTGTTATTTCGCATGCATTATGAAGTGGGTCGATTGGGAAAAGTTTTATCCACTTTTATTTCTTCTGGGGATACATAAAAGACAAAATTTTTAAATGCAGCCCACATATAATTGACACATAAAGATTTTATGTGTCGTAAAATCACAGGAATATCACAGGCAATGAATTGGTGAACACTGTAGAACTTCAGCAAATCGATTCAGGAGAGTATAGTTTCCAAAAGGTAAACCTTTGAAACAAAGTAATTTAAAATATTGCTCTATTTAAAAAACAAACCAACATGTATGTTGTTTTTTGTTTAATTTCCATCTTGAGATAACCTTTGACCACACCCTGTACATAGAAATATAGAAATATGTTTGTCATTTGTTAGAATTCATTTGTGACAACATATGGACGTATTAATGAATAGAAAATATAATTGATGTATTAATTTCTGTCATAAATCATTATTCCTTGGAATTATGAGACTCTGTGTGTGTGTGTGTGTGTGTGTGTGTGTGTGTGTGTGTGTGTGTGTGTGTGTGTGTGTGTGTGTGTGTGTGTGTATTCTGTGAGTTTCAGATGTACGTTTCTCTATTAATACCCATCGATGAGTCAATGTTACTTAATAATAACAGGCATATACTAATCTTGGGTTTGTTACTATCTCATTAGGAAACATCATCGTAGTTAACGATGTAAGAATTAATCTAAATGATGAAACAAAAGTAATTTAATGATGACTGTAAGAATATCAAAACTCAGGCGAACGAAAACTTATGGACACTATAATAAAGAAGATGTCATTTGCAATTAGATTTTTACTTCACTGTCACCTTTGTTCTTCTCACCCAAAACAACTTGTCACACAACAGGTGCAAGATAGGTTAACCCGCACCAAACGAGAGTGTTGGGTATGATGCTAAACTGCATTCGCTGGTGAGACTACAGTTTTAGAGATTTTGGGAATATGTAGTCATCTCTTCGTTGCCATCACTCTAAGGTCCAATCTGACATGCAGATGTAGTACCTATCTGTATCCCATCTATGGATCAAATAGATATGTTTGGGATGATGAAGTTAATTGCCTACTTAAAATGATATTGAATATACATTTTACTGTACATAATTGGAAACCCTAATTGTTAAAGGATTTATATCCTATGAAACCAAGTAAACAACCAACCATGATACTTCGCTTAGCCGCTTGGAATGTGAAACACTTTAAATGCGAAAGACTCTAGATATTTCTGTTAAAGTTTTTAGTTTAAAAAGGGAATCTCAGATGACAGATAGCTTCAACAACGAAACTGAACCTATCATTATGAAGATAATATAATGCATCACTCACATATATCCTAACATAAGTGAAACTACTTTTTTCGAGATTGAGATTGGCTCTCAGAATTCATCTGGCTTGTGATGACCGGGTCTGTCTGCCAATCTACCTGCCGATCGGTGTTTAATAGAAAAAAGTTATCCGTTATCCAATTTAGTTTTCTTACATTTAAAATTTTGATTTTTCATTAAAGGAATATGAATTATATAAACAAAACACGAACGAAAATATAAAAGATATTTATCGATGCCTCATACCAAACAGGATCTGATACAGGTCTTTTTTATTGTGGGGATTTTCAAGAGTCTCAGTTCATGCCCTGTTGGTCTACGTTGGTCAGGGGTTCACTTGCTGCAATATGAGCCGGGTGAGCGTGCTGGACATAAATTCACTAAGTGTGATGTGAGTCCATAGTAGGGGTCTTTTGGCCCTTATTCCTGTTTATAACTTGAACTTTGTTGTGCCAGTCAACGATTTTCCAGCCACCGGTCAGAGCTTGGCCCATTTGGCTTTGAATCTATCAATGATCTTGATAACCCATCCGGCATGAATGTCCGACGGCCCAACTAAAAAGCCAGGGAAGAATCGAAAAAAATCAAAATTTACGTACAATTTCTGTATATATGTATACAATTAAATGTGTTTAGAAATAAAAATATTGAATCGCTGCCTATGGAGAAAGGTTCATTGTTCAAGCCATTTTGGTTAATTACAAAATGAGTTCAGAAAGAAACATATCTTTTTATGTGAGATTATAGGCTCTTCTGTTTCTGGATATTTAGATACCATGATGAATATGGGTGTAGGTGCAGGTATTTTGAGCGCATCCGTATGTATGTACATTGATGTGAGTGTTTAGTAGTATGGAATATATTGCATAACAAGTCTTGGAGGTTTGCATATCTAATCGATAATATATTAGAAAAGAAAAATGATTTTTCGAAGGGATAAAGGATTACTTTAGAGAAAGCAGACGGAGTTCGAGACAAGGGTAGTAATCCACAATGAGATGCCTGGTAAAGTATCCATTCCCGAAAAATTGTCAGTCGGCTTTTAAAACATAGTGCTGGATGGGAAACATTCCTTGGCAGAAGTCAATATTGCGAAGGATAAACCAAAAGAGTGAATAAAAACGATAATACATGTATACATTCTGGAATCTTTCGGGGTGGGTAGTTGACACATTACTAATACGGTTTCGACTAGAAACTACGGCCGAATAAACGTTTCTTAAGAACAACCACGAAGTGGGACTAGAGTAATTTAGCATCAGAAGCAGGACGAGCCACAGACGATTATTTCTTCTTTTACATTTTAAAAACATTTTCTGTTCCCTATTTTGATTTGATCTTAAGCTGGAAACCAAAGAAAATATGGTGAGATTTTTAAAGAGAATTGTTTTTTTTTTAATTATTTTGTGTGGATTTGTATACAGGCGGCCGTCTTGAAAAGGAACAAACAAGTAAGTATAGATTGGTAAATAAATAGATAAATATTCAAAATGAAATTTGAAGCCGAACCTAGGCGCATACAATGATTGACCTATTTTGGTGGATGTGGAAGGTGTCTCGTCAGCGAGTGGAAACCCCTGTGGAGACAGAGATGAAAGTAGTAATCATAATATAAGCCAACGCAGTAAACTATCCCAAAAGTAGTACAAGGCAATACATGACTCAATGGGGAAGGTGGTTCTCTGAGAATTGTTCAAGAGTTTACGTTTGACCATTGATAATACTTTAATGATAATAATAATAAGAAGAATCAAAGCAAAAATGTCAATACTCAAAAGAATATCAGATGTAGGTTATATGTTGATAGAGATGTATCAGTTCCTCACATAATAAGCGAATGTAGAACACCGGCACAAAACGAATTCAAGACTATACATGACTGGGTGTAAATGATGTTCTGCTGAGAATTTCAATAGATACTACATTTTAGCCATGGTATATGCATCAACGAGAATCTGTTCTAGAATGAGTGAGATACAAACTCATCACCCATTCACAGTCAGAAAGCCTGACTTAGAATTTGCTAAAAAAATGAATTTGTCTTCTAGTGGATTTTGTTGCTCCAGCGGACCACAAAGTAAAATATTCAAGAAAGCGAGAAGATGAAATATTGTCAGAGTTGAAGAAGCTATGGAACATGAAGTTAGTGCCAACAGTAGTTGGTGCCAATAGAATAATCTCTATTGAGGAGGAAAACAGAGTGGAGTAACTTGTGATCAAAAGAAGAAGTGATGGCATCAAGACCACAGAACTGTTGAAATAAGCGAGAATAATTAGATGAGTCCTTGAAACTCAAAGCGACTTGCTATCACTCAGACATCAGCGAAAAGTCACTCGTCAAACGTTGTGCGAAAATAATCATGTTTCTGTCAGCATATGATAGCATGTGTGATGAACTTGCGAGACAATTTGACATTTGATGAGACCCATTACCCACACTCAATAACAGACCACGAAAGGAAGGGTTTTTGATATCTATGTCACTATGAGAATGCAATCGGAGGCGCTACCGAGGCCCTTATGTTCCATTTAACGTCTACCTGCAGCTACAAACTGTCTGGAGTCATTAAACAAACCACATTAACTTCAACAATTCAAATTTAATTTGAAAAACATTCAAATACTATCTTATCTTAGTCCCTTTTCGTAAAAAACACAAAAAATAACCATAATATAATTGAATATTCAATAAACCATATTACTAAGTTTTGATATGAACGTATTTAAATTTGACAAATATTGGTTCGGAACATTTTGAGTTATTATGGTTAATGTGGTTTGGGTAATAATTTCAGAATAGCTGTATGTAAGTGATCTGAAAACTCAAATACTGGACGAAGCATCACACATTTCACTTAGCGTTAATACCGTCTCACCTAGCTATGGGGTAAACAGAAGGGCAGACTATGTTCTTTAATCTTCATAAGGCAACACATTTTGGCGAAGCAAACCTAATTTAAACCAGTTTTACTCCGCTGAAACCTTGTGACATATCCTTCTCGTGATGGTGAAATATCCTTCTCGTGACGGTCGGGTTTGGTAAATACACACAGAGTTTCAGTGCGGTAGGCTTTGATAATACAGAATGCCTAATAATAATCATTTTCATTGTATACTTTTCCATTTGAAATAAAAAACAAATCTTACACGTTTCCTTTAGAAGAAAAATACTTTTTGAAAAGAAATGATTGTTCTGTTCTTATTTATGTGTTGTACTGTATATAGCTACTTAAATTTGAGATATTAGAAGTCTTTTTGGAGTGGAGATGGAAATGTGTTTTAATCATCTGTTAACAGATAATATGTGCCTTCATCATGTTTAATTGCTGGAATACAATAAAATCTAACTTAAGATGTATAAAGTCTCCAACCGATAATTTTCTTAAATTTTCTCGAACAATGTCTTAAATAATGGAGAGTAATATACAATTAAAAAAAGAGCTCAGCCTAAAACGAAGACTGTAAAATTGCAAATTTAAATAGAAAATTGGTTCACAAATTGAAGTCTTGATATATTCTTACAGTAAGAGAGATTTATATTTCATTGAAAACATCGATTTTTCCCAGATTATTAGAACTTTTTTCAAATAAGTGAGAAAATGTAATGTTAAATTTGAACTCCGCATATATATGCATATAACAGTACTAACAAGACAGTATGTACCATAATTGTCCGTAAAGATATTCGTATTTCTAGGACCGGATTGACATCCTGCTGCGATAAAAGTTGACGAACGCAAGAAACTCAAAGGTTTATTTACTACTACAACTTGTAGGTAGTTGCCAGGAGAAAGTAAAAGAATATGGAAAATGAGACTATCACGTAAGCTAGGCAAGGAGAAGCAGCATCAGGTGAAAAAAGAGAGCAGACACCGAACTTGATTTTTTTTCCTCGATTTTCTGTTGTATTTGTAACATATGTTTCCCCTGGCTCTCGTCTAGTCTATGGGCCCCGTTAGAGAGCACCCTCAAAATTGGGACTCGTAAACTTTCGTCTCCTTACATCTTCATGGCTGGTGTTAAATTGTACGTCTTTACTTCATCACGTCTCGACGTCATTCCCTAAAAAAACGAGTCGTCTATTCCTTTCTACCTGGTATTGGCTGGAGGAATACCTGCTTCCGCTCGCTAGTCATCCTCAACTAATGCAGTCATTTGCTTGTGACCAGCTAAGCCACAACTGCTTTCACTTAAGTCACTCAGGGGTCATCTACCATCCCCCACTGTCTGTCTTCTTTCAATCTTATTTTTTCTTCTCTCTCTCCTTCCTCAGAAATTTGTCTTTCGTTTCCTTTAAAACTTACCTCATTACGTTACACATATACCTATCTTGAAAATAGAATAGAAATATATGACTTTTATTACAATATCTCTTATAGGTATCGAATTTTCTATAAAATAAAATGGATTCAACCTGCTGAGTTCCAATCCTAGATGAGACTCTTTGCATTTTACTTCATGCTAATCCTATAAGATATGCGTTTATTTCTTCTCTCCATTCCTAGCAATAGATAAATAACAACATAGAATGAGCTCTCTAGTCTTTATAGAACAACCATGCTGAGAGAAAGAAAGACAGGATTTAAACTCTGATTTTTCGAGAATCTATGATACAGTGTTGAACCATTCTTCTTTTATTATCTCATCCTAGAAGTGTCGGTACTTCTATACAGCTCCTCGGCATTACATAATCACTTACATCATTCATTTGATGGGCTTTGGGTTAGTTAATGATCACCAACAATGCATATGAACGGATAACACAGTAACACACACATACACACACACACATACACACACACACACACACACACACATATATATATATATATATATATATAATATTTTTATATATTCAGTTGCTTACCTATTTCATAGTGAATCTTGCCGGTACATTTCAGTTCAATAATTGTCCCTCTTTGAAGAGAAAAAAGATTTATGCAGAACTTTATATCTTATATAAAATTTCAGAAAAGATAGAAAAGTCTAAAGAAAAATAATTTATCCATTGTAGAAATATTGTCTATTTTTACTGGGTAAAAATCCTAACTGATAAACAATGGTATTAAAAAGCAGGATTTACAAGGAAAATATTTTTTATCAATGTCTTGACTCTAGAAAGTATTGATCCACCTGGACGTGTCTTTTTGCATTTCACTTCACGCTAATGCCTATATAAAAGGCAGGAATTTATATCTTCTCTTTCTTAGTTAGGCATATTGTGTTCTTTAGTCTTCTTTAAGCAACTTGTTAAGGAGAAAGAAAACTCTGAATTCTAAACAAAATATACTCCGTTTAGAAATTGACCTTGTGTCACAATCTAACCATGGTGGAGGAGTTAGTTAAATACTACTCAATGTTTTCTTTGCGCTCAAAGCGATTTTATTTTTTCTTTCAAATGGTCCGTTGTGACCTGTTTTATAGGTGCAATCTTTTTTCGTACATAACACACATTCTCTATTAGACTGAGAGGTATACTTTATTCTCCATTGCGTGTTCGAAATATTATCATTCTTCAATTCCCTCTAACAGATGTAGCTGTTGGGTGAAAAAAAAAATCTGATTTTTGCCTTGGTTTTCAATGAGGCTAGAATTGATAGATATTTCTCCTATTATTAGATATTTTTGTTAGTAAATTTAAATAGTCCCTTAAGTAGAAATATCTTTTGACTACAGACCAACAAGGAATTTTAAAAGAGTGGATTCTGACATTTTCACGTATTTGATGCTTATTAAGATCTACAATGCTCAACTACGCAACCGCATAGACCCCAAAATTGAGAAGATACTTAGGAAGAACAAAAATGGCTTCCCGAGGAATAAATCCACGACATCACAAATTTTGTCAATCTGTCGTATTCTAGAAGGTGTACGTGCATTAAACCTAGAGGCAACAATATTATTTGTCGACTTCTCCAAGGCCTTTGACTCCATACATAGAGGAAAGATGGAGCAAATATAAACTTGCCTATGGCTTACCCAAAGAAACCGTCGCAGCCATAATGATGCTATATAAAAACACGAAAGTAAAAGTCCACTCCCCGGATGGAGACACAGACTACTTTGACATCGTAGAAGGTTTGATTCAAGGAGACACATTAGCCCCATACCGCTTCATCATCCTTCTAGACCACTTCCTGAGAACATTTATAAATAAAATGAAATACAACGGTTTCAAGCTGACAAAGGAAGGAAGCAGAAGATACCCCACACAAACAATTACGGAAGTGGACTACACCGATGACATAGCGCTTCTGGCAAATGCACCCACCCAAGCCGAATCCCTGCTACAGAATCTGGAACCTGCAGCTTCTGGCATAAGCCCCCATGGAAACGCAGACGAGACAGAATACATGTGATTTAATAAAAAGGTGACATCTCCACAAAAAGCGATTGTTCTCTGAAATTTGTGAAAAAGTTCACCTACCTAGGAAACAGTGTCTCATCAACCGAGACAGACATCAACACGCAACTAGTAAAGGCATGGACAGCTATCGATAGAATATCGGTCATATGGAATTCAGACATGGCCGATAAAATAAAACGAGGTCGTGTCGATACTGCTATATGGATGCATTACATGGACGCGTCCAAAACTCATGGAGAAAAAGCTTGACGGCAATTACACATGAATTCTATGAGCAATATTGAACAAATCCTGGAGGCAGCACCCCACAAAACAGCCACTGTACGGCTACCAATTACCCATCACGAAAAATACCCAAGTTAGACGAACCAGGCATGCGGGACACTGCTGGAGAAGTAGGGACGAACTCATAAGCGACATACTCCTGTGGAGCCCTTCATATGGAGGAGCAAAAGCAGGACGACCAGCTAGATCAAATACACAACAGCTCTGTGTCAATACTTGAAGACCTACCGGGAGCGATGGACGCTAGAGACGGGTGGCGGAAGAGGGTCAAGGAAATCTGTGCAATTTAAAATAATGCTAAGAACATTGAAGATACAAATAAATATTTATAAATGAACTAATTTTAGGTATTATATAACCGATAAAGAGTTTATATGTTTTTAAACAAATAAATAAAGTAAAAACGTGTAATTTTGAAGTAGCTTTGCTTAGGGTGACTTCGGTCTTATAACAATGTTTAAAAATAATCAATAAATGTAAAACAATAGCACGTTTTCATAAAGTGATTAATCGTCTTGCCAAGAAAGTTGCTGGACATGCGTCAGAATGTACTCATAATTGAATTAAATACATTTTTCTGAGCTTTTAGTATCTTCCGACATTTTAGCCCCTTGAAGAAACCAGTCAATAGAAATACCTTAAAGGTGACCTATTCGTGAACATAAAAGATGTGCAAATTACTTACTTTTCATTATACTAGTGTACTTAACATTAATAATACTGGTAAAATAGACATCACTGTTGTATTATGGAGACATGCCGCTTTGATTGTACTTTATTACGACATTGAAAAAGATGAAAAAGTATTTTTTCGTTCTACACTAAAAAGAATCAAAACCAGATGATGGACTCGTAAGAAGAATTTCTTTAATTGAAAGTACGAAAATAATATAATAAAACCGGAAAATTATGGAATTAGAAAATAAAGAAAATGTTCACATAATGTTATGCAAAAGATCGGTGACATCAATTTTTAACATGTACAGTTGCATTCCAGTTGAGTCCTGTGCTGCTGGAATCGTGGAAAAATACGGCAAATCAAGCAGTAACATAGTCACCAAGTGAACGCGAGGTCAATTTGTGACTATGACTTTCATTGGATGTTTCAGTTAGTTGACGAAAACGGCTCTAGAGTTAAAGGTTAATTTCTTAGAAACTCTAAGTGCGATACCTCTATCAACTCCCCGTTTGACCGAAAGTACAATGATTGAAATGTCAAGAAATAAACAGTAATACGTGATGTAATCAACAAGTTTCCATGCTTTTTTTGTACAGGCATTTAAAATTGTCGTAGACTCTTGAAAATTCATTATGTTATTGCTATACATCTTATGAGATGACCGACCAAATTTTCTGATTTCAGGTTCAAATTAACACCTACAGCAGGAATTGGAATGCACCCAACAGAGTTCCCAGTGGAAGCATGATGGCTCTCCCAGGACAATGCACCAGTCCACAACTCCATCCTTGCCACAGATTATTTGACCAAGATGGGCATCAAGACAGTTCCTCAGCCTCCCTATAGTCCAGACCTTGCTCCCTGTGGTTTTTGGTTATTCCCTTAGCTCAGAGGCTGTCGTTATGAGACAATTGAGGAGATGAAAGAGGCCGTGACGAAGGTCATTGACACGCTCACACAAGAGGACTTCTATGGGGCCTTCTAGAAGTTGCTGGAATGGTACAACAAGTGCATTGCAGCCGGAGGAAATTACTTCGAAGTGGACTCGAGTTTTATGTGTGTACTATCAAAAAAGTCTGGAAACTTATTTAATGATCCTCCTATGTGCACAGGAAGTCGTGGTCGCGTTATCATTCCCCATCAGCGAACAAGAACAAAGATGCCAGCAAGAGAGAAACACCTGGACGACCGACACGAGATAACCAGACGACTGACCAGATAAGAGATATAAAGACAAAGAATAGTAATGGGAATGTAGCTGACCGACTGCAAAATAAGGACCATAGAGTATATAGAGTAAATGAATATATATCATTCTACAGCTCCAGCTGACAAGGGGTAAAAATAGGAGACGGAATTGTTTCTCTCTCTCTCTCTCTCTCTCTCTCTCTCTCTGTTTCTTTCTTTTTCTCTCTCTCTCTATATATATATATTGAGAGAGAGAGAGATGCATAAAAGAAAAAAACAATTTTGGAGAAAACATGGGATTAGGTTTGTTTAAAGAAACATATACTTCTTATCTTTTATTTGTTTATTCACAGTTAAAAAAACTGTAAATAAACTAATAAAAGATAAGAAGTATATGTTTCTTTAATAACTTACCATTATGAATCTACTATAATGAAGTTCTTGAATGTATTAAAAACAAATCGCAATATAAAGCTAGAACTGTAAAAATTTTTTATCTAAATATGATTAACGTCATGTGAATAAATACAATATATTTAGAGTTTCAATACGAGAACTGAAATATGGAATAAACTTATATATAGAATAGTTTACATATCTCAAATAATAAATCCGAAGTATTTAATAAAAAAAAGTAAGCAATTTGATCATCACTTAAGTGAAGATCAAATTGATTTCTGGTGAAAAAAATGAGAAGCAAGACTCCTGACATTTGATAGATCTTTCTCTAAAAGTATAAATAACTAAATAAACAAATAAGAATAAAAATAAAACGAAAACAAAACTAAAAACAAAACCAAAAATAGAAAAAAAATCAGAACATTTAGTGGTCAGGCTTGAGATGTAGTTTTGGTTTATAAGACAGAATATAAATTACTGTAAAACATGATAGATTTCATAATGAAAAATCCATTGGCTGCAAGGTTTTCTAAAAAGAAACAGAAATAATCTTAAAAAGATAATAAGGAGAAAATCAGCGATAAACTGGGTGTAGATATTTTGTTCGAGATAAGATAAGGTGAAGTTATTGCTTTTCGTAAATTAATCTCTTTCAAAAACAAGCAATACATATGTGTTCTATTATTGGTATATGTCCGCAAAATGGGATTGGCTAAAAATAACGTGTGAAAGTTTACGCCAAAATGATTAGAAGTATTTTTAGAATACTTCTAAAATTCACTAAAGACTTTGCGTCTCACAAGGGAGCGAACCTTGTTAAGCGTGGAGCAGAAGCAATATATATATATATATATATATATATATATATATATATGTGTGTGTGTGTGTGTGTGTATGTGTAAGTGACTATATATTTTTAAGCATATATAGGATGGTCCGAAAGTAATGTCCTCTATTTATTTAAACGAAACTGCAGGAGGTGCCCGAGGTGTAATTGTTATCATCGTAGGAAATAGACACAGTGACACGAGTTCAAATCCTGGACGAGACTGATTGCATTTCACATAGCACTAATGCCCTTGGGAACGGTATGAATCCAATTATTCTCCCTCCAAGTATGGGTAAATAGTAGGGAAGACTGGTTTCTTCAGCCTTGGTGAGGCAACTAGTCTAGGAGAAGGAAAACTCTGAATTCAAACCTGTGAAACACCGCTTAAAAATCTACCTTGTGTCATATGCTGCCCGAGCGGAAGGGTTGATAAATATATATTTAAACAAAACTGCAACCGTAGACGAATAAACTCTGCACAATAAGACCATTAGATAAGGCAATTTCCAGCAAAAATTGCATTCATATACTCCAAATCATTTGCAATAAATTATTCATAGTTATTAACAAGATCATGCAGGTCCAATGCTCGTTGAAATCAGCACCAGCAGAATTGATCTATTCAAAAGAAAAACATGTGAATGTCTTCTTTTTTATCTAAGAGCATGACACCTAATTAGGTTTAAATTGAAATATTAAAAAACGTATATAAACCTTTGGTGGGAGACACCATGGGATTGTTGATGTAATTAGTGGGTTATGAAAACACTCTACATCACTGCAAATCAGTAAAGTTAGAATTTTGAAAGAGACATGTTGAATTCATTTATCTCAGATTTCGAGGGAATCATAGTCGATTAACTATGAATCTTTCTCTCCTTCAAGTTTGCATTTGTTTTTCTTTGTCTGGTATTTTAATAGAAGATGATTATGATAACGATTTTGACTCATTCAAATCAGTCAAAACCCACGTGTGTTTAAGAGCGTCATTTCACTTTCTACGCAAGGGACTCAGACATTAAAATCGATTTTCTCATCCCGCTTCAGCATTAACCTCAACAAACTACTAAAATGGCAAAATTTGGTGGGCTGCTTAGCGAAACAGTTATTTTGGTAGAAAATGAAATAGGAGATCCAATTTCAAATCTTTGTCGAGGCTGATGTGTTTCAGCTTTGCAGAAATGCATGTCAATTCTTGTGAGTTTATTTTATGCCAAATCTTATATATATATATATATATATATATATATATATATATATATATATATATATATATATAATTTGGCTGCTACGTGGGTAAATTTATTTTTAAACGAGTTTTTAGACCTCATTTGTTTGCAGACAGTTAAATAAATTTGAGATTTGCAATCAGCTCAATTGACTCTTAGCCACTGCCTTCTAGTCCCTTTATGATAAAATAAGGTTGTTTGCAACAAAAGAAATTGAAGAATATAGTCGGGACAATCATACAGGTGTTAGGCTTGATATGACGTGCCGATGTACTGAATTGGGCCTCACCAACCGCCTTTCTAGATCAGTAAAGGCCAAATTTGAATGTTGCAAATCAGTTCACCACTTCGCTTACTGAACTGCTCAGCCACCATGATACCTTCCTCAAGCATTATGCATTGCCTCCCACGGCGAAAGCATGACCTTGTTGAAGGAGTCTTACTCCTCTACAGATGAGCAGTTGGCGTATTCCACAGCTCCAACTGACAAGGTGTAAAAATAGGAGACGGAATGATCTCTCTCTCTCTCTGTTTCTTTCTCTCTCTCTCTCTCTTTCTCTTTCTCTCTCTCTCTCTATATATATATAGAGAGAGAGATGCATAAAAGAAAAAAAAACAATTTTGGAGAAAACATGGGATTAAGTTTGATACTGGAAGTCTATACCTTTAATTGTTTTTAGACAAAGCCATGAAATCCTTCATTTAGCAATTAGATGTAGGTGTAAGGATAAAGTGAAGTCATAAGTAGTATCCTTGCCAAAAATTAGGTAATTAGAACACTTATAAGTTGCTCATCTTTTTTTTCTAGTAAATAAAATAACAGAAAAGTCATAAAACATTTTTATTCAGTAGTTGAATATTCTGACTTTATAAAATACTCCTTGAACAAACTTTATTAAATTAATGATATAATTTTTTGAAACAATAACAAAAATATGTAATACTCATTTACTGAGAAAAAAATTGGAATTCATTAACAAAGAATTCGCATTAATTCTAAGTTGCCTCTTCTCAAGCATTAATAACAACCTTGATTCCTTCAGGCATGGATTTCACTAAAAACATAGTTTTTATCAAAGTGATCCCAACTTTCTCGAATAGCAGTTAATATTTTTGATGGATAGAGCCTGCTCCATGAACATTTTTTTAAAATTTCACCATAAATTTCCGATTGGATTTAAATCTAATCTATACGCTCTTCTTGTCATTGCTTAAGGCATAATTTTCGCAAGGTGTGGTTGTCTTTGGTTATACGCATAGAATAAGTTTTAGCGTCAAAGATTGCAAATAATGAATATACTTTTGAAAGACACTCATGAAAGAGTATAAAACTAAGTCTGAAGTCATTTCACTCGCGATGATCGTATCTCAGATAACGGGATAATTATAAAAGGCCTAATGTTTATTCGTATTTCTTATTACTCGTATTAACTTCCTCCGTGTTTTTAATTTTCTTTATGTGACTTTTACGTCTCTCTATATTGTTCGGACGTTGTCTATTTTGTTTTTCTGTCTTTTTTTTGTGAATTTTATTCGAGAAGAATTGAAATCGAACCGCACGCCTAAAGACGCAAATATCAAAGAATGTCCAACGCAAACTGGACTTAAATATCAAATTGTTCTTTGAATATTTTATGACTACGTCTTTGTTCATTTCTGCGTTCCCTTGTCTCCGTTGGCCAATACCTTCGCATTGTTGCTGGGATTGTTGTTTTCTTTCGTGAAATCTTTCTTGTCAATAATTTATGGCGTCTTGTTCATTGGATGTTTATATGATGGCCTTATTGAATTTCCTTGCTATCCCATTCGGTCAGACACAGACGCGCATAAAATTCCCAAGTTTAATTTATTCGAAAGCAAGTCAAAAATCAGTGTCAGTGGCAGCCATTGTTTTCACGTCTAATTCACGTGTTTCCTTGTTTTTACTCGTCTTCTCTTTAGTCATTTGCGATGGCAGTATTTTTATTCTTATTCATTCAAGTTTTATTCTTCATTTTAGTCTTTCTTTTTTATTATTCACTCTTTCTTTTTTCTCTCTTAGTCTTTTCACCATTCTTTATTATCTTAATTTGTTTTCAATTTCAGCCTCTCATTCCTTTTTTCAATCTTTTCATGCTTTTTAGCATTTCATTCATTTTTCTAAATTTTTGATTTTCAGTTAACTTTACCTGAATCATTTTTTCGGTCTTTATTTTCTATTACCTTTTTGTTTTCTTGCCTTATTTTCTCTTTCTTCATTCTCAATATGATTTTTTTTGTTTTGTCTTTAAGTTGGATTTTTTTTTATTCTTAGTAATTTATCTTTCTTCATTCCTCTAATATAGACATTTTTATTAACACTATTTAAAATTTGTTTTGCCTCTTTTCATTCATTGTTACTTTGAACGTTTTCCTTACTTTTATCAGTAACTTTTTTTCTTTTTCTTTTTCTTTTCTTTTTTCTCCGGTTTTTCTTTTTCTGATTTTTGTTCTATTTTCTTTCATCATGTTTTAATCATTTAAGTCTTTTTTTTTCTTTTGTAGACACACCTCCTCATCCTTGCGTCTTTTTTTCTTTTTTCACTGCTACGTTTTCGTTCCTTGCTTTTTCTTTTTCTTTTTTTCGATTACTTTTCTTTCTTATGCTATTTTCTTCCTTTAGAAGGCATATCTGTTTTAACTCTTTCTTCTTTCATCCATAGTCTAATTTTTTCCACCTTTTTTCAGCAATCGTTTCTTAAATTCTTCCCTTTATTCTTTAAATTGCCAGTAGTTGTGGTTCTTCTTCGGCAGTTCTTTCGTTTTTGCCCTGTTTTCCTGTATTTCTTTTTCTTTTACGGTTTTCTCTATTGTTTCTATGTTTTCTTTTTTTTTTTTTGTTTTTGGTCGAGTCTGTTGCCTTTTTTGCTTTATACTCTTTCTTTCGAAGTTATTTTTTCGTCATATTTTTCGTTCGTAGATACGTTTTACTTTCCTTCAACTAATTCTTTAACTAGTTATTTTCTTTTATTTTTCTTTCTTTCTTTCTTTCTTTCATTTTTTCTTTCTTTCTTTCTTTCTTTCATTGGCGATTTTTATGAATTCATCGCTTGCGTCTTTCGTTGGTAGGATTTGATCCTTTCTTTTTTAGGGAAAATATATTTATTTCGTTATTTTCCCTTACTTTAAATCGATGCATTTCTCTCACTGGTATAATTTCCGTTACCGCTGTCTTTTTTCGTTCGTTCTCTTATTTCAATTTTTTACTTGACTCCTATTTTTTTAATTCTTTCTCTTTTTGTCCCTTTTTTCTTTATTACTCTCTTTCGTTTTTTTACCTTTTTTGTACTTTTGTCTTTCTGTTTTCATTTCTTTTCTTTCTGATATTTTCTTTCTTTTCTTCTTTCTTTCTTTCTTTCTTTCGCGGATACATTTTTTAAACGTATACACTTTCCTTCACGGCAATTTTCGTTATTTTGAGATTTTTCTCTTTCTTGAGTGTGCTGTTTTATTTGTTTTTCTTGTGTTTATACTTAATAAATTCTTCTTCAGCATCATATCTGTTTCAGTTTCATGATTCATTCAAAATGTTCTTATTTCTGATATCGTAATATATACTATTCATGCATTAAAAAATTATTTTCCAAAAGATTTCTTGAATTTCTCGTTCTTATGATTCGTGTTATCGACAGTCTTACTCATTATTCACCAACTCTGCTATTGATTTAAAACCTAATCTATGAAACCTATACAATTACAAGAGAAGAGAAACAAACACTTATTGAAATGAAAAGCAAATATATTGAAATGTTTTGAAAGATTTAAACGCATAAAATAAAATCGAGACTTTAAAATTGAGGAATTCAGAAAGAAACGTAAACTAAGGAAAACAGAAAACGCAAAAATGGCAGATTCATGAACAATAAAGAACCGAAGTTTTTAAAGAAGAGATAGAATAAAAGCAAAATAAATATATAGTGAAGCATGTAGTAATGAAAGTGTTAGAAAAAAGTGGAAAAACATTTTTTTTAAATTGTGAAAGAAGCAAGTTAAGACTGTAAAAAATATCTCTGCAATTATGTGAAAAAGGAACTGTCTCATTTACCAAACAGATTCTCGCTATATATATACATATATCCACACACACACATATATATATATGTGTTTGTGTGTATGTGTGTGTACGTGTGTGTGCGCGCGCGAGTGTGTGTGTGCGTGTGTGTGTGTGTGTGTGTGTGTGTAGTTTAGTTTGGTTTTATGGCATATCAACAATTGTAGGTCATTTAATGCCAAATTTATTTTTATTCGTATAAACAGTTCAATTTCAAACAATTCATTTTAGCATTTGTACACAGTTTAAATGTCAAAATATCTCCATTTTAAACAATTCAGTTGTGCATATGTACACATTTTAATTCTATTTGACCCATGGATAGGACCCTATCAGGTGCTACCATTATGGACCAGAGTGGTTATGGGAGATATGGCAATAAAAGGGTACACCGCATTACGTAAATCTCCAGCATTACTGGAGCCTCCTAATCAGAGTGTTTAATATCATAATCAGGACACTTCGTTGGTTAGTCTTACCCCTCTGCAGAAATGCAGTCAGCGTTTTCAGCAGCCCTAAATGACTGGGCCACTGTATATATGTCTGTGTGTGTATGTATGTGTGCAAGTGCGCGTATGCGTGCGTATGTGTGTGTGTGTGTGTGAGAGAGAGAGGGAGGGGGAATGGGGTACCTAAATACAATCAAATACATTACTTTGAAAAGAAATCGTGGAATTAGCATACTCTGAGCATGGTTTCTTAGGTTTTGGATTTAGTAAATAAACTTATTAATAAAATGCAAAACATTTAGAAGTTATATGTGTGTGTAAAGATAACAAAGATTACACGCACGCATATATATATATATATATATATATATATATATATATATATATATATATGTGTGTGTGTGTGTGTGTGTGTGTGTGTGTGATAGAGTTGAATGAAAAGTTTTATTGCACGAAAACTTTTTTATGATGACGCCTCATCTGCTGCAAGTGACTTTGACCAATGAGATTCAAGTACTGCCACACCGATGGAAGGAAATGTCTTCTCATTATTTTCATGTGTTTAAAAATAAGTGAAAAAAAAATAATTAAATAGCACAACCATCTGAGAAGAGTCTAAGACACTATTTTTTTCTCTCTTAAAAATTCATTGATTCCAAGAAACTCCTGCCTGATAATTATGTATTTTTATGTGTTTTATTTGTAAGCAAATGTATGAATCTCATAGTAACAGACGACCGCTAAAGATTATATATATATATATATATATATATGTAAAATATTTTTGTTAGAGGTCCAAGGAAAAAAAATTTTTACAGTCAATAGTTTCATGAAGAGATTTGTTCTTTTTAAGACATAATTATATATTTCATTCTTACATAAGAGTATGTTTCTAGCTTGTTGCTTTCGTCAGAGGACATATGTGGCACAAGGCTATTTCAATGGGGTACTAAATGAGACTTGAAGTCACTAGCTTTCGAATTGTTTTCAGTTTCGTATGGGTTTTTATAGAGATCACTCGTCTATTTCTCTGAGCGTCTATTTTAATCTGTTTTAACCGTAATTTGACTAAGATGTTTGATAAGTTTTAGAGTTTTATTGTTTTAGCTTGGTAGTGTGGTTTGGGCTTGATTCTTGGTAGTGTAGTTTAAAATTTGCTGGTAAATCCGTTTTAATAATTATTTTTACTAATAATTTTGTATATATATATATGAGGGATGTATCTATTCATGTGTGTGTATATAATCCATGTTTTATTCCACGTAGACTTCAATTTATCTATGATTTTTTTCTTTTATTTGAAGTAATGTGTAATCGTCAGTTTGATATATGAGTATTGCTTTAAATTTATCTCAAAAAAATTCACATAAATGTTTCCATACTTTTATTTTTTTATTTTCTATTATTCTAATATTGTTCTATTGAAGTGATATCCTGGTATATACATCCAAAGGGAAAAATAATATATATTTAGGATATAAAAAGTCGAACTCAAGGTTTTATACGATATAAAATGAACAGATTCGTTGGTCAGAAAACAAATGTAAATCACAATATATATATATATATATATATATACAAGAGTCGAATGAAAAATGTATATATATATTTTTTTTCTTCATCTCTTGGAGTTGAGCTTTTTCTCTTCTTTTTCCTTTCTTTTTTTCTGGGGGTCTTGTGTCGACAGTTGTCTATCCACTTTTTCTTTTCTTTTTTCTGGGGGCGCCGCATTTTGTTTTTCTTGTTCTTGGCTTCTTTTTCTTTTCTTTTTTTATTGGGGAGGCTTTGTGTTTTCTCTCTCCCCTTCCATCGCCTGAACAAGCCGTTCGAAATAGATACCCACGTTTGTGAAAGGGACATAATGTTCATAAAATGTTCATATATAACATAGGAATCCCGAAACACAAAACACTTACGACTTCTTAGTTCAGGTACGAAACTTTTTATTACTTTTGAGTTAAAAGGAGAGAGATACCATCTTTTTATGCTGACTTTTCCATCTGCCCCCCAAGGCCTCGGCGAGCAAGCGAAAGTTACCCTTCTTCGGACGGCAAGACTCAACTTACTGACTTTTCTCAAATCTCAGCCCACGCTCCCGGTGCGTGACGTCACTCACATCCCGCCGTACATTTTCTATCTGGGATTGTTATTTTAACATCTGTGAACGATACTTTCTCCCCGCGTTAGCGTCAACATCTCCGCTCATGTTTGCACCTAACTAACTCATGGTTTCACACCTTTCCTGAGATTGTCATTCCGAAATATATTAAAAACATAGATTCAAAGAAACTGACTCCCCACTGATCCTGATAAAAAATAAAACTATAATAAATTTAAAACCTCCAACTTAGTCATTAAAAATAATCCTTCTCCCTCGATTTGAGTTTTGCAAAAAAAAAAAACGTTATATAACAATTTGAATGTCCTTTAGGAGATTGTTTATCTGAAAACAACAACATATATATCAGTCTAACCTCAACTATCCTATCGAGAAGGCTTACAATGCACCATTTTGATACCAGTTCTATAGCATAACATTTAAAAAAACATTCATGCCCAACAACAAAATTACGGAAAATTCTTACAGAAAATACAAGAAATGTTTGAACAACAATAATATAAGCAAAAATTACAGATTATCGCGACACTACATATATTACCCAAACTTTACTGAATTAATTTTGAATGTGCTAATGTACTTTAATGTCTTTAGCTACTGACGCTATTTATAGAAAAAATTCGAAAAGTAAACGCTACACAGTACAACAGTATTAACGCTCATTCTTACGAAGTATTAATGTACGTACAAAAGTTACATCGCTTTTGTATTACATTCTCCCCTGATAATGGCCCAAGTTTGGGCAGTAAGTAGTTGGGAATTGACTAATTATGGAAAGTTTATCAACCAATTCCCGCCGAATATCATAAGATAGATACCGCAATTTGAAAGGATTTACAAAAAATATCTAAACAAAAAAAATGTTTATTATATTCAATCAAATATGTATCAATGAAGAAATGCTGGCAATATATATATATACATATATATACATATATATATATATGTATATTCAAGCAAGTTTAATTAAAGACGATGGAACACGGTTTATTATTTTTCATTTTGCGTTTTCAAGACTCCTTATTATTTTCAATATATATATATTAAAGTGTGTATATTTATGCACCAAGGCATTATTCAAGTAAGTTTTGTTAAAGACGACGGAACTCCCTTTATTTTTCTAATTTTTTTTTCGATATCCCGACACTAGAAAAATAATGAGTCTTGAAAACGCAAAATGAAAAATAATAAACCGTGTTCCATCGTCTTTAATTAAACTTGTTTATATATATATATATATATATATATATATATATATTGTGACGGAGCTACCCAGGTGTGGGAGTAGTAGGATTACGGCGATTAGTGCGAGAAAGGGAATTACTGCTAAACTCTTTGCACTAAGTCAGGTCAGGACGAGAAAGTGAATAACTACTATACCCTTAGCACTAAGTAAGGTCATTCCCCCATATCCATAGTCATACTTGAGTAGTTGGAATTATTTTATTGTAATGGGAATATCTTAAAAGAGACTTTTTATGTCTATCACCGCCGGAAGGAAGTGATGGGATTTTTTGGAACTGACACCGCCGGCTGAGATAACCCTTTTCTGCTGAGACTACGAGGCAGTCAAGACGTGAATTCAGTTATCCTGTGGACTTTTGCTGGGTGTACTGGTTCTTAAACATTGCTGTTCCCTACAATTAAGGGAAAATAGTGAATAGGGAGTAAATCTCTCTGAGAATTATGGTGTTACCTATATCTGTGAATTTTTGCTATATTCTTCTTGGCGAATGTGCTGTTGCCTATATCTATGAACTTGTGCTGTTTCGGCCTTAACCACTATGATATCCATTTGAATTTTGCTGTTCTATACAGGGGCTGAAAAGATTGCTGAATGAACCCTACCTTATTCGCTGTATTCTTGACGAAAAGTGAACAGGTTTTCCCGAGAGATATTTTTCGCCTAATCACTTTTTCCTATTCATACAACACCCTTTTTTTGAGTTGTATTTACCGGCACTTTTGTTCGTAAAAGACATATCAGTTCCTTGTAATTCTTGAGTGACCAAGTGATTTTTCGAAACAATTTTATCATTGTTACTTGATTCAATTTTTTAATTGTTCGCTAAAATACCAATTAATTTTAGAAACTAGTGTTTTTCTTCAAAACGTAGTAACCTTTTTTATTTATTTATATTTACTTGGTAATAAATAATTCTTAGTTGTACGCACTAAGCTCGTTTGTCTTTTTATTCTTTCCTTTTTTAAAGTGCTATTTTATTTTGCATGAAAGGGTTCGATTTTTATAAAAACAATAATCCTTTTATTTTGCTAAAACTATTTTTTTGTGGCTGTAACTTTTAGCGTCATTTAGCCTGAAGCTTTCATAGACAAGCACGTGCAATTATTAAGCTATATATTCGTTGTATTTAGCTGTTTATTGTAGAGATCAAACATTCACCTTGGCTGAAAAAACTGTTAAAATTAACCAAGGCTCTAGACTTCATAAAAAGAAGGTTAAATAGAGTCTTGATTGCAAGTTCTTCGGACAAACGGAGTTTTTGTTGATTTAAAGAGGAAATTAGACTAATTATCAGTGATTTAGATAAAAGAGTCGAAGTACTAGGACAATATTATACAGAAAAAGAAGTAAATTCAGAAGAAATTGATCAGTTTCTGTATGAAAATGTTTCATTTAAACAAAACATTCGGTGGGACGTTTACGCTAAAGAAACAAGTTTAGGATGTGGGAGCGCAAATTCATATTCATCATGCAGTGCTACTACACCTAGCTATTGTGTGACTTTGCCAGGGTCAACAGTACTACTCAAATTGAAATGTGCTCTATTTGTGGGTAATACAACTGATAAGCTGGCTTTTAAGAAGTTCTTGGCGCATTTTGAGAATTTGGTTTGAGGGATTAAGTCCAGCGCCTGTAAATTTCAAATTCTGAGGAGCTACTTCAGTGGTTACCCTGCTCAAGTTATCGAGTATCTTTCTCTATCGGACGAAAATCATCTAGTGACCTTAGATATTTTGAAAATTGATTTCCTAGCTCTTGACTTCATCAAAAGTCAAATATTTGTAGAAATTTTGTCTCACAACCTCAAAGCAGAGTTTGATTTGAATGCTCTGTGAACTTTTTGTACGCTAGTGAAAGCCAACCTATAAGAGCTGAAATCCTCCTACGGTTTAGATTTTATGGCAAGAGAGACACCCAGAGAGGAACTGGTTTGTCACATAGTATTTAATAAACTGCCCCGCTTCTTCAAAAGGGAAATAATTAGACTATTCGGCAGTAACTATCCAAATATTAGTTTCCTGATAGAATATTGTACCGATGCTATCTTGACTCTAGAATGCACACGGAATAAGCCTGTGAACAGACAAAAACTCACAGTATATAAACCCAATCTCTCTCCTCGCAGAAAGAAAACTCGGTTACAAAATTTTAATCCTAATTAATTCCCCCGCAGCGAAGTTTTCAGTTGTAACTTGGGTGGTTCAAATGCAGACTTTTCTTCTATTTGCCCGAGGTTCCCAACCGTGGAGAGCAATTTAAAGCAGTGCATAGTAAAAAATAATGTGCTGTTTAAGTGCCAGTCCGCAGCATTTGAGTGCTGACTGGAGGGAAAATAAGGAAGAGTTTAAGCTCTGCAAAATTTGTAAGAATGGTGCCAAATTACTGGTCCCAGTGTCCTTATAAAGACAAGGCATATTCACCAAGTTTTTCGGTTAGAACGGCTTGTAGTGACAAGGGATTGCTTCTTCCCTTTGTCAAGATCATTGTCGAAAAATGGACATAAATACATGCTGAATTGCTTGTTGGATTCAGGCAGGAAACGATATTACTTTTCTGATGAGGTGGCTAAAGGCTAGGTATAAAAATTGACTTCTTACCGGCCCCGCAGCTTAATATGAAGACATTTTAAGGGAAGATATACGGTGTATAAAGGAACCTCCCGTCAATATCGCTGTAGGTGATAGATCTTTGCCGATTAAGGCGTTGTTTGACTGTAATATCAATTTGAATTTATCCATTTCTAGGCTGGATGATTTGACGAGAAATTTAATAGGTAGAGTGACTCATTGTTATAGACGCCATTCAGCATATAGAGAGTTTTAAAATAATTGTACTCGAGTTTGTGCTAGGAAGCTTTCTTCTGGTATCGTTCCATTCGTGGGTGTCTCCCATTTTTTTAACTCCCCTCCTCCTGAATTTGCTGTAGTAACCCGAATACCAGAATGCAGCTTTAATGCTTTGGTTACAGAACTCTCTCTCCTTACACAAGTGAATTTTGCTTGAAACCAAAACCTTACTATGCTGACCCGTTAGAAACAGTTTTTGAAGACCCAACAGTCGAAAGGAACCTTGATTGCATGTTTTCCCTAGAAACTGTAGAAATTACAGAGAACACCTTGAGCTCCTATGATTATCAGAAAATCCAGGAGTTTAAAAATTCCATTTCTTTTCAGGGTGGATCTTACTATATTAACATCCCTTGGGATGAGGAAAAAGTGAATTTGGTTCCCTCTAACCATGCGATTACTCAGGTGTATGATAGACTGAGTGACACTCTAACTAAAAGGGGGATCCTTAACCTATACCCAGAGGTTTTTCTGGAAAAGGAAAGGTAGGGAGTCATTGAGAGATTCAATGTCTCTCCTGAACAATATGGCAATTATATTTGGATCCCTCACCGCACGGTGATTAAGGAAGATCACCTTACCACCACTAAAATCAGGCAAGTATTCAATTGTTCATTGAAAGTTAGGAATGCCCCATCGCTGAATGAGGCTGTTTATCCTGGCAACAACCTTTTAAATGACTTGCTGAATCTTCAATTGTACTTCAGAAGCAATTCTCATCTTTTTATGGCTGATATCCGCAAGGCATTTTTAATGATAAAATTAAAATCGGAGGTCGATAGGAATTTTTTTTTTTTTTGATAGAGGGTGTAAAAATATTGTGTGCTTTAGATACATGACACTTATTTTTGGATTTGTGGCTGGTCCATTCATGTTAAATATTTTGATCCGATTCCATTTGGATAAGTACAAAGAAAATGAGTGTGTGGGAGATCTGAAAAACAAATTCTATGTAGACAATGTGCTGGTTACCAGTGTGAATGTATCTGAATTAGTGAATACTAATGTAAGGGCAGTAAGTATTATGGCTGAAGGTAATTTCTGTTTAAGGTCTTGTACCTCAAATTATGTCCCGCTAAGAGATCAAATGAAGCAAGATGGTTCATTTGTAGAACATGACGGTAGTGAAGAAAATCAATTGGGCTATAAGTACGACGTACTCAGGGACTCCTTGAAATGAAATCCAAGACTTCCTGACACTGAAGCCAACACGGAGGGCAAAATTTGGGCACAAACCTCATCAGTATTGATCCGCTTTACCTTTGCTTACCTGTTACGATTAAAGGGAGATTACTCTTGCGTGATTTATGGAGGTGGAAGTTAAGACGGAATGATGCCATTTCGAAGGATCTGTGAAAAAGTGGAAAGTTTTATATCAAGAACTTGTAATGTTAGATAGCTTGGAATTTCCCTGACAGGTCTTCAGTTAATGTGGTCCTGTCGACCTCTACGCTTTTTTGTGATGCTTCTGAAGATGCGTATGGTTTCGTTCTTGTCTATGTTGTACAGAGCAATAGATTTGCCCTACTGTTCTCTAAAGATAAAGTTGCTTCTACTGTGACAAAGTCTCTGCCTACGTTGGAGTCATTGTTAGTATATGTAGCGCTGAAATGCCTGAAAAATGTTCGAGGTATTTTGCCGTGTAAACGTTAAGAATTCATATGTAGCGGTGGATTGCCGAATAGTTTTAGCCTGGTTGCTGTCTACCAAAGCAAATCGCAAAAATATATTCTTTGCTAATCGGCTAAAGGATATTGGTTTGCTCAAAAAAGAAAGAAATTCTAAGTTGAATGTGTCTGTGAAATTTAAATATGTTCCAACAGATCAGAATCCTACTGATCTTTTTACAAGTGGAATGACCTTGAAGTGCAAATTGAATCCAAATTTTTAGATTAGAGGGCCTACTTGGTTGAGAGACTCGCTCCTAAGTTGGCCTGTAAATGATGTAAAATATTTTTCTGTAATTGATAAAAATGGTGTGCATACAAAGATGTAGTGTAGTGCTGCAGTTGAAAAAAAAATGAATGTGTTGTCAATCAGGAGAAATTTTCAAACTCTCTAAAGTTTTGAGAATTTTCAGATTTGTCAATCGATTGAAACATCCCAATTCTGATCCTGGGCATGTTGCCAAAGTTTACTTGACAAAGTGGGCTCAGATGCAATACTATGGACACGAAATTGAATTTTTTGAAAATCCGAGTGGAAGAGGACCTCCGGAACTTTTTCAGAATTTAAACCTCTGTAGAGATGAAAGTGGGATAGTTGAAGGCCAGAATAGACACGACAGTAGAATTCCCATCTAAAGCTAAATACACAGTATTGCTGCCAAAATACAGTGTCCTTACTAAACCGATTGCCAAGGAACGTCATAACGATTCCAAGTATCTGGATATTGCAGCTACACTGGGTAAACTGAGATTGTCTGGGTATTGGCTTCCCCGCGCCAGAATTCTATCAAACATTATATTGCTGATTATTTTGTATGCAGAAAATACAACGCATTGTCCTTTAGATACTCTAGACTGACCAACCTGCCAAAGAATAGAGTGAGTTTGATTAGAACTTTTTTACACACAGGTGTTGATTTCACAGGTCATCTGTGGATACAAACAAGTGAAGATAAGAAATTATACATATTAGTGTTTACGTGTTTGAGTGTCCAAGCTATATATATATAGAATTGCTGCAAGATATGTGTACCAAATCCTTTGTGCTGGCCCTTATCAGGTTTACAAATCTTTTTGGCATTCCCGAATGTATTTATAGTGACAATACAAGATCCATTGTTGCTGGGTGTAATATAGTTACCTAATACCTGACCTCTGTTGAATTTCAGGACATATTTGGAACTTTGGAAATTAAACACCTTACTATGCTGCTTGGATAAGAAGTGTCTTGGAATGAATGCTTACGACAATAAAGTTGTTTCTTTATAAAACTGTGGGGAAAAGGCAGTCGAATAAACTCCCGTCCTCTGACTTATAGGCGTTTTTCTGACATGGGGATAGACATCCTTGCCCTGGTCAATTTTATCAGTCCATACATCAAAGACGGATTAATACTTAGGATGGCTGAGGATGAGAGATTAACATTATTAAATCGTTCCAGTAATTCAGAAATTGTAAGTTCTATTCGAATTAGAAATGTTATGCTACAGAGATTTCATCACATTTTTTATGACAAATAGCTTTTGAGCCTGCAGGAACAGCGTAAAGACTTCTATCAATGTCATTTTTTAAATGAAATGAAAGTTGGTGAAAAATGAAAAGTAGGTGACATAGTGTTGATTAGAAATCCTGCAAAACCACGTTCCTATTGGCCTTTAGGTAGAGTTTTAAGCTTGAACATTGGATATAATGGGAATGTAAGGTATTCTGAACCTAAAAAAGGGAAACTGGACTAACCATACCAATTCTATTAAACGCCTTTACTTTATGGAACTATTTCTTACACACAACGGTCCAACTAGGAATGCAAACGTTAACTGTTCGGCCACATCTGACGTATAGGATTTTGATAGGCGCAAATTTTGAAGGTCGAGCACAAGAAGAAACAAAAGAACCCAAATCCAGTAATAGTTTGTTGAAAATAAATTGAATATTTTTGTGACATTTTGCTATTTTCTCTGTAACTAGTGAAGGTGATGATTTAACTCTCTATATAAAAAAACAAAAACTTTTGACATAACTATTGACGTTGACAAATTTTATTTCCCACCTCCCTTGTTTCCTACATTTTGCCTTGGTGAATTGTAAAGGTGCCAACATTTTCGTTTTCTCACGTTGAAATTTTCTGTATTGTGAACTTGCTTTGAGGAATTGTGTGTTTAACATAAACTGGTTTGCAAAATTGTAAAATGATCATGGGGTCAACTTTGAACTGATTTGTCAAACATTTTTGTGAGTTATCTGGTACTAAATATTAACTGAAGTTGCAGAGTTGTTAACATTTTTACGGACACTGTGAATGGAATTATCAGGATATTTCCATTTTGTGTATGAACAGAACTTTGCATTATAGTTTTGTATGTATATAAAAGTTGAACGTACAAATGTTTCCTTGTGTGTGACTACAGGTACAAATAAACTGATTTACACATGTCCCTAACCGTTTTGTGCATTTAACTAATCATATCTTTTTTCGTGATTACATACCTCAGTTTGGATGTTTTTAAGAGGCATAAAAATTTAATTTTTTCACTCTGCAATGCTATCGATTTCTTTGTTTTTCCAAATACTGTTAACTGAAAATTCTGTTTTCATCCTGTGAATTAGATACTGTTTAAAAATTGAAATTTATTGGGTCGACTTGTACTGTCTGGAACTGATATTGAACGCGACGAATTATTCGACTTCCAGGCATCTTGTGTGATTTGGGAATATTGGTATTACTTAATTGTAATGGGAACCTCTTCTAGGAAGGGATTTTTATGATTGTCACCGCCGGAAGGGAGTGGCGGGATTTTTTGGAACTGACACCGACGGCTGAGAAAATTACCCTTTTCGGCTGAGGGCATGAGGCGATCAAGACGTCAGTACAGTAGTCCTGTGATTTTTCGCTGTATTCTTGGCGGAAAATTGAACAGGTTTTCCAGAGATATTTTTTGCCTAAGAGACTCTTCCAAATCTTTTTTCTAATCATACAGCACTCCTTTTGTCCGTAAAAGACATATCAATTCCTTGTAATTCATGAGTGACTCAATGTTTTTTCGAAATAATTTCATCATTGTTACTTGATTCAGTTTTTTTTTTATTGGTTGCTAAGGCAGTAATCAATTTAAGCCATTATTGTTTTTCTTCATAACTTTGTAACTCCTGTTGATTTATTTTATTTACTTGGTAATAAATAGTTCTTAGTTGTACAAACGAGGCATTTTTAAAAAAAAAATTTCCTTTGTTTTTCTTAAGTGGTTTTATATTTTCCGTGAAAGGGTTCGTTTTTTTTTTTTTTATAAAAATTAATCCTTTTACAGTCTCCCTTTCTCTCTTAGTAAAAAGGAGAAAGAGAATGTGTATGAGGTCAGTTCCAGAAAACAGACCTTTACGTGTGGACGGGTGAAAAAAAGAATCAGTCGCCTAAGGAGCAAGACATACATTTTCAGATGGGTTGAAAATCCTAGCTTTTTGCTTAGATGTGGTACAAGGCCATATGAATGGGGCACCCAATGAGAAAAATCATCTCCATTTTCGCCAGTAGTATTCCGATATCATTGTGAAACGAAGTTCGTCCTGTTTATTCCAGTCAGAGGAAACAAACTTCTGAAAAACCGTTTGGGAGCAAGGAGACAATTATTCCGCCGGAATAAAAACCTTGCTTAAAGTGGTCGATTTGACCCATATCAGCGAGAGCTAGAGAAAAACAAAGTTTAGTACAAGCTTACGTTTTTATTCTCTATGTCGGCCAAGAACAAAGAAGTCTGTTTTTGTATCATTCATACGTACATAAGCGCACACATTACAAACTGTCAGTTTCTTTGCTTTTGTGTTTTTCTTTCTGTATATATTTAACGGCATTATACTTTGAACCTTGTGTTTTGTCTAAATCCTTTTGCTAACTCTAACGCGCGCTCGTGTATTGAAGGTTCCCTAGGTAAAACTTATAACGTCTTGGTGAACCTTTTCAAATAGAGAAACGAGCCCAAACCCGGACACTTTTTATTTTTAATACTTATGAGCGGCACATTAGTGGGATACTGGATTTCTTATTGCCAGAATTCCAGTCTGAACTGTATATTCCATCACCCTACGTCGTAGCAATATATATATATATATATATATATATATATATATATATATATATATATATATATATATATATATATATATAACCCAGTAATATAATAAGTATATTTATATCAATTTACATCCAGTCCGGGTTAATTCTTCGTCCTTTACGGTAATAATTATTATAGATTGTTCTTTTTATTGGGAAAAGAATTTGCTTGTCATGATTGATATATTACATCTACTGACCAGATTTACTAATAAGACAGCTCTGCTAAAATCCAATAAATCCTAGCAGATATACGATGTGCATCAGGTCATTATGAAAAAAAATGCATTAGACAATAGCTAATCATTAGTATATTTAAAAAAAAACTCTAAACATTCTGAGTGAAACAAAAATACAGTCTAGCTCAAAGCCAAATGTATCACGCATGTGGCAAGAATTAAGCTCACTTCGTGATATCACTAAAACTAGCTGTACGTCGAGGTGCCTACAGGCATGTAAATATAAATCTCATTATGTAATCACATAAACAACCTTTCAGCAGTAGTTCGCGATTATATGTCGCATACTATTGCTATTGAAAATTGGTCTTCAATTCAGACGATCGAGGTTATAACCTGATGTGTTTAGCTAAGTTTTAATGTATGTTAGCGAGAACATTGTTTTTTTAGAAAAAAAGAAAGAGAGAGAGAGAGAGAGAGAGTGAGAGAGAGAGAGAGATTGGGCTAAATCGAAAAATAGATTAAAAAATATGACAGAGAGGAGCAGCAAGAGGTAAGATAAAGGGTTTTTACACGGGAAAGTCTTAATAAATAAATAATGAATGGAAAATCTACCTAAATAATTAGGTAGATATGAACAGGCTTACAGGATGATCATAACGAGACAGATATATGTGATGAGACTGGTTTAGATAGATGGATAACGATGAGTAGATTGATCGATAAACTGATAGATTGATTGATAGAAAATGATGAGACAAATATATCTCTGGATTCTTGAATAGATCGATAGATTGATGGAATACGGTTGATAGAAAGTCGGATGGATGAAATGAGAAAATAAGGGGAAGGGAGATTGGTAATCAGGTTCAATATGACAATTTCAACTAAAGTTATGTCATTAATCTGTGATTGAGAATGTATCCGGAAACCAACATGAGATAAACTGACGAGCAGAATGTTTACACGCGCGCGCGCACACACATATCTGCATATAATGATAATGATGAAACTATTTTGGAAGTAATTATGGCTAGAGTTATATATCCGTCATGTTGAGGATATGAATTTAAGATATGCTGTACAGAAACTCAAGATAGATATTCAATTTCAAAATAGATGAATGGGTGCTGTTTTTTGGCATATCAACATAAGTGGGTTATTCAATGACAAATCCCATATATATATATATATATATATGTATATATATATGTATATATAATTTGGAAGCGTAAAGTTTTCAGGTAAATTTATTTTTAAACATATTTTAGAGCTGATTTGTCAGCACATCGTTAAATCATTTTGGGTAACCCTGTCTAACTCTAATAATTCAACGTTAATGGTTTATAATCTTCTAACAGTTTATCCTGATGTAAAACTACTGTATCAGAATGTTCTATTTTACGTTCATGCATTCTGCTCAAATTCAATTGCCAACTTAACTCGATGATTTGTTTAGCGAAAGTTCATGTCTTTTCCTTTGATTGGACAAAAGACGAAAATGTTTGGTTTATTACTGTTGTTCGTTTCTTTTTGCATTATTATTATTATTATTATTATTATTATTATTATTATTATTATTATTATCTTTGCGAGTTTTTAACACCAGCATTAGCTGATGGTCTTTTGAGTGAGTGACAGCAAGTCTCCTCCTCACATCACTGTTTGCTGGAAGATCTTAAAAATACAGTAGTTTGGATGATCTTAGCACGTCCTCAAATTTCTAAATCTTCCTGCCCCTTAATAAGCTTTTTGGAGATTGTTCCAAGTGCATCAATTACAATATGTACCATCGTTACTTAATTGTTCCATAATATTTTTAGTACTCTGGCAAGATATAAATTCTTATCACCCTTTAATTTCCTTTGTTTTCACTGTGTGGTCTGGCAGGACGGCGGAGACCACGATTTGACAAGTTCTCTATTATTATTATTATTATTATTATTATTATTATTATTATTATTATTATTATTATTATTATTTTAATCCTTGAGATTTTTTTCACGGCTGATGGTCTTTCATTGGAGTTTGGTTAATAGCAAATCTTCTCATATCTCAAGGACTCTACTCAGTATCTCAGTATACTCGCTGATCTCACTAATGCTATAGTTTGGACAGTGTCCACCGTTCCTGTTATTTCCAAGTCCCCCAGTCCTTCTACCAATTCTTTGGTGACTGTACCAAGAGCACCAATTACAACAGATATAGTCGTCACTTTCATGTTCCAGAGTTTTTACCATTCTATAGCATGGTCCGGGCACTTTTCCCTCTTTTCGCTTTCTTTCACTTTTACACAGTGGTCTGCTTGGACAGCAAAGTCCACAATTCTGCAAGTTCTCTCCTTTTGTTGATTATTATCAGGTCTGGTCGTCTGCCCGAGATTAGGTGATCCGTTTATATGTTAAAATCCCAGAGGAGTTTGTGTGTCTCATTCTCCAGGAAAAATTCTGAGTTGTGCATATACCATTTGTTCGATTAGTCAAACATCAATTTCTTGCACAATTCCCAGTTGATCACCTCGCCCATCCAGTTGTGCATAATTTTAAGATTCTTTCTGTGCTAATTTGCAGCATTCGCTTATTAAGTGATTGATCGTTTCGTACCTATCATTAGATAACCTACATCAGCTGTTTTGTTGCCTCTTATCTGTTCTCGCTTTGATATGGTTGGTCCTTAGGGTGTTGTTTTCTGCTGTTACTAGAGATTCAGTTTCTCTTTTAAGGTTTCCATTTCTTAGCCACGCCAACGTTTTCTTGTGTGAGATGTCACTTGTTTGTCGCTTAAAACCTCTATGTAGTTGTTTTTCTTCCAACTTTTGTTTTCTCTTTTACCATTTTGCTGATCCTTGAGTCGTCAGTATTGCTTCTGGTTGCTGTAATCAGTCTTCCACTTCACTTTTCTGCTGTAGTCTTCAAGTCGTTGTATCGATGTGTCAACGCTGTTGGCAATGCTGGCAAGACTTTTTCGTCCCTCTTTTCTTGATACATATAGTCTGTCAACGTTAGTCTTATCACTGAGATACTTTGTAACAATGGCTTCCCAGACAACATTGTTCGATCTGTTATCAGGGATAAAATTGCTCACTTTCATAAGACAAAAGTCGTTTCTGCCCAGAAATGTTGTGTTTATCTCAGGATCCCTTGGCTTGGTGATATCAGTGATCGTTTTGCTAATCAGATCTCTGATTACGTACAGAAATGTTACTTTTCTTCCAATTTGCGTGTTGTATTTTGCACACGTACTGTTTTGCTATCTGGTCAGAAAGATGTTCTCCCCTCGCCAAAGTAGCAGTACTTTAATATGTTCTTTTAGATGTGTTTACGGTTTGCAATACATAGGGAGAACAAATCAACAATTCGACGCAAGAATTAAACATGCTCCTACGAAAATACGGCTAGGAAACTACTTTGCTGTCCATATTAACAATACATACGGGTCTTCTATTGCTGAACAACTGATAAATAACCGTGATTGTACCTCGTCCTACAGTGCGTATATGTTTACTGTTCTAACCAAGTCTCACTCGGATTTCCATTTCAAAGTGTTAGAGACCATTCATTTTTGACCCATAAACCATCCCTTTGTAAGCAGAGGGGATGTTTATTGGGTCTTAATTTGATTACAATTTAACATTCCCCTCCCTGCCATTTTTCCCAAACATTCCTCTCTTTGTGTCTTAATCGTTGTCCTAGTTCAAACTATGATCAGATAAGTCTGAAACCGGTTATTCATTTTTATTTTTAACATGAATAAATTTGGTCTTTTCGCAAGTTATATATATATATATATATATATATATATATATGTGTGTGTGTGTGTGTGTGTGTATATATATATATATATATGTGTGTGTGTGTGTGTGTGTGTGTACAATTTTATTTTTGTTGACTTAGTTTCAGTTGGGAAGAGATAGAAAATAAATCATATCTAATATCAATTGGAATGGCAAAATATTCTATTAGAAATTATAAGATTTGGCTATATTTATTGGGAGAAAAAATTAATCTTAAATACATAAAACTATCTATACTGTATAAGAGTTTATACTTTACTATAAAATTATTCATAATCTAATTTTTAGATGCATGTGGTAAACTCTTTTATGCACATGAGAAAACAAATCATTGTAAAAGTGAAAAAAGAACGGTGTCAATATGTAATCCACATTTTTCTGTGTATTGAGCGTAAAAGGGAAAACACATTTTCAGTTATTCGAAACTTGAAGAATAATATAGAATACTTGTTCTTTGCGATTCAAGTAATTTTGAAGATAAAGAACACATACAAATTTGATAATTCTTAAGTACAGTTTTATTAAAAAAATTAAATGCCTCATTTTCTTAACAGCTTGTGTAAAGTAGTATATATATATATATGTAAAAGCAAACAAATATTAGGTCACAGTGGTAACATTGCCGGATGATTGTACGATAAATGACTCTCACTGAGGAGCGAGTGAAAGAGAGAGAGGGAGAGAGAGAGGGAGAGAGAGAGTGAGAGAGAGTGATTTAATGATATCGGTTGAGCAGTTTTACGGGCATTTCTTGAATAAAGCGCAAACAAAATACGACGACCGCGAAAACGTCTACTGGCCACCTCGACGAAATTGGCGCCATGGCACCGGAAGTTGTAAGCCGAACAATAATGGCGTGCAAACGGAGACTTGGTAAACATAAATCTAAAGCTTCTCAATATAATGCAGGGTGTATTGCACATGTCAAGGTGGACAATTGGTATAACAGCTTTTACTCTCGTTAGGATCCTTGCCAGGGGTTCTCAAAGTTGGTAGCACAGGAAACGTGATTTCTGCCAGATATATTGTTGCTTCTGTTGCTGACTTTAAGAAATAAATTTTGAATGAAATAACATGGGGTATTGTAGGAAAAAATGCAAATGTTTTATTAGAATGGGGTAGCTATATCCGCACAGTTTAGTAAATTCTGACTTGATCATTTGCAGAGGGTTAAAACCTCAGAATGACACTAAATTGCGTTCGGTGGCGAGGTTCCAGTTTTGGAAAACAGATGAGTTGAGAGTACTCTTTTATTTCGATTATTCCTAGGCCCATTCGAACCCACAATGGAGATAACTGTAAGGGACCGATCTGAGGATCAAATTCATCAATTATTTGTTGAATATTACTATTCGATGAGAATAAGTGGAACCTTGTGATTATGAGTAAATCATTTCTAATAGGTAAATAGTTAAGATCATAATAAAACATTACAAAATTAATCATACCTCGACATTAAACAGTGCCTTTAAATAGCTAAGCCAAACCAAACCAATTAAAAATAATTCATTACTTTCCGGTTAGAAAGCTCTGCATAATGTATAATTCTTCATAGATATATACCAACAGCATTCGTATTCAAAATTATATTGTATATTTAGATTTTAGGCTCCATGAACTTTCGAAGAAGAAGAAGAAGAAGAAGAAGAAGAAGAAGAAGAAGAAGAAGAAGAAGAAGAAGAAGAAGAAGAAGAAGAAGAAGAAGCTACTGTCACTTAGACTTCAGAGAAAAGCCAGCAGTTAAAACTGGTGTGAAAAAACATCGGATAAAAATGATTAGTCTCTAGCTTCTCCAGATATGAAGTAAATCATAATAGAGATGAAACGACAAAAGCAAACCAAACACTGGCCAGTTCACCAGCAAGCACGAGTGGATACAAACGTGAAGTTTGATCATACAGACAGATTGTGTATGCACTGATCAGAAGCTATTCTGAAAAAAATGAGCCAACTCATTTCTTTTGGATTATCAAATAAGATTCTTTTGAAAAAAAGCTTATCAACTTGAGGACTTAACCGTTCCAGCGAACAAAATAGAACTAAAAAAAAATGCAACCTGCAAAAGGCGGTGAATCAATGCCTCTGAAATGATCTAAATAAACCGTCAAGAGTGAATGAGAGAACGGGAGATCGAAAGATATTGCGGCTCTCTAAACGACAATACTACTGAGACACCTGGAATACTCCGAAAAATCTTTCTGAACTTGTGAGACTTGTTGTTACTTAAACTCAAGTGATGCTCAGCAGTTAGAATTGATGTAGAAATTCACAGAGGGAAAATGATAAATTGGCATTCATACATTATCAATGTCTGCTTTCTTCACTGTTTCTCTTTGTCTCCCTGTCAAAGACTGTCCTTTTCTCCATTTCTCTTTCTCAACACATTTTGGTTTTAACAAGTCAAGGTCTCCCGAGCAATGAAAAATACACCGATTCTCGCAGGCACACCCACGCATATACCTCTCTCTCTATCCCTTTCTCTTCCTCTCTAGCTGCCTGTGTGTCTGTCGATCTCACTCTCTCTCTCTCTATATATATATACATATAAATCAACAAAAAATTACATTCCCTAGCTTTATAAAAGCGAATATGCATGTATAAATACAAATCTATACCATTCAATATATATATATGTATATGTATATATGTGTGCATGTGTGTATGTGTGTGTGTGTGTGTATAAATCTTGATAATTCTTCAATAATACACACACACATTCATACACACGCACACACATATATATTCAATTATATTTGAACACACGCATGTATACACTTATGTATATGTGTGTGAGTGCTCCTGCAGATGTGTGTGTATATGTGTGTATGTGTGTTTGATGTGTTATTGGGTGTATGTGTATAATTGTGTGTGTTGACTTTTTGCATTCGCTTTCCACATCGCCTGACATTCATAGACCAACAAAGCACCTTATCCAAGTAAACAGGAACGTGATTGCTTTCCGGTCTGTCTGTGTGTCCCCAGGTTACGTCAGAAACAAAATCTCCTGCAATGATCAGAAATCACTTTTTAACGAACTCCCTTGTTATTCCAAAGACAATGTCAAGCCTGGTGCTTCTAATCGGATTTTACTACCGTTAAACTGAGTAAGAAAAGCTGAATCCCTGGTGATGCGGGCCGGGATAGCTCTGACAGCGATTCTTCATTTTATTTAGGATCTTCAGCACTGAGATTTGTCCTAATTATACTAAGATGCACATTGTAATGGACATTAAAAATTCTTTAATGTTTTTCTTTAGTTGACTTCCCTTGATATCCACTTGTTTATACATCGCTTTCTTTCTCGCTCTCTTATTATCAACTATCAATCAATCCATCTATTTTTCTTAGGTGCTCACATATATCTGTTTCAGTTTTATCTATCTATCTATCTCAGTCTTTTCATATCTATGTGTCTGCCTGTTTGTTCCTTTCCGTTTGTATCTTCACAGAAATCTATTAACACACACACACACACACACACACACACACACATATTAAAGAACAGGATAGGGCGCAACTCCTCATAAAAGGAGTTTAAGAGGTTTAAGTACGGAGTTTTCCTTCTTGAACAGTTGTCTTACCAAGACTAAAGATCACAGTCTATCGTACTATTTTAACTATAGCTGGAGGGGGGGAATTGTTGGATTCATACCTTTCTCAAGAGTATTACCGCTATGTGAAATGAAAACAGCTTCGTCCAGAGGATTTGAACTCGGGTCATCATATCCATTTCTTACGAATATATTCATTACACTATAAGCGCCTCTTAAACACACACACGCGCGCACACACACACATGTATGCATATTATTGTATGAGTGTGTGTGTGTGTGTGTGTCTACTGCGGATGTGTCTTTTGTATCTGTCAATCTTAGTCTGTTAATATCTATTTCACTTCAATTTATCCATATATTAATCTCGTTTTTTATCATTCACTGTCTATGTGTCTTTTCTGTTATCTATCTATTTTCATGTTGTATGTGAATAACTCTCTTTCATGACATAATTGTCGTTATACACACATTCTCATCCTTTTCAAGTACTAGTAGTAGAAGAATAAATTCTATTGATGCTAAGAGTTTCGAAATATTTTTCTAAATGATGGATACTGTAATAAAATTTTCTTCGGAGTTGTTTGTGTTTTATTCTCTTGTCTACTTCCTGTCCCTGAATTCCATAGTTAGAGTCCTCCATGATGATATTAATCTTTATATCTAAGAAATAATATAAAAATATATCTATGGATATGAGATTCTTGATAATTATAAAATTACTTACGGCACAACGAAGGTGAACGTTAATTATTATTATCCCAATTTAGACGGACAATAATCTTTCTCGTTAAGTTAGAGTATTTCAGACGTATTGTTCTAATAAAATTTCGAATATATATATTTTCCAGGGTTAACGCACACGCACACGCTCTCGCTCTCTCTCTCTCTCTCTCTCACACACACACACACACACACGACTTCACGTACACGTACACCCATATATATTTAAACAAATAGTATAATTATAATGTATGTGTATGCGTATTATTAATTGTTATGTATAAAAAATTTTTACCGACACAACAATTCGAATTCATTAAAACAAATAATCTGTTAAGAATAAAGCCGAGCAAGATTATAATATTTCAACTATAGAATGAAATAAAACCGAATATAAATACATGACAGAGTTTCACGTTTCCGATCTTCAGGTAAGCTTGTATTGAGAGAGAGACAGAGACAGAAAGACAGAGATAGAAGAAACAGAGAGACATAGACAGACATACAGATATCACCCATAAAACAGTACAAGGAAAATTGTTATTCAGTTTCAAATTGGGCGAGAGATCGCTTTTTTTTCTCTCAGGAATTTGTTCCGATTAAATGCTGTTTCTCCTGGGTTTGTGTTTGTGTGTGTGTGTGTGTGTGTGTGTGTGTGTGTGTGTGTGTGTGTGTGTGTGTGTGTTATACAAACCCAGGAGAAACAGCATATCATTCTGAGGTTTTCTTTTCTTTTCTTTCTCTTCTTTCTTTTTAATCCGTTATGTCTCATAATGGTGTCATTTGTTTTACATCATTGATGTAAGTCTCATGATATTTTGGAAACATGAACGCTGATTCATTAATTCAACCGTAAGTGCCACACCTTTCTTTGTATATATAATATCCTCCCTTGTTTTACATTTCATTAAAAACTCATCGGCGATCTAACGGCATTTGATAATATCTTTTTTCAGTCCTTTCATATTAAACTTTTCAATTTGGATTACTTTGTTTTCTGATTTCTCGCCATATATATGTAATACAAATATCATATCTGACGTATTTATTATACATTGTATCTCATGAACATATGTGATTACCCAAACTGGTATATCTATTTATAATAGCATAATTTTTAATGTGTATTAATCGAGTTATCCTTAAGTCTATCTATCTATCTATCCATCTATCTATCATAATATGTATAATAACCCTCACGCAGATACTCAGGAATGATAGCTTGCTTTCTAATTAGCCAAATTTCATGGTCAGCATTTTGCAAAAATGGATTTTCAAAAATTTGCATAATTTCTTCAATTTTTTTTTTTTTTTTTTTTTTTTTTTTTTTGCTGTGCATCAACAAATTTATATTTACCATTTATTGTTTGTTTCTTTAGGTTTTCTTTCTTGGGTTTGTTTCATTGTTTTAATTTCCATGATTTCTTACAAATCAGAAATTTCTATTTGAGCTGCTATTCAAAATCCGATATTGGACCAGATATGATTATCACTTACATTGCACCATCTTTAACTGCACGACAGATGGTTCGGAATTTGTTGTTTGCTGCTTAGTGATTTGGTTTTGCTGTTTTAGTTTGATTTAATTTTGAACTTTATTTTAATGAGGACGTTATCTTGTTTCTCGACTAGTTTTGCCTAATTGTATTTGTAATCCATATGCATCTTCTTTTAGCTACATTGCTAAAATTGTGAAGAATGAAATATTATCAGTTTAATTACAACTTCCGTGGAGCTGAGTTTCCGGTTTCACTGTGACTGGCGTTCGTTGCTGAAAAATGAAATAAATCAAATACGGTTTACAGATCTTTTTGCCATCTCGTTATCTCGTTCAGGTGGTGGCACTGATAGAACAGAATATCAAAGGAGTAGAGTTTGGTCGGCCTGATGAAAGATGATAGCCAGTTAGTTTTGATTGAACTAGATGCTCAATAATACTCTGTTTACAGTTTCTGATATATCTCTCATTATACAAATTACACACGTTCCGCTAGCACATTATTCAATATCCACATCCACACTGACACTGGCATATAGACACAAACGCTAATACACGTGTCTAGACACACTGATGAATTGTGATACAACGAAACAATCTCTCTGTGAATGACAATATGTATATATATATATATATATATATATATATATATATATATATATATCAGGGGCGGAGACGGGACTAGTGCTACTCGTTCCCGGCACGACCAATAACTCGGTCAATGTTATTCAAAATGGATTAAAAATCATCCATTAATTTCAAGCAAACATACTTAGTCTGATCTCAATTAAATTACGTATCTATTCAAGTTTCGATAACTAAGTAGCCAAAAGTTCATAAATATATCTGGGAATAATACAACGATGCTTTTTTGAAGGGATGGTCTTTGTCCGGCCACCGTCAGATTCATTGAACATTCCATAAAATCGGCTATAATGTTGCACGCGCAATCCGTGCACAGCACTAGACCCTTATAATAACAGTAATGTTAGAGAAATACGCTTTTGGCTGTAGCCAATAGCAAGAGCAACCCTAGCACTGTGCTCAAAAATCTTAGCACGTGAGACTGTTGATAGATATATTGGGAAGAGGGAGAGGGACAGAGAGAGAGAGAGAGAAAGAGAGAGAGAGAGAGAGAGAGAGAGAGAGAGAGGGGGGATATCAGATTAGAGCAGTCGCCGACGTCATCATCATCGCTATTGTAAATGTTGGTTAAACGGCGTGTTTTAATTCGTTTTTTCACTAACAGATGTCTATTTCTTTAATGAATGTTGCATATATTACATTCTGTAACTAAAATTTGTTTATTTGAATACATTTTTAACAAATAATCTTTATTTTAAGCGAAATTGAAACTACTAGCTGTATCTGTGTATATTGTCATCAGTTTCTTTATTCTAATAAACATATTTTTCTCGTCATAGTAATGAACATCTTCTCTTTTCTTCTATACTTTTGAAAGGAAAAAAAATATCTTATCTACTGTATTAACAAGACTACAAATTATATAGTATCTTGATTGTTTAAAAAAAAAACACCATGCAAGGTAGGTTTGTCAATCTGTGCTATACAATGGAGAATCACGCAATAGCAAATATGATGACTTACTTTGGGGCCACGGACCACGGGTTGGGAACTGAAGTTCACAGAGTGCGGTGGGGGGCACGAGTAGCAAAAATAGGCTAGAGTCGCCACTGATATATATATATATATATATAAGTGGATCATTAAATAAGTTTCCAGACATTTTTTCGTATGGGCACTTTTATTGATAGTACACGCATGGAACTCTAGTCCACTTCGAAGTAATTTCCCTAGGCTGTAATGCACTTGTTGTACCAACTTCTGGAAGGCTCCATGGAAGTCCTTTTGTGTTGGCATGTCAATAACCTTTGTTACAGCCTCTTTCATCTCATCAATTATCTCATAACGACAGCCTCTGAGCTTAGGGAATAACCAAAAGTCACAGGGACCAAGGTATGCACTATAGGGAGGCTGAGGAACTGTCTTGATGCCCAAATTAGTCAAATAGTCAAATAGTTGTGGACTGGTGCATTGTTCTGGTGGAAATGCCACTGACCTGATTTGAAGAGTGCTGGCCTCATGCGACGAAATATTTTCGTGAACTCCCTTAAAACCTCAACATAGTAACTCTAACCCTTTGGTCCATCAACTCTGTCGTATTGACTTCCTTACTCCTCCCACACCTCCGACTATCCCTCACAGACTCCCTGCCTTCCTTGAATCTCTTATGCCACTCAAAAACTGATGCTCGATTTATGCAAGATGCTCCAAAATCAGTCTGAAGCATTCCATACGTTTCTGTGGCATTTTTTCCAAGTTTAAAACAGAATTTTATTGCAAATCATTTTTCTAATCTGTTCTCATGTCCAGATTGCATTTTGGAAATTCACTAGCGGTGACAATCGGACTTTGGTATGGTGTATTCCAATTCCTGCTGTAGCAGTTCATTTGAACCTGGAATCATACAAATTGGTCAGTCATCTTATAAGATGTATAGCAATAACATAGAGAATTTTCAAGAGTCTACGACAATTGTAAATGCCTCTACGAAAAATGTCTGGAAACTTATTGAATACACAACGTATATATATATATTTATAGAAATGAAGTGTGTGTAAAATATAACCAAACTGGTGTCACTAACAATCTATTTCAACTCTAAATAACAAACTTTAGGATATTCTCTTCAAATAACCCCTTTTAAATCTACTGCACATTTCTTTCCTTTTCTGTTACATTTCTATGCACTTCTAGAAGGATAATTCTGCGATAACTCTCAGCTCCGTCCCATTGATAGCCTGCACGACTTCCTTAAAGATCTCTTCGAACTTGGGTAAAAGAAAAAAATACACAAGATGAGATCAATAGGAAGGTAATTCCTGTTCGGCTATGTTCCCCTAGACAGAAACTACCGGATGTTGTGAGCAGATACATTGTCGTGGTCAAGCGGTCATACCACAACTCATGTTTCTTTTCGGGCACTGAGTAAAGCATACTACATAAGATTCCACCGTAGACTTACTGATTGATCATCTGGCCCTGTGGTAAGAATTAAGTGTGAACGATGCTCTTCACATCGAAGAAAGAGATCAACATGAATTCAATTTTACTTTGTCGTCTTTCGTTCAGCCACTAAGTTCTCATAGAAAGAATTAAAAAGAATATTAACGTGAAATCAATAACTAAAAAAATAAAAAGAAGACAAATCGATAAAAAGTCTGACAACATCCACGCCATTTGGATTTAATATGAAACCCATCACCTGGCCTTGAAATAAAGATTTAAGAATCATAACATTCTGAATAATCCACATAAACAACTAAACAAGCCGGTCAAGTCACGGATATATATATATATATATATATATATATATATATCCTTTGTTAGGACAATATTCATTTTTAAACCAATGCATACTCTACAACAACATCGCTTTTCATCTAGGATATCAACTTAAAATTTAAAAAAAATTAGTGTCTTAAAATTTTTCTAAAATGATATCTTTCTCTGCAAAAACTTTTTCTCCTGACGATGACCTAAAGTCGAAACAATATAAAAGTAATATTCCCAGTTTGACTAATCAATTTTGTTAAGCTCTTCGAAAGAATTGAGCACTCTTGTAGCCGATAGGGTATAAAAAATGTAAACAAAGGCTGCTGCCGCTGTTTCTAAAAATAAAAATACCTTAAAATTCCCCTAGCCAACGTGGTCCGCTTGGTAGACGAGTGGTCTTGAAACACAGTCTAACGTAAAGATGGACAGGTTTCGATCCCGGCTTCGAGCGTCCTGCGTGTCTAGCCACACTGAAGAGTTCTGATAGAACGAAACAGTCTGTCTTTTGATGACTATATGTGTGTGTGTGTGTGGTTTTCTTATAGTTTATCTTGGCTGTTTCTACAACACACCAATATATATTTACGATTATTTCAAAAGCTAAGTATCTTAATAGATCTTTTCAAACCTGTTGATGATTCCCGAACAGGAACGATTCATATGAGTCAGAGTAGAACATTTTTTTCTTTTTGGGATGAAACAAATTATTTTTTTGTTTTATAATTAATAGTTCTGTCTTATTTGTATTATCATGAGGATTTCAAAAGCATTGTTAATTTCTGCATTATCATAGTCATTTAAGGTCTTAGAAACATCAATAATTGATTCTAATAATGCCGAGTAAGAAGTTATCAATGAGATCAAATTGTCGCGGACAGAACTGGCTTCTAGTAAAAATATTCCCGCATCATGCAAACTATGAAGTCTTCAAGAAGCTTACACTTAAGTTGTAAAATTGGAAAGAGAAAAATGGCACGCCAAACCGAATACATCACCGTACTGGATGGACTCTGGTGATGCCACTAGCAGAGCTGTATAATGCTTCTTGCCGACTTAGAGAACGTTACATATTCCTGCTCGTCAGGTGAATGATGCCTTCTCGGCATTGAGGCATCTCATTCCTGGAGTCCATGGGCACAATATTCAATACTCATCCTTCGTCATACCGTGATCCACAATTAAGTCCTCTCGAACCCTCACTTGATATAATGCCTTACTTGAAAACAGTCAGGGCTCAGAGAGGCTAATTTGCACTCGAAAGAAAACTCTTAGAGCGTACCGACATTCACGATAGAAGAAGCACTCGTTGCTGGGAAATCGCTGGGTCTCCACATTATTCCAGAACACACATCTCAGCGTTTAGAAGGCCGTCTTGACGTTCTCTTTCCAGACCTCGCTGCTTCCATCATGTTTTGCTCACAACTGACGAAGGAATCTGAAGAGCAACAGGTGCCATTTAGTCTCTAAATTCGGTACATCTGGGTCGCTTTTGGAAGAGTGAGAGTAACAGATTTCACAACACACTAAAGAAGCTTTTTTTCCCTCAAAAGAACCAGAACAGGGCTCTTTCTAGAAAAACAGGAACAGTGTACAGCAGTGTAAAGAAATAGGAGATAAAGCTCTGACTTTTAAGTATAGCCTCCACCGGGAAAACCCTGGCAGTAGCCAAAAAATTTTCCTATTCTCCGAACAATTTTCTCATGTTAGAAACCAGGACCAAACTCCACACTAGTATCTTACACGTGCCGTCCGTCCAACTGAAGGCCCCGAAAAAGTCCTAATCCTTCTATATACCAAACTGCAAACCCACCAACTGGGTATGGTTGATTTTGTTTCCTGATACGCTCTCTCACGTTCCGATTTATTTGTTGAACGCATCGATTTCAACACTGTTCATTAGAAATAATCTAACATCATCGGCATGAGCAAAATACCAAAGCCGTACTGCGAGTACCAAGTAACGTAGGTCATTGTGGGACCGGATTCACCCTCAGTTTGTGGAAGAAGTTTCAACACAAAAAATATGCAACATAGATAAGAGTGGACAATCAAGACTAAGTGAACATTTCTATCTTTACCAATTCACCTTCACTATGACTCCGGTAGACACATAGGAAAGGCGAATCCACCTGCGAAAATTCTCTCAGAATCTTTTACAGAAATAAAATCAGTCTGCTAAAAAACCATAGTCAGCCTTATCAAAGACTTTGAACTGAGCTTGATTTATCAGCACAGCATTCAATGATTGAGCGAATTAAATGAAGACTTATCCCTATCGACCATCCCTTAACAGCACAAGACTTCCTAGATATTCACCAGTCAGTATTTAAAAACTTTAAAGGGCTATAATTGCTAAAGTGTCCCCAGCATTTTTTTCTTGTGAAGTAACTTTATTACACTCCTGAAAAAGCGTTGGGGAACAACTTACTGTCTTATTCAGTTATTGCAGACAGTCACCAACAAGAAAGCAATCATCTGTGACTACCTCATGTACCTTGGGTAAGAAAGACCATCAATCCGGGAGTTTTGTCCGTCCTCAATGTCTTCAACACTTGCCGCTCTTCGTTATCTATCATAGACTCCTTTTACTTTTGTTGCCTGAATATGAGAAAACCCGTCAAACGAAGCAGTGCTCAGTCTGGGCTCACTTCAGTAAGTAATCATGCATCTCGTTTGAAATGCCTTCATTTTTAGTCTGACTTTAACATTCGGCGATGTAACATTGGCGATATTTTGCTGTGAAGTATTCTAAAATTCTTCAGCACCAAACTCATGAGCCATATTCACTGCCTCGCAAGACATTATTTGAATTTAGCCCAAAAGCCTGGTACGTTTTTTTTATGTTAAAACCAGCTCTGCCTTACCTACGTTAGTTTCTACACAATCTACTGCCTTAACAACCCTATGTAATCCAGATTCTAATTCTCTTCACGCCGTTAATCTATCTAACTTGAACATTCAACTATAATCGGCAGCAAATCATCTAATTCTATCGTTAAGCTTTGATTATCATCTTTTTCAAATAGGACATCTGTCAATTCTCGTTTTAATGGCAGTCGTAGCCGGCTTTGAAAATCCTCATCCAACAAGAATGCGTTGAATTTCAAGCAACTGGGGATCTTAACATTAGTTTTATCTAATTCAAGTCACTGTCAAATCTTTGGACATAACTCTAAAGGACTCAAAATATGGAACATCTCATAGATCTAAATCGATTCTTCTTACACTCGATCGAGAAGGCTGAAAAGCTGATCATGTCCATGTTTAAATCCATGTTTAATTTTTTCGACAAACTATTAGAAGAGATTTACATTCAAGTTTTTGTATCAAGTCTAGTCTTCCCTGTTCCTTCTTGGGATCAAGAATGGCATTTTAGTCGCCCATTAAAATTACCCGTCTAGAAGTTTTCAAGTGATCAAGGATTATTACACGAAAGACGACAGCCCCATGCCGATTAAAATTATATATTTTACGATATATATTCCAACTGTCTGCCTAGGCTATGTTTGTATTTTGAATCCGATTTAACATTTCATTGAGAAGATTCAAGAATGATTTTAATATTTGCCCATTAAAACGATGCTTTTTAGGATAAAATATCATATGTTAAAGTCAACAATTCATAGCTATATTGTCTTGTGATGGGTTCCGTAACATTGTTATTATTCTATTATAGATGTGTAGGATTTTCCAAAGCATTACAATTGCTCTTCGAGTTCTTTATTCCAAATTTGGTAATTACATGTACTGAAGTCTTTTTGTGAAGCTAAAATATTTAATGAGATGAACATATTTCCTACATTAGACTGTAACAATATCATACGTGTAATATTTCCGTAGATAAAAAGAAAATCCCGATAGTTGATTGTTATTTTATAACTTAAGCCTAACATGATCAAAACAAAGTAGCGAGACTTTTTCACTCTCAGTATTCAAATGTTCTTCTTAGAGTTTATATTAAAGAATCTCTTTCATAAACGTTGATATATGTTTGTTATATTTCATATTGCAGTCTGGAGGATTATTTACATTTATTAATACGTTCTTTCTTTGCATGTATTTATGTGATTCAAGTTTTATATATTCATATCCTTTGTCTAGATTGAAACATATTCGTAATTTTTTTCTCACTCATTTAGAATTTGGTGGTTTTCTGAAAAGTTTTTTCGATACAGAAGATAATGTAGGATTTAATTTCCTTTGCTGAATCATTTAAAAAGACATTAGAAATATGAGTATATATATATATATATATATATATATATATATATATATATATATATATATATAGAGAGAGAGAGAGAGAGAGAGAGAGAGATTCACTTATCCATCTGTCTACCAAAGGCTATTTTCTTTCTCTCTATCATCATTTTATTCAAATCTATCTATCTATCTATCTATCTATCTATCTATCTATCTATCTATCCCTACATTTTATGTATTTCTATACGCCTATCTTACTGATATGACATTAGCATACAAAAATTATAGGGTTGTAACTTAAATTAAGAAAACACCTGTGATACATTTCAGTAAATATGCTTTATACTGTGCTTGAACGTATGAGTACCCGTTCAATTTTACGAATAATATTCTATAATAATTATATGAACTGAAACAATCTGCTGTTTTCTACGAGAAATAATACATCATTTTGAAGAGTATCTTTATTTTAAACTCCAGAGTGTACTAATGGCATATACTGTCATTATACATGAGTTAAAATGAGACGCGTTTAAGTCTTGTCGCAGCCAACACAACCAGCGCGCTGAACTTCGAGAGTAAATTTGGCAGCAGTCCAGAGTCGCTAACTTGCTGGATTTTATTCAAAGTCCAAATTGAGAGGCGTGTTCACAGTTATGAAGGGCCACGGGCTTTGGTAATGACTTCAAACCCAGTATATCAAAGTACTGGGCGGTATGGTTTCCGAGGGTTGGCGGCGCTCGAATAAAACGGAGTAGTCAGTAAACGACAGGACGAGACGCTAAAGAACGCCTCGTTATTTCCACGGCACATCCTTTTCACGCCACCGCTGCTCTCTCTCTCTCTCTCTCTCTCTCTCTCTCTCTCTCTCTCTCTCTCTCCACGTCAGCCTTTCTTCATAAACACTCTTGATATAATGTGGCCTGAAGATTTCTTTTTGAAATCTGTTATCGGTGTCAGTTGAAAAAGTGCTATGATGTGATTGGTGGGGTACAGTACACTTAGAATTCAACAAGAATAAAAGGGATACTGGAGTTAAGATATCGTCCTCTGACTCTGGTGGTTGAGCAAACGGAGACTGGAAGATGTTGATGAAATGTCCGTAGACAGGGCATGGATGATGATATGTCTACGAATTGTGCATCCTAATATCCATATTCGAACATATCCCTTCGTCATCACTTTTAACACACCAGAAATAGCTCATGATCAATACGAGGTCGGTTAAGAAATTGATGAAATAATTTTTTTTTTTTTTCAGTTTGGCAACACTAATTGGAAATCAGTTGATACTTGATGAACTTGAATTTACGTTCAGCAGGGTAACTTTCAATTAATACAAGTGCGTTTAGTTTATGTAGGAAAATAGAAGACAAGAACAAACTGTCAAACTTTAAAATAATTCAACAAAAATTTAACAAATTGACACAGGCTTATGGAATTAAGGTTATATCTCGAGCAGAATATATTTAGTAGATTGACTGATTGATTTTAACGACATATGTTCTTGTCTCGGCTTATTTTATCTATACTAATACTACATTCATATGTATTGTTTGTGCAGTTGTTTCTTAGGGTTTTTTTTTCACACTGTCGAATCGAATACGAAAAAAAAATCTATTTGACCCATATATGGTACCCTAACGGGTACAATGCTCCGGGATAGAGTTTGTCTGGGTGTAATGGGGTACTCAGTGCTCCCCAGATCTATTCAACTGGAGCATCACCATCTATATTTGGAAGAACTTAACCTTCCGCAGAGGATATAGTCTTACGTTATTAAAAAACAGTATTAATCAGTAAATAACTCAATAAATGTTATTCCTAATTTATTTTCAACTTTATTATTCATAATTAGACGATATTTAACATGTGAAATATTATGGTCCGTCAAGATAGAAATTTATTGACAACCAAAGTAATTTTCAGGAAGAATTTTTAAAAAATTCCAACTCATCACTCAAATATTATTCATAAGCATAACTAATTTTAATTATCATTTGTATTATGAGTTTGTTAATTATAGTTTCACTCTCTCATTTGTTTCTACTCGCGTTGTTATTCATATAGTAAAACTGTTAAAGTTCAATACTATTGTTATTCATAGATTTAGAAGAAAGAAATACAGAAAAAATGTCTTTACAATGGACTTTTTCAGAAAACTAAAATGCATGATCGAATAAATGAAATAATGTATAAATAAAAAAGATATTTTGAAAGTAGAGGATGATACATCTTTTAATTAAGTAAATTTACTAATTTTATATGTATGTGCCCATGCATCTCTGTGTGTGTATGTAAATGAATATCAATCGTACTAATCAAATAATAAACCACCGCCCCCCCACCTCAAAAAGAAAATAACTTAAACTTCTGAAGTGTAACAATAATACCGGCAGATTTATGTAAACTTTTTCATCGATAGATTTTTTGTTTATTTATAAATTTGTTTTCTGGGGTCCGTGGGGACAGTTAATTTTTTTTATTTTAAAACTGAAGGATGATATATCTTTTTAATTACTTAAAGGTTACTTCTCGTTTAACGTCTGCATTGCGTGTGTGTGTGTGTGTGTGTGTGTGTGTGTGTGTGTGTGTGTAAATGAATATTAATTTTATTTATTGAAACAAAGCACCTCTTCTTTGAAAAATGATTCAGACTTTTAAGTTGCAGCAGTAATATCACCAAATTTGTTTAAATGCTTTCATCGATAAATTTTATATTTATCTGTTTTTTTGTTATGTATATAACTTTGTTTTCTTGTTTTCAGAATTGGACAAAGAAAAGAAGAGTAAAAAATACCATTTAATATTATTTAAGATTAGATTATTACGTTGAATTTATTTGATCTGTTCTCAGCCCACCCAATTCTCTGGCGTAAAATATAGTTAGGATGAATTCCAGTGGGAAAGGCAAACTATTTTTTCTCCGGGGCATCGAAGGGGTACGTCGTACATATAGCAATAAAATACTAAAAAGTACACTCTTAGATCCCGATGAACTAACTAATGTAAGAAGATATATCATTAAAAGTAGCCGCTTAACAGATGCAGAAGGAGATAAAATCAAAGAACTGATAGTTACTGAAATTCAACAAAATGAACCTGAAGCACTTGAAAGGAACACAGTTAATAATGAAACAGATAATACTTTAAAAACAACCAAACAATCATAATATGAAGGTCCAGTTATAAAAAATGAATTCAACAAATCAGAGAATAGTCAACATAAAAAAGTAAATCCAGATTACATAGACAAAATGAAAATCAGTGAAATGAAACAAATTATTATTAGAGTACTCGCATGCGTAAAACCGATTGATATGAAAGACAAAGCATTTCTAATATTATAATAACAAGAGCAACCTAATGCTGATAAGGTTGGCGATTCAACAAATTTTTAAACCAAATCTTACGCTTTTTAATGAAATATTGTATACGATTACGACAGTAGTAAATCCAGTGACCACGACACATTATGAAAATAGCTTTAAGCATCCTAAATGGAAATTAAGGATTAAAAAATAGCACACTATAGAGGAGGATATCCATTCATGATAGAATATGGAAGGATTTCAAAATAAAAACTAGGGAAATAAGAAAAATTTAAAGAAAATATGAGACAATAACAAGTGATTAGACCTCGATAATAAAGCTGATCCGAAAAGATCCAACTAAAGGTTCAGTGTATCCGTAGATATGAAAACTAACAAGATTCTTTAGACAAAGCAAATTATTTTAAGACGATCCGGAAGGATTCTCTCGAGAAAAAGAAAAATTAGATATAAAGGAACCCCCGACAGTTGAAAACATTTTCGAGTATTATATAGAGCTATGAGGAATCATATAATAAAGAATAAAAGTGGATTGAAAACATGAAATACAATTATAAAAATAATGTATGAAGAAACTACAATAGCAGGGATAATAAATACTCTTAAAGGCACATATCAGTGAAAGTCCCCTGGAATCGATCAAATAACAACCTTTTACCTCACCCAATTATCCTTCCCACATCAACTAATGGAAAGCTTATTTTAAAAAGATCTTTAAGGATCTGAAGAAATGTCTGATAGACTCAAAGAATGTGTAACATCACGACAACAAAAAAAAAAAACAAAAGACGAAACTAATGCAAAAATCTACAAACATATCACCACAATGGTATCAAGGATTCCAAAGGAGAAAATTGTCAAATTTACTCCATGTAAAGACATTATTCCTTTAGAAAAATAGGTGCCAAAAAAAATCATATAGTTGCAAAGATCAGCTCCTTACAAATAGGATGATCATAGAGAATTGTCGATCCATAGAGAAAAATCTAAGTATCTCTTTGATGGATTACAAAAAAAGCTTTTGATTATATACTCCATGGATAGATTCGAAATGTTCTGAACATTTTTAAGATATCTCCTGTTGTAATAATATTCCTAAAATAAGATATGGAAAGTTGGCATACTTACCTCAGATTAATCCATGAACGTGGTATCCTCAAAACTAATTACCTGAACATAAACTATGAAATCTTCCAAGAAGATATACTTTCCTCTTATCTTTTTTATAGCTCTAGTACCTTTCTCTGCAGCAGTTTAAAACACAGGCTATGGATATAAAACTACATATAAGGTACATATATTATATGAACGATTTACTGTTATATGCAAAAGACGATGGCGATTTAGGTCTAATATACTCTGTAAAACAATTCAGTGACGTAATTTGGTCTCGAAAAATATGTAAAAACTAATAATGACATGAATTTTTAGTGTAATAAATTGGCCGTTAGCAGAAATAATAAAAAAAGATGGATAATAAAGTTAGGAAACAAATAACCTGCAATAGAATGCATCACCCCAGAGCAAATATAGAATGTCTCTACATAGAAAGAGAATGATGGAAGAGGATTGAACAAGCTAGAATTGACATCCAAAAGAATCACTATAGGATGAAAGAAATATTTATATAAAACAGATTGAATGCTATCGGTTGTAAACACACGAGAAGCAAAAGAAAAATATTCAGTTAATAGAGAAAATAATAAGTTTGGTAAAAGTTCGACTTCACTCAGAAAGAAATAGTCATAAAAAATAAAGCAATAGATATAGCAAAAAAACATAAAGAATGAAACAAAAACACAAGGACCAAATTAATTAAAAACGCCTGGGAACAAAAACTACATGAATGATACGCACAAATAATCAGAAATTCTGATATAGATATAGTAAAGACTAACCGATGGCTGAAAAGAGCAGCGCTAAAGGCAGAGATACGGAGTAAAGATAATTGCACAGGGCCTGTGCCTAGCACCTAGAAACTATCAAGCAAACATTCTAAAATACAGATAAAACCTACGGTAGATTGAACGAACGAAGACATGAATGAATTGATCTCTTAGTTCCCGGTAGCCCAATCCTAAACCCAATAGTATATTAAGGGTTGCCAAACAAGTCAGAATCACAAGTTATGATGATCGTAAAAGCAAGAAACTGGCTGTCACCAAGCACCTGGTGTTATGTGTTTACACACACACACACACACACACACGTATATACATATATTCTTTCGAAGTTTCAAATAACATAAAATTCAAGTAACATATTTATAGAGTTCATAGAATATTTTAAGGTTTATGTTTTATCATAACATAGTTGTATCAAAGATATTTTAATCCGCTATTCTTTCTGACATTTTTATGATATGTATATATATATATATATACAGAGAGAGAGAGAGAGAGAGAGAGAGAGAGAGAGAGAGGCTATCGGTATAAATGAAGTGGTGTGATTCTACCCGTGGTTGTAGAGATAAAATTATGATAAATATACTATGAAACTTATGTTGATCTAGAGATCGATAAAGAATTGGATGGAAAATAAACTTTAAACACATATATAGGAGCTAGCACCTAAATAAATAAAACCCTTAAACTTTCTTCTCTTAGAAGGACGCATACTCGAACGTATGCTGAGGCTAATAAAATCGGTTGCAACGTCGAGCAATCTTATAATAAATGCGTTTTAAATCCCTTAATCCCAGGATCGCTATATTTCGTAGCAAATGTCCGAGTTTTTGGTGCCGGGACCAGAGCCAAGTTGTCCAAACAGACATAACAGATCGATCACGTGATTCGGCCGAATTCCTACCAAATACTTACCAAATGCTTACGGCCTTTGATAAATGGCTCTGTGCAGGTTGCGCTGATGGCTATACAAGCAGAAGGAGACGGAGTTCTCGACTGTTGCAAGATCGTCTCTGACAAAAACAGGACTGGATTGATTTAAGCATGCTTTCCATTTCGTTTAGTTCTTATGTTGTCTAAGATGATATTTATTCCTCTCTAAATGTTTCCCCATGGAATAACTACCCGCCTCAGCAGAAGTTCCCCTCTAATTCATATATACATAATCTGACACCGACTCACCCTGCGGAGTGATACACACCACCACCGAAATAACTGTCTGTCCTGACTAAACAGTATATGATTGTGAGACTGCAATTCTAGAGATCTGAGTATTTCCTTGCTATGAGTCCCACGTCTATTCTAACCAAAAATGGGAGAAATATTTTGGGCTCAATATATGTAGGATCAATAGTATCTTTATGAATATCTATGTGAATATATCTGTATATACATGTAGATGTGAGCATATCCGTATGGGTATTTGTGAGCATAAGCTTTGTGTATATATCTGTATTTACATATATTTGTGTGTATAATAGTATCAAAAGAGTAATCAAATAATATAGGATGGTCGGCAGATTTTAATAGATAATAAAATGGAAAAAAGGACTTTTCCTGGATATGAAAGCTTTTTTAAATTCCTTATTTACGTAATGAACCGAAGTCTTCTGCGCTAATACAATCAGAGGTCAGTTGAGAAGGACATCAGTTTTAAGGTACTTCTAGTTGGTCAGTGTGGGATGGGCGTTTTCTTTTTCGCAAGCCAGGACACCATATATACAAACGGTCAGTAGTGGGTGACAAGAATATTTAATTTTGGCCTTCTGGGCCCGGCTGGGGTTTCTTCTTTGCCCTCCACTTCCGTTTGTCACAGGCAGTGTGACTTCGGGTCTGGAATAGTGGGCAGTCATGGGGCATCAAAACAGTAGTGGTTCGGGAAAAAAAAGTTAGAAGTCGGTGGTTAGACGAAGTGCAACAGAAGACTGGTGAGCACTTTAGTCTATATATCGATAGTGAGGATAACGATATTCGGCTGTCCAAAAGAACTATGCGTTACACGCCTCCATACACCGGGAAGAAAGAAACGCCAGTTGCATTTATGGGTTCGTGTATTCTTTTTCGTTGTTGAGCTGACATAAGGCTCATACAATTTCGACCAAAATCTGCGGCCGACGATTGATTTCTTGAAAGCAAAGGCAGCGTAGGATTGAGGTTGTTTCGCAGGCGAAATTAGCCGGCTACTGACTACCTTCCTCTCTTTCTCTTTCTCTCTCTCTCTCTCTCTCTCTCTCTCACACACACACACACACACACACACTCATTATATCTATATATAGAATATTATTTCATTTTTAGACTAATTCTAAAATTCTTACTGTGGGAAAACAACTCAGTTGATATAATTTGCAAAAAAAAAAAATCTTACACAAACTGATACTGGGGAAAAATTCATTAAAAAAGAAAAGACTAAAAACATTCGTGTTGCATAGCCATATACACGAATATGGCCATGTGTGAAATGGGTGAAATGGACGTCGAATGTTCATTACGATAGAACGTAGGAATCTCGAATTTCGAAAGCACGTAACGACTTCTTGTTCAGATACGAAACCTTTTTATCAACTTTAAGTTAAAGGTCTCGACGTAAGGAGGAGAGACACAATCTTCTATGCTGTCTTATTCATTTAGCCTCCATCTCGTGCGGCCCCCATTGGGCGCAAGTTCGCCTCGCGCCTGCGAGCTCCAAAAGTCGATCCTTCTCGTTTGCCTTCTAGTACTCGACCTTTACTTTTCAAATTCTCACACAAACCTCCGCGCGCTTCCGGTACGTGACGTCACCCGCACCCTTTTTCGTCTCGGACTATTATGACAATAACGTAATGTCTAGAAAAAATCACCGGCAGAATACCTTAAGATAAAATGTAAGAATGCTCAATACACCAAGTGGAGCGAAAAGCAAATACCTATGGAGTCAAAAGTAATCTACCTGGGTTTCACCTAACCAGATCATCAAGATAATTATGACAAAAAGGGTTGGAACAAATTACATTTTATTGATTAAAAAGCCACCAGAAAGAATTAAAATAAGGCTAAAAAACAAAGAAAAGTGATATCATATTTTAACTATTAAATAACCAAACTTTTTATGCCTACAAATATTAAGTATTTCCGAACTTTTGTAAAGTAATTCATAGGATTATTCTTGGAAGTTATAGCTAGGTTTTCTTCCATGCATAATTGACAATATTTATCACCTACCTTATATTTACTACATTTTATTATCTACCATTTTAATATAGGATCTGTACTTAGATTCGTTTTAATTTCCCTCACATAGTTAGATAAACTAGTTTTATATCTATATATTTCTCGTGCAAAACTATTTCTCTGTTTGTAATATCTTTTTTGAAAATTCCTTGTCTAGAACCTACATATACTTTTTATCATTATTACTAACGTTACTATTGTTAGATCTACAGCTCGTACATAATACATTCATATCGACACATCCCCTCGACAGTTAAATTGGCTTTGTTAACGCAATTACCTTTAGGACTCAATATGTTACTTAATCCTGAGTTGTCTTATTTTTATTAATCAAATCTGCCACATTTTGTACACAAATATTGCTTAATTTAACATTGTCTTTTTTTTTTTTTTTTTTTAGATATTTTGTTTATGATGCTTGACGGAGAAAGTTTTTTCTTTAATAATCTAAAGAATTTTTCCCCTAATTTATTAGCTATAGCCATATTGTATGGAACTATTAGATTTTCCTTACCCTATTATTTCTTCTATTACGTATATATAACGTTTCATCCATGGTTTTATGTGCAAGTTTTGCGTTGTAACAACTTTTTACCGCCATTTCATAATCGTATTCGTTTTTAGTGAGATATCGACGTTAAAAGAATTAGTTGAGTATACAAACATAATGCCATTAGGGACATGTTTGAAAATATGTCTAGGGTGGTTCGAACCAACATTAATATAACATGGGTATTGGTTGTTTTTACAAAATGAGGACACGGTACCCATATACCAGTTTAGTGTAGTTTCTAAAAAATCCGTAATTTTTAAATTAGTTTTGATGTCTAAGCTGAATCCAAAGTTATTGAACTACCAATGTACTTTTTCTTAATCATATCACCTTTTCTAGGTGTGAAGTCATCTACAATAACCAACCCATCGTCTCGATAAAGACGACGGTTATAGGATCAATAATATTCTTGAGATTACATAACAATTACAAACCTATGGCTTCGCATGAAATGAACCCATGAGATTGTCGAAATACCACTAACTTCATTTTTAATCCACAAATCATTATGGTACAGTAGCAATTTACGACAAAGCTTAATGATATCAATTTTATCCTCTAGTATCAATGTATATTCCTAAACCACATTTAATGCCTCGTCTACGGTCTTTTCCTTAATGGACGCGTAAAATTCCCTATCTTATTTTACAAATAAGTATTTATCATTTTTGTTATTATCATTAAACCACTTGATAAAGTCATTTATACTAAGCCATTGGTTATTCTAAGCGTAGCACAAATATCTTGCAAAATAACCAAAGTAAATTTTCTCTTCTGCGTTTTGGAGGGATTAATTAATCTATATCCCGAATTACAACGGAAATCATTCTTGTTGTCCTTAAGAGATATAAAACAATTTTTCATTTAAAATTTTTATATCCAATCGTCTATTTTCCATTTGCTAGCTAATAGTTCGGTTTCTTTATTCAGATCATCCTCGAAATAAGATGGGGCTCGTGTATAATGTTTGATATATTTATTCAACAACTGCTTATATTTATTAGAGCTTATCTTATTTAAGTTACCCAACTTATTCGCCTTACAAAAGATTTTACTGCTCCCTAATTGGCTTTGTATACCATTTCAAACATTTCTATACCTTATAGACTTAACTATAAAATCGGGTTCAAAATATGTAATTTTTAATATGAATGGAGTGGTTCTTAGTTTTAAAGCCATAGTGTTATTGTATAACCTGAGGTTTACTCTGGGAATTATTTTTACGAAAAAAATATGCTTTCCATCTCATATTTGTGGCAAAATATTTAATATTTTTTGATATCTATATATATTGATATTTTTGGTTGCGGGATATTTTTAAAAGAGTATCAGCTTTTTAATCAATAAAATGTTTAATTCAAACTTTCTTTCTAAAGTCAGAATTATCTTGATGATCCGCTTTAGAGAAACCTAGGTAGATTACTTCTGGTATTCGTATTTATGTTTATGTTCTGTCGTAGCCATGTTGATATTTGTATTTGGCTTAACATGTATGTGCAAGTTATTGGAAAAACGTTCCAATTTTCATGGCGTATGAGTATTCACTACCCCCACTGGATATAAGTCGGAACGTTGTAATTTCCGAATCTCTTTGCCTCGATGTAGTACAAGATCGAGTGAACGGGGCACCCAATGAAATTCGAATTCACTCGTGTAGATTTGCTAGTCTAGCTTGCTAAACATTACACCATCCAAGATGCCTAATAAGCCCGAAAGTATGCTGTGTTTTTAATATGTCACATATCGTAAGCCAGTTATTCAAATTAATGGCCGTCTTAGATTTGGAAATACTGCTGATAATGATTATTTCTCATTTCAGAAATTCTGAGGAAAATTACTTTATCAGACTAGTAATAAAAGCTAGTGAGCAATATAGGTGAACCAAGTTCATCACATCATTCAGTTGCCTTTTTTCTGCTAAGTTTTTAAGGAAGCTAAAGCTATCCTTTAGAATAGAATTAATCCATCAGTTTGGTTTCTATTTTTTAGTCAATTGAATATTTCAAACGATTTTTTCTTTTTATTCTCCGAGAAATTGACGCATTATTTCAAGTTGATTTACGACTTAATGTGGATTATATGCTTGGCGATACATTTCATCTATTTTTATGAATTGGATGCGCATATGAATATAAATGTATAATGCTTTGTTTGTCAGACTTTTGGTTGCATTAATACCGATGGTTTACGAGAGAGATTACAGATTTCTTTTAATCAAGTTTAATATTAATGCATATTCACGTTTAATAATAAAAACGAAATGTTTCCTTGTCTTTTCTTCGAAATTCTTAGACGGAATCTTGTCTTTTTATGAATAAAATGTTAAGTATTAGTCCTTATAATGTGTGGGGAATATGCAATTAACCCTGGATAAATTTCTATTGAAAATGAAACAGTGTGTGTTTGGTAGATGAGCAAGTACTGAATAATATTTCGAAAGCTTATCAAAATATATATTATAATATAAATATATTGCGTGTAACTGGTTGAAATATCCTGTTGAGCATTGATAGTTATTTTGGAGATTTTTTTAGTCACCGAAGCTTCTAGTGACACATAAAAAAACCCGATTTATATAGATGTGTATTTATTTAGCCACACGGTGATGTTTTATTGAATAACTATCAAACATGAAACCCACATGATATAGTCAAGCCAAATTATTTGGTAAAGCTTGAAATACTTGTCCAAATTAACGAGGTTTCGCATTTTAAATATTTGGCAAATCGCATAGACCCCATTGTTCACGACTGTCACAATGAGACTCAGAATCTGCCATATCTGGTAAACTTACTTTATCCTTACTGTCTGAGTAAGCCAGGAAAAAAGCGACTAAAACAGAAAACAAAATTAAAAACAAGACAAAACAAACAAACAAATTAACAAACTCTGCTTGTTGAAGTAGTATCTCATGGTATTGCAGTTAGATCTGTGGATGCACCAAACGATTTCTGGGGAACAGGATAAAAATCTGTCATAATAAATATAAACTATTAAAGTAAAAATGCTCTTTGAAGCAGTTTCACTCAATATTTCAAAATGGACTTTTGACATATTATTTATTTAACGTTGGCTTCCCAAGAACATTTGGTTTCATTTATTTTGTATTTTGTCCTCTGTATATCCATATACGGCCCGCACTACGTAAGAATGATGATTAGTTATTAACCCAAAATGATGAAGGTCAGTTTTCGACTCAGCAGAAATACGTAATGATTTGATAACACTGGTTTTTCAAGCTGGCGCTGAGTCCCACACTACTTAAGTGAGTGTCTAGTGTATAAAATGGAGGACTAATGCAAACAGTCAGTTGCGTTTTCTATTCATGTACCTCTTTAGAAACTGTTATATTACAGAATACGAAGGTGTTCGTGGTGTTCGTGTTTAACGTCATATGCACACAGTGACCTGAGTTCGAATTCTGTACGATTTCATATTGGGCTAATATCTTTGGGAAACGTTTGAATCAAATTATTCTCCTTCCAGCTATGACTAAATAGTAGGGCAAACTGGGATATTTAATTTTAGTATAGCTATCGGTCTAGGAGAAGGATAATTCTGAATTCAAACCAAAATAATAAACCAAAATAATAAACCAAAAGGATAATTCTGAATTCAAACCAAAAAATAGAATTTATGACACATCCTGCTCGTGTGATGAGTGTGTAAATTTATATATTACAGAAAACAAAATGAGAAAGTGTGTTAAAATCAGAAATGTAAAGGAACGAAATGAAAGTCATAAAATGAGGAGTTTTTAAATGAAGAAGAATTTTTTTAGTTAATAAAACCAAAGGTTTCTTTTGTTTGGTTTGGCTTTATGGCATCCCAACTATTTTAGGTTATTTAATGTCAAATCTTTTTATACGTATGTATTAAATCTATGATTTCTAAACATATTTTTTAGATTACATTTCAAAATTAGCCTGAGCTTTTTTTTCACACCGTTAAATGGTTTCGCTTATTTCTATCTAATAAGAATCATTCTATTCACTATTAATCATTTGTTTTCTCAGTTAAATGTTTTCAAGTATTTCTATGTATCACTAAGAATTCAATTAAACATTGACCATTTGTTTGTATACAGTTAAATGATCAAACATTCTTATTTAAAAAATCAGTTTTGCATGACAACAAAGCTAAACAATTCCAAGTATTGCCATGTCTCACCAACAATTCAGTTGAATACCAGTCGTTAGTTGGCACACAGTAAAACGATTAAACAGTTCTTCTTCAAGCAATTCAGTTTAGCATGAATCATTTGTTTATACTGACTTTTAGTGTCAAAATAAACAGTTCAAATATCAAACAGTTCTATTTGACCCATAGATTGGACACTATCAGGTGCTACCACTCCGGACCTGAGTGAGCCAGGGCGTGATGGCAATGAAGGGATACTCTGCATTCCCCAAAGCTCCAGCATTAGTGGAGCCTTACCATTAGATTGTTTAATGTAATAGACAGAGATGCGGTCGGGGTATTGTGCAGCCCCAACAAACTGGGCCATAGTAAAACAAAAGAGAATAGGATGAGTGCAAAGATGTTTACAATGTTGTGTTTCAATTGAAATGTCTAACTTGAATGATAATTTGGAAAGAAAATTTGACAAAGTTCACATATGAAATAAATAGGGTGGTCAAAAAAGGAAAGCATACTAGTCAATCACCAACGACATGAAATATCAGGATAAAAAACTCAAACTTGAAAATAAATGCATCGAAACAAGAATCAAATTTTGGGACAGAACTGTTGAAATCAGACGTATGAAATTGAATGAACATATAGAAAAGCTAATCTAAGACCAGCACTAACACAAAAAGAAAAGAATAAGGTTAAAGCTGACTTAGGAGAAACAATAGAGACGAGTGAACAATTGGCTGAAAGTGATATTCAGTTATAAATCAAGATTCTGCGTTGGCTAAGGTAATTGATGCTGAAAGTTTTGTTTAGTGCAGAATGGTTATTGATTTGATAGCTAACTGAAGGAAGCTGTAGAGAAAATAAAAAGATCGTAAGGTGAATTAGAGACGTGGAGCAAAGTTTGATGCCTTGTCTCGGCAGTTAAAAATTTGGTCATAGAAGTTACTTATTATTATAATAATTATTGGCAAAGATTGTGAAATCAGTACAAATGATAGAAAGTGTGTGCTGTTATGCATTGAGAAAAACAGTGAGTGATTAATAATTCGTGATATTAAAAGGAAAGGCAAACCAAGAGATGTCCTTTTTTGAAATAAATGATGTTTATAGCGAGTCTGTTTTAAAATAATAAATATTTCTATGCAGATGTCAATGACCTTGTTATATAAAAGATATTTTGAAGAGCACAACAGTGAATAAAATACCGGAAGATTGCTTTTTACTATATGAAAAATATTTTTAATTGATTTTTTCTTACCATCTACTAAGATTTTTTATAAAGTTCGTTCAGTTCCATACGAAAAGAAAAACAAAACAAAAAACAAAAGGAAAAATAAAAACAAAACAAAACATATGCAAAGTTATATGTCTCTATGTGTGCGTGTGTGTGTTTTGTTTGTGTCCTTTGCGTCTATTTATCCAACACCTGCAAGGCACACAACAACTTTAAGTTGAGTAAATCTTATTCAATTTCATCACTAAAGAAGAAGTCGATATTATCGATCGTGTTATGTTTTGACCCGGCCAAAAATGCCATTCAAGGTGATGCACCGGAAGGAAGTGACACATTCCAATGGCCAGTAATCAAAAGAGATCGCGTGGGCGGATTAAGGCTTATAATATGGGACAAGGTGAAGGTCCCACTGTGGCAATACAGACTGATACACCGGAAGAGAGTGACCTCTGAACTGCATAACAGTTATTTCCTCTTGATGACGATTAAACATTCGATTTCAAAGATCCAGAGGGCGTTGAATTATTATTTAACTCTGTTGAGTTCGAGTCCAAGAGGCAGTTAGAAGTTGCAGTTGGCAGTGGCAGAGTAGTTTCCAGTAGAATTCCAGACAGCTAGAGACCATATGTGGTAGGGAAAGCCACACCCGACCGAGGGGGGCCTCAGAAACCCCGATGGAGTGGACCCCAGCATAAGGAGAACAAGAAATACACAACGTGACGGTCATAACAGTGGGGTCAAGATATTACAGTTTATGTTCGGTCTCCAGCTCCCTCTCACATGCAACCCTTGAACAACCCTTTCGAACCCTTGCAATAAAGTGAGAGGTAAAATATTGTTAAAGAAGTCTTCCTGCGTTTTCCTTCATGCGTCGTTTATTCCTGCGTCTGTCTTTGTCACTGCGTCTTTATTATTGCGTCAGTATGTATCCAGCATATATATGTATATTTCCGCATGAATCAGCAAATGAGAATATAACAATCGGTTGGTTGGTTGGTTTTCGTGATGTTAAACCTTGTTGGATCATTTGATGTAGAAATCAGTATAACATATATGACCTCCTATTTATAACGGTATAAATTTGTTTCTTGAAAATCATTTTGTACCATACCTAGCAGCAGTGTAAATATTTTAAAAACCGATATACGTATATTTTAACCCCTCCACCACAGCCTAGATGTGACACAAGGTTATTTTTAGCAAAGTATATTTTGGTTAAATTCTAAGTTTTCCACTCCTTAGATAAGTCGCGTTACTGTTGTGGGAGCCTTACCCATCTCACCATAATGGAATCTTCTCACCGTTATTAGTTCTGAGATATTTCGCTTCCAGAGGCAGATCAATATCGGTGTTATCCGAACTGTACGAGACTTCTTACCTTTTCTATGTAGCTCTATCTTTCTTGTGTAATATAATCTGTTATAAAATATCAGTGTTTGCGTTTTCAGTAGTAACCCTTTTCGGGGTCACAACAATTACCAACATTTAAAATCAATGTTTGCTCCACTATTTAGCCATAGCTTAGAGAGGAAATTGTTCTATGCCTTTCCTAGAGACATTAGAGCGAAATGAAATGCAAACAGTCTCGACTAGGATTTGAACCCGGCTCGGTGCCTATTTTTACGACTATAGCCATTATGTCACGTGTGTGTCCTCAATATTTGTATGTATTTGTGTGTGTATTTGTAAAATTTTGGTAGAATTATATCCTTACCAGTGTTTGAATCTCAGTAATTTATAATGCTGCTTTTTCACCACTCACTCCTTAGAATATTAGCACAACACAATATCCCTATACCGTTTTCTTTCTAATTATCCTGTCTCCGTCTTTTCAGCACAGATTTTATGATCAAATCATCTGATCAGCAAGTCAAGCGTAAATATCAATATAATTCGGGAGCTACTGATTAAAAAATAACAAAGTAATGATTGTGAGGTTCCCAAAACACGAATTAAAAAAATGGGAGTGTTGGAATTCTTCGATATCTTGAAATCGTCAGAACCGTTGAGCAGACAATGTATGTTGCATGCTGGGAAACAAGCCAGAAGCTGAAATTGACAGATCTAATGCTTCCTATGCAAAACCCTTCCCATCTTAGTGTCTTGACCGTTTGCTGTGTGAAAACCTAATCATTAAAAGGCGTGGTATCATGCAATGACAACACTGAACGAATACCTTTCTCACACTTTTTTATGTTCCATTTCTTAATTCAAACGTTTAAATTGTTTACGTTTCAGAACTAATGGTCTCTCATTGTTCAAGCAAATCTTCATAAAAGATTTCCTATCAACTCCACAAAATATAGTGCGCAGCTACTGAAAGTTCTTTTTCAACGGAATTCCATTTCAAATGTTTTACTAAAGAAATGTGCTTGTGACACTATAAGCTTTTCTGTCCCTAGCTGCTCATATCTAGGTGTGATATTGCATATGCCTGTTGATGCAAACGTGTTTATATGACTATGTATGTGTATAAGGGTAGTATATATATATATATATATATATATATATATATATATATATATATATATATATATATATATATATATGAGTGTGTGTGTGTGTGTGTGTGTGTGTGTTTAGGGATGAGTGTATCTATGCACATGTGTGTGTGCACACATATCGAATACGTATGTATGTATGTATGTATTTACGTATGTACGTATGTATGTATGTATGTTGAAAATTTGTATGTAGAGGGGTATGAAAATAGGTAAACGATTTTGTTGGGTCGGCACATTTTAAAAGACGATAAAACAGAAGAGAATAATTTCTTACTGGGGATGAAAGAGTTTGTTTTTTAATGTTCAACAAAAACAGAAGTCTGATATGGTCAGAAGTCAATTAACAAAGATATGATTTTCCAAAAAACTTTAGTTCTGGGAGGTCTTTCCGGTAGCAAAAACCTCAAGGAAGCAATAACAATATAGGCACTTTAGTGGCTGTATAGTAATAATTGGGTGAACTGTTAAAAATGGGTTCCTACCCTAGCCATTACCGTTGGTCACAACGAGAGCATATTAGATTTAACTGACGGTAAGATAGAATTAGATAATAGCAATTGTGATGAATCAGCGCCCAGGTCAGGATAGCAAAGTCTACTCGCTTCCTGACAGGATAGAATCGAAATGTAAGTTAAGAAACGGCAACGTATTCTCAGAACTCAAATTAGAGTCTTTTTCAACCAAAAAATTCGGCTGACTGATCTTTACTAAACAACAAATAAATGTGGAGTTGAGACAGTGCAACCCCTGACGAAAAATTGATTGCTTAGGAATTAATTCAAGTCGAATTTGAACTAACACTATTTATACAATTTAAAAATATCTGTTTTATTTTCGCATTTCTTCTTTCTCAAAATCGGTAAACTTCAAGGAGTTTCAAATCGATATTTTTATTCAAGTTACGAGGGTAAACTGTTCTCATTTCACTCTTCACGATTTAGTATTGTCTTGTGTGAGTTAATTTCCCTCAAGTTTGTCCCGAGGGATCGAACAGACGTCTTCTAGGCTGGCCCTTTCAAGAAGCAATTAACTGACGCTTGATCCACAAGCACTTTGTTTCGAGCTAACAAATATATAGATAAATACCTTGCTAATGATTAAAGATACAAAACCATCTGCCATTGGGAAGTGATAATATGCAGATGGGAAATTATACAAGCATTAGTGTGTGTGTGTGTGTGTGTGTGTGTGTGTGTGTGTGTGGTGTGTGTGTGTGTGTGTGTGTGTGTAAAAGTAATCGTCATAGTAAATAAATTCTGGTTCAGGCTTTTTACATTTTATTATCTTACCGTCTTTCAGACATAATAAATAGTAAGATAGACAGAGCTGATAAGTGTGAAAGGTATTTGGAGACGTTCAAAAATTCTAAGCCTCATCAAGATTTTAGATTTGTCAGCCGCCTCTCACTTTAGTATCGGCCTCATCTGCACAGAAATTAAGACAAAAATCTGAATCAGTTTACCTAGTTTTATAAGAAGTCGAAGTGTGTCGCCACAAAAGAAATGTTCTGCTGTGGCTGCTTTCTGAATGAAACTTGCTTATGAAAAAATGGTGCAAATTAATTTCGGTTCAGAAAGGGATAATTTTCTTTTTAGTTTGGTTTTGTTTGGTTTTATGGCATATCAACTATTGTATGTTCTTTAATGACAAATCCAGTTTTATACATATAAGCAGTTCTATTTTAAAGAATCCAGTTGAGCATATGTACACATTTTAATTCAATTGATCGGACCCAATCAGGTGCTACCCCTCCAGGCGAGAGTGGATCTGGGAGAGATGGCAATGAAAGGGTACTCAGCTTTTCCGGAACTCCTGCGTTACTGGAATCTCACCAGTGCATTGTTTTGTATCATATACCGGACACTGATTGAGGGATCTTACCACTTTTCCGAGAAACAATCGGTGTATTCTTCAGCTCCAGCCGACTGGCCAACACTTTATTGGAGTACTACACACACACACACACACACACACACACACACACACACACACACACACACACACACACACATATATATATATATATATATAACAATTATCGTCTTATTTCTTATTCATTGTTATGGCATATTGACCTATCTTTATGCCTGGTTTGGGAATCGCATTTATTGTATGTCCGTATTTACAGTTTTTGTGTTGTTTTTCATTATAATTTTCAGCACCTAGTTATATGATATGTTTTCATTCAATCAACTGATAATCCTGTTTCTACAATTCTTCCACATGACTTATGCCATTATATTGAAGCCATACTTAAGAAATGGATACGACCAACCAAGTTTAAATTTTAGAGGAATGTTTTTGCGTTTCACTTCGTTCTAATGCCCTTCGGAAAAACATGAATTCATCTCCAACCCAGCTATAGATAAATAGTTGATAAAACTGTGTTTTAGCCTTGGTTTCAACGACCAGTCTCTGAGAAGGAAAACTTTGAAATCAAACTCCACTGAAAAATTGATCTTTTGTCGCCTCTTATTGATTGCGGAGTCTTTGGATAAAAAGATACTCAAAGGGAAATGCTGATACATACGAAAATATTTTTATTTATGATGGGTATTATGCTATTTCGAATGTAAATGTTTATAGCGATTACAAATAACGCTAATGCTCCTTCCTTATAAACACAAGTACATTATCTTTTTCTCAGTCACGCGTAGGAACACTTCTAACGAGTTTGATTTTATAGTCTGCAGAACAATGTGGACGGTTCTGATAAAAACGATTATCGTTGCTAATCAAAGATCTTAGAGGCATCATGAAAGAGAAATTTGCTAAGAATAAGGAAAATAAATCCACCTCTTTGATGGAAGATTTGTCTCTGCCCAAACCAAAAGACAGCAAATCGCTGCCGGTAAATTAAACAAGACTGGCCGGTTATTAAGCACACCCAAAATTCGTGTCAGTCATATAAGTTCGCTGATTTTGAGTTCTTAATAAGATTTTACTTCTTTTTTTATGATATTGAATGATTTTAAAGGATTTTGCGTGCAAATTCAGTATTTTTCCTATTTTACCTTTAAAATTGTTGTTTTTAATCTTGATTTGCACGTAAGATTAAAAACATCCCGATGAAAAAGAAAAAGAAATTTAGCAAGAGAATCTCATAAAAAATGTAGAAACCAGAAAATATAAAGTAATAGAAAAAAGGAAAAAGCTGATTGACTAATATAATGTTTGATTTCTTATTCTAAACAGGCCGGAAGGAAATAAAGGGTTCATTTTGTAGAGAGGTCAGCCAATTTTGTTTTCACAAGCTCTGTTTTATTTCTTTATAGTGCCTGTTTTCGTTTCTCAAAATCTCTTATGTGTCACAGCCATTTACCTTCCAAGAAAAAATACAAAATACACAAACGGCTTAGGATAGTAATCCTTTTTAGAAAATAAATCTCGTTTCGTGATCATTTCTTTTACCTATTTATTTATTACTAGATGACGTACTTGTCTATGTCGGGTAAGATGTCAAGATGTGGATCGTAGCCAGTTAAAAACGATTCTATGAGACAGATGATGAGCTGGAATGAGTTGCTTCGGTCAGAGTTAAAGACTTGAAAATGCTTCTTTTATATATATATACATATATATATATAAGAAGCATTTTCAAGTCTTATATATATATATATATATATATATAAATGATTTCTATCTATGTTCATATTTTTCTTATTTATGTTGTTATTGTGACGGCAAATTAAAATAAAAGGATCTCTGTCTATAAGCCTTGGTGGGGCAACTAGTCTAGGAGAAGGAAAACTCTGAATTCAAACCTGTTAAACTCCGCTTAAAAAATTGACCTTGTGTCATATCCTGCCCGAGCGGAGGGGTCGGGTAAATATGATAAATATGATAAGCTTCTGGAACCAACTCGAAGCTTTTTAGAACCGCTGTTTTCACCAATTCATAGTCGGCGCAATTTTCTGTCGGCAGAGTTGCATATGCTCTCTGTGCTTTTCCTGTCAGTACAGTCTGGAGTAACATTGACCAACATTCTCTCGGCCATTCGAGGTTGAGTGCTGTTCGCTCAAAATGTGCGAAGTATTCGCCAACGTTGGCTTCTTCAAATTTTGGGACTAGCCTCGCTTGCTTCGTCACTTCGAAACTGTCATGGCTTCCTTCGCGTCCTCTTCTTGCCAAGTCAACCTCTCGCAACATTGTTTCTTGCTGAATTTTCGCTTTCTCCAGCTCCATCTTATTTCTCTCCAGTTCTATTCGGGCTTGTATTTTAATTTTCTCCAGTTCAATTTGTTCTGGTGTCATTCTTATCATTTCCGTCGGTAGCTCTTCTAATGCTGTTTCTTCGAACACATTCTCGTCCACCATGTGCTCTGTTATTTTTCTAACAAGTTCATGTTTCCTCATAGAATTTTGAACATTTAATTCTAGCTTCTCGCCAACTTTCATTATCTCGCTTTTTCTTAGCCTCTCCAATTTTTCCATGGAGGGTTCTTTTAAGAAGTTTTCTATTTTGTCCATTCTTTTTCAATTTTCCTAAACAGTTATATTAACGGGTAATTTGGACGGTTTCAACAATATTCCTTTCACGGTCTCCCAGAGCAGATTTAGACGGCAGGAATTGTCATACGACTACAAGAAATAGATATTATTAATATTTATTAATTTTCCCGGATTTGAGCCCCCATTCAAAAGCGTATGTGACGGTAAATTAAAATAAAAAGATCCCCGGATGAGCAACCATTTAAAAGCGTATGGGAACTGGTGCATTTAAATAAGATTATCACCAAACGGGGAGTTTATTTTTTTCGCACGTGTGAAGACAGGGTGGTCTGGCACTTGGTCCCTCGCAGAATAAGTCTTTGTTCAGAGTCCTTTCTCGGGCATATAGGAACTGGCATATCATGTGGGGGTTAATTTAGGGATAGACTGACCGCCGTTGGCAAGGGGTTTCCAAATTTAACACTACACACACACACACCAAGGCCACTAGTTCTTCCTACCTCTAGAACAATGGAAGATGTGGACCACTAGGTTTAGATGTAATATTAATTATAGTAGTCGACAACTCCGGTTTCCCGTATAGTATTTTTAAAGGAAAATATAGGACAACTTAGGCGAGAATAACATTAGGCGAAAGATGCTGAAAAAAAGAAACATGAAATAGCAACTTTTTGATAGTAGACGACACAAATGACCAAACTTCAACACGTGGGAACATTTGAATATAACAATCATTTTAATACACACGCGAACGCACATATTCAACATATTGGTTATATTATCAGCGGATAATACATGACGATAAATGTCTTTCTTCCTTTTTTCTTTTCTTTCGTCTTTCTTTAAATTGAAAGAGAGAGAGAGAGAGAGAGAGTATATAATTGAGTATAGGGAGAAGCAGTCTTAATGTTTACTTATCTTTTCGACAGGTTCCTTCGGAGAGTATTTTCTCTTTTGCGGGTTAACGGAATTTTATGTATTCATAAGGCTCTGGCTTGAAGGCAAGGGTTCTTCTACTTGTCCAAATTCTTTCCGCTTTCTTTACCTGGAGTTTGGCGCAAGATTCGTCCCCATCTGTTCACGACGACCTCTGTTCCAAAAATTAATTTTCCTTACCCCCATTTTCGCTGCCGAAAAAAGGGATCACTTCCGTTTTAGGATTCCAGCCAATCATTTAGTTTTTTTCTTCCTTTCCCTGGTCACTGAATGCAAACATCTGTTGGCTTTCACACCGACCCACATTCTTTACTTTCTCCGACAGGCCGTGAGGAATTGACCTATATTACTATTTCTCTTTTTTAGCGGTCAGTAGAAATACCTTATTTCTCTTCTCTCAGTGGGAGACCTCGTGACAATATCTACTTATCTCAAACATTTCAAAACGCATCAATCTATTTCAATCATTTATTGATTAAAACAATTTCCTTATATGTATATGTGTGTGTGTGTGTGATTCTGAAAAATCTTCGAAATTAGTGAAAATTATATAGTTTGGTAATGTCAAATTTACATTTCCCTAACTGTTTAGGTTTACATTAATTTTTCGAAACAATATCTATTTTATGATGACAATCACACGTTTTTCATCCGTAGCTTATGGAGAAGTGAATTCATGCTTTAAATAAGTAAATAAACACTAAAGCAAATAGAAATGAAAAAAGGAGAAGGGAAGAAAGAAGGAAAGAAAGGTCTGAAAATCGGAAGAAAACATGAAGGACGGTATAAACCCCCCCCCAAAGAGAAAAAAATGAAAAAATGAAGAATAAATGAGGAAAGGAGGTATCTATTTGCTGAAGCCGTTCGCTACAAGTAGGGCATAACGAAAGTTCAATCTTTAACCAAAGTATAACTGGTTGGAAATCACAATTTTCCTTCTCCTCAACTGATTTCCCACCCAATGCGAAATAGTTTCGCTTCTACTACAATTTATCCATAGCTTGTGGAGGAAGAGACGGATTCATGATATTTCAATGAAATGCATAGAGACTAATACATGATTTGAGCTCAAGCCACAAACTGAATTTCCTATGACGATAACCGTTACGCTGAATTGCATTTTTTATGCTAAGAAAAGAAGTAAGAAGAAAGGAATAGAAAGAAAGAAGAAATGAATGAAGAGGAAGGAAGGAAGGAAGGAAGGTGGCATGAAGGGTGAGAAGAAAGAAAATCATGAAATGGAGGAGTTGAAATAAAATGCAAAAGAAAAAAAAACGCTACGATGAAAAGTAATCTGAAATTTTTAAAAGAAAAAAAAACAAAAATCTTGAATATTTTTATTATGTTTTAGTCTTATTAGCTTCTTCCAGGTGGACATGTCATATTTTTAGTGTTTCTCAGAGCAATGGAAGAGTTATTTGTCTATTTCTTCAACAGGTTCCAGTGTTATGTGGTACTAAAAGCAAATATCTATACTTAACCTAATTCATGAATGGACGCAGCAAGTTACACTGCCACACGGATATGCTGATCGATCGTGTGGATTCACATGATTTCTTCTCCAAGACCCGTTTCCTACATACAACGTTAGAAGCCCTGCTGACTCTACTCTATACCCATGGAGAATAGATGTACGTTGTGCATTCAACAAGTTTCCAGATTTTTTGTACAAGCATTTAAAATTATCGTAGGCTCTTGTTATTGCTATATATCTTATGAGATGACTGACCAATTTTTAGGATTTCAGGTTCAAATGAACAGCTAAGGCACGGATTGGAATACATCTTACACCAGATTGTCACAACTGGTGAATTTCAAAAATGCAATCTGGACGTGAGGACACTTTAGAAGAACGATATACAAGAAAATTCTGTTTTAAACTTGGAAAAGAATGCCACAAAAACGTATGGAATACATCAGACTGCTTTTCGAGCATCAGTTTTTGAGTGGCATAAGAGATTCAACGAAGGCAGGGAGTCTGTAAGGGATGGTGAGAGGTATGAGAGGAGTAAGGAAGTCAATACGACTGAGTTGATTGGAAAAGGGTTAGGTTTAGTGTTACTATGTTGAGGTTTTAAGGGAGTTAAGGAAGAAATTCCCAGGGAAGAGGCCAGCACTCTTCAAATCGGGTCAGTGGCATTTCCACCAGGATAATGCACCAGTTCACAACTCCATCCTTGTCATAGACTATTTGACCAAGATAGACATCAAGACTGTTCCTCACCGTCCCTATAGTCCAGACCTTGCTCCCTGTAACTTTTGGTTATTCCTGTGACTTTTGATTATTATTATGGCTCAGAGAGAATTGAGGAGATCAAAGAGGCTGTGACGAAGGTCATTAACACGCTCATATAAGCGGACTTCTATGGAGTCTTCCCGAAGTTGTTTGAACGGTACAGCAAGTGCTTTACAGCTGGTGGAGATTACTTCGAAGAGGACAAGAGTTTCATGTGTGTACTATCAATTAAAGTGCCCATGCGAAAAAAGTTTTGAAACTTATTTAATGATTCTTGTATTCTTGTCTTACCTGAATTTTAGTGAAAGAAAAAAAAACGTGTGTTGGATTTGAACTCTGGTCACTCTGCTTATTTCTTACAATTTCATATCATCTAAAAATTGTATAAGCTGTGCAAAAATAACCTCAAAGAGTGAGTGGTATATTTTGGGGACATGAATGATATATAATTTCTGGGTCAGTAAATGGGTCTAAGTAATTTGAATATAAAATAGGAAGACCAACCTTTCCATTTTGAGGTCTTTTACATCTTGTTGTACAAGAATATGACAATAGATATATGCCAGGAATAATTACATTTGCTCGGGATTGAGTTTATCTGTTTACTTTGTGAACGGTTTCCTTCATTTAATCGATTTAATGACCCCACCCTCCCAAATTCCAGCGCTAAAGTAATGACAAAAATAAACTGTGAATCTTATTGTGAGAAATATAAAAAGAAAATATATTCAGATCAAATCTACTGCTTTTCTTTCCCCCATTCAAACACTTTTCACGCATTATGAAAAAAAAAAAATTAGATTATTAATATAATATCAAAAATCGTTTTTTAATACGAAGTAATGTCACCCACAACATCTTTATTACCACTATCAACTTATTAATTATCGATATCTTTAATAAGCACATATGCTATATGTAATACATATGTATAAATATTAAATTTATAAGTATAAATGTATGGGAATACATAAAACATCATTGGAAATTCAGTCACCTCTCTTCCTATTTCTCTATCTGTCTAACTCTCTTTTTCGTTCTTTCTTTCTTTTTTTCTTTTTTTAAGCTCCTTCCCCTCCTCTCTCTCTCTCTATTCCCACGCTCGCTCTCAATATATATATATATATATATATATATATATATATATATATATATATATATATATAAACACAACTTACCATATTCTTCCCGTGTATCCAGTTCGAGTTATCAAAATCGGATAAAGAACAATCAGTATGACAAAATAATATCCTCAAAACCGAATTTAAATTTGATTTTTTGGCGAAGTTTGAAAACAAAGTTAAAACCAAATGAAATTGAAATATTGCTACTGGCATTTTCCTGGATTCAAGATCATCAGGCGATGGGGACATTTCTAGTCACTTGATAAAACATCAAATTGCCCGTAGATATATACTTGCCTATTTGAATTCGGTTTTAAAGTCAGATTTAATTTTAGTGTTGAAATTATTGATCACATACATACATACACACGTGTGTGTGTGCATGCGTGTGTGTGTGTGTGTGTGTGTGTGAGAGAATATATATGCATCTTGATAGAAAGAAGAAAATGGTAAAGCTTTTTTTTAAATTAGAGGTATACGTTTTCAGTGAGAGGAGGTCGAACCTGTCTGATGGCCATGTGATACAGTTCACACATGGAACAAAATTAATTGGTCACGTGATACATTCAATCCAGTTGAGTATATAGTTGCTCTGTGCTCTGTCGTCAATATTTTAATGTACGTGTCTTGTACGCAGAGAGGATTCAAAAGCAATCAATTAGCTCCCTCGGCTGGGTCAGTAGAATGCAATGACTGCAACTTTGTAGTCGAGTAAGAACCCCCGTCAATGAGTATCCTGGAAATAGCATTAAAATATCAGATCGTGAGGCTCCAGTAATGCTTAACCTTTGGGAAATTCAGTGTACCCCTTAACTGACATCGTTCCCAGGTCCACTCAGGTTCGGAGTGGTAGCATCTGATAGGATCCAGTCTATGGGCCATGATATTTGAACTATGAAAACAAATGACTTATGCTAAACTGAATTGTTTGAAATAGAACTATGATTGATGTTAAATTGATTTTTTGATTATACGTAGCAAAACCATTCAACCTTGACTTATGCTAAACTGAATTATTATTTGTGTCCGGATTTAAAATTGAATAACTGACAATAGTTGATATGCTATAAAAACAAAACAAGTCAAAGCAAACTTAAAGCAATCGATTGTTATTCCTTCATGTCCGGTTGAAAAAAAATGTCAGACTAGCATTTATAGTTTGATCCCAAGTTTATAGATGCTTAATATATGTGGGTTTCTTACAGTCATACATAGAAAGAAAAAAAACTTTGTATCTTTTTAATTTCATTTGAAGCCTTTCAGAAGGGGATTCTTAACGTTAAGACCTTCTAAATGTGTCACTTTTTCTGCTCTCAAAACCTCAACAGACTAACTGAATTTAAGTAAATCTCTCAAATGCCTCTTGACTGTCACAGACAATTAACAAGCCAACATCTTGTTCCCAGGTTTGCTTCGGCCGCGAATGAACTGCCTCCGCAAATCTCAGAACAATCCTCTATTCTAGTTGCTGGTTTTGGCTTCGACAATTACCCAACAGGGGTGTCCCCGTGATGTAATGGTTAAAGTGCTGGACTGCGGAATCATAGTACGCGAGTTCGAACTCCATTCACGCTACTACATCCACTTTCAGGCAAATACCTTTGGGAAAGGTGTGATCCCTCTAATCCTCCAACCTACTAGTTAAATATTACCGCTACTGTCTTTCTAAAATAAGGATTGATTTGGCATTATATTACCCGAGAAGGTTGATATGCAATTAAATAGCAAAAAAATTATACATGGCTAGCACCATATTACCAGAATTGGAGAATTGTTTTCAATTGCTTTGACATGATGTATGGCTACTCAGTTGACAACTCAATAATTGTCATTTCAAATATACGAGTGTGTTTTTGAAAGCTTACATTGGATTTTTATACTTTTGAAAAACCTGTGGTCATTCGCAGTAACCATTTATTTACCTACCACAATAAAAGAACAAACTGGGCAGCCCAGTTTGCACAAAAGTTTCTCGGTAATTCTCTGATTCGGTGATTTCTTCAGTATGATCAAGGCCTCCCGTAACACTTTCGTGAATCCTTTAACTTACTTAAACATTGTGTGATCTTTTCCTGTTCTTGTCTCAGTCATAATCTCAATTCATATGGCTAACAAAATGATCTATTTCGTATACGTTTATCAATAATACATTTTCTTGAAAGGATCATAATTAAAAAAAAATACCCTTCAACCTAGAACCTGAAAAGTCGGTATTTTTGACGCTATCTAAAATTACATATATCCGGAGTGAATTACCGCCGAGGAATCCCCATTCCTTCATCGCTGTTGCCGATAAGTAATAAGGTCTTCCTATTATTATTCAATTAAAAATTTCAATAATATTGTTTCTACAACTCTATTACGGTTAATGAATGGTTACCCTGTCTCTAGATCTTAGAATACGCTGTGTCCTGGGTATGACATTAAACTGCATCTGCTGATGGAACTCAAATGCCGGAGGTGCGGCGAGAGTGGAGTACTCCTCCACTGCAATTGCTCCTAGGTCCATTCTGACCCGGAGTGGTAGTACCAGTACGGGTCTCGTCTATGTGTCAAATATTATCTGATTATTTGTATTAACTAGAAATACTTGTTACCGTACAAACGTGTGAAGAAAACTCTCTACATCGATAAAAAATAAATATAAACAGAGAAAGCGCACAATCCCCTAATCTTTCGGCATAAAATAATCTAAGACGCGTTGACATGCTGTTGAAATAAATCAATTCTTGAGTTATCTTATTAACACTCTTGCAGGTTGTTAAATAACAGATTCTAACATTTCCCATTTTAAGCTTTTTCATTGAGTGTCCCAGCATTGAGGGGACCATATGATTTGGCAAAACAGGCTTCTAAGGGTTTAAGTAGTGATCAATAGTTCCAGTTTATATATTTTCTGTCAGCAGTGGATTTATATATGGTATCCATCAAAACATATATCGGTAAGGTACATTGTTCAGGACACTTGCTGTTTTTTCTCGTGGTATTCTATACAGAGGGCAAAATAAATTGACAAGTGTAATACCATGGTTATAAATAATCTATGGGTGTAGCACTACTCCTTGATCGTAATAAAATGTGACGAACACAAAACACCGTCAGTTGGTTCACATGATACGGAACTTTATTTGCTACTACCTTTTCATAGTAGTCACGAAAAGGAGAGGTACATAGTATGGAATGCGTCAACTTCTTTATATAGGCTTAGAGAGACAAACACAGGCCTTGTTATTATGTTCCTCCAATTATTCTCCTTCCAGCTATGGGTCAATAGTAGGGCAGACTAGGTTCTTCAGCCTTGGTGAGGCAACTAATCTAGGAGAAGGAAAACTCTGAATTCAAACCTGTTAAACTCCGCTTAAAAACTGACCCTGTGTCATATCCTGCCCGAGCAGAGGGGTTGATAAATATGGTTATTATGTTTCTCCCTCCGGTCGTTTTCTGCTGGAGTGCTCATGTTCGCTGTTTTTTCTTCTTTCGTTTTCAAATGGAATGCCCGAGGTTCATTTATTTTTTCCGCACTAAGGTTTTTTCAAGAGAAAAAACTCATTTCTCTCTCTCTCTCTCTCTCTCTCTCACACTCTCTTTCTCGCTGTCTCTCTCTCTCTCTATATATATATATACACACCAGTAATATGATTCAAAATAATTTAAAGATATAAAATAAGAATATTCACATCTCTGAGTTTCATGAAAACTATCTTCAGTTGTTACTATGCCAAAGGAACTAATATGTTTTTTCTTAACTGGTATTTATAGATTTACAGAGGACTAGGGAAATGTTCCTGAAAATTTTGATACTAAACCAGTTGCATTATTTATCTGAATGGTTTTATTTTTAATGAAAACAAGATTAATAGGAGGGGAAAATGTTGCAAGACTCTAAATTTCACCCAGGTTTACCAATCTTGTTCCAATCCTTTTGTAACTGTACCAAGACCATCAATCACAATTATTATCACCGTCACTTCCATATTTGACAATTTTTTTATATTTCCCAAGCAAGGTCCAGATATTTATCTTTCCTTTCGGTTTCTTTCAATTTTACTCTGGGATCAACCGGGAGAACAAAGTGAGTTCTCTTTTTTTATTCACTTTTGTTAGGTTTGGTCATCTGGCCAAGATTTGGTGTTCCGTCTGTATCGCGAAATCCCAGAGGAGCTTGTCCATCTAATTCCCCAGGACAGATTCTTGGTTGTGCATATACAATTTGTTCATATGGTCAAATTTCAATTTCTTGCACTGTTCCCACTGTATTACCTTGCCCACCCAATCGGTTCTAATCTTATATTCTTTCTCAGATAATTTGCGGCATTCGATTATCATGTTATTGATCATTTTGTCTCATTCACCGCTGGACACACATTTGCAATTTTGTTGAGTTTTATCTATTCTTGCTTTGATATCATCATCATCATCATATCGTGCTGGCAGCACGGATATCCCTGACCCTCTCTCACCACTCCTCCCTATCGTTCATCGCCCTAGGTAGGTCTTCAGGACAACAACCTGTATCCTCACATAGCTGCTGAATGTACGTTCGAGCTGGTCGTCCTGCTTTTGCGCGGCCATGTGTGGGGATCCATAAGAGTACATCTCTTATGAGTTCATCTCTGCTTCTCCAGCAGTGTCCTGCATGTCTGGTTCGTCTAACTTGAATAGTTTTCGTGATAGGGGGCAGGTGGCCGTACAGTTGGTGTCTTGTGGGGTGTTGCTGCAGGACTTGTTCAGGATTGCACGCAGCATTCTTGTGTAATTGCCATCTAGTTTCTTCTCCAGCCGTTTTGTTAGCGTCCATGTAGTGCATCCATATAGCAGTATCGATGTGACCGCTGCCTGGAAGAAACTGCGTTTCATTTTATCGGTTAGGTCTGATTTCCATATAGTCGATAGCCTATTGATAGCTGTCCATGCTTTCGTTAACCTCGTTTCGATGTCCTTTTCGGTTGATTCGACGCTGCTTCCTAGGTACGTGAATTTGTCTACTAGTTTAAGAGGGGTTCCTTCTAGAGTGGAGATATCCCCCGTTTGGTTATAGCACATATATTCCGTTTTGTGTGCATTAACATGGAGGCCTATGCTTGCTGCTGCTCGTTCCAAACTATGCAGAAGTGTTTCGGCTTGGTCAGGTGTATTTGCCAGTATCGCTATGTCATCGGCGTAGTCGGCGTCGGTAATTGTTGTTGCGGGGTATCTTCTGCTTCTTTTCTTCGTCAGTTCGAAGCCATTCTCTTTGATTTTGTCAATCGATGTTCTAAGTACGTAGTCTAGACAAATGATAAAGAGGTACGGAGCCAGCGTGTCCCCTTGTAGTACTCCTGCTACAATGTCGAAGTATTCTGTGTCTCCATCTGGTGATCGTACTTTTACTTTAGTGTTTCTATAGAGAATCGTTATTGCCGCTACGGTTTCTTTTTGGACCTTATGGCGTCGTTTTTGATGCTATTTGTAGAGATTCGGTTTCTCTCTTAAGGTCTTATTTTCTTCGCCACATCCAAGTTTTTTCATGTGAGTTGTCATTTATTTGTCGCTTAAAATATCCAGAGAGTTGTTTTTCTTCTTATTTTTGTTTAAAAATTATTTTCCTTCTGTTTATACTCACGTTGTTTGTATTGTTTCTGTTCGCTGTAATCAGTCTTCCTCCGTGATTATCTTTGAAGACTTCGAGTCGTTTTATCGATGTATCTAGTCTGTCGACCACATCTCAGAGATGTAAGGCCTTATGGATTTTGATTAGTTTTCTTGTTCTCAGGTCTATTTGTTTAAGTTCTTCTCTTCAGGAATGGCACTGAGTATCTTACGAAGTGGACAACCCAGGTTTTTATTCCTTTAATTAGGTTACTGCTCTTTACTTTTGTTTCGAGTAGTTTCCTCGCTCTCCTGAGATACTCTTTTAATTTTTTTCTTTCATCTCCACTTATTTGATTTTGTCTGATTTTAATATTCCCAAGTATATATGCGTTTCCTTTTCTGTGAGCGTTCTAATTTTTCTTGATTTGGTAGTTCCATTCCTTCTCTCACGTGTCGTTTCCTGCTTTCCATTATTAGCATGGCACATTTTTCTGTGCTAAATTCCACCCCATGTCTTGACGGTATATCATCACTGCCTATGTTAGGGTTTCTAATTCTTTTTCATTTTTGGCAAACGGTTTGTCTTTCATTTACATTAGGTGATTAATCTCGCGATTTACAAAGTTTGTATCCACTAGTGCATTTCCAAAATATGTGGTTGAGTTGTGATACACCCCTTTCGGCCGACCCTTTACTTATCAACTTGTTTAAACCAATAGTATTCTTGGCCAGTGATTCATCTAGTGGGTGGCGCGAAACTCCTACAAAAAGGCACCAACAATGCTGACATCTCGCACTGGTTAATCGGACTCCGTGTAGCTCATCAGGTCTTAGCAGTCGCCTTTCTGACTTCTGTTGACTGTGGTCGACCGCTCTCTCTGGGTCCCTTCGTCAACTCACACTCTGTCTTCTCTCAGACCTTCCTTTCCTCCTCCACTTCCGGTCTCGTCGGAAATCTCAAGTTCAAGCCCTTCGTTTGGGTTTGAGGAAGGTTGATTAGGCTCGAGCAAGAACAACGAACAGCGACATTACCAACCGGACCCAGCTAGTTAACATAATCTTTTGCCAGCCGAGACTCAGCCCAGAACTACTTATCCACAAAGTGTTACACGCCTTCTCTCCTCCCTTGGCGTTCTAACCACAAAAAAATGTGAGGATACCACCTCTGCAGCTCGTTGCATAAGAACTTCTGTGCAGCCGGATCGAGTGAGAGGCAGGTTCACAGGGAAAAGAAGAAAACGCAACAACAACTTTGTGGTTATTATTATTTCTTGCGAGTTTTTATACCAGTGCTAACTCTTGTTTTTTCTCTGGAGTCTGAGTGAAACCAAGTCTCCTAAGGTCTCCGGAATTCTAATATTCCTACCGATCTCAGTAATGCTGTTGTTTTGATGGTCTCGACTCTTTCATTAATTTTCAACACCTTCAGTCTTTTTCCCAAGCTCTTAGGGATCGTTTCTAGTACACCAACTACAACTGACATCATCGTCACCCTTATATTCCACAATTTTTTAGTTCTCCTGCAAAATATTTGTCATTCGCTCTTTGCTATTTTTACTCTGTTATCCGCCTAAAAGGCCAAATCCATTAGTTGATTGTTCTCTTTTATTAACCCATGTTCTTGTCCTCTGGTTGGGATTATGGGATATATCTCAAAATCTCAGACGATTCTATACATCTTATTATCCTGGACGGATTCTACATTTTGCATGTATCATTTGTTGATATAGTCAACTTTTAATTTCTAGCATAAACTCCAGTGTATCATCTTCCTTATCCAGTCGTTCCTAATTTTGTTCTCTTTTTGTGCTATTTTGCTGCATTCTCTTATGTAATTAGCCATTTCGTCTTTGTCTTTACATAATTTGCATTTTGTATTCTGTTTCATATAATCAATTTTTTCTTTAATTCTATTGCTCGTTATGAGATTGTTTTGTGCTGCTATAAAATATATATTCAGTTTTTTGAAATTTCCATTTCTAAGGCATGTCCAGGTTTTCTCGTCGGTTATCTTGCCTATATGTCATTTAGAGTATCTTAGCTCTTGTCCTTATTTTTGTTTTCTAGTTTTTTGTTTTCTTGTTATGTTGCCATTGATGTCACTGGCTGCATCTATTAGTCTTTTCTTTGCTTTTTAAATGTATTTCTCTGGTCAAAACTAGCGTATGCTCTGCCTGTTTCCTTTCTCATCACATATATTCGATCTATATCATCTCACGCATCTATAACCTTGTAAATTGTTATCAATTTATGTCATTTGTCTGAGCACCTCCCTTGTTCATTGTTAGAATGGCAGAATTTGTATTATTCTTAAAATGGACAAAAGAGGAACTTATATAAAACTGCTTAAGTTTTTATTCTTTTAATGAGATTTCTGCAGCATAATTTAGTTTCGAGAAGATTTCTTGTTTTTCTGAGATATATTTTCCCTAATCTTTTTCATATAAGTTTTCTTATGGTGTCCGCTTCCAGTATTCCCTAGTACTTGCAATTTTCCTTTTCTTAAAGTGTTCTGATGCTTCCCTGATTGGTTGTTCTATTCATTCCGTTGTGTCATTTTCTTTTTTTTTTTAATTATAAGCATGCCTCTTTTCAGTGTTAATTCAAGTCCTATATTCTGCCTATAAATTTTATGTCTGTATTATTTTACTCTTATGAAAGTTTTTTTTACTCCAGCGTTAGCTCATTGGTTTTCACTGGAATATGAGTGACAGCAAGCCTCCTTCAAGTCTCCAGGACTCTTCTTAGTATTCTGGCTGATCTCAACAAGGCTATAGTCTGGATGATCTCCACTTTTTTTCTTATTTCAACGTTTTCCTCTACCTACATCTATCCTTTGGTGACCGTACCGAAAGCGCCTAATACAATCGGTATTACCGTCACTTTCATGTTCCATAATTTTTTCAGTTTTCTAGCAAGGTATAGATACTTTTTTTTTCTCTTTCTTTCAGTTTTACTCTGGGGTCAACCGGAACAGCAAAGTCCACTATTTGGCAAGTTTTTTTTTTTGTTGTTGTTGACTATGGCTAGGTCGGATTATCTAGTAGAGATTAGATGATATGTTTGCATGTCAAAATCCCAGAGAAGTTTGTGCATCTGTTGTATATTGTCCTAGAAACGGAAGTATCATTTGGACCATGTTTGACGGGTTGTAATAAAAATACAGAAGTAGTTATTCCACCATATTGAGTACAAATTGAATACATTGTTGTTGTTGTTAGTCACGAGGATTTTCAATAGAAACTTGAACATTTGGCAAAAACGATTTTTTCACTCAGAAATATGCCAACACTGGGAACATGTTGATGAAATGAGTCGGGAAACATTTCGACTTACTAAGACTGCATAGAACAGTTTATCATTGCAAATGATATCGCACATGGCACTCAGAGACAAAATGCAAAGCAATTTTACTCAAGACGTATCGAGCCTTGAAAGATTTATATGCACTTCAAAAATCGAGTAAGAAGTCTCTTGAGGAAACAAAGCATTTGTTGCTAGATTATTTAAAGCCAAAACACTTCATAATTACAGAAAGTTATCGGTTTTATTATGCTAATGAGGGTGAGGGTGAGGGTAAGTCCGTTTCTAATTTTTTTTTTTTTTTGCCTTAAACATTTATCTTCTACATGCAAATTTGGGACATTTTTTAAAAGAGCATTACGTGACAAATTTATTTGTGGGTTAAATGATGAGAAAATGCAAGAAGGATTTCTGTCCGAGAACATGTCGCTCGAAAAAGTTTTTAAAATTGCTCAAGCAATGGAAAATTGGCGTCTGCCGATGTGGCTCACATAAAAAAAGAAATATGGAGGACTTACGTAGAATGAGTGCGACAAAGCAGAGTTCAGCTGAGATATAAAAGGGAAAAAGGTTCTGTTTTGGGTGCGGTGTAAAATGGCTCGAGATACGTGTACAGTGTCCAGCATAAGAAAGAACTTGTTTTTAGATGTCAAAAGATAAATCATTTTTCGAGACTGCGCAAAAACAAACAACGGGAAAGCTACTTACACTCCATGCAAGAGCAAGACACATACGATATACCCTTCTATATAACAAACGTCCGGTACACTTTATTTTGCGTGAGAGGATTCGAGTGAAGCTTATTTACAGTTTCCTCTGAAAAAAGAGTCAGAGACTAACGCCGATAAATACTCATTAAGGTATTTTTATGTATACTCGGTGTTGTTTTGGTATTATTTATTTACCAGGAGTATTTCAATGAATTATAGATCAACTAATTCACGGCATATCTCGACGACATCTTAATCTCGCGACAAACTGTGAAGAGCATAATAGTTACCTACATGCAGTGTTAAAGAAATTACGAGATGCTGGGCTTTGCTTTATAAGTGATAAATGTAAATTCAAAAAGTCGTCGATACCTGGGTCATAAGATTGATGTGCAAGGGATCCACCCAACTCAAGAAAAAGTCAATACAATTCGCACTCAAAAGAATGCATCGAAACTGCGTAGATTTTTTTAGCTTTTATGAATTACTATCGCTGTTATCTAAATAATATCAGTACTGTTCTGGCTCCATTGTACAAATTATGACAAAAATAAATTCCTTGGAAATGGGGACCAGGTAAAGCCTTTGCCTTTGAGCAATCAAAGAGGTCAACTAATGTTTTGGTTCATTACAATACTGAACTTAAACTTATCATGACTGTGGGTGTGGGTCGAGACTTATCACATGTAGTTTTAGATGGAAGAGAAAAACCGATTTATTTTGCTTCCAGGTCAATATGAAAAGCCGTACAGAATAACACAGATCGAACGGAAAGGGCCAGCAATCATGTTTGTAGTTTCCAAATTCTATAAATATATTTATGGTCGGGAATTTACCATCATCACGGATCACTAGCAACAGATTGGACTCTTTAAAGAGAACCAAGCAATATCACCAACAGGAAATGCTAGAGTGCAACTTTAGGCATTGGTTTTCGCAAATTACCATTATCAGTTATGCACATATCGCCATCTAGCTCAAAAATTTCCACCGCATATATACTGAGTCGGCTACCTTGAGAGGATTATTTTATGGAAAGAAATACTTCCTCTGGACAAGGGTAATGACCCTTGTCCAGAGGAAGTATTTCTTTCCATGTCAACTTTAGACTTAACTCCAGTCATGTCAAAAACTGTTGCTTTTTACACATAAAGCGATCTCATACTATCACAATTGGGTCAATAGATCTTACAGGGATGGCCTGGCAAAAGATCTCCTGACTTTCAACCATACACAACCGGGAAGGATGAGTTATTGGAACAACTGGGTAGTATTTTATGGGTGTTTATCCAGACAAAGTGTCGAGATACTTCTGTAAAAGAATTGCGCATTGATATTACGGGAATTTTAAGGATGAAGTCCCTTTCTCGTTGTCTCATTTGGTGTCCTGAGCTTGATGCAGATATTGAATGTTGTTGTGGCATGTGGCAAGATAATGCAAATATGCCTCCGGATAGGGCATAACATCCACGTGAATGGATAGGAAGGCATCGGTTCCGAGTATATATGGATAATGCAGGCCTGATCAAGGTCCAGTGGATTCTGGTGATTGTGGATGCCCACAGAAAATATACAGATGCACATATCGTCTTATTACCATCTCCCTCAGAAATAGAAAGGATGTTGCGACGCACATTTGCCACACATGGGAGTCCATATGATATCATATCTGACGATTCTAGCAGATTTCTACGAGTAAGGAATTTTTCAAGTTCTGTGCCCTAAATAGCATTAAGCATCATTGATTGGACTGACTGACAGCGTAGTGCAAAGCATTAAGAGTGGCCTGTAAAAAGTTCCAGGCGATTTGGAAACTCAATTATTGCATTTCTTATCCTCATACCGTATATTTACGCAATCAACAACGGGTCAATCACCAGCAATCCAATTTATGGGCCGGTAGCCCTGATCTCGTCTGAGTCGAGTGTATCCAGATTTATCAACTAAAATCACCATAAAAATAGACGATATAAAAAGATCAACGGATAAAAATTGTCTTGAAACGAAGTTTCATATTGGAGATGCCGTTAGTTTGATGAATTTTCTAGGGAGGTAAAAATGGTGGCCTGGGATTTTAGCAGAGCCAATTGGTCCACTATGTTTTCAAGTGCAGTTAGAGGATGCTCGCGTTGATTATATTCACATGAATATTTGAACTGAAGCTGTCGTGAGAAGCTCAGAAAAATCCAGCCAACCTCCAAGGAGTCGGGAACAAATGTTTTAAGGACACTCAACATCTTTCGTACAGCTTCCCCCACCCTACAGAGATAGAATCCTATCAATAACCGGTGCACGCTTAGGAGATAATCCTCCCAAAACCTACGTAAGGCCGTTTGCAGAAACGCAACAAGGATGAAGAAGGAACAAGGCTGAAGGTAAAGCAAAAGAAGCAGCGCACCAAATTGGAAATAGGCACAAAAAGGAAATGGCACGGTGCTAGACACTTAGCAAAGAAAATTGCTAAAAAGAATCTGTAGAGGATATAGATACTGATGACTCTGTTATTGTCGATGATGTGACCAAGTCAGAGAGTCGGTCAACACTTCCTCCAACTGATAATAATTCTTGGAGTTCCATAGAAAAACCTATGGATATCTCTTAGTGTCATTAGAATTATTGGGTCGACGATGTATGGAATTTCAAGCTAATTGAGGAGGGATGTTGTATATTGTCCTAGAAACGAAGTATCGTTTAAGTCATATTAGACTGGTTATTCCACTATGTTGAGTACAACGGGAATACTTTTTGTTGTTATTTACGAGTATTTGCTTAAGCAAACTGAACATGACTCGTTTTCGGAGAAGGATTTTGGGTTGTGCTTATGCCATTTGTTCGTATGGTCAAATTTTAGCGTTTTGCTCAACACCTTATGGATTATCTTACCGAACCAGTTTTATACTTTTCTTGTGCTAGTTTACAGCATTCGTTTATTTTGTGACTGATCATTTCATCTTTATCAGAAATGTCCTAGATTTCTCGTGGTCTCGATTATCTGACGACGGGGACAGTGTTTATCCATTTGATGAGGTTTCTGCTATGTTATTTGGTTTCAGGGAGTTTTCTCGTTCTCCAAAATTTTTCTTTCATCGTCCCATGTTTAGTGGTGTCTTTTTCCAATATTCCCCAGTATTTGTAAGTTTTCTTTTCTCTGAGCGTCTTGATTTTTTCTTGATTTTGTCGTCCTGTCATTTGTCGATTCCAGTTTTCATTATTAGCATGGCACATTTTTCTCTTCCGAATTCGATCTCTTTATCTTCAGTCTATATCCTCATAACCAATATTAGGGTTTCTAATTCTTTCTTATTTTTGGCGAACAGTTTGATGACGTTCATGTACATTATGAGATTGATTTTTTTAATGCGATTTATGAAGTTTGTATCCACCTATATCGTTCTTAAATATTTAATTGAGCGTTATCATTGCAATTGCAAATTGTAATAGTTATAGCACAATCCCCTGAAAGATCTCTATGTAAATTTTCACCTCATCTATGCATTTTCTTCCTGTTGTCATTTTCCCTCTCCAGTTTTAACTGGTATCCCCAATAAAATTTATCCTTTCATCGGATATCTTATATATTTTGAGACTGCCTATTGTCCAGCTTTGCAGAACCATATTGCATGCCTTTTCGCTGTCAATCCTTTTTGATTTGCTCTCCTTGATGATGAATTTATCACAGTGTAGGTGCTCACCTGTTCCTCTGGTCCTCGTGTGGCATCCTTTATTGTTCCTGGGGGAACAGTTTGTAGATTATTAGCGAGTTATAAATCTCCTCCATGATTTATGCCGTTTGTAATATCAACATCATCCGTAGGCACGTTATGTGTGTCTGTAGTTGTTGGAACTGTGTTCCCTTTTGGCCATTTCTTGGATCATGATGGTCTTTCCTTTGCTCATCGATTCGGTTGTCTCTTTTTCTTCGAAGTATCTATTCAATTCGATATCCACTTTGTCGTAGATGGAAGTGAATTATTTAAACCAGTAACTCTGTATGCCATTATGGCCAGGTGTTTTCCGATTTGGTGTTTTTTTGAGTATTGCTCAGAGTAAATCGATGTGTTTTTTCGCTTTAGATCCTTCTGCGAGTCCTTTTAACTCTTTTCCCATTCAACTTCTTTATGTTCGTTGGCATTTATTAATCCAATATTTTTTTTATTTCCATTCAATCTGGTTGTCTGTGTGATTTTATGCATTTCCCCCAACTTGCGGATACAAATTATTATTATAATTATTTTCCGATCAGCGCTAGCTGATGGTCTTTCCCTTGAGTTTGAGTGATAGGAAGTTTCCTCAAGTCTTCAGGACTCTTCTCAGTATTCTGACCGTTCTCATCAATGCTGTAGCATAGATGGTCTCCACACGTCCTACAACTTCCAAGTCTTCCAGTCCTTTTAATTGTCATTCAGTTACTGTTCCGAATACACCAATCACAATTGATATAATCACCTTAGTGTTCCATAGATTTTTTAAAATTCCCTAGCAAGGTCGAGGTACTTATACTTCTTTTCGCTTTCTTTCAGTTTTATTCTGTGGTCAACCGGTACAGAAAAATCTACAATTTTGTAAGTTCTCTTGTTTTGTTGATTACTATAAGGTCTGGTCTTCTGGCCGAGATTAGGAGATTCGTTTGTATGTCAGTCCCATAGGAGTTGGTGTCTGTCATTCTCCAGGACAGCTGCTGCGTTGTGCTTATACCATTTGTTCGTATGGTTAAATTTAAATTTGCTACACATCTCCTTGCCCTCCCTGTCGTCCCTAGTCTAATACTCCTTCAGTGCTAATTTGTTGCATTCGGTTATGATGTGATTGATGGTTTCGTCTCCATCACTACATAACCTACATTTGCATTTTGTTGCATCTTATCTAATATTGCGTTGATTTGATTGGTTCTTTTGGCGTTGTTTTGTGCTGCTATTTGGAGAGATTCTGTTTCTCTTCTAAAGTTTCCTTTTCTTAGCCACATCCTGGTTTTCTCGTGCGAGATGTCGTTTATTAGTTGTTTAAAGCGCTTATAGAGTTGTTTTTCTTCCCATTTTTGTTTCCTAGTTATTGTCATTCTCTTGGTCCCCGTGTTGTCTGTTTCGGTTTCGATGGCTGTAATCAGTCCTTCGTGTTTTTCTATGTAGTCCTCGAGTCGTTGTATCGAAACGTCGACACTGCCTTCAATGATGGCAAGTCCTCTTCCTCCTCCCTTTCTTAATACATATATTCAGTCAACGCCGTTTCTGGGATGTAGTGCCTTATGCGTGGTCATTAGTCTCCTTGTTCTTTGGTCCATTTGCTTAAGTTCTTCTCTGGACCACTTCAGAAAGAGTACAGCCCAGGCATTTATTCCTTTAATAAGGTTTCTGCTTGATAGTTTTGTCTTGAGTAGCTTTCTTCTGAGATATTCTTTTTTAATTTTGTATTTCATTTCCACTTGTATGATGGTGCCAGCCTCCAAGATGCCCAAGTATTTGTAGGTTTCCTTTTCTCTAAGCGTTCTAATCTTGTCTTGACTTGGTTGTTCCATTCTGCCCGTCAGATATCGTTTGCCACTTTTCATTACAAGCATTGCACATTTTTCTACACCAAATTCCACCCCTATGTCCTGACTGTATATTCTAATTGCGAGTATTAGAGTTTCTCGTTCTTTTTCATTTTTTGCTAATAGTTTGATGTCATGAGGTGATTGATATTTTCTTGCGATCTACTAAATTTGTATTCGGCTGTGCATTTTCTGAGTATGTCGTTAAGTGGCATCATGGCAATTATGAATAGTAACGGTGATAGTGCATCTCCTTGAAATATAACTCTTTGAATCTTTGTTTCAGCTAAGCTTCTTCGTCCAGCTATCAATTCCACTCTCCAAGTTTTCAGGGTTTTCTCGATAAAGTTATGTGATAAACTTCATGTGATATTTTGTATATTTTGAGGCAGTTTATTATCCAGCTTTGTGGAACCATATCATCATCATCATCATATCGTGCTGGTAGCACGGATATCCCTGACCCTCTCTCACCACTCCTCCCTATCGTTCATCGCCCTAGGTAGGTCTTCAAAACAACACCCTGTATCCTCACATAGCTGCTGAATGTACGTTCGAGCTGGTCTCCCTGCTTTTGCGCGGCCATGTGTGGGGATCCATAAGAGTACATCTCTTATGAGTTCATCTCTGCTTCTCCAGCAGTGTCCTGCATGTCTGGTTCGTCTAACTTGAATAGTTTTCGTGATAGGGGGCAGGTGGCCGTACAGTTGGTGTCTTGTGGGGTGTTGCTGCCAGGACTTGTTCAGGATTGCACGCAGCATTCTTGTGTAATTGCCATCTAGTTTCTTCTCCAGCCGTTTTGTTAGCGTCCATGTAGTGCATCCATATAGCAGTATCGATGTGACCGCTGCCTGGAAGAAACTGCGTTTCATTTTATCGGTTAGGTCTGATTTCCATATAATCGATAGCCTATTGATAGCTGTCCATGCTTTCGTTAGCCTCGTTTCGATGTCCTTTTCGGTTGATTCGACGCTGCTTCCTAGGTACGTGAATTTGTCTACTAGTTTAAGTGGGGTTCCTTCTAGAGTGGAGATGTACCCCGTTTGGTTATAGCACATGTATTCCGTTTTGTGTGCATTAACATAGAGGCTTATGCTTGCTGCTGCTCGTTCCAAACTATGCAGAAGTGTTTCGGCTTGGTCAGGTGTATTTGCCAGTATCGCTATGTCATCGGCGTAGTCGGCGTCGGTAATTGTTGTTGCGGGGTATCTTCTGCTTCTTTTCTTCGTCAGTTCGAAGCCATTCTCTTTGATTTTGTCAATCGATGTTCTAAGTACGTAGTCTAGACAAATGATAAAGAGGTACGGGGCCAGCGTATCCCCTTGTAGTACTCCTGCTACAATGTCAAAGTATTCTGTGTCTCCATCCGGTGATCGTATTTTTACTTTAGTGTTTCTATAGAGAATCATTATTGCCGGTACGGTTTCTTTAGGTATGCCGTACGCTAGTAGGATTTGTTCCATCTTTCCTCTGTGAATGGAGTCGAAAGCCTTGGTAAAGTCGACAAATATTAATGTCGCTTGTAGGTTCTTTGCCCGTCCACTTTCAAGGATTCTGCGGATGGTTAATATTTGTGAGGTCGTGGATCTATTTCTTCGGAAGCCATTTTGGTTTTTTCTAAGTATGTTGTCGATTTTGGGTTCTATTCGGTTTCGTAGTAGGGCATTGTAGATTTTGGCAGCTATGGATGTAAGTGTTATGCCTCGGTAGTTTTTGGCTAATCCGAGGTCCCCCTTTTTAGGGAAGGGGAGTATGCATCCCTTCAAAAATGTGGAACCATATAATATGCCTTTTTGTAGTCAATCCTGGCCATAGCTAGATTTTTCCGTTGGTTCTTGCTCTCATTTAGGTTGTGTTGATCTATGTAACTAACCTTGCTGAGCCTCCAGTTACTATTATTATAATTATTATTATTATTGTTGTTGTTGTTGTTGTTACTATCATTATTATTATTATTATTATTATTATTTTACTTCTCAGGATTTTTTCACTCCAGCATAAACTGGTGGTTGTTCGCTTGAGTTTGAATTACTGCAAATTTCCTCAGTTCTCTAGGACTCTTGTCAGTATTCTAGCGGATATCAGCAATACTGGGTTCTGCATGATCTCTATTCTTCATATTATTTCCAACTCCTGTAGCTCATTTGCAAACCAGTTGGGGACCGCTCTTAGTGCACTTGAATTGCTTTCACTGTCACCCTCATATTTCACATCATTTTAGTTCTGTCATGGTCCATGTAATTGAATTTCTTTTATCTTCATTTCCTGGTCTGTCAGAATAGCAAAACAACTAGACTATAAATTCTCTTTCTTTTTTTTTTTGTTAATTAGCTGTTTGTTGTTCTGGCTGAGATTTGGTAATCTGCATCTCAAATCCAAGACTTTTTTATGATTCTCATCCGCTTGGACAGATTCTATTTTTTGCATATGCCATTTAGTAGTATGGTGAAATTTCAATCTCTTGCAGAATACCTGTCGATTCCATTCCTTAACTTGTGTTGCTTATTCTTGTACTCTTTTTGTACTAGTTTACCATATTCCCTTATAAAGGGATCAATCGCTTCATCTCTTTCTCCACATAACTTACCCTTACTATTCTGTTATGTCTTATCAATTTTTGCTTTTACATAATTGGTCCGTATGGTGTTCTTTAACACTGTTATTAGATGAAATTCAGTTTTTCTCCAGTAATTTTCTATTCTTAATGATGACTTTGCGTTATCGTTTGCGATCTAAAAATTTCCATGCATTTATTTCTTTTCTCATTTTTCTATTTTTATTTTTATTGCTTTCTGTCAGTACTTATTCTTTCCAATGCTCTAATTGGCTGCTGCTATCATCTATGTACATGCAGTGATTAATCTTGTCTTCTGATTTTGTAAATTTGTAGCCCCTCTGTACATTTCCTAAATACGTAGGTGAGTAGCATCATTGCTCTAACGAACAACAATCGTCAGAATTATTCTTTCTGGAACAATCCATATCGATTTTACGTCCACCAAGTTTGCCTCCTCCTCACTGCCACTTCCATCCTCAGTACTCCATGTCATTCATGATGAAGTATATGATTTTTCAGATATTTTGTACATATTCAAACACTATTATTCAAGTTTGAAGAACGATATCACATATCTTCTTGCAATTATCCATGCCATGGTTACTTTTTCGACCTGGTTTTGGGTTCTTTGAGGAATGGTCGGTCATTTCATTTCTTGTTCCTCTGCGGCATTCTTTATGGAGTTGTCAGCGGCATACAAGCAAGTAATAGATTTTTTCTCTTATCTATGCGAGCAGGATTTTCCACATTTTAGGTAAACACGTTATTGGCTTATAGTTGCTGGAGATGTTGTCCTATTGGATCGGGGTAGATTTAATTTTAATCACCCATTCGGATATAATTGCTTCTTTAAGGCATTTATTCAATTGCAGGGCCAATTTCACATATGGACCTGAATCTTTTAACCTGATTCCATATATACCATCATGGACTGGTCTTTTTCAATTTGGTATTTTCCCAAGCGTTCCTGTTGGCGAATCCTTCAGTATGCTCACCCAGGACCTTCATCATGTCTTTCTAATTCTTTTTTTATGGCATTTATCCATTCAGTATTTCCATTATGAGTTATTTGTACCCATATTTTACTCCATTTTCTTTTCTTTACATCCGATTGATGTTTTGTTCTCGTGCACTTCCAACTCATTAGTAGAATTATCTTTCCTTATTTTGGAATGTCCTGTTTAGTTAGTATTACTTGGCCTTATCCCAGTATTATTTTAGTCTTCCTTCTTTCGTCAATATCTGATTTATTTATTTCACTTTTGTTGTCAGACTTTTCTGCGGTTATCATTTTGGTGACTTTTCCTTCCGGTGGGTTGCTGTATGTTTTACCTTCCTTAGCAGTTTTGCTTAAAGTTGCATATTCTTCTTTTGTTCTTCTATCATCATTTCAAATTTACATTTAAATATCTGTTCAAATTCATTCGGGAGATACCAGTTTTATCACCGACTATATTACAATTATTAATATTAATCTCCTGGACTCTTCTCAGTTTCTGACTGATATTATGAATACTCTTGTTTGGATGGCTTCGGCTTTCATTGTGTTGTGAGACCTAAACTTACCTGCATCGTGGACTCTTCCAGTATTATATTACTAGCGTAGTAATATCCTAATACGGGAGCAGTAGTAGCAGTTAGTACGAGAAGTACGACTTCTAATATTGAACACTATCCTTTATAATTTTTGTTAATATATCTTTCTAACCTCTAAACCATGTTCCGTGTTTTCCTTCTGTGTACCGACTTTGGGTCCACATCACATTGGTAACTAAGTGACAGAAAATCTCCTCAGGTGTATAGCATACTGGTTAATTTCACCTTTGCTGTAGTTTGAAGTGGCACGGCTCGTCCTCCAATGTTCAACCCTTCTATTATTATTATAATTTCCAATTCCTCAAGTCCCCTCTTCAAGCTATTGGGGATCCTTCTGAGCACACCTATAACAATTGGTAATACCATCAACCGCTTGTTTCACAGATTTGTTAATTCTTTGGCAAGTTCCAAGTATTTTTATATTTTAGTTTTCTTTGATTTTCTTTTTGGGTTCCACCGGAAGGGCAAAGTTTTCAAAACGGCAAATTATTTTTTATTTATCAGCCTGGTCAACTTGCTTGCAATTGGTGATCCGTTTTTATCTCTAAATCCCAGAGATTATTATGAGTCTCATACTCTTTGATGGATTCTGGTTTGGGGATATATCATTTGGTTGTATGTTCAGAGTTTATTTTTGGTACAATTCCAAGTAGATTCATTTTCCCCACCACGTCGTGTGTAGTCATTCATTTCTATTGTGCTTGTTAGCGACATTCGCTTATTATATGATTAATGGTTTCGTCTCCATCATCACATAACCTAAGCTTGTTTTTGTGCTGCGTATCATCAATTTTTGCACTGATATAATTGGTTTATATGGTGTTGTTTTGTTCTACTTTTAAAAGGGATTCAGTTGACCTTTTAAGTTTTCCCTTTCGTACCCATATCCAGGTTTTCTCGTGTGAAAGCCAGTTTGTAACAAGAAATATCCATATAGTATTTTTTCTGTTTCTGTTTCCAAGTTACTTTTAATCTGCTTGTCCTTTTATTGTCACATGTGTTACTGGTTGCAGTAATAAGTCTTTCTTTGCTCTTTCGAATGTTGTTGAATCCTCATATTATTGTATCCTCGCAATCTTCAATGTTAGCGAGTTATATTCCTCCTTCTTTTCTCGATAAATGTAGTCTGTCAATGTCAATCCTCGGATGTAGTGTTTTGTGCATAGTGATTATCTTTCTTACCCTCTGGTCTATTTCTTTATGTTCTTCCAATTCTTGGAACGCTCGGACTATCTTAAGAGGAGGTCAATCCAGGTGTTTATCGATTTGATGAAATTTTGGCTGCAGATAAGTTTTCTCGTTCATCTGAGGTTCTTTTTTCTTTTTTTTAATCTCCAGTTCTTTGATTGTGTCCGTTTTCAATATTCCCAAATATTTGTAATAATAATTTTCTACAAACGTTCTGATTATGTCTTGATTTAACACTGTTATGTTAATTACTTTTTTTGTTAATTTGAGAGTTTTTCAAATCAGCGCTAGTAAATGATTTTCCACTGGCTTCTGAGTGACAGCAAGACTCCTCAAGTCTTCAGGATTCTTCTTAGTATTCTGGGCGATCTTAATAATGGTGTTGTTCGGGTGTTCTCCACTTGCTCTCTTAGTTCCAAGTCTTCCAGGTCCTTTATTAATCCTTTATTAACTGTACCAAACCCACCTATAACAATTGGTATCGTCGTCACCGTCATGTTCTTTAGTTTTTCATCTCAATCAAGGTGCAGGTATTTACCTTCCTTTTTCTTTTCTTTCAGTTCTACCCTTATGTTAGCCGGAACGGCAAAGTCTACTCTTCAACAGTTTCTTTTTTGTTTTTGTTGACTATCACTAGATCTGGTCGTCCAGCTAAAGTTAGGTAATCCGTTTGTATCTTATTATCCCAGAAAAGTGTCTCATTTTCCAGCAAGGATTCTGAGTTGTGTATATGTTCGTAAGATCAAATTTAAACTTCGTGCTCAACACCCTTTGGATTATCTAACCACCTAACCATGTTTAGTCTTAAACTCTTTTTGTGTTAACTTACTGTATTCGCTTATTATGTGATTGATCATTTCATCTCTATCACCCCATAACCTACATTAGCTATTTTGTTGTATCTAGTCAATCCTTGTTTTGACAAAATTAGTCTTTATGATGTTGTTCTGTATTGTCTATCAGAAGAGATTCAGTTTCTCTCTCATGGTTTCCCTTCCTTAACCGATGAAATGTCACTACAGTTGTTTTTCTTCCCAATTACGTTTTCTGGTTATATTTGTTCTTTTGTTGCTTGTGTTGTCAGCATTTTTTCAGATTTCTGTAATCATTCTCCCCTCCATTTTTTTATGTACTCTTCTAGTTTTTGTATCGATGCATCGATGCCATCTTGAATGCTGGCGTTTTCTCTTCCCCTTCATTTTCTTGAGACATATTGTCTCCCTATGTCATCACTGGGATGTAAGGCCTTATGTATCGTCATGAGTTTTCTTGTTTTCTTGTCTATTTGTTGATGTCCCTCTTTCGTCCACTTAGGAAATGGTCCTGAGGAGCTAAAAAGTTGGATGCAACCCACGTATTTATCCCTTTGATGAGATTTCGGCTATATAGTTTGGTTACGAATAGTTCCCTCGTTCTCTTGAGATGCTCTTTTTTTAACCTTTTCTTTCAACTCCACTTGTTTGATGGAGTCCCCTTCCAATTTCCCAAGTATTAGTATGTTTTCTTTTCTCCGAGCATTTTGATCTTTTCTTCGTTTATTAGTTCTATTCCTTTCGTAATGTGTAATTTCCAGCTTCTCATTATTAGCATGACATTTTTCTATGTCGAAATGCATCTCTATGTCCTGGCTGTGTATTGTCATAGTCTGAATTTGGGTTTACAATACTTTTTCATTTTGGGCAAACTGGTGGTTGTTTTTTTTTTCCCGTGATTTATGAAGTTTGTATCTTCCAGTGTCTTTCCTACGTATTTGATTGAGTGGCATCATTGTAATCAAAATAGTAATAGTGATAAATAATCTCTCTAGAAGATAACTTTCAGGATTTTAATGTCAGTAAAGCCTTTTCCTCCTACTGCCAGTTTCACTTTCCAGTTTTTCATCGTTTTCTCAACAAATTTTATGATTTAGTTGGATACCTTATTTAACTTTGCGGAACCATGCCGTATGCCTTTCAGTGATCAATATACACCATAGATAAATTTTTACGCCTCATTTTGCTCTTCTTATAAGATGTTTTGATAAATATATAGTTGCGTTCCTGTTACTCTGGTTCACTTGCGGCATCCCTTCTATTCCTCTGAGAATAATACGTGGCTTATTAACAAGTTGTAAATCTCCTTGATTTGTGCCGTTAGTATTTTCTGTATCATGGGTAAGTATGTTATAGGTCTGTAGTTGTTTGGGGCGGTTCCTTTTTCGGGATCTTTCTGGATCTTTGTTAGCATTCATTCGGGTATATCCCCTTAATACAAGCACATATTCATTTCCATAGCCAGTGTGTCATGGATAGAGGTGAATTTTTTGATCCAGAATCCATGTATGCCAGTATGGCCGGACGTTTTCCAATTTGTTATTTTTTGAGTATGGCTCACCTGGATCGAGGTGAATTTTTTCATCTTCAGGGCTTCTTTCAGCCCTTGGAACTCTTTTTCCATGTGGTTTATCCATTCGGCTTTTCTGTTATGGTTTCTACGTTTCACATATTTTGTTCCAAATTGTTTTGCCTCTCTCGCATCTGGTTGTGGTTTTATCTTTGTAACTTTTCAACCTACTTGCTAGTATAATTTCCTTGCGTTGTTTTGGAATATCCTGTTTTGTTTGTATTATTTGATTCTATCTCGATATCTTGTTAATCTTTCTTCTTTTGTCAATATCATCTGTTTTATTTCCTCAATTTGTATCGTTTGTTCTAGTTGTGTTGCTTTGCTCTTTTTTCGTCCAGGCATATTTTGGCTTTTTTTCTTCTGTCTTAGTATTTTGCCAGTTGTCTAAGCTTTTGTATCTGTGTTTCCAGTCTGTATTTCCACCCATAATTTGAATGTTTGCTAGTGTTCTATAGGGGAACCCCGATTTTTTCACAGATTAATTTCCCTCTGTAGATTAGTTCGTCTAATTCAGTGATGTTGGTTGAGATACATTTTAGTAATTCGTTTATTTTTTTCTGTTTCTACCTTGGTAGGTTTCCAGTCTTGATTCCTAAGAAATGGTGATGAGGTTTTCTTTTCAGACAATGCTTTTTATAGCCTCTACATGTAATATTTCTTTTTCTGTTAGTCTTCGTTCTCTGGTTGGGTGTGTGGTATTTAGATTGCGGCTCTTGTGCGGTTCAGTTTGATTAGGATGTTCTTGTTTTTCGGTACTTACCGGCTTAGTTCTTGTATTTAGGTCCTGTTGACACGTTTCTCTTCATATTTTTTTGGTTTATTTTGAAGATTTCAATGTTAGAAAACCAGCCTTTCTTTATAATCAATTTAACTCGGGCAGTAAGTTATTGGCTTGTCTTAAATCTACCACATTCGTCCCAGATTTCTCTCATTCTTTTTCTCTATCCCCTTATCAATTGGTTGCTCCAAAAATAGCAATAAAGTACGAATATGTTGTCTTCTCTAGTCAATTTTCTGCGTTGATGTCTCTGATGTAAGACGTTGCTTAGGTGGATGTTTGTTTATTGTCCTGGTTGATTTTTCTGGCCTTTTGTTACTGATAGATTTCACATGACTAGGCAACGGCGAGTCTCCAGTTTTCTATGACTCGCCTAAGTATTATGGTTTGGGCAGACTGAACTCTTTCACTGTTTTCTAGTCCTCTCGAGTGCCTCAACTATGATTGTTATTAATGTGACATTGATATTTCATTATTTGAAAAGGTATTGATATATTTGGATTTTTTTTTTGTTTTATTTGAAATGCATCGTTCGCTGGAACGGTGAAGTTCACGGGCTGACATGTTCGTTTTTTTTTCTTTTTTGTAACAGTGAGCTTTGGAATTCTGCTCTTCATTATGCAATTCTTTTTTAAATCTTCGCATCTTGCACAGTTCCGAGTGAATCCCCATCCCCATCCACTCATATACATCCATGATTTTTTTGAGCTAGTTTGCTTCCTTCAATTATTATTCTACACTTTCAAGTTTTTCACATCAGCATTAGTTGGTGGTCTTTCAGTGGAGTCGGCATGTCTCTTCAGATCACCAAGACTCTTCTCAGTATTCTAGCTGATCCCAACAATACTTTTGTTTGGATGGTATCGATTGTTCTTCTGATTTCGAGTTCTTTCTCTTTTCTTTCCAAGTATTTGGTTACTGTTTTATGCGCATATTTCATATATACTATGAAAATCTGTGCTATTTGTTTCCTAATTGGGTTATTATTTATTAATCTGACACGCCCACTAAATTTTTCGGTAAGGAGGAATACTTGACTTCCTGAAATATGTGATTAACCATTTTATTTTATTTTTTTTGTCATAAAGACCAATTATCTTAAAACGAAATACAAAAAAAAAAAATTAAACATTTCACTTTTTCTCCTCCCAATGTACTCTTGTTATTTTCTTGTATATTGACGATTTTCACTTTAACATAATTGGTCTTTATGATATGGTTTTGTGTTGAATTCTTAATTTCTTAAACCATATCCATGTCTTCTCGTATGCAATATAGCTAGTTCGTCGTTTGAAATATCAATACATTTGTTTTTATCTCCATTTGTGTTTGCGAGTTTTTGTTGACTTTCTATTTGTACTTTTGCTGTTATTGGCTGCAGTTATTACTCTTTCTTTGTTCGTTTTTATTGTAGCTTTCGAGTTCATGCATTGATCAGTGAACACTATCCACATTGCTGTCTTATTTGTCCTTTTCGTGACACACCTAGTCTCTCGGTTGTAAAGCTTTGTGCATTGTCTGGAGCTTATTCTTTAGTTCATTTCCTCGTCCATATTAAGTATGGTTATGAGTAACTTACGTGGAGGACTTCGTAGGTGTTTTTCACTTTGATAAGACAGAACTTGGTTTCGGGAAACTTTCTCGTTCAGCTTTGGTACTTTTTTCTTAGTTTTTTCTTCATTTCAGATAATGTCAGTTTCTTTAATGGTGTCAGTTTCCAATATTACCATGTACGAGTAATTTTTCGTTTTTCTAATTGCTCTGATGCTTTCTTGTGCTTCCGGTGTTTGTTTTTCCCCACTATTCCTTATTGTCATAGCACATTTTTCAATACCAAATTCCATTTTAGTGTTCGAGCTGTGTATTCTTATTTGTATCAGGTTTTCCAGTTCGTTTTCATTTTTGTATATATCATTAGATTATCCTCGAGGATTTAAATTTTCTTGTGATTTAGTAAGCGTATTGCCACCCTCGCACGTTTCTTAAATACATAATTAAGTGGAATCATGAAGGGAGCCAATGGGTCACCCTCGACTAAGGTCGCCATCTTTACTTACTTATTGTTATAACGAATAACAGTGGATGTAGCGAGTATCCATTGAAGATGCCTCTTTGAATTTTTATCGTGGCTGACGTTTGTCCTCTCGCTGTCAATTCAACTCTGCAATTTGCCGTAGCTTCCGTGATGAAGTTTATTATTTTGTCGGATATTTTGTATATTTTTAGATACTCTATAATCTTAGTTTGCGGGACCATGTCATTGGCCTTCTGTTCGTCAATCCATAACATGGTTACATTTTTCTGCTTCGTTTCGATTCTTTGAGAATGAAACGATCTATACATACTATGTCATTTGTTCCACTGCAGTATATTTTTGGTTCCTGTTCGCAAAACTCTGTGACCTATAAGCGGGTAATAGTTTTCTTCTCTCATCTGTGTGGTCAGATGTTTTTCATTTTTTCAAGTTTGCATTCCTAAGGGATGGTAATGTAGTTTTCTTTTTATTTGGGAATTTTTTTATTAACTCTACATTTTTCTGCTTTTTTCTGTTAATATTGATGTTGTTTTGGATTCTGTGGTAATTTGGTTTTCAATATTTTATTTCAGTTGGTTTCGGGGCTCTTTTTGAGTATGTTCTTAACAATTTACCTGTCTACATATTTCTACTATCTCAAGTTACGTCTTTCTTTTAAATCAACCTCGATTGGTCGGCAGATCTTGTGAAATAAAATTAATCTATTCTGCCAAGATAGCTATTATCATTTTACTTTACCATTTTCGTGTAGCATTGCTTTTAAATTAAATGTGACCTGCTACTTTTCAAATAAGAGGAAACTTAAGCGAACAACAACAAAGAAAGACTATTTGCCATTCGGCCAATAAAGTTTTATCATAGTAAAAGTCCTACGGTCAATTTTTAAACTGATGTTGTGGGTTTAAAACCTGATTTAAAAAAGAAATTAAATTGCTAAATTTCACGTTAATTTTTTCATGACTGATACTTATGTTTGTAAACTTGCATTCCAGAATCTTTTGAGGATTTCACATCACCAAATCTACGGAATCTACTACGACCCTTTCATTTCTCAAAAGAAGGTTTATTTATTGCTAGATAATTCCACTGGCTAACTACTTTGGAAAAACAATTACGTTCACGAACCTGTGGGAGAGAAAGGCAACTTCTAAAAATTCTCACTCCAGGTTTTTTTTCTTTTTTTTTCTCTCTCCTCTAACTTTGTTTTATTTATATCCATTTAGCGGGTTTATATTCTTTAAATTTCCAGGTTGTAAAGCAAATGTTTTTTTTTAAATATATACAAGCACACATTTCCATATATTAACGAGAACAAGTTTAGAAAGTTTAGTTCTTCTTTTCTGGGTTCATTCCTTTTTTTCTCAGACATCACTGTCTCAGCCCCCATTGCTTTACTTAAGGTTCATTTCTCTTAACTTTGTTCATTAATGAATAATAGATTATTCAATTTCCTGATGATTAAAGACTGATTTTTACTTGAATATTAAAGCAAAAATATTTGAAAATTTATACAGAAACGAATTTCGACATCATCATCATCATCATTATTATTATTTACTCAGATTTTTTCCCATCAGCGTTAACTGATGGTCATTCACTGGAGTTTGAGTGACAGCGATGGTCTTTCACAAGAGTTTTAGTGACATCAAGCAATCTCAAGTCTCCAGGACTCTTCTCAGTATTCTGGCCGTTCTATATAATGTTGTAGTTTGCATGGTCTCCACGCATCTTCTTAATTCCACTCCCTTTATTAATCCTTTGGTGATTGTGCCAATGGCACCAATCCCGTGGGTATATCTGTCTCCTTCATGTTCCGTAGTTTTTTTCTATTTCCTAGCAAGGTCCAGGTACTTATACTTTTTTTCGCTTTCTTTCAGTTTTACTCTGTGGTCAGCCGAGACAGCAAAGTCCACAATTTTGCAAGTTCTCTTTGTTTTTGTTGATTATTATAAGGTCTGGTCTTCTGGCCAAGAGTAGGGGATACGTTTGTATGTGTCATTATCTGTAGGGGATAAGTTTATGTGTGTCATTATCTGGGACAGATGCTGGGTTGTACATATACCATTTGATCATATAGTCAAATTGAAATTTCTTGCAAAACTTCCTGTGAATTGCATTGCCCTCCCAATCGTGTCTAGTTTTATACTTATTTTATGCTAATTTGCTGCATTCGATTATTATGTGATTGATGGTTTCGTCTCTATCACCACACAACCTACATTTGCTATTTTGTTGCGTGTTTATCGATTCCCGCTTTAATATGATTGGTTCTTATGGCGTTGTTTTGTGGCCATATCAGGAAAGATTCAGTTTCTCTAAGATTTCCTTTTTTTAGCCACATCCAGGTTTTTTCGTATGAGATTTTGCTTATTAGTCGTTTAAAAAAGCCTATAGTGTTGTTTTTCTTTACATTTTTGTTTTCTAGTTATTGTTATTTTGTTGATCATTGTGTTGTCAGGATCGTTTCTGGTGGCTGTAATCAGACCTCCTTCGTGCTTTTCTATGTAATCTTCGAGTCGTTGTATTGATGCGTCGATGTTGTCTTCAATGATAAGAAGTCCTCTTCCTCCCTCATTTCTTGATACATAAAGTCTGTTAACGTTATCTCTGGGGTTTAACGCCTTATGCATGGTCATTAGTTTTCTTTTTCTTTGGTCCTTTTGCTTAAGTTCTTCTCTTCACTTCAAAAATCATCCCGAATGAGGTGTACAGCCCAAGTATATTATTCCTTTGATAAAATTTTTGCTCGATAGTTTTGTCTCGAGTAACTTACTAGTTATCCTGGAATATTCTTTCTTAATGTTTCCTTTTATCTCCATCTTTTTGATGGTGTCAACTTCCAAGATGCCCAAGTACTAGTATGTTACCTTTTCTCTGAACGTTCTAATCTTACAGTTCCATTCCGTCCGTCACGTGTCGTTTGCCGCTTTTCATGACTAACATGGCACATTTTTCTAAGCCAAATTCCATCCGTTGGTCCTGACTATATATCCTCACTGCGAGTTTCCAGTTCTTTTTCATCATTTGCGGAACCATATCGTATACATTTTTGTAGTCAATCCAAGCCATAGCTAGATTTTCCAGTGTGCTCTTGTTGTCGTTTAGGACGTGTTGATCTATGTAAAGTAACTCCCCAGTGCCTCTAGATCCTTTGTGGCATCCTTTCTGTTCCTCATGGAACACACAGCGACTTGTTTGTGAGTAGAAAATCTCTTTCCTTATTTATGCTCTTAATATTTCCCGCATCATCGGTAAGCAGGTTATGGGTCTATAGTTGTTTGGGGAGGTTTCTTTGAGGATGTCTTTTGGGATCAATGTGGTCTTTCCTTTGAACCTCCATTCCGGTACATGTGCTCCTTATAGGCATCTGTTCATTTCGAGTTCTAATCTGTCATGAATAAGAGCGAATTTCTTGAACCAGAATCTCTTTATTCCATCATAACCTGGCGTTTTCCAATTTGATATTTTAAGTGTTATTTTGAGTAAATCGATGTGTATTTCTACTTTCGGGCCTTCTTCGAAACCTTCTAATTCTTTTGTCATATTGCTTATCCATCAGTTTTTTTTTATTATATTCTCTTGGTTGCCATGTTTTGTCCAAAATTGTTCGGTATCTCTTGCATCCGGTTGCTGGTATGTTTTCGTGTTATCTCCCCCCATTTGTTGGTAGAATTATCTTTCGTTGTTTTCGAATGTACTGTTTTGTTTGTGTTGTTTTACCCTTTGTCGATATCTTATTAATCTTCCTTCGTTTATCAGAACTTTCTGGTTTATTTCAAGTTGTATAGTTATTTTCCCTTGCTTTGCCTTTTAATTTTTATCTCTACGTGTTCCAGCGTTTCACCTTTGTTTTTTCATTTTGGATTGTTTTCGTAGATTTTTTATATACATTTCCAGTCGAATTTACCATCCTGGTTTTGAAAATTCTTCATGCTTTTTGAGGGAATACTAATTTTCTAACAAACTAATTTCTCCCCCTGCATATATTAGTTCATTCAATTCGGTAATATTATTTGTTGATGTATAAGTTAGTACTTTATTTATTTTTTCAATTTCTTCATTGACTGTTCTCCATTCTACGTTTCTTAGTGATGGTAAGTTCGTCTTTTCCCCCGTTCATAATTCTCTTTAAATTTTCTAGATTTATTTTTTGTTTTTGTGTTAGAGTTTGCATTGTGTTGTCTGGTTGAGTGACATTTGTTTTTGTGGCGTTTCTATTTTCCGAAATTAGCGGTTCATTTTGGTTAGACTGATTTTGTTTGTCAGTCCTTGGTGTGTCTGATATTGTATTAGTATCTTGTTCATAATTCATTTTCTGGTGTATTTCTAGTATTTCAAGGTGCGAAAACCAACCTTTCTTTATTATTGCCCTAACTTGGCTTGTCTGAAAACTAGCACATTCTTGCCAGATCTCTTTCATTCTTTTTCTATATGATCTTTGTGTAGGGTTGCTCCTACAATAAAAGTGCAGTGCAAGATGGTTGTCTTCGCTAGTCCATGTTTTATTTTTGCGTCTCTGATTTGTGTGGTTCCTTAAAACCTCATTCGTGTACCTGAAAAAAGAACAGCATTCTTATAATCATTATTAATTTACTCGTTTGAGGGTTTTTCATAACAACATTAGCTGATGGTTTTCTACTAGGTTATGAGTGACAGCAAGTCTCCTCAAGTCTCCAGGACACTTCTTCGTATTCTTGCCGATCTCAAAAATCTTGTAGTTTGAATGGTCTTCACCCGTTCACTCATTTCTAAGTCCTCCAGTCCCTGAACCAATTTTATTATTGTTATCATTATTACTCCTTGCAAGTTTTTTTTTCCGACCAGTGTTAGCAGATGTTCTTTTACTGGTATCTAAGACATCTGGCCGATCCTAACAATGCTGTAGTCTGGATGGTCTCAGCTCGTGCTCCGATTTCCATCTCTTTATACTTTCTTACTAATTTTTGGGGATTGTTTCCAGTGAACTAATTACAATTTGTAACACTGTCAACATCATGTTTTTTAGCTCTTTTGTAATTATTATTATTATTATTATTATTATTATTATTATTATTATTATTATTCAATTCGAGTCTCATGAAACAACTTCAGGGTTAAGATTTTAGACTTTATCTAGTGAGTAATTGGCCCCAAATAATAGCAGCAGCTTGAGTAGATAGAATAAATTAAGTGAATTATGAACAAAATAATTCTTTGTAATTATTTGTTTAAATTTACAGAGGAATGATTTTCAATGAAAGAAAGAAAAATGTATGTTCAAGAGTAAAATCCTCGTTTCTTCACTAATACTCTAAAGCCTAGAGAAACGTTTGCCCGAGTAAACTTTAAACTTTGATAAAGACTTTATCATTTATCCTTCAAGGAAAATATATTTCACAGTGATAAAAACAAACTTGACAAATTATCGATTTTCTTTGTTTTTATGGAACTGAAATTTAGAGTAAATGTTTCAGTAGTTTCAAATAATGCTGACTTGTCATTTGCTTTGGGATAAAAATAAAATATCTGGATTGAACATAAAAGTAAATTTGTGTTTAATTTTTAAAAAATTTATTTTCATTTTATAAATCACAAAAAAGATTGAAAATCTTTACATTTTTGAAATTATAAATAAAAAGTGATTCTTAAGAAATTATATATATATATATATATATATATATATATATATATATATATATATATATATATATACACGCGAGTGCGTGCGCGTGTGTGTTTGAAGAAAATGACTTAAAAATTATAAAAATATGTAAAAAGTATTAATGAAATAATTGAAATATACCCTTATCTCGACGGTCAATATCAGTTATACGGCTCAGTATTTATTGTACAAGTCATATTACCACAGATATTTATTTAAGGATCTATTACAGACCAATAACTTAATATTATTAGTAATAATGATTGACCGAGATCCATGTACAAAAAATATACATATACACACTCCACCTCACACGGCCTTGTCGGCTAGAGCTGTAGAATACACTGACGGCATTTCTGCTGAGTGGTAAGACACTGCCCTACAGTGTCCTGGATGTAATACTAAACTGCAGCTGATGGTGCAGCTCTGGAGCATGTTGAAAACGCCTTTATTTCCATTAGTCTTGAGGTCTACTCCGACCCAAAATGGTAGTACTTTTTAGATTCCCATCAAAAGCTCATATAGAACTGTTTAACCATTTAACTATATGCAGACTGGTGTTGAATTTAATTGTAAGAGTTAAATAGCAATACTTGAAACTATTTAACTGTGTGAAAACAAATAACTAATATTGAATAGAATAAATCATGTTAAATAAAAACGCCAGGGACCATTTGGTTAACTGCATACAAAAACTAATTGTTTATACATACAAGTACTTAGAATCATTTGACAGGGCAAATCGTTGAATAGTGTGAAATGGAATTATTTGTGTTGTAAAGCAATACTTGAAACCACTTCACTGTGTGCGAACAAATGATTAATATTAGATAGAATAGTTCATTTTAAATTAGGATACTTCAAACTAACTGGTTTAAAAATGTAATCAAGAAATTGTACGTTTACAAACCAAAAATTATATATATATATATATATATATATATATATATATATATATATAATGACAGTTACTACCATTCCGTGTCTTGGAGTAATAAAAATAGAGGAGTAATACACATTATCCAGAACTTCCGATGTAGTTTAGTATCACAGCCAGAGCAACTTTCCCACTCTGCAGAGGGATGCAGTCGGCATATTTTAAACCCCACTGACAGAACGAACAATTGTTTGGAGGTATTTTGCGACGCTAGGTCTTTCCAGATACAAATAAAAAGATGCTGATCAATGAATTGAACAAGCGAAAAACAATGAAAATGAAGAAAACTCCTTAATATTGTTTTTGGTGGATTTGTAGTGTAAGAGAACTTGGGACGGGGCGAAGTCCAATGACTAATTCTAAAGTACACTAGACTACAATTTTCCTGATCAGAAAATCGAAGACAAACTTAGACTGAATTTTTATTTACTTCCCAAACTCCTATGCATTCTCTTTAGCGATTCAAAATCTCACCTTTATCATGATATTGTAGCCAATATCTTGTCGCTCTTCAAAACCATTTTTTAACCTTGTCTCCATGTGGGCATTCCAAACTAAATATACTGAATGGGATTTGTTTTCTCTCCCTTGATTATTTAAAAGAAATACTATATATTTATATTTCTTGTTATAAAAAAGATAATACTCCATTTTGAATGGAGTTCAGCTTCTCCGGTACGCCACGTTCCCTCGGGCCGACTCGGACTCTTATTATTATTTACATCTCCGTATTTGTAAAAGCATCCATTCCCAAGTGGTGTCTATTGCCCATGTTTATACACATGCACTAGGGGCTTACAGTCTCCATCTTGTCGGCGCTTATAGACCAACGAAATCCATTCATCTACACGCAATGGAAATACGCTTGGCTAAGTTTTACTCAAAGAGCTCCGCGTATCAGAAAAATAAAAAGTAAAGTGCAGTTTCAAACCTATCAAGTTGCTGAATTTTCTGGCATTTTTTCAACTCAGATTTTTCTTTTCTTTTTTCAATTTTTTTTCTTTTTTTTTCTGTTTTTTCGCGTGAGCCTAAAGAAGATACAAACCTCTGTTTGACAAGCAGGGCGATAGCCTTTGTTGCGTGTATTGAACGTCTCCTGCTTTGAAAGACTTCAAATACGTCTTGAGTTTATTTTCTTCATACGTCTCCCTTCCTTCATATCATTCACTTTTTTATGTGTTGCTTTCTTTCTTGGCTTTTTTCTTTTTTTTAAATTTTACTTTACATCACCTTCAAATAAATTCATCGTTTTAGACACATACCGACGAATACAAAAATAACCACGCCAACCTTCACACCACCTTATTTATTTTTCTTGTTGTTTAATTCTTTATACTTCTCGTGATTTATTTCTTATTCTCGTTCACTCCATACTTAGACAATATTCGTCGACACACTTCATTAAACGCAACCTCTTAGTTCCTCTGCGGTTATCTATGCGCATGCGTGTTGGGTATATGCGTGGGTGGGAGAAATAGCATCAACGTAAGTAAGTTTTCAACCTTAAATAAAGAAGTGTTTTGTTATTTCCTGGCTTTACTAAACTTTATAATTTTTTCTTTCCCTTTTGAATCTTCTTCTATCTCTGAGAACTTCCCCATTTTGCCTTAAAAAACTAACATATACATAAAAAAAAAAAAGACAAAAAATGCTTTATCTGTTAAAAACTACTGAAATGTATTAAATAACTAGAAGTGACACATTTTCTACTCAAAAGTTGTCTGATACTCATTCTTTATTAATTTGTAGGAAAAATCTATGAACAGACATTATTATATGAATTTAGCTTCAGTTTTCTTCTCAAAACTTTTCTACTTCGGGCAAAAATCTGTCATATTAATCCATGATTTTTAAAAGTAAAATATACCAGGTTTTCATTACTTTAATAGAACACTACACAATCACGACGGATATTATTAAGCTGGATTTATTACGATTATTATTTGGCATTGAAACTATTATTCGTTTTTGTATTACTTGTTCATTTTAACCAATAGAGGCTTCGTTCTTTACCAGACATGGAATGGCTAGGTCCCTCATATATGTATAAATTCATCCATACGTACATGCAAAATGATTACAATGATGGACTGCCACCTCGATGTAAGCCAGTTAGAAATCCAGTCGCGCTATAACATTCATTTTCCTACTAATACCTTTATTCCTCCAACAAAGGACAAATTATTATCACTAATTTTCTTCTGCATGGATAGCTTTGGCATTAAATAACCGACGGAGATTGATATTCCATTAAAAAAAAAAGCTACATACAAGTTGTTTTATTAGAGAATGAAGCTAAGTGTGTCAAAAGATTTAACTGCTTGATGACAAATCAACTTCTTCCAAATAGTTACACAGACAAAAAAAATGCTGGATTTTTATTACTGGGAACAGGAAATAGTGTCACTGATTCATTGCAGAGTATTAACGTTTACGTGCTACAACGGAAATATTTCTTACTGCTCTAAAACTCATTCATAGACACTAGGAATCAAAAGTAATAATACTAAAATTTCTCACAACAACCACCCACTAGAAATATGGCCTCATTACTCTTAGAAATTGTTTCTTCTTTATTTGTAATCTATGAAAATTAAACAAAGCTCAAATATAAAACAAAACTATTCTTTCTAGTACACAAACATCCTGGTTTCATAGAACGTAACCGGAATAAATTAGAATAATTTATTCTAATAAGTAATCTATATTTAATAAAGTGGAGAAACAAATTATTGAATCACTAAATTAGGAAGAAAAATTATGGAATCACCAATAAGAAAAACTCCCGATTAAAGAATCTACGTGCCAGCAGTTAGAAACCGATTAATCATATTGTTTTGAGAAACGTTTCGTGTTTAAATAAAAAAAAAAGACTAAACAAACAAAACCCAGTTTATCAATATCTATTGATCGCCAAATATTTTTGCTTTCCAAACTTGTTCAGATCTGTGAAGAAACCTCATTTTTATTGCGTAGACCTAGGGTCCGTGAAGTGGAGTCTCTCTCAACTGTCCAGAAATGCGATGCGCAAACCAAGAGAAAACTGTCTGGAATAGACTTTTATAGGCATAAGTCTGTATTAAAATTATCAAATGTTTTAGCTACATTGTCTTACAGTTTGACTTATAATTTGATCTTATGGGCGATTCTTATGACACACTTAAACTAACTAACAAGTGATAATAGGAGATTACTTAAATGAAAGTAATTGTAAGGGATTCACACAACTGAATATTTTCACTTAAGTTAGAGGTCTACAAAAATCCGCAGGCTTTTTATTCTGAAAAATAAGAAGGAAATGCTTACTAGATAGGCTTTTTTCACGCAAATACGTATATCTTCGAAAACTGATTTACAAAGTCAGATGAAGTTAATCGATTAAAAAGCAAAAACTGTTGATCATTTGAGCCGTTTCATGGGTTGCAAATTGTTCAACCACTTCATTTTATTAAATTCTTTCTTTCTTATGATGATTCTTTTTATTGAATTTCGACTTTTTTCTTATTCTTCACTTCATTCATTTTTACATTAGTTCTTTTGTAAATACTTCCGGGTCAAATATTATTGAATTGTTCTATTCCAGTACCAACAGTCAGGACTACTTTGTTTGTTTTCCTCATTTTCTTTGTTTCTTTTTTTCTTTCCTCTTATTTACTTGTTTCTTCCATATTCTACCTGCCTTGTCAGTAATTTTTCTTTCTTTTATTTTCTTTTTCCTGTTCATGTTTCAGTCTATTTTGTCTTTATTTATTTTGTTCTTTTCACATCTGGCCAGATATCTATTTGTCGTCTTTCTTTCTTTTTTTCCTTCTTTCTTTCTTTCTTTGTCTATATTTTCTATTTTCTCTATTTCTTTGATTATTCAATATTTTCTCAATTTTCTTTTTTCTTTTTCCTTCCTTTCTCATACTTTTTCTTGTCCCTATTTAATTTTAACAATGTTTTTTTTCTGTTTTAATTAATTTATTTATTTATTTATTTTTATACAGATAATATCTATTTTTTCGTGTCGAAATCTTTCTTTCTTTCTTTCTTTCTTTCTTTCTTTCTTTCTTTCTTTCTTTCTATCGTGCTCTTCTTAATTACGCTTTTATCCAATAATATTTCGCCAGTCATCTTTTTCTTTTTTTTTCGAAAAGCAAATCTCTTAATTATTTCCGTCTTTCGAACGCATTATTTTCTCATTTCAATTGATTTTCCTTGCTTGTTAATCGGAAGGGCAAACACACCGACATCCTCTGACACATATTACAATAACTTTACAATTCGGATGCCAACTCTTTACACACGAAACAAACAACTTAATGATATTGATTAACTTGTAATACAATCGCAATGATATTTATTTCTCATTTTACGTACAAAAAGAATATTTCATTATCATTCTTCAAAAACATTTATGTTCTGATGTGGATGTAACACACATAGACACACAGACACATAGACGCACAGAAAGCATGCACAAACAATTATGGAGATACAATTATAAGCGTACATTAATATAAATAATAAGTTAATAAATCTTTCTCTCGCTCTCTCTCTTTCTATATATATATATATATATATTGAAAGAAAGAAATTGTAAAAAGGAAATATGGTTATATATATTTACAAACTGAATATATATATATATATATATATATATATATATATATATATATATATATATATAGACTTAGAGAGAGAGAGAGAGAGAGAGAGATAAAGAGAGAGAGCGGAAGCGAGAGAGATATCTGCATATATCATTATATACGGGATTTAACACGTAGAGCTATGAAAACACACACACACACACACACACACACACACACACATATATATATATATATATATATATATATATATATATATATATATATATACAATTATGATATGCACATGCTAACATACTGAAGGGGAGAAATAGAGAGGTATGGAAGATTGCCGGAATGGAATTTTGTTATATTAAGTTACACATGGAAGATAATTGAAGTAATAACTGAGATAATTTGTTTCGTTGAATGTAACGAACACACACACACACACACACACACACACACACGCGCGCACACACACACACACACACATGTGTATGCGTGTATTTATATATATGGGCATTCATGTGTATGTGTGTGAGTGTGTGAGAGTATGTATCTTTAGGTATATGTATCGTAAAATATATATGTGTGTATATAAATGTATTCCGAATACAAGCAAATTAACTAAATTTATTGATCCTGATCTTTATACAATAATGTAATTATCTGATCTAATTTATATTCAGTGCATCGTGTGTTGTCTTTGTAAAATGTCTATTTGTTTTATCAGCGCACAAAATCAACTATCCATATCAATTAATGAATTCCAAGACGAACTAAAAGCATTTTTCCCAAACAGCTAAATGTTTAATATATCAATTCTATCAACATTTCGCGTGAAAGATAGCTTAAAGGTTTCGAGGAATGGCAATTTGAAACAGAAATTAGTAAGTCGAGTTCAAATTCCGGCACAGGCTGTTAGTATTGTATCTAACACCAATTCACTTTGTAAAGACATTAATCCAATTTTTTTCTTCACTCAGATATATGTCAATAATTTTTAGACCGGATTCTCTAGCCTTGGCAAAGAAATACCTGCAGCATATATATATATATATATATGTGTGTGTGAGTGTGTGTGTGTGTGTGTTGTGTGCGTGCGTGTGATAATTATTATTATTATTACTAGTAGTAGTATTCCGTGTCTAGTCGTATACCGTTTTGTTTGCTCTCATTTGCTGTATTCGCTTACGTAATTGATCTTTACGGTTCAAACAATCAACATTGCGTTTTATATTTTTCTCTTTGCTTCAACTGGTACTTTTTTTATTTTTGCTTTTTTAACTTAAGTCTGATTGTCTAGGTTTCTAGGACTCCTTGTTATTCTAGCAGGTATGCATGGTATCGATTCTTCATCCGGTCTCCTGTTCCCCTTAATCTTTTCCAGGCTTTTAGAAACCGTTCAAAAGCACCAACCATCAAGTTCCGTAGGTTTTTCAGTTTTCTGATAAGATCTCATGTATACATATATTCATCATCATCATAATCAGAACTGGAAATATCCAAATTAAACATGATTATCGATTTGTAACGAGTTTGGTTTTTATGATCGACATTAATGGACAATCTTTCCTACTACTCAACCAAATAAGAGACAACTTTCGAAAGTCCCAAAATATGGCGATGCACATACCCATATATATATATATATATATATATATATATATATATATATATATATATATATATATATATATAAAGGGGGGTGTTATGTGTGTGTGTGGGTGGCTGGCTGGCTGTGATTGTGCTCATGAGAATAATGTGTGTATGTGAGTGTGTGTGGGGTCTTATGTGTGTTTGTGTGTGGGTGTGGGTGGGTGGATGTGTGTGTACTTTGACTTTGATTATTAAATATCATTACTTAATTGCTTTATCTGCCATCGTAGCCCATCTATTGGCTTATACTTCATAGCAATAGCTTCATCCATTATATTCCATCAGGACGTCATGTGTGTTTGTATATGTATGTGTATGTGTGTCTGCGTGTGTGTGTCTGCGTGTGTGTGTACATGTGTGTGCATTAAAGAAGAAATAGACATGTAAATGTCCCCGTGGATGCAGCCAAGCGCGTTCAAATGCAGGGAGTGGCTGTTTGCATTTCGCATAGCCCTAATATTCTTGGGAAATGTATGAATCCAACTATTTCCACTTTAGTTATGGGTAAATAATAAAGGAGATTGGTCACTTTAAACCGGGTACGTTATTGGTGAAGGGGAAGAAAAACTTTTCAACTCAATTTAAAAATTGACCAAGTGCCACATCCCGCTTTGTGGAAGGGTTGGTAAATACATACATACATACATACAGAGAAAGAGATAGAGAGAGAGAGAGAGAGAGAGAAAGAGAGAGAGAGAGAGGCTGTTCACAGATCTATTTATTGATGTGAGGAGTCCCATGTCAACACTAGGTTAGAGCGACTGTTCAAACTGTCTGGAGAAGAAGCTAGACGGCAATTACACAAAAATGTCGTGAGCAATATTGAACAAGTCCTGGCGGCAACACCCCACAAGGCACCAACTATACGGCCACCTGCCTCCCATCACGAAAACTATCCAAGATAGACGAACCAGATATGCAGGACACTGCTGGAGAAGCAAGGACGGGCTCATAAGTGATGTACTCCTATGGACCCCCGCATATGGCCAAGCAAAAGCAGGATGACCTGCTCGAACATACATACAGCGGCTATGTGAGGAAACAGGATATAGTCCTGAAGGCCTGCAAGAGGCGATTAATGATTGGGAGAAGTGGTGAGAGTGGGTCAGTGATATCTGTGCTAGCAGCACGGCATGATGATGATGATGACGACGATGATTGTCGTCTTTATGAAGTAAATTGTTTGTATATTTTGTTGTTTTCTTGTTCTGCTTCTTTATTAGTCCTTTCTCCCCAAATGATCTATGACAACTGATATGACACAAAGTTAGACTCACCACCACTTTTTCTACTTGAGTGATTGTGTGTGTACGTTTATGATTGTGTGTGTGTGTTTGTGTGTGTGTGTGTGTGTGTGTGTGTGAAAGAACAATGTATTTAAAGGATATGTTGATATATGAATAATATATCAACAATTAATGATTCGAAATTTTCCCAACAATTCTCATATATAAAAAAAATGAAAGAGACAGAGACAGAGAGAAAGAAAGAGACAGGGATAGAAATACATAAATAGTTAGATTTTCCGAGAGAAAGTCAATGACAGCAAATGATCAGGTCTCTTTCATTATCTCTCTCTATCTCGCTCTCTTTCTCTCTCTCTCTCTCTCTCTCTATATATATATATATATATATTGGCCGAGAGAGAGAGACAGAGAGAGAGAGAGAGAGAGAGAGAGAGAGAGAGGCAGTGTGGCAGACCGAAGTGATAGATAGATAGATAGATAGATAGATTCAACGACGTCAAACGAATAGAAATTTTAGAATAACACAAGCCTTTGATGAAGAACCGATTTCAGTATTTACAGTCTAAGCTGATAGCAATATACTTACTAAATAAAAATAAGTCAATAGCAATTTTAGACTGCACATTTTTCTTAATCCAGACACTTGAATTCTGCAGTTTGAGGAATCTCCAATAGATGAAGTCAAGTATAAGTTTTGGAATCTTTTACAATAATATTTCCTTTTCGGATGATATGGACACGAAAAATGGGGCATTTGTTAAAAACGCTTATATATATATTGTGACCGGGCCATTGGCCTAATGAGTAGAGTGTTCACCAATGGTGTGGGAGACTGGGGTTCAATCCCAGATCGAGTCATACCAAAGACTCAAAAAAATGATACTAGCTCCCGCCTTGCTTAACACTCAGCACTATAAGGTAAGGATCAAAGGTAAAGTGGAGCAATTCAGGGAATGGAGTAGCGCCCTCTCCAACACCTCGGTGTTGTAGCTATTGAGAAGGGAGCCTTCGGGTTACCCTCGACTTAGGTCACCAACTTTACTTATAAAAGAGAAAGATGCTTTCTGTGACAAAATTCAGAAAATTGAAAAGATATATCAATGTCGATATGGTGAAGATACAGGATTATAACAGAATACCGCATCATTAAAATGGCAAAACAAACCAAAGATATAAGCAGCCAATATTATAGTTGTTTTGAAATTGAAAATTAAAACATCAAGCACTCTTGAATCCGAGATTCAAGTTCAAAACCTGGACGATTCTGCTTGTATTTTACATCGTGATAATATCATTTGAAAAAGTATAAAACCAACTATTTCTCTTTCAACGATGGAAAATAATAGGGTAGACTACGTTCTTTATCCTTGGTGAAGCAACCAGAAGGAAAACTATGAATTCAAACCAGCTTTACCTCACTGAAAAAATTACGTTTCGTCAAATCTTACCCGTGGTGGTGGTGGGGTTAGAGTTCAGTAATTATATATATTTTCTTAATTTGCGGGTTATTCCTATATTCAAGTAATACCATTAAGAATATTCATTTCAAACTGATATTATATTCGAGAGGAATTGTTTTATTTGATAATCTAGTCATCACATTCTAAAATACACCGACTACATCATTTACAGAGGGATGAAAAAATCCACCAAAAACAGGGCTGTTCCTCATATGGCAGTTCAAGTTTGGTGGAACGTGAAATACCCCTTTGTTAACATTAATACATGGTTCTCTCAGACCCCGAGTGATAGTACCTATTAAGTTCGAATTTATAGATCAAATAGATATATCTGAAAATCATCATTTATGATTACTTGAATACATATAACTGTGCAAAAAAATGTTATAAAAATAGCTAATTGAAACTTTTAGGTTTAAGTCACTATTCTTATAAGTTACTTGAAAACTTATAAATGGTTGAAACCATATAATTTAGTTAAATTATTGATATTAGATTGGAATACTTGAAACAATAGAACTATTTGCCAATAAAGGATTATTATTATTATTATTATTATTATTATTATTATTATTATTATTATATTGGAATAGTTATCTAAAACTATATAACTGTATAAATTATTAATACAGAGAATAATTACTTGAATATTTTATTGTTTACAGGTGATTATTATCATTACTTACACGAAGCCACATAATTCATCGAAAAAAGATTGACTTCGTCTGTAATTAACCGAACAATACTTGAGACGCCTTAAAAACAACCAACCAACCAACTCTGTAATTCAAGAAAAATCTTAAATATATTGGTTTCATTTCCATTAACTGCTAAACCAAATGCTTAACTTTATACGTTCAAGAATACATGACAACATGGCCCAGTCGGTTGGGGCTGTAGAATACACCAACTGAATCTCTGCAAAAGGGTAAGTCTTCCCCAACGAGTATCCTGAATATCACACTAAACTATCTGATAGTGAGGCTCCAGTAATGCTGGAGCTTTGGGGAATTCAGTATATTGCTCCCAGGTTCACACAGGCCTGGAATGGTAACACCTGATAGGGTCCTATCAATCGATCAAATAGAACTAACCTGTGAGCTTACGCTAAACTGCATTGTTTTAAATAGAACTGTTTTGGTATTTAAACTGCGTACTTATGCTAAAATGAATTGTTTGAAATAGAACCGTTTTGGCAATTAAATTGCGTACTTATGCTAAACTGATCGCTTGAAATAGAACTTCTTTGACATTTAAACTGAATTGTTTGAAATAGCACTGTGTATATGTATAAAATAGATTTAACATTAAATAACCTACAATGGTTGATATGCCATAAAACCAAGTCAACTAACCATAACAACAATAACAACAACACCACCACCACCAACAACAACAAATAATTCAGTTTTTAAAGTCCAGACTTTAAATACCTTAAATTTTGGATCAAATGTCTAAATAAACATAAAAAGAAAAAACTCCATCAAAAGGTAAATATGACTGTACAATGAAAGTGACCCATAGATATCTTAGCATAAAATAATCTTAAATGGGTTTACATGCCATTAAAATTATTCAATCTATTAATCATATGATTACATAATAAATAATAAAATCAACACTGAAGCTGCTTTATGAGGAATAGCCTGTAATATTTACTTTACAAATACATTTGTAAAACATCCAGATCTTTAAAAAAGACGATATAAACACAACCAGACATTAAGATGGATGATTAACATTAATACTTTCATAAAATAACAAGAGAAAAACAATAATATGGTAAATGATTGTCCCAGGGAGCATCTAGATACGTTATAATAAAAAGTGAAAATAACTAGATGAGTGGAAATGATTTAAGATTGAAGTCTAGGTTTAATGAAATTTGCTTTATCTGCATGGCAGAATCTACCCCGCATATCCGGTATCCGTTTCCATGCATTTCCTAAGCCTAGTAACTGAATGAATGGAAAAATAGGAAAATCCTACCCTTGAGTTGTATTTTATGTTTCTCCTCTGTCATTAGACGATCACGTTTCTGACATAAAAGTCGTCAGTGACTATGCCACAAATGATATTAATCTTGATTCATAATAAATAAGAAGAAACAATAAAGCTTATATTGACGCAAATATTTAGATTTCTCTCTAATTTCACAATAACAAACTGTATAAGAGTTACCCGGTTTATCGAGTAGATTGCCATGTTAACCAAATTGGTATTATGAGAAAACAGAATATTGATAGATATGTAGAAATGAAATATATTACATTACTTATAACATAGTAACACAATTGCTTTTCATCTTCAATAATAATGCCTACTTATATTCTATAGAATCATAATTCAATCAGAATAGAAGTATATGACTTAAGTAATATACTTTAGAAATAGTAAATATAGTATGTTGGACGGAGATCTTATATATATATATATATATATATATATAAAGAGATAGAGAGAGAGAGAGATAGAGAGAGAGAGAGAGAGAGAGAGAGAGAATTGACAAAAAAGTAATCCAAAGGTGATGAATTTACTTAGGAAAGTCAACGTTTAAACATTGTATCTCTTATAATTTCCATATATTTAAACATCTTTGCCTGTACCAATCACGTGATAATTATACGAAAAGGAACCCAGATAAATGAATGATTACATGATCTTTCTTAGTATATATTTTCTTTTCCCCTGCTATTTCATTTAATTCAATTTTAATTATTTCTATATCAATACTTCTTTCACTATCTTAAAGTCCTGGTGGAGGTTCATTGAAACCGAACCGCTTTAATGTCGATTTATCTACATAATAGATGCCTATCTTTTGGATTATTTTGGTTTCCACTTTTCCCCATACGGACGGATTCCTTTCCATTATTGACTTCCCTCTCTCTCTCTCTCTCTATATATATATATATATATATATATGATCAATTTTCGGACGAAAAGAAAAGGGAGTTAAAACAATAAAAATTATTAACAGTATTAAGAACCCAGAAGAAGGGATTTCCGGTTATTGACCGATCCTAATTTGAACATATGCTATGTTTTTCGCTGAATTTTTGAATAATGTAAACCTGTAAACTAAATAATTATCTTTTTTTTTATTTACTCTTTTTACAAGCGCTAAATCCTAAGTTAATATTTATATTTATATATATATATATTTATATATATATAAAGAGACTAATAATAAATAGAAGTTTACTACCTGGGTTTCACCGATAGTATCGTTTTTTTGGGAATTGATCTTACATTTGTTCTGGGCACGTTTAGATATTTTTTATATTGCGATGCGTACTCTAACTCGTTCGGTTTTATTCATTTATTTTTTCCCACAAGTCAATCTCTGTATTGTGACGCATTCGTATACATTTTTCTGACGTGTTATTCTCTCACTTTTTTCTCTTATATATATATATATATATATATAGTCATTCACCGACAGACTATTTCGTTGTATCACAACTCATCAGTGTGGATAGCCACACGTGATTCTCGAAGTTGGGATAGAAACCCGGCTGACTTTTACACCAGCCGGAAATTCTACCACATAGCCACAGAAAATTCAGCGTAAGCGAAGGGATTTTAACGCATATGTGTCCCTTTTGTTTTGTTCTCATATATACGCTTATCTGTTACCTAGCACTCAGTTTATTCGAAAAGCTTCGCATTACGTGAGTGGCAATAGTTTGTTGCCCATATATACTTGTCAGAATCTTAAAATTTCTTTACAACTTTCGATAAATACCGAAACGGATTTCATCCACAAATATTTTCATCCCGTTTCCCGAGTTCCACGAAAAATATATAAAGAAAAATTGATGAAAAGAGCGCGAGAAAAGATATTAGAAAGAAACAGATTACGGTTAAACAGTGGGAAGTCTTGACAAAGATGAAAACAGATAAACACGCAAAGAAAGAATATTTTGACTTGATAGAAAACAACAAAATTACGTAGAAATTGTGAAAGAGATGAGAAGAGAAAGACAGAGAAAATGAGATGAAGAAAAATGTTAGAATGTCCAACGAGAGGAGCTGAGAGAGAGATAGAGAGAGAGAGAGAGAGACGAGAGAGAGACGAGAGACGAGAGAGAGAGAGAGAGAGAGAGAGAATTTGAAAAAATAGTTACTTAGAAATGAAAAAACGATATGTGATAGAGACTGAAAAGACACGGAATAAAAAAAACACATGGAGAAAAACAAAGGGGAAAACAGTAAAAAAGTAATTTGAACTTAAAAAGGAAAAAGAAGATATACTAAGATATCAGACTTGTCAATAAATTTGGGGAAAATCATTAACATTTTTTTAGACAACTTAATTATTTCTTCCGAGGATGAAACGATATTTTGAGATAAATTCGTGAAATCTGTTGCTATAATAACAGATTTCACGAATTGTATATGTTGAGGAATGAACAAATACATAGAAACGAAACAGATTTCACGACTTGTTGAGGGATGAACAAATAGTCAAAAAAAATTTTTCTTACATGAGTAAAGAGCTCCAATACTGGCAACAAGAGTAGGATTAAATGTAAAATAAATGTTTCTCATATCCTCATATCTGCCTCACAAGTTTCATGGATTTGTAAAAAATAAAATCTTAGGATGAAATATACGCAAGTTCCATCTGAAATTTGTATTTTCGAGTGGGTGAAAACATTTATCTATTTTAGGTTATATATATATATATATATATATCCTTGGCAGTTTGTAAATAGATAAATAAGCCGAAGGGGATATATATATATATATATATATATATATATATAGAGAGAGAGAGAGAGAGAAGGAGCTAGTGGGGAAATTTCAGAAGCGTAACATTTTCACAAACAAAAAAATGAGTGAAGTACTATGTTAAGAAAGTTTGAAAAGAAAAATAGATAATATTTACATGATAGAAAGATCGATATGTATAAACTCTAACAGAGACCCCGGAAACAAACTGGAATATATATATATATATATATATATATATATATATATATATATATATATATATATATGTGTGTGTGTGTGTGTGTGTGTGTGTGGAGAGAGAGAGAGAGAGAGAGGGAGATAACTTAGTGTGAGATCTAGTGATTCGTTTTGTCCGTTTCCACAAAGCGATTTTGAACAGACCAAATTAGATAATGTCCGATGATCCGTGAGTGCTCCGTGTCTTTGATGTCACCGCTCTATAAGTATTTTTTCTGCTTTCATGTTCACCGCCAATGGAAATGGCGTCTCTTTGAGTTTGTTTCCAGCGTGAATCGAGACTGACAGAGGTTTTTTCTTTTTCTTTTTTTTTTTTTTGTAGTCCAGACACAAGCGAATTTTGATTGCAAATGTGTAAGAGATAACTTGTCTGAGACGAAAAAAAATTGAACCGCTGAATTTACGCACAAAAATGTCAGATGGCCGGAAATGAAATTTCTGCTTTAAAGTCGGAAGAAATTTGGGAAGTTTTCTCGTAATTGCCAATCTATCTATTACCTCTCATTCTGAGAAGATTTGTTTATTGTAGCTGTTTCCTGCGTAGTCTTCCGAGTCTCACCGTCTAAGTCGATTTCTCTTTCCCTTCACGTAGTGACCGTCTCCTAAAAAGATTCTTTTGGTCACCAGGTTCTGGTTGAAACTCTAAAAGCTTCAAATTAGCTTCACAAGGGAAAAAAGAGCAAAAAACATATTTCAATAAGACACTCACCGTTTTTTGTTTTTTTTCTTTTTTTTTTCTCTTAGAGTTTATTTTGGCAGGGTTTTGGAGGCGTTTAGCACTTCACATGATCGACTTGGACACCATTCTCTTTTTATTGCCTTATGAATGGAAGACGAAGATTTGGGCAATTTCTTATCCCATTCTCTCTAATGGTCAGCTTCTAACTCTGATGTGTATGCTCTTGTACATCAAGGAAATAAGAACCCATATAATTCCTAGAATTAATGGAAATTGTAACAAGTTTGTCTCACGGACTAATTGGCCAAGATTTCTTCCTGCTGAATGGACAAGAATTCCATTTCTGGACAAACTGAACAAACAAAGAATTCCAATATCATGACATGGATAATGTTTATATTTACTGCAAATAAAGAAACGAATGTATAATTAAATAACTGGAGAAGCATCCTCCATTATCCGGGATATAAATAATTTTCTAAAGCACATTTTAATGAGTAAGAAATTATTCAGGAATGATTTGGTTGATGCCCTTTCCAGGATGTACTCTTTCTCTCTCTCTCTCTCTCTCTCTTTCTTGCTCTCTTTCTCACTGACTCTCTCTCTCTCTCTCTCTCTCTCTCTCTCTTTATATATATATATATATATATATATATATATATTAGCATATAAAACTGAAAGTTTCAAAAGAGCCATTATATTCTGGGGAAGAGACACAGTGGGCCAAATGTGAGATGACGGTGTTTTTACAAGTAATAATGCTAATCTGCAATACATCTGACCGACTGCTATTCTTTGTCTATCAAAGTGACAACGTATTTGATCGTAAGAGATGTATGGGGATTATAACAGAATTAGAGCTGTTCAAATTTTTCGTTAAACGTTTTCCTTAATTTTTATCTTTTATTTTAGTAAATCACCTTTTGTTTCACTTTTGTTGAATTCGTTTTTTCCATTTTATAGTATTTCATGAGTTGATCGAAAAAAATTGCCCCATACTAAAGGTGAGTAAACAAAATTAAAATTCCAGGTTCTATAATATGACAAAAAAAAAATCAAATATAATTTATACAATCAGCCATCAAACATTTTTCCTCTATGTTATCTCAGGTACACCATCCCCATGCCAATATGAATTGACTAATCTATCTATTTTTTATATTAAGAAACATAACAAGTTTCCTCCTTTTCTGCAGTACGTGTTAGTTGTTAATTATCTCTTCTTCGCTAATATGAGTTGTTTAAGCTAATCCTTCTCACGTTATGAAACAAAATAAATCCTTATATTTTCTTCAGTGAGTTAATTTTCTATAGTCTGAACACCCCTCAACTTAAATAGGTCTTTCAAACAAGCTGATGTAGATTTCACTAATGTTCTAATGAAGATCTTTTAAATGTCTAAAAAACTAAAATATTTCTACTTTTCAGCTTTTGATATTGAAATGAAAGTGACTGAACCATGAAAGTATATGTTACCTTCAGTGAGAGAAATATGGTCTGGGGAGGAGGAAAATTACCAAATTTTAAGAAAATATTAGTCACGAAAATTAGTCTGCCAGAAAAGTAGTTTGAGAACAGATATAAAAATTATTGAAATCCTGTTGATTTGTTCATTTTTTGGTCAAAAATTAGTCAACCCGTCTGGGGTTATTTACCATCGAGGTCAAACATTTTTCAAGCCATTATACAATATCCTATTGCGCTGAAATTATTCAAAGATTGGATCTGGAATTATCGCATTTGATTTAATCGAGAACACACGTTTTTTCCTCAGTTACAAAGAATTTGTTGACCAATATCATCAATGTTCCTGTTTTTTCGACTCTCCTCTAAAAAGGAGTCTACTGGAATATCATGAAAAGGAAATTGGGATTCATATTTAATGCTTCATCCCAAACTTGTAAGACCACTTGTCTGACCTTTTCCTTTTCCTAATGTGAACTACCATCCCTTCATCTCGTCCTTGTCGCCCTTCAACTTTTTAGCTCTGACACACCACAGTTAACTATATTTTTCTATTGACCCGTGTAAGTATAATTAATTACATTTAAAAATATTATCATATTAATTTGTTCCCAGTTAACAAAATTATTCAAATACAATATATTAAAAATGAGTTCTTATAAATATTTACATGATGTTGAAAGTTTATTATAATAAGAAGCGTTAAGGTGAGTAAAGAGAAGATATCATTTTCTTCACGAAGACTGCAGCACGTAGAGCAGGATAAAAGCTGTATACTTAATTTGTGAATACATAAAATCAAAAGCTTAGCCTAATCTATCACATTGCGTCCCTTATAACTTTGCCTCTATCAATAAGCTTTCCACCAAGGCATTATCTACGGTGAATACTTTAACTTCATTGAACATTTTTCTAAAATTATTTATCAAAATTCTTTCTTTTCTCATACTTTCTTTTTTATTTGTGGCGACTATATAACATATTCTTCATCGGAAGTTGTGCTTTCCAAGTTCTCTATTTTATTTATATTTTAATTCAGTTTGCAAAGATGTCTAAATGCAATTTTAATGTGAATAATCACTATTTCTCCAAGTCTGCAGTATTTTTCATCGATTGAAAAAGACAGAAACGAGACTGCAAAAATAATAAAAAGAATATAAAATCTTTCTTTCGCTATTTGCATGATGAAACTGAAATAAACTTCACGGAAACCTGCTAAAATATTCGAAATATCACATGTTAAGCGTTTTGTAAAGCGTGTTCTTACGTCGGTTGCTGTAATGGTAATAAATAAATAATTGATGATCAAATTATATATTGGAAATTACTGAAAACGAAAAAGTGTGTTCTCTTGCGAAGCAGTGTGTGGCAATCTATCATTTTTCACGTTCGTTAAAACTTTAAGCACACAACAAAGAAGCCGAAAGGAGAATGTCGTGTAAGCATAAAAATTAGACTACGTTTCATGTCTCCGTAGGAAAGGATCATAATGAATAGATAAGAAGAGAAATAAAGAGGAAAAATACAGAGACAAAGACAGAAACAGAGGCAGGCAGAATGAAAGAGAAAGAGAGAAAGATAATAGGCAGCAGCCACAAACTAAATAAAAAAAGTAATCCATAAAAAGACTACCATAAAATCGACTAGATTTTGATAACTATGTTATATTATGAATTGGCATATTCTTCATCTACGTAGGTGAGGTATCCCTACGTGGCTATTTTCCCATGTCCACTTTCAGCTGGAGTAGTAGAACTTTTATGATCTCATCTGCGGGTCAAATATAACTCATGATAGATACCAGTTGTTATTGGTGGTAACGTAGTTGTTGGTTTGATGATATGTTGTACATTGCTACATTCCGTATAGGATTTGAAAGCTGCACAGATAAAAGTGCAACAAAAGTTTATTCGGCAAGATATGCTTTATAAGTTCAAACTGGGTCATAACCCACCGGAAGCATCCCAAAAACATTTCTTGAGTGAAAAGTGCCAGTACAGTTTATCAGAATATAGTAAGCAGGTGGTTCAAAAATTTTTTACCTTAGTTGTCAGTACTTCAATAATCAGGCAGAGTCAGGTGGGGTTAAATATATGGATTATGAGGCTGTACTTCAAGCCATAGAGGAAAATCCAGAGAGTAGAATATATCCAATCTCGGCATCTCACAGTCAACTATGGGTGGTAACCTTTAATTCACTCTAGTATATATATATATATATATATATATATATATATATATATATATATATATATATATATACAAATAAGATAAGTCCTTGCATGAAATATATATAATCATAAATACTTGAAATTTGTAGTTTAACGTTAAATGTGTTTGGCACAGTCATCAGACGGAAAATTGGGAAAATAGTTTATTTTGAGGTATTGTTGGTGTTATGGGATGTTCTTTGTTACTTATTTTTCTTTATATCAACGATATCATAAATAATTGAATAGTTCTCTGCTACTATCTTTGGAGCAATGCATAATATATGCTATATTCATCATCATCATCATCATGTCGCGCCGCCTGCGCGGATATCCCTGACCGTCTCTCGCCATTTCTCCCTATCATTCATCGCCTCCGGCAGGTCTTCAGGGTTACATCCCGTGTCCTCACATAGCTGCTGTATGTAAGTTCGTGCTGGTCGTCCCACTCTTGCACATCCATGTGTGGGGGTCCACAGGAGTACATCGCTTATGAGCTCGTCCTTGCTTCTCCAGCAGTGTCCTGCGTGTCTGGTTCGTCGAACTTGTATAGTTTTTGTGATGGGGGGCAAGTGTCCGTATAGTTGGAGTCTCGTGGGGTGTTGTCGCCAGGACTTGTTTAATACTGCTCTCAATATTCTTGTATAATTTCCGTCCAGCCTCCTCTCCAGCCGCTTCGTAAGCGTCCATGTGGTGCATCCATATAGCAGTATCGACACAACCGCTGCCTGGAAGAAACTGCGTTTCATTTTATCAGTTAGGTCCGACTTCCATATGATCGAGAGCCTATCGATAGCTGTCCATGCCTTCGTCAGTCGTGTGTCGATGTCTTTCTCGGTTGATGAGACGCTGCTTCCTAGGTAGGTGAATTTGTCGACTAGTTTCAGAGAGGCTCCGTCTACTGTGGCAATGTTGCCCGTTTGGTTGTAACACATATATTCGGTTTTGTTTGCATTGACATGGAGGCCAATGCCAGCTGCGGCTCGTTCCAGACTATGCAGTAGTGTCTCTGCTTGATTAGGCGTATTCGCTAGTAACGCCAAGTCATCAGCGTAGTCGGCGTCCGTGATTGTTTTTGCGGGGTACCTTTTGCTTCTTCTCTTAGTCAGCTGGAAGCCATTTTCTCTGATTTTGTCGATCGAAGTCCTAAGCACATAGTCTAGACAGATGATAAAGAGGTACGGGGCTAGTGTGTCTCCTTGTAGTACTCCTGCAACAATGTCGAAGTATTCCGTGTCTCCATCTGGTGAACGTACTTTCACTTTGGTGTTTCTGTAGAGAATCATTATCGCTGCTACGGTTTCTTTTGGTAGGCCGTATGCTAGTAGGATTTGCTCCATCTTCCCTCTGTGTATGGAATCGAATGCCTTGGTAAAGTCGACAAATAGTAATGTCGCCTGTAAGTTTTTTGCCCGAACGCCTTCCAGGATTCTACGGATGGTCAGTATTTGTGAGGTTGTGGATCTATTTCTCCGGAAGCCATTTTGGTTTTTCCTAAGGATGTTGTCTATTTTGGGTTCTATGCGGTTTCGTAGTAGGGCATTGTAGATTTTGGCTGCTATGGATGTAAGTGTTATCCCTCGGTAGTTCTTGGCTAGTCCGAGGTCGCCTTTTTTAGGGAATGGAAGGATGCATCCCTTCGTCCATCGTTCTATCCTATTTTGACTATAGACTGCGTTGCATTGCCGGAGCAGTATATCGTCGAATTGTCTCGTCTTCCACACTTCTGGGGGGATCTCGTCTAGCCCCGCCGCTTTCCTATTTTTAATTCTTCTGAGAACCGAGTCTAGTTCTTCTTTGGTGAAAGGACCTAGTTTTACGTCTAATTGCTTACTAATAATTCTGGTGATCGGTTCATCCGTTATTTCCGGTGGGTTTCCTAGTAGATTTTTGAAATGCTGTTCCCACAGTTTTACTCTTTCTTGTTGGCTTGCAGCTTTCAATTTTGCTTTAGCTGTGCTCTTCCTTCCACTTACTTCGTTTATTGTTTGCCAGGCTATCCTGGATTGCCTATCTTCCACCGAGTCTCTAATCTTATCTATCTGATTTTGTACGTATTCTGCCTGTTCTTTTAGGTATATTCCTGTTAATTGATGTTGTGCCTTTTCTAGTTTTCGTGCATTTGTGTTTGTTGGGTTCTTTCGATAGCTTTTGGAGGCAGTCTTCACAAGTGCACGTTTTTCTCTAGCCGCTAGCGTTTCCCAAGGGACTCTATATTTAGTTCTAGGTTTTGTTGGAATACACTTTTCTGCCGCCTCAAGGTGTGCTTCTACAAAATTTTCATATTCGTCATTTGGGGTGCCTATTTCTGCCTTCTCTTGTAGTGCTTCGAATCTGTTTCTTAATTCTAATGCATACTTATCTCTAATATCTCTGTTGTTGAGTAGGGCCCAGTCATAGTGCTTGGTCGTCGCTTTACGTGTGGCGTTTTTTCTTAGGCTTAGTCGTACTTTGGCCGTAACTATTCGATGATCGGAGGACACACCCTCGAAAGAGGAGTATGCCTCGCAATTCATCGCACTGTTTTTCCATTTCCTGTTTATAAGGACGTAGTCTATCTGTGCTTTACTCTTACTCGCGTATGTGTAGGTCCATAATTTCCCCTCCCTTTTTTGAAAGTTTGTATTGAGGCATGTTAATCTATTTTCTATCATGAAATCTATTAAATGCTGTCCATTCCTGTTAGACGCGCAGTGTAGGCTGTATTTGTTGTGTCTGTTTTTCCCGATTTGTGCATTCATATCTCCGCCAATGACTAGCAGGTTGTGTTTCGGAATGCTACGTACTAGGGAGGATAGATCTTCGTAGAAGGTGGCTATTTCGTTTTCTTCGCTAACATTGGTAGGGCTGTAGCAGGAGATAATTGTTGCTTTGGGGTTATCATTAAACGTTGCGGCCATCATCCTAGGTTGTATTCTCTCAATGCTGTTCAGTGTTTTTAACGCTCTTGGTCCTAGAATATTCCCACCCCTCCTACCGATGCATTCATAAATAGATATATAAACAAACTGTGCTTGATCTGGATATTATTATCTGTCTAACATATTGGTAGAAGATTGGGCGCTTTAAAAATAGATAATAGGGAGAAGTTTGATTGGTTTTGTAACATATCAACTCTTGTTGAGTTATATACAGTGATAGATATATGGGTGACAGAGAAAATGAAGATCTAAGCAGATACAGAGTCTACGGCACTTGATGACTATCAGTTTCTACGTTATATTCACCTGAAGAAATATAAGAAATGAAAATTAAAATGGAAATTAAAAAACAAGCAATTCATGCTACGGCCTTGGGGATTTTCCATAAACCCGCGGCATCTATTTTCACAAAGTTTTCCCCAAGATGACAAGCAGATTTGCAATTGGCATTTGGCAATAAATGCATAAATAATATTACGCTTGTTGAATTTTTAAAACTTATTTTACGAGTACAATATACAAATATGTATGAAAATGTGAATATGCATTTCAGTTCAATAGAATTTCCTACACACAGTCTGTTCGCATTCGTAGCGTATCTGCCTGTGGTATTGAAGAGGTTGTAATGGACACTGTACAGATTATATTGATAAATTAGATGATAATATGACAAGTTTATTTTCGCTCGAACTCTTAGAGTTAAAATAATATTGATGGTTTTGATGACGTAGAAAATCAAGGCATTGGCATAGTAGTAGTACTGATAATTATAATATCACAGACGAATTTAGAGAGAAAGTATTTATTTCAGAGAAATTGATATGAAATACAAAATTTACAATTTCATTGTTGTTGTGGGAGGTCGTTGAGAAAGCATTTGTCATCTTAAGAAGTGGGCTCGGCAACTCATGAAGGATTCTCTTTGCATTTCACAGTGTTATTATCACTGAGAAGGATAGTGTTGTGAGACCGAAACTTACCAGCATCATGGACTCTTCCAGCACTATATTACAATGTGAGATAACACTCTCAGTGCGTAGTATCAGCAGGAGTACTAGTAGTACGATTACTAATATTGGACACCACCGGATAGTAAGCTCCGCTTACCTTTACACTATCCTTTTGTTAATATCTCTTTCTTACCGCTAACCCGTGTTCCGTGTTTTCCTTCCGTGGTCTCAACCTTTAGGTCCACATCAGTGTTGACAAAAGGATTCAAGAAACGTACCCACGCTGAAAACCCAAATGCCTTACCAGTCCTACATCAGTAGCGACAGAAAGGTTCGAGAATTTCGTCCTCACCACATCAAGTATCGACGGAGGACCCGCTCAATCACACAGCAGTGTTGAACGAGAAATTAAGCTGTCAACGATTAAACTCAACACCCAGCGACTACATACAAAATAATATTCCGCTTACCAACATCGGTGACGAACTAGCGATTCGAAACCTACGGAATATCTAAGATTATTAAAGTCTGTCCAAATAATATATCGTTCAACCAAGTATTGAGAAGGATTGCTTACACAAAAAAAAAAACTCCAGTTTGTTCGCAAAACAAACTGATAAACTCAAGCTTTCGAAAAAACTATTCACCAAAAACTGCGAAGGCAGCAAAGTGATTAACATTTTTTTTAATGGAAATGAGTTAAATTTCAACAAATCAGGTACATAAAATTGTTCTTCCCTCAAATTCACCAGGGCGAGCTCTTTTTTTCAAAAAAAAAAAAAGAAAAAAGAAAGTTCTCACGCAAAAGGAAATGAAAATCCCAAGCATTTTTTTCCTTCTGTCTGAAGGATAATTTTTTCTTCTCCCCTCCCCACACTTCTAAAAAAAAGTTGTCAACAATTACAAAAATCCCCCAGAGAAGAACAGAGAAAAAAAAAACAGCTTGCTTGCAAACACTTTTGCAAATGAACCTGTAGGGCGCCCACCGAGAAATAATTTTTCTTTTTTTTTCATTGCTGAAACTTTTTTTTGTGGCTTACAAAAAAATATATAATAAGTGTGTAGGAAATTTAAATGACTACATTAAATTTAACGGAACAACGGTATCTCGAAAGAAGCTAAACGAGTAAATAGTTCAATTTAACAAATTCTCAGTCCATTCCTTTTCTTTTTTTGCAAATAAAAAATTCTGTCTAGATTTCTTGTGTACCTCCCTGTGGTACATGAGTTTTCAAAGCAACAGTAATTTCTGCCATTATTTTTTTGCGTTGTTTACCCTCTATAGTCTTCATATTATAAATCTTTAACTAAATATGGAATAATTCCAAAAGATTTATCGTTCAAATCCTAAAGGCCAACATGGATCCACCACAAAAATTCGAAGAAAGACAGCATCAATTGGTTATGGAGTTACATAAACAACAATTCTAATTCCAACAATTTACCCAGCAGAAAACTGAACTGCAGCAAAAGCAACTTGAAGAATTACTTGTGAATTCATTAAATGAATCCAAAAACTCTGAAAAAAGACACGATATTTTCCCAGAGTACAATCTCTAACTCGACTGAAACATTCGAATGCGTACCTGAGAATGACAAAACATTCGAGGCCTTTTATAGGCGCTATGAAGATATTTTCAACGTAGACTGTGAACAATGGCCCATTGATAGAAAAGTACGTCTACTATTAAGAAAACTGGGAACAACCGAACATAATAGGTTCTTAGACTTCATATTACCCAAGAAAACCACATACTTGGATTTTTCAGAGACTATTAAGCTTCTCTCGGAACTATTCGGGTCTAACAAAACCTTGTTCTACAAATGTTGGAAATGCCAGAACACAGTCAAGGACAACCAGCAAGATTTCCTAACGTTTGCAGCATCGGTGAACAAGCTGTGTAATGATTTCAAACTAGCCGAGCTGACTGCCGATGATTTCAAGTGCTTAATATTTGCACAGAAGACGCCGAAGTCAGACAAGTACTGACCAAGCTTGAAAACGAACAAGGATTGACTCTCCACAAATTGGCAGAGGACTCTCAAAGAGTAATTTCAGTTAAGCGTGGCTCAAAAACGATAGAGGAAACAGGTGTGGCTCAGATTAGAACAATCAGAAGCAAGTCAACCGCCTATTCCCCTCGAAAAGACAAAAATCTAATCTCATGTTTCGAATCCCGCAATAAACAAAACACCTATAGGTTAACGAAACCGCCAGGACCATGTTACCATTGTGGTAAATGGCACTGGATGAAATTCTGTCCGGTTAAAAAGAAAACGTATTGCCAAAATTGCAATAAAAATGGTCATAACTTAACTCAGTGCTGGTACGCTAACATAACGAGAAAACACAAAAGTAAAATTAAGCAAGCTTAATCAGACAACATAGTCAATAGGAATTTAAGGAAATATGTGACTGATGATATTTTCAATAACTCCAGTAAATTCCAGCTTGACTCAGGTTCTGATATCTCAATCATCAATTGACGTACTTGGCGAAAATTAAACAAGCCGACCGTTCTAAAGACAGATAAAACAGCAAAATCCGTCACTGGCTAGAATATTAACATCTAAGGCGAGGTAACACGTACAGTAACAGTAAATGGAGTTACCAAAAAGCTGAAAGCCTACATACTAAAATATTCGGACGACTTGTTCGGAACAGATTGGATAGAAAAATTCAATCAATGGGATTGCCCAATGGGTACCTTTCAACGTCCAATTCGGTAAATCTCAAAAAGGAATTCAAACAACGATTTCCCCAAGGTTTTTTTTTCTGGCTGCCTTGGGAAATGTTCTAAATTAAAAGCTAAGCTCAAGGTGAAAGACGGTGCACAACCAGTATTCAAGAAGAAACGGAATGCCCCTTTCGCTGCTGTAGAGCAGATCAACAAAGAATTAGATAGACTTGAACAAGCAGGTATTCTGTCAAAAACAGACTTTAGCGAATGGGCAGCATCTACGGTCCATGTAAAAAAGAAATCCAACCAAATACGAATCCGAGCAGATTTTTCTACAGGGTTAAATGATGCCTTGTAAGATCACCATTATCCTCTACCAAGCCCTGAAGAAATTCTCAACAAACTAAATGGTGGAAAAATCTTCTCCAAAATTGACCTCTCAGACGCATACCATCAGATAGAGGTGGATGAAGAAATTTCCAAATTGCTATGAATCAACACCCATAGAAGTTTGTTCAAATATAACAGACTGGCCTTTGGGGTCAAGGTTGCGCCCGCAATTTTCCAGCGGGTCATGGACACCATGCTGGGTGACCTTGACTACGCTACAACCTATTTGGATGATATACTGGTGACAAGTAAAACTACGACAGTGCACCGAAACCATATAATAAACGTACTCTGAAAGTTACAAAAATACAGTTTTAAGGTTAAGGAGGCAAAGTGTGACTTTTCTTACCAGAGATCAAATACTTAGGTCCCATTATAAATAGAGACGATCATCGGCCGGATCCAGAAAGAACCAACGCGATCAGAAACATGCTGGCCCCAGATAAAGTTCAAGCCTTACAAAGCTTCCTTGGCCTAGCGAACTTATACCAAGGATTCCTTAAAAACATGCAGAATTTGAAAGGGTCTCTCAATGAACTCTTAAAAAAAGGACAAACCATGGTTATGGACCCCTGAATGCCAAGAGTCATTCGAGAAGATCAAGAAAATCCTTACTTCGGATCTCTCCCTCACCCACTACGACCCTACCCTCGACAACATAGTCGCAAGTGATGCAAGCTCATACGACATCGGTGCTTGCATTCTCCATAAACTGCCAGACGGTTAGCTTAAAGCTGTGGCACACGCATCTAGGTCCCTGCTACCACCTTAGAAGCAATATTCCAAAATAGAGAAAGAGGCTCTCGGGATAATATTCGCCGTCACAAAGTTACACAGATACCTACATGGAAGACGGTTCATACTACAAACGGACCATAAACTCCTAATAACAATCTTTGGGTCCGAGAAAGGTCTGCCAGTCTATACTGCAAACAGATTACTTCGTTGGGAAACGATTCTCTTTAACTATAACATCAAGATCGAGTTCCTAACATCTAAAAATATTTGCTACGCGGACAGTTTAGCGCGACTCATTCCCTAAAATACGGAAGTCTTTGAAGACTCCATTATTGCTACTCTAAGGACGAATTGTGAAATCAAAAACCTGATCGCAAATACAGTCACAGAGCTCCCAGTGACGCTGGCCGGCATAAAAAGGGAGTCTCGAGAGGATGAATTCATACAATCCATCAAAAACAAAATTCACAATAAAGACCACGATGTGCCTGAAGTTTTCTCCCTCTGTGATGATGTCCTACTGTAAAATGAACGCGCAGTGATTCCAAACAGCCTACAAAGAAAGAATCCTCAGGGATTTTCACATGGGACATCCGGGGAAGAACCGTACGAAAAGCCTCATGCGCTGCTATGTATATTGGCCAAGCATGGATAGGGGCATAGCAGACATGATAGAGTCTTGCAAGGGATGCGCGCTTGCAGCAACTACGACGTGCAAACCATGGCCAAACACAGACCATCCACGGCAGAGAATTCATGCAGATTTTGCAGGGCTTTAAAAAAGGCACTAGGTACACCGACGGATTGAGCATTACAATAGTTTCTGCAGGTGTATAGGATAACCCCTAATCCGAACACGCCTATGGGACGTTCGCCCGCCGAAACACTGTTCGCAAGAAAAGTCAAGTCTGTCTTCGATAAACTCATTCCACGGCAAGCGAATTTCAACAACACCGTCTCGCTCCGTAAGAAATATTTTTATCATGGCGATAAAATCCTTTTCAAGGCCTACAAAAACAACATTACATTCTGGGAAGTAGGGATCATCAAACAAAGTATTGATGAACTGGTCTATATTATTCAGGGACCGAAAAACACCTACAAACGCCATATGAACCAGTGCAGGAAATGCCGTTTGAATGAATCTTAGGAATCACCACAAAATACCTGCGAAGAGCCGATCGACGCAATATTCGATCACTTCGATCTCGACATGCCCTAAGTGTCTACGGAAGTACGAGCTTCGGGAAGAAAAAGTAAATTTACGCAACCACTCGACGTAAATCCCAAGCGGAAGTATATTAAAACTATTTTTTTTTTGCCTTT